>OX439041.1:77860716-78560224 GCA_949317995.1 Acholoe squamosa | reverse complement strand
CTGCCTAAGCTTGAATAAACCAGTGATAACTGGAATACATAATAAGAGCTTGATATTCTTACTCATTATAGCCACTAGTCATGTGATATCCCTCATATGACAACTTGATCATACACATAATCTAGTATGACATAAACATTAAAAGAACGTTTTTAGTACATGATTTTACATTTTAGAAAAACATGTGGCAATCTTAGAAAACCTACTAAAAACGTTTTTTTTTTAACCTTAAAATCGTTTATGCTAAGTGTGCATTGAAACCAATGCAATAAACTTTGCTAGGGTGGAAGACCACCAGGTCTGGAGGCCGTTTCACCGCATTTGATACAATAAACATGGACGTCCATATTTTAAACATGGACGTCCGTGTTTCACATTCATGTTCATATTTGAACACCCACTGCCCCCTCCCCCGTCTGCATATACAATATGGTCTACGGACGTCCTTGTTTGTTGTATTAAATCTCTGCAGTACAGTACTATGCCTATTTTTTTTAAACGGTTTTCATTTTTTACTGGTTACATGAATGGTTCAGCTCTGCCATTAGACCCCAAAATTCTCAACCAGTCGGGTGTTGAAGCATTTCACCCAATATCCCTCTCTCAAGGATTCCACTTAACAAACATGTACACTTTGTGCTTCAAAAATGAGATACAAAGATTTAACGTGTGATATATATCACATATGGCCCAGGGTCTACTACCATAAAAACCCTCTATCAACCCTGTAGGGTCACAGGAATCAGCACTAGCGAAATATTGACTAATTACTTACAAATAGAGACTATTATCTATACATGTACTGACACCAGTCTGGCATAATCTTCTCTTACTAAACCCCTTGGACCGCTGGCCCCCTGGTGTGCTGGCCCCCCGGACACCTGGCCCCTGGACACCTGGCCCCCTGGAAACCTGGCCCCCCTGGACACCTGGCCCCCTGGACACCTAGCCCCTGGACACCTGGCCCCCTGGAAACCTGGCCCCTGGACACCTAGCCCCCACAGAAAACTTTATCCTTAGCATGCTTAGTTTATTGCTCAATCCCCAATGTGTTATGTGTATAGCTTGGATACTGTAAACATTGCCGGCTGAAAAAAAGTGTCTCACTTGGTGATTACCCATAAGACTCCATGTGCTAATTTCATCGCCAAAATCTATCTGACCCATAGACCCAATGGTTAAAGAACTTGTAGTCAGTATAGCTCCCAAAAACATGGCGTAAGTACAGCAGCTTTTTTCGTAGAGAAAGACATCACTCACCATAAAGGACAATATGTTGTCTGATAGATGAGATTTGAAACTTTCCTTTGGCTTTTGAAAAATGTGTAAACTAACAGTATATCACTGAATGATTACACCCTAAAGTTGGTGATTACAAATTTGTGGATCTGACTGAAAACCCGGCTCCAATAGCCCAGGGGATACCCTGGGCCAAAAATGAATAATAATGAGATTCAGATCACATGGATAAAATTATGAACATATATACAAGTATAAATGATGACGTGTAGATTCAATTTAAAGAGTCTATGCTATAATATGTCTCTGTCTTTACAGATCCACACTAAGAAATGTAACAGAAGATGGACCTGCTGGATACCATCCTTTAAGTGTGCTTACAGATTTAGGAAGTTACTATACAGATTGCGAGGAACATGAGGCAAGAACATCCAACTACAGTTTCCTACCAGAACTGAGACTGGACTACCACTCCTATGGGAGAGTTGCGCCAGCTTGTGCCACATCTTACAACTTAATAAATTTGAATAGTTACTCATTCATACTGTATCAATAATGCATAGATAGATGCCACAAATATAGCTACAAATCATAGTATACCTCTACAATAATTGATGGGAGTACTTTCGCTGTACGCAGTGGTTTCTTGATGACCTTTTTCTTTACATCGGTTTTGGAGGAAAATAACCCCATGATGATGGCCGGTGTGTTTCTACGCTGCTGTCCCAGACCAGATCTTGTCCACTTGTCCAGTGTCAGCAAGTCATTCTGAACAAAAAAAAAACAAAGTTAGACCAGAATGGCTATTTGTTTCCACAAATATTAAGCTATATTTCCCCCTTTCCCCATAGACTTATTTTTTCGCACTGATGTGTGCAAATCCCCCCCCCCCCTCGTATCAACAGTAGTCAAAATGTTTAGTGTCTGCACCAGAGCATGGCAAATTTTCACATCTCTCTTTCATGTGGCCTGCATCAATAAAAGGTTTTCAGCAACACTGTCTCGTTGATCTCTTTATGTAAACAATATATTAATGCTGGTAGCCCTTGCAATGCTACACTGGTCTCTGTGTTATCATTTCAAGTTACAACGATGTCACAGGCGACGAGTGAAATCAGAGATGTTACCATGGGGGAAAAATGATGATGCATTTGGGCTGTTCATGTCATAGAATTTGCAGATTGTGGGCAAATTAGGTTGTTTACCACAAATATCCTATCAAATTTAGCAAGAGAGGAATCTATTTCTCAATTCATCTGCCATGTTTTGCCTAACAGGCACCTTGTTGACCTAGAAATGAGGATTTTGCCTTCCAGACCAATTTCTACAGGGGAAGTCCTGTTTTAAAATCTGCACACATTAGTGCGAAAAATAAAAAAATAAGTCTTCCTCCAATATAAATGATCATGACAACGTAACAGCGCAAACTGTATTTCCATCAAGTTCGCCTCTGAAAGAAAAAACCTTGCTGGTTTTTTTTCCCAAAAATGAGGATAATTCTTTAACCCATTAAGGGCTGGCTATGAGAGTACTTTGAAAGACTAGGGGACTGAATTTTGATCAGTCCATTTACCAGGGGGCGGGAGGGTTCAAGGTATATTACACTGTCCATGACTTTGATATCATTTTCAACCATTTTACAATGTTTTTATCACTGTTAACTTCTCATATTCGAATTCCTCGGCCCCAAAATAGGTAATTAACATCATCATACCAAATATAGCAATCCACTTAAGCCTATCTTAAATTTCCAAACATGGCTACCACATTATATATCTATGTCGATTATACTCAACATCAGGCCCTACATGGTGTTGAAAATACTCAACATCCGCCCCTACATGGTTGTTGAGTATTCTCAACATCAGGCCTTAATGGGTTAATGCCCACCTTAAGATGGGTCGGAACTATCTAAATGCACTTTTAATAGTGGGCGCTGTAGCGAATCCTTTACTACCCTAACACTAACCCTAATGTGAGGCAAGATGTGGTGGTACCACCCTAAATACGCGGCGCGATCCAAAAGAATCCACGATCGCTGACGCTTGACAAACTATTTCAAATACTTAAAATTTCCTCAGAACTAAGGCAAATATACCAGATTGTAGCTTTTGAAATGGCAAAAATCATACACTAGGTCTGTCATAACAAAGTGCAATCAGATTTTTCAAAAATCGCCATGGAAACCACCGATGTGATTTTGTGCTCTGCCACCTGAGTCACTACACATCTATCACAGGTCCCTTTGGTCCGCAGTAAATGATCTAGATTATTTTCATTCTTTTCCAATCTTTTTTTTTAAGTATTCTCCAAGCCTCCAGGATAAATTTAGTGCCAATATATACACAGACGGCCTGTTTAGAACCCATTTTATTCCGAGTTAGCAGGTCGCCCCATGGGCGCCGCCATTACTGGAGCTTTTTACTAGCGAGTTCTACTGATAAGACATTTCAGATGGGTACCAGTCGGCCCCGGAGGGGACCTCAGTGAATCGTTGGGTTTATCTCATTGGCTAATAAATAATCCTGCTAAGTCTGTATAGCCCTAGAAATGAAAAATTGACTGTATTTTATGCAGGACTTTCATTCAGGGATGAAAGTCACAGAGCACAAAAATCCCTGAAATGGTCCAATATCAGCCCAAAATCCTGGGTTTCTATATGAATGTACAGGGCCTTGGAACTTCAAAATCCCTGAAATCAGGGAAATCCCTGAAGACTTTCATCCCTGTTCATTCTACCCGGAAGTGACCTGATTTAGGGTGGCGCCCGCTAAAATGCATTCTACCCGTATTATTATTGGGCACTCAGCCGTCTGGGGCCTTGGAGTCTTGGGCCCAATTTTGATAAGGGAGTGGTCATTATCAACTTTGGTGGGTTTTTGCGGGGATGGACAGACATTTTTTTACGCCTCATCTCAACACTGTTCAAAATTTCTTTGCCCCCTCCCCCACACCGGAGGTGCAGAGAATTTTCATGCCCTACTTTGATCTATAGATCTAGTAGCGTACAGGCTTTTTTTGCCAAAAAAAGAGGGTCAATTTGCCCCCCTTAACAGGGATCAAAAGACTTTATGCCCCCCTCAGGTGGGGTCAAAACAAAAGTTTTTGCACCCCCATCTTCAAACCTGTTATGTATCGAGGCACAAAAGACCAACCCCCTGCTGATAAATAATGACCACTCCCTAATTCAAACTCGATTTCCCCATGTTTCAAACTCTGCTCAAATAAACTACACACTTGACACATCATAGGGAGTGGTCATTATTTATCAATGGTGGGGGTTGATGGATTTTCTCACAGAATCATATCATATGGTCACATTTGGGTTGTGGATGGGGGTCCATGTCACATGTCGATTTTAAAAAATGGCTACGTCCCCATGTCAATTTTAAGAAATGGTCATGTCCCCATGTCGATTTTAAGAAATGGTCATGTCACCATGTCAATTTTAAGAAATTGTTCATGTCCAATGTCAGTAAGCCTAAAATAGCCCATGTCGCCATATCAATTTAGTCCCTCAAGTTTTGATGTAGCCAAAGAGTGAGACTTTGCCAGGGCACTCAGAAATTTCCAAACATTAGGGGAATTGTCACAATTTAGGTAAAACTGGGTGGTTTGGGGGACATGCCCCCCAAGAAAATTTTGAAAAAAATAAAGACAATTTGGCTGACTTTCCTACACCAGTTAGGAAAGTGCCAAGTTCATTTTACAAGCCTATACTGATTTGTTAAGCCTAAAATGCGTGAGAAATTGCCTGCTCTGCGTGAAATTAGCCCCAAATGCGTGAGACTCACGCCAGATGCGTGAGACAGAGTTGAGAGTCTTGTTATGTCATTGACATTGTTAGTGGTCCACTCCCATAGACTAGTCATTTGTCATTTGGCTGGAGTCAATACCTGTGAGCAGAATTCCTGTTCCATTTCTTTGTATTTTGGATGGTCAGTTTTGGATAACAACACTGACTTTGACCTTGAAGGGTATCTTCTTAGGCGGTCAAAATGGCATACACCTCTCTAGTTTAATCAGACTGAAACAAAAACCAATCCATGGCTGGTGAAGATGTTTTGGCGAGTCTCGACTCTCGGTCTCATGAACGTCACCACGTCCCTCACTGGCGTCGGTAGCCTAGCAACCGCCGTGATAGTTGTGGGCCGAAATTCTTGTATTTATAATGCACGATGCCCCTTGAAGCTTCTCCTAACTCACTAGATAAATTTACGTTGCATAAATCATGACAACCATTTTCTTTAGTCCAGCTGTCTGCTCGAAAAACGCCTTTCTTCCTCCTGAGCGCCCCAAGTGGCAAAACAAGTAACGACAGATGGCGCGACTTTTCATTTATCGTAACGGGTTCGCGGTTATGCGTGTTTTACTCTCTTTATAGTACTTCCGTGGCGGTTTTCTGAAAGTCTGCGATGTCGAAATAATAACTACGGAAATGTCTTTATCTACCCAAGAAGCAGATGACGATGGCGAATACGTGTTGGTTGCAAAACTGGATAATGCCAGGAACTTGTCTAACATCCTGAAAGCCATACACTTCAAAGATGTAAGCTACAATCACTCAGTCTCAGATTAAATGGCACTGTATCATGTTACTTGATTCATCATCATGATGTCATCATGATCATTACTGAATATATGCCCTAGGTAGGTCCCCCCCCCCTATGGACAGAGAAGTGGAGGTTTTGATTGGAAGTACATACATTTATTACAATTTATGACATGATATTAATAAACACAGGGTTAAGAGGAATGTATGTACCATGAAAGATAAAATGGATGACATTATAAGGATACATTTGAGGATAACAGGAATAAAATGACAATAAATATAAAACAGTGAATTTTTGTAGTTGGTAGTGAGATTGTGATGTATTTGAGGATACACCGCCAAGCACCCAGTCTGTATGAGGTATTGTGTCACATTGTAGATAGTGTAGAATCAGTGCATGGCCTGAAGGAGGGTCCGTGTGACCTTGTCTGTGTCTCTATCAGTGACGTACACCTTGTAGGCATCAGAGGACCAGGCTCCCCATATCTGAACCTCACCCTCGCTGCATCCCTGCTTCACCGCCGCGAGGGCGGCTGACTTCCGTATTGCGTGCAGGGAATACTCCTTTTTGTTGAGACCCAGCTTCATGAGTGCCCCCTCCCACATCAGTCTGATTTTTGACAGGGGGA
Organism: Acholoe squamosa; assembly: GCA_949317995.1. NCBI lineage: Eukaryota > Metazoa > Annelida > Polychaeta > Phyllodocida > Polynoidae > Acholoe > Acholoe squamosa. The sequence continues at coordinate 78,553,801 of OX439041.1, read as the reverse complement.
CCGGTGTTGTGTCGCCCATGAATGTATACATTGCCTGGGCCTTGTGCACTGTGGGCGAGATTTCCAAGGCTTTCTTGATACTTGCGAGTGGGCAAAGTAATGGGTTGCTCGCAGGGTATAGTGTCACAAACCTCATTTGGGAGGCTTTCTGTAGGTTCTTCGCGTGCTTGATGTGGACTCTTGCTGAGGCGGGTCCCAGCTGGACGTCGTTCCTGGTAAGGTGATGCTGGGGGTTGTAAGTCCTCACACAGAGTGTGGGCAGCCTTCTGACTGCCTGAGGCCGGCAAAGAAGATGGTCAGGATGACTGCCCTGAATATATGGTCCATAGGGTCGTTGGATAGAGATAGGGCCACCCTCTTGATGACGTGCAGCGGGACGGCTGGCTTGGCCCGAGACTGGTATGGCTGCTTCTCTATAGCATCCAGGGCCCTGCGCACCCGGAAGTGGTTGGCGCCCTGTAGGTTGCCCCCCGTGAGGAGCAGGAACTGACGTACATGGGCCAACTTGTTGGCCAGGGTGCCCGGTGCTAGCTTCTTCGTCATGAGGTACTCTAGGTATATGCACATGTCGGAGACCTGAGGGTTGAGGGTATCCACCTGGTATTCCAGTGTGAAGTTGATATACTCCCTTATCGCACTCCTGTGGTTCAGATGTGTGCCGCCCGCTCGGGCCTGCTCCTGCCGTAGCTCCGTCCAGAGAGCCAGCTGGTCCCTTTTTGGGTCTGTAAGTCAAAGAGGGAACAATGTCAGTCAAGAAGTGCATGCAAGGGGGGACCTCAGTGAGGCCCCGCGAGGCCATGAGGTCCACAGCCAGTGTCTTATACTTGTCTGAGATATGTGATCTGCTTAAGGCATCGGCAATTACATTGTCCTTAGTGTTAATATAATTGTAGGACAGGTGTAGCTGCATTTTGGCTTGCAGGGCCCACATGGCCCTGGAGCATTCATTGAGGACTCTGTTATGGGCGCGGCCCCATTTGAGGGCGTTGACCGCGCCCATATTATCACAATTAACCAGGATATGGGCACCCCTGTTAGCCTTTTTAATGAAGGTGTGCAGGCCCACTCTGACATTGACTGCTTCTAGTTCACCAATAATATGTTCATATCCTGGAGGGGGATGTACCTCTTGGCTATATGCCTCAGTATCACTAGCACCTCCTATACCTGTGGGGGAGGCATCGACCCAGATTTCACCTGTGGGGGTAGGGGGTGGTATAAACCCAACCCCATTCCACTGGTCACACAGTTCAATGAAGACTCTAATGTCATCCTTCATGTCCTGTCTCACCGGGCCCCACTCGCCCTTCATGTCCCTGAGGGCCTGGAGTAAGCTGAACAGGAATGGGCGGGCCGGTGCAATGCACTGTGCGACATGGAATAGTCTCCCAAGGAGTGATTCTAGGGCCTTCTTGTGTATACTATGTGCATTAGCCGTGGTATGCAGCTGTCGTTGGACTGCCTCCAGCTTGTCTTTGGGGATGGAGAGAGACATATTGTTGGCATTAATGACAATGCCCAACCATTTTATAACCCTGGCCGGGGGCTGAGCTTTGTCCTCTGCCTCCGGGAGGCCCAATTCCGAGAACAGGGCTTTTACACGGTCATATTGGGCTTGGGCAGTGTGGAGATCCTCGGCGACAACCACCAGATCGTCCAAGTACATAATGCCTTTTATGTTCTCATGCCGAAGTATAGATACGATTGCCTCGGCAACCTGCTGCATATATGTGCAGATGAATAGCGGGCACCGAATGGCATGGCAATCTCAATGTATGATTTCTCCTGCCATTTTAGGGCCAGTAACGGCCAGTCTAATGGGCAGGCTCTAAAGTTCTTATAAGCCCTGGATAAGTCTACGGTAAACATGTGGGCTTGTGGGCCTGCATTGATGAGATAATTGACCAGGTGGTCTAGGCTTGGCAGAGAATGATCCCTTATCTCACCAGTGCGGTGTTCTTGAATATATATGCGTTTACCGAGGATGTATCCGGGAAGGTAAGGTCAGTAATGATCCTTCTCTCCGCCAGGTCTGACTTGGGCCGGGACATGAGTGGGGCTACATGCATCCACTCTACAAAGGGGGGTTCACTGAAAGGGCCCACTATGGCCCCTAGATCGACTTCCTTGTCAATGAACTTGGATATCTGGTCGGGGTATTTACATCCACTAGAATGGTTATTGACATGGGCGTTATTTGACACAGGGCCCAGGTACCCGAGGGGAAAACCGAACTGGATGTAGTCCAGTAGTCGTTCATGTTCTGGATTGGGAGCTAAGTACTTGTGCCAAGCTGGGATGTTAAGGCGGCTTGGCACTGGGAGGCGGGCTGATAGACAATTTGGTATGCCCGTTCCCTTGACCACTGAGTAAATATGTGCCAGGTAGTGGCCAGTTGGGCCCAGGTGCGACCATTCACCCGATGGGCGTGGCCACGTGTTCTGTCTATGTTCCCGGAATGCCACCGGGGAGATGTCCACATCCCCCAGAAGGAAGTTGTATTCACGCATATGTCTTATTTTGTCAAACTCCGGACACATGAGGGTGACACGGGCAGGATCCGCATCTGCCTCGCAGGTGGGGGGGGGGGTGGTCGGCTGTTTTTGCAAGTCAGCCTTGTGTGTGAGGGCATGGTCCGGGGCATCGGCCACGCACGCCACAGGGGCGTGAGTTGTGTGAGGGACGACATTGGCACTACTACGGGGGGTGCTGTGGCGCCACCTCGTTGTAACCTTCTATGGGGAGGAGTGCTGCCGCGCTGCCAACATCACGGGGTGCACTCCCTACCCGTTTTTTGGCGGCACAAAGGGGGGGGGGGCGGTTGGGCGCATGTGTGAGGGAAAGCCCTGTTGTGTGTTATGTCATTCTGCCATGTATGGGCAGGGTTGTGTGAGGGCTGGTAGACACTGTATGGGTGGTGTTGAGCAGGTATTGTCGGGTGGTGTTGTTGGGTAGGGGCTGTTGCACCGTATGAGGCCCCCGTGTTGCGGCACGACGTGAGATTGTGGTGTATTTCTTCCAGCCCCCCGCCGCGCTCTAACAATGCGAGCAGAAGTGGAGGAGGCGATTGTTGTTATGGTTATGGTGCTTTTGTTGAGGACAGCCCCGTGCGGAATTGAAGTCTCGACAGATGACTTCATGTTTCGGATCAATATTTGAACCTGAACCTGAACCCCCATTGGGCTGTGTGTTATGTAGGCGCCCCCTGATGGCAGCGCGAAGTCGCTCATTTTGAAAGCGTATGTCATACTGCTCCCAACCGAGGTTCTCCGCCTCCATCGCGTCTAGCATGTCCTGGGAGTCTAGGTGCAGCTGATGCATGGCGGTGCCTAGCCTCCATCATACTCCGGGCGGTATGCCCTGCACGTGGCGGGGAGGCTGTCGCTGGTGGAGATGTTGTCAGCAGGGGCACCCGCCGGTCTGCGTCAGATGTTGTCGGCTGTCGGTGTGGCGGCGGCCGGGGCTGGCGGTCCTCCGAGGGGTGATGGGGGGTGAGGGTTGGCATAGTGTTGTGGGCCTGCCTTAGGTGCTCGGTCCTTGGTCGGCTAATAATCTCACTTCTAGCTGTGGATGTATATGTCGGCCCTGTTTGTGGTGTAGGTTGCGGCATAAATGTCCGTGGAAGTGACTCCCTATGGCGTATGGCCTATGGGAACGGTTGGCCGGGAAGTCGCCATCTTGGATCGACTGAACCAGCTTGAACATTTGGGTGGCCATTGAGTCTACTGTTGACTCTAAGATGAGCAGTGTCTCTCGTTCCGACACCTCCTGTGTATTAGGGGCATCTTGCTGGTCATTGTCATTGTAATAAATAAAATCCGAGTGTCTCCAGGGTCTTGTGTGTCTTGCTGGTCGGCCATCTTGTCTGGGCCGGGTGCTCGTGGCGTGACCGCCTGTGGTCATACTGCATTAAAGTGTGGCCCAGAGTTCGTGAAGTGAAATAGGTGAAATAATGGCACGTATGAGAGGATGAACAGAGAACAAGGTAAGAGGCCTGTATATGTGGCCGTGTTAGGTACAGTCCTCCAGTCCGTCCGTTTTAAAGTTTTTTGTGTAGAGAGAACCGCGATGAGCGACGAACAATGGAGAAGTGAAGTGGGGACAACCGGTGAGGGTAGTGTAAGGCGCTGCCGTAGGTGGCAGCACCACTCGTCCTGAGAGAGGCCGACAGACGGGCACCAGCAATGACCAATAATCCGGAAATACCCGAATTATCACCCCATTATGACATTGATGAGTGATGTTACTAGTCACAGTTTGAGCTCCTAATGCCACTACGTTTTAGGGTCTCAGTGACCACTGTGGGAGTAGCTGAGGTTGATAGTGGTCCCATGCGGGAAACCGGAAGTTGCAAATGCATTGTTTACATGTGCTTTGTTTGTACATTTATAAAGGGAATCGAACAAAATCATGAAAATAGATTAATCGGAGGGTCTTGCATGGAGCGAAAGATTGATTGTCCTGGGCATCTCTGTAGCACCAAATAGGACAGAAGCCCAGAATTACTCGTGGAACTTTGAACCCCAGATACAAAAAATCACCAGCATAAGTGAGGATTGGAGACACCGCAACATCTCACTCAAAGGTAAAACTATCATCATAAACAGCCTAATGCTACCATGTGTGATGTTCCCGGCCTCAGTCACCACTACACCATCTAGAGCAATAGATGAAGTCAATAGAGTTGTTGACAGATTCCTATGGGGCTCCAACAGGAACAAGGTGGCCAGGGCACGTGTTCAGGCACAGACTAAGCATGGTGGACTTGCAGTAGGCAACTTTAAAATGAAAATCATTGTATCTAACATAAACTGGATCAAAAGGTTCTATTGGGATACCACCATGGTTCCATGTGATTTTATTAAGTTATTTCTCCATGAAGTGTCTGACTTGAAACTGTTCATTCATACAAAATCAGATATTAACATACCACGAGAAGCAAGCCCATTCTATTATCAGGTCCTCAAGGACTGGCATGAATTCCAAAATGTCTCACTAGTAAGAGAAACGGAGGTCCGTAATGAAGTATTATGGAAGAATAAGTTTATCACTATCAATAATACACCAATATTTTGGAAGTCTTGGAAGGAGGCTGGTATTGTCAGGGTTGAAGATTTACTGGATAATGGAAGTTTTATGTCAGACACTCAAATTTCTCAAAGGTATGGTGTTCAGTGTAACTTTCTTCAGGCTCTACAAATCCGACAAAGTATACCAGGTAGCTGGAGAGCTAGCATATCCAGTGACGAAATTCAAAGGCCAAATGACTGTATCTGGGTCATTGATAATAACCCAGATGTAGTTAATCTCTTTTCAACATCAAGCAAGGAATTGTATTGGATTGTTCTATACCGTCACTCACAACAAATGCCAAGGAATGAAATGAAATGGGCAAAAGTCTTTCCTGAGGTCCAATTTACAAAGGTTCCATGGTATGACATATATATGTGTCCATACCAAGTGAGTAGGGAAACAAAGTTACAATCATTTCAATATAAGGTACTCCATAAAATACTAGCTGGTGTAGGGGCCGGTATCGTCGTATATATATTAGTGCCGTTCATCCGAGAGACGTGTTCGTGTGGTGCCTGTTCCTTCTATGCCAGCTAGGTGTCGCTTTGTGATACCCCGTTGGTACAAGAGGGGGCGGCACCATGCCTCGCGTCCAGCTCCTACTAAGGAGCCGGACGAGCGGCAGAAGGTGACTGGATCTAGTCCAGTCCAGACGCGCAGCCTAACCTGTAGACTAGAGTGGAATAAAGTCCTACCCGAGAGGTAGGGGTTTCTGGGGCTTTGCCCAACCCGAACTACTCGTGTTGTGTTGGTATTTCTAGTGGTAAGCGAGCCAAAGAGCCACCCAACATATAAGTCAATACGAACCATTACACTTGTAACAAATACCTGTTTGATATACGTGCAAGGGAAAGCCCAGAATGTGTATATTGTGATGGTAAGACTGACACTCTTGATCACTTCCTTGTGAAATGCCCCCCAGTAGCCTACTTCTGGAAGTCAGTCGTACGATGGATAAACACTGTTGCTAAGATTGATACAGGGAATTTAGATGAGCATGAATTGATACTTGGATTATGTAGAAAAATTCCAAATGGTGATATCATCAACAATGTAATGCTTAGAACCAGGTTTTACATTTATAGGCAGCGTTTGTATCACAAGTGCCATCTTGATCTATTGCAATGGATAGGAGAGTTTAAACACTCTCTTCTCTCAGAAAAATTTATATGCAGTCTAGAGAACAAGCAAAAGAGGTTTAGGAAATGGGAGGCTATTTTGGACTCAATGTAACCGCTATGCATACACTGAAAGAACCCTAGTATCTCACTCATAGCATACTTCCTAGATAGGGGAACGGAGCTGCGAAAACTGTATCGATGTAGAGGTATATCAGTATCTAGTCTCTATCACTAGTCATATAGAACACATCTATTGTCATACTCACTATAATAATGCGCTATGTATTGTCCTGTGGTGTCCTGTGGTGCTTATATAACAAAATATCAAAAAATGTAGCGAAGACCTGTATAGCTATAGACATTATTTTATTTTTAAATAAAAAATGAGCGCTGCTCTATATAAAAAAAAATAGATTAATCTTTGGGCATATTTCTAGAAGTTTTCAAAGAATTGCACCATAACTCCAGGTATTTCACATGCTACATGAGCTGCAAGTTGCCGATCGAATTTCCGAAAATCCAACATTGCCGCCATGTTATTTCTTAAGAAAAAAAATGTCAGGATTTTTAAAATTACATTTTCGTCAGGTTAGGGAGTGGTCATTATTTATCAACAGGGGGGGGGTGGTGGGTTTTCGCGCAGACGTGTGGAAATGTTTTACGCCCCCCCCCTCAATGGCAGTCAAAATTCTTTGCGCCCCCCGTGCCGGAGGCGCGGAGAGTTTTCGCGCCCCTCTTTGATCTATAGTAGCGCGCGGGCTTTATTGCTAAAAAGCTCCCCTCAAACCCACCCTCCCCCCCTGTTGATAAATAATGACCACTCCCTTAAACAAATCCCATCTTAATGAAATTGATTGTGATGCAAGTTAAGGGTTCAAACTATCCAAAAATGCAAGTTATGTTTCATTTCAAGAAGAAATAAATACCGGAGAGTGTGCCTTAAATGGAGGCGCAACCAATCTCAAAAACTCAGGCCCAAGTATGCCCAACTCACAACAAGTATGTGAGTTGGGCGCTGATCCAACTAAGTGATGTAGGCTTGTAGCGATGGGCACCCAAAAATTAGATTTAGTATACCGGTAATCCAATAGAAAATTTAATACCCTAGAAAGAAGAAATCTTTGCCAACCTAATGCTTCTTGAATGAATGCAATAGACTGATTAGAAGAGAAGTGAATTTTTGAATATAAAAAAGTTAGGAGTATTTTCTGTCATCTTTTTCTGGTCATTATCAGTGTCAATATCAGCTCTGTGAGGGAAAATTAGGTCAAGTCATGCCTCACTAACCACACTCACTGAGTGGTGTATTCTTTACATTATCCCATATAAATGCTTATAACTTTGTAACAGTCGAGGTTACAGAGAAACCAGTCACACCAGAAGACAGAAAACAGTTTGGAGGGTTTTGGGGAATAATTATTTTGTGACTTGACATGGAAAATGTATCACATTTTGATGGAAACTCAAAATTCTGTGTGGTGGATTAAATTCACTTAGGTCAGATTTGTGCAATTTTGAGCAAAATATGCTGTTACTAAAAAGCTCCCCTCAAACCCACCCTAATTTTTTTAGCCCCCCCTCGGAAGGGGTCTGAAAATTTTAGGGCCCCCCCCCCCTCAAACGCACCACCCCCCCTTGTTGATAAATAATGACCACTCCCTTAGATCGCTGGTTATAGAATCTAAATTTTTTACTGTTTCAGCCTACAGTACCCTTGGGGTACCAGATGAAGCAAAAAAAATTATGCAGTGAAGCAGTGAGGAAAGTTTGAGTTAACTCGATTTTTTTACTCAAACCAAGGTCAATTAATATTTTGAAAGTCCAGTAATTGGTTATCTCTCATCTCATGTAGCCAACATTCCTGGTTAAAGTGGATTTAAATCAGATCTTATTTCATACCCTGGTACATTGATGTATTCTAGACTTGTAGTTGCTTCTAATTTGTATATTTGAATGAGGAACAAGTCAGAAAGCTTGTAGATCGTTGCAGGTCCAGAAGTAGCGTGTTTTGGTGTCACAGTAATTATTTATTGGTTATAAGTGTTATCCGGTGCATTTTCGCGGTCATAACATATCTCTGTTTCTCAAACCAGATACGGAGTATCATAATACATTTAATATGAACAGTAAATGAAATATAGTATAGCACAACAATCTCTGTTGATATCAATGTGAAAAGTGAACACAGTGTAAATGTTAATTAAGTCTGATAGTCATTAAGTCTCTGCGTGCTCCCTGTCTTGGGTTGTTTTCATTAGGGACTGGCTGTGCCACCCTAGGTACATCGTTTTCATTTTGGACTGGTTGGCCCAGGGTATCCCCTGGGCTATTGGAGCTGGGTTTTCAGCCAGATCCACAAATTTGTAATCACCAACTTTAGGGTGTAATCATTCAGTGATATACTGTTAGTTTACAGATTTTTCAAAAGCCAAAGGAAAGTTTCAAATCTCATCTATCAGACAACATTTTGTCCTTTATGGTGAGTGATGTCTTTCTCTATGAAAAAAGCTGCTGTACTTACGTCATGTTTTTGGGAGCTATACTGACTACAAGTCCTTTAACCATTGGGTCTATGGGTCAGATAGATTTTGGTGATGAAATTAGCACATGGAGTCCTATGGGTAATCACCAAGTGAGACACTTTTTTCAGCAGGCAATGTTTACAGTGCCAAGCTATACACATAACACATTGGGGACTGAGCGATAAACTAAGCATGCTAAGGATAAAGTTTTCTGTACAATGCCTAACTCCCGGTGAATTGACATTTGACTCGCTCAAGTAAATAGATTTATGAGGGAGGGATTTGGGAGCGAGGGGGCTAGGTGTCCAGGGGGGCCAGGTTTCCAGGGGGCCAGGTGTCCAGGGGCCAGGTGTCCAGGGGCCAGGTGTCCGGGGGGCCAGCACACCAGGGGGCCAGCGGTCCAAGGGGTTTAGTAAGAGAAGATTATGCCAGACTGGTGTCAATACATGTATAGATAATAGTCTCTATTTGTAAGTAATTAGTCAATATTTCGCTAGTGCTGATTCCTGTGACCCTACAGGGTTGATAGAGGGTTTTATGGTACCTACCCTGAGCCTTCTGTGCTTCAATGCACAACGCCCAATTTTTATATTGGGGGGGGGGTAGTAGACCCTGGGCCATATGTGATATATATCACACATTATGCATAACAGGTGCAGGCTGAATGTTCTCATCGTTCTCTACTGACACGTTCATGTGGTACCAGTCATTTAACTCATACTCTTTACTTTTGTCTTGTACCTTGCACAACCTAGAAGTGTTCCATTTTTTACCATCTTCTAACATCACACAATTACCATGTACTTGTTTCACCTTTAGAGGTTTGGAATATCTCATTCCCCTTTCAACACATGCCTTGGATTTTTAACCCAGACATAATCTCCAACACCAATCTGGTGTTCTTTGACATCAGGCTTGCTGTCGAACTTTGCCTTATAGCTGGCTTGAGCAGCATCTACCTTTGCTTTTACATTTTTATGATGAACATTTTGATCTTTGGGTTGAAGTATTTGAACCTTAGTGTGTACCTGTCTACCTTGCATTACCTTGAATGGAGTTTTACCTGTAATACCATTTCAGGCTTTGCCAAATCCCGTCGGACACCGGTTATAGCCGTCTGAATGGCTCCCAGGCCGACAGAAATTGTCAGACTGCAGGACCAAATATCTGGCTGTCATCCTCAGACCTTAGGCTACGGCCACTTTTTACGGCACTCAAATCGGACCATTATTATTATGGTTTTTACAGCATAAAACAAAAAGCATTAACATATTATGATTTTTTTTTCTCAGAACTTCATCAATCCTGATTGATTTCATGATAAAAATAGAGTGTACATCCTTGTTTTATGATATTTATTCATTCCCAGAAAATGCCCTCAGATACTCGTTATGTTTCGGTCCTGAGAGAATTGAACCGGGGCTGCAGAATTAGAAATCTGCAGGACCGAATGTCCGGCATGGTGAAATTTTTTTTGCAAAGACTGCATTTGGTGTTGCATGATACGCCACTAATTGTTCTCTAACAGCATCAGTTGGAGTCTTACCCTCAAGTTTACCTATCTGAATACCCTCCTTGATGGTACAGTTCATCCTCTCGACGAGACCATTGGCCTGCGGATGGTACAGAGCAACTCGACAATGTGTAATATGGCATTTTGAAAGGAAAGCCTTCATCTCATGCGAACAAAATTGTACACCATTATCAGTAACAAGAAATTCAGGAAAACCTTCACTAGCAAACACTTTGATGATAAAGTCTTTTCCGCGGTCATATTATACATGTTTTACACTCTCAACTTTGTGCTTGGCAACAGGTGTAAAGAAATTGTCAAGAGTGCAGCCATTATCTCCGCTCCATCCAAATACTTTTCATAGTATAAACACAGAACGAAATTGAACAATGGCAACAGTTACACAGTTCCGTTATTAATACTCCCAAGGTTGCTGCCTGAAAATATCATCTTAAAATATGTGCAAATGATAAATGTATATTGATCTACACTTCTGAGTCGGCACATTTTGAGTTGTCATGGCTGAATGCGGCCCTCCTGTGGGTCAAGGTTGTGTTGCTATGGTAAAAATATCTGGGTTGGGGGGACGCTGGTATACAGAGGACAGTTCCCGCGCATAACTTTGCCGTCTGCTGTACATTATTAACTCGAAAAGAGAGTTATAGGAGGTGAGGATGGGCCCCTCATTTTCAGTCATTTGGGTGGTGCAAATAAGTGTGAAAAAAGATGGAAATTTTATGTATAAGAGGCAGAATTAGTTCAGGAATTTGTAGTGGTATTGCAGGAGATGTAGGGGTCTTGCAGGAAAAGCCATTTCAGTAACAAGTTTTGTAAATTTTGAGTAATTCTCTATATTGTATACAGTCAGTTGGTCAGCCACCATAAGACACTTTTTGCTTGCAATGATGAAGGTATAGGAATGTTGATCCAGGATCAATTTTCCTGCTCTTTTTGCAAGTGTGGTGCGAATAGGGCAGTTTTGGCAGGAGTTATGCGAAAAGTGACTTGGTGGTGTGAATAACCTGGGTGAGTAGCATCTGGTCCTCCAAGCAGATGTCTTGTGAAAGTATAGGACTAAAACACTACTTAACACCTGCTTGGAGTTGGTTCCTGTCTGTGAATGGGAGTGCTGATGTCAGACCACAAGCTAGACTTGCTCAAGGCTATTGATTTTAATTCTGGAGAAACAATGTAATGGAAAAGACTATCAAGTATAAAGGGGCCAGAGCTTTGGGACAGCAGAGAGTCTAACTTACTGCAATTACCTTGAATTCTCTGATACAAGCAACAATACCTGCATTACTGACCTTGCAATAAACTACTTTTGGTTTGATTCAAATATGATATGAACCTCAAATCAAAGAATTTATGGCACATAACATCTGCCAAAAAATTTAAATTTTAATTCTTTTTTGAGTTATGAGTAATGCACATTGCTGCCCTATATTTCACAATGGCAGTCTAGTGGCCGTGCCCCAAACTCTAGTGGCGAAGCCACTAGTTTTCAGCAAAATAGCCATAATGTGGGGACTCCACACTGTCTGCCGTTCCCTTGTCACTCTGTACGGTGTGGGAGAGTTGTAATAGCAAATGTTTCAGTCCTGCGGGGAGATTTTTCCCGCAATCTACCCCTCAATCAAAACTTCTGAAATTAAGTGGGTAGCTACCCTGCAAACAAAAATAACGTTTTTTAACGTTAAAAAAAGTTCAGAAAAGGTTGAGAAAATGTTTTTTTAAAGTTATGCAAAGAAAAAGGTTTTTCTGTGCATATAAAAAAACGTCATTTTAACGTTGAAATAACGTTTTTTAAACGTTTTAAAAGAGGTGAAAGACACGTTTTTTTCTACACCTAATCTGCACCTTTCCTAAACCTTCATTAAAGGTACAGAAAAGGTTCAGATGAAAACATTTTCATCTGAACCTTAAAAAAACCTTTTCAAAACGTTCAGAAAAGGTGTATAAAAGAATAAGAAAAAAATGTTTTCTCTTTGACTTTTAAATACCAAATCAAAACGTTTTTTGAAGGTTGAAAATAAGTTTTTCAGAAAACGTTGTAGTAATAACTTTTAAAAACGTTTTTAAACGTTAAAAAAAGTTTCTTGTTTGCTGGGTAGATATAACCCCCCTTAAGCCCTCCTGAAAATTTGGGCTTTCTATGATCAGTTAAAGTTAGGGAAAACAAAGATTTAGCCGAAAATAACATTTCAGACAAAGATGGCGGCCGTCGGAAATGGTAGGCCTTATATGGCCAACTTGTATCTCCCATATCTAAATAAATATAACAAATTAAGTTTCCATTCCTCTGTATCTTGTAGATTTCTACATAATATATTGCTCCTACCTTCAACAGTACTCAATTTTACTTCTAAATATATCTGCCAGCTACTTGTAAGCAAAGCAACCGCAATGTTATTATGCCTAATTAAAATCGTAGGGGGCAGCACAACAACCTCCACTCTGGCCGTACCAGTGCTCCCTGTCCCATATGACGTGAGGAAGACCGGGACAGGGTATCTCTGTCTAAAAAGCAAGTGCGGTACTCTAGGTTAAAAGGGCGCATTCGCACGATTTTTGGTCCCTCCTGGGGGGGGGGGGTTAAAATGTTGACCTCTCGAGGGGTAGGCAGATTTTTTTTTCAAGCGTCCACGCGCAAACCCACCATCTCCCCCCGTTGTTGAAAAAAGAATCACTCCCTAACTTAATAGGGGGCTCGAAAATTGCAAACTACGCAAAAATCTTATAGCCCTCTCCTTGAACCGAAAATCACGTGAATGCACCCTAATTTTAAGCTATAGTAACATGTAGGCTTTTTCTCTGAAAACAACTTAAACAAGTAAAATTATTATGCCCTCTCCTCAGAGTCAGAGTAAAAATGTGGCACCCCTCTCCCTGTCAAGGGGCCGAAACAATTTTTACCCTCCCCCCTCCCCGTTTTAAAAAAAACTTATTCCTCCCTAAGGCCAAATAAAAAAAAAAAGGTTTGTTTCTAGATACCCGACCGACCCTAGCAAAACAGGGGCAAAAAAAAACTTTTTATTTATGATTTTGAAGAATTTTGTCTCATTTTTTCACATTTTAAAGAAATTTTTCATTATTTTTTCCTGTACCCTTTTCGTGTTCTTCCCCTCTCTCACAGTTATCATTTTCCTATCATTATCATTGATATATCCATTGATATGTGCCCTAACATTTCCTATGTAAATGTAAAAAAAAAAGAAGAAAAATCCGACCTACCGACCCTACCATTTCAAGTCATGTTACTGGAAACACAACTTTATTTTTTCTTTGCCTAACTGGCATAAGTTACCATTTGGTGTAGCAAAATATTTCAGAAATAATTAATTTTTAAATCGACGATGATTTATTATTCTGGGAGAAACTTTCAGGCCAAGTGTACCTTCACATGCAGGGATGTAAGTTATCAGAATTTTGTCTGATTTCAGAATTTTCAGAGTTAGAGATGCCTAAAGATTTACACAGATTTCTATTCTAAGCTCAATTTCTTGCAATATTTTACAATAAAGTAAGAAGTTCTATGTGTATCTTCAGAATTTTTCATACACCGTGACTTACATCCCTGCGTGACATGGACCGATCTGCCTGCAAAGTCCAAGACGGAGTTTTGACTGATTTACCACTATATTTAAAAAGAATTTATTTGGGGCATGCCTCATTCCCTTGATATTGCTGGCGTGCAATATTTAGATTACCAACACAATTCAAAATGTGCCAGTGTGTGTGCAATTACTTCTAGGCCAAACCAGCAATATCATACATTCAAATAATTGCATTTTTTCTTTATATTCAGACTGCAATTGTGTTTGCGAGTGAGAACGGTTTAAAAGTGACAACGGAGGATGCCAAGTGTGTGCAGGCGAACGCCTTTATACAGGCGGGAATATTCCAACACTTCACGATAGGACAAGACAATGTCACCTTCAAAATCAACCTCACCGTACTACTGGTATAGAAACCTAAATAGTAAATCAATTAACATTATTTGCTAATCAATTAATATCAAATTGTAGATGATGAAAAGTAGAAAATATATAAATCAAATATATCAGTGCAGAAGTGATGTTGTAGGGAACAACTTTCTAAATGAATACCAGCAGAGATAACATCCATGATACCAGATGTGGGATTATTTCAGATATATTCAAAAACTAAGATATTTGGATGTAAATATGTCATCTTTGTGACTTGCTCACATCCCTTGAGTCAATATTTTAAGATAACATGAGAATTCTTGGGTGTGGGTGTGGGAGGGGGTCTTTTTAGGTCAAGGATCATTAGAAAAATAATGATGGGAAAAAAGCAGGAAAGTACCGTAATCTCCCGCGTATAAGACCCGTCCTCTAGGCCAAACAAAAGGTTGGTGCATCTTATAGCATTCTCCCAAGAAGGGGGTGCATCTTATACACGGGGTAATTTTACTATAGAACAGTACTGAATTTACAAAATTCACCCCTAAGAGGTGCATCTTATACACAAACCAGCCTTTCCTGAGTTGGGGTGCGTCTTATATGCGCACCGCGTCTTCTACGCGAGAGATTACGGTACGACAAAAAGCTCTAAACTAGGAGAACAGGATGTTTTTGGTGTGAGAATGATAGTGCCAACCCCCGAGATTGCCAGACAACATTTTGGGGCATGTTTTGGGGCCTATTTGCCTAGTTTTCAATATAATATCAACAGAGGTCTCCACCAGCTGGGCACACACATACATGTATAAAATGCCACTTTTCATAACTTTGAAGGTGTTTTGCATGTTGTGCCTTAACTTCCTAAGAGCATTAACTATTGGAAATTGAGAAAATCAGGGTGATTTCTGAATTTCCAGGGAGTGGTATCTCAGATTTATGACTTTGTAAGGGTCTGGTTAAATGGTACCTACACCAGTCACTAGGTGGCAGATATGTGGAACATATGTGTTTCCAGTATGGAGACTCAGATCTGTCAGAAGGAGTTCAATGGTGACACATTTTCAATTAGGTATAGCTTGGGTTGTACTTAGTGTACCAGCCTGACACAAAATGTTTATAAAATGTCAATATTAGGCCTATAGGTAGGTGCATAATAATTGTTTATCATAATCATTCAAAAGAAATACTCCGGCCACCCTATTGTGGGGATCCATGCGGCATCTTGGATATTTCTTTAGAACTCGGTGCTGTGCCTGAAATGCTGATTCATTGATAATGAAAATTCATAAAATAAAAGAGTGCTGATGTCATTGTATTGTTATTGTGTCCAGGACTGCCTGAATATTTTTGGTACCAGTCCGGTCCCTGGCGTGATGACGACACTCAAGATGTGTTATGCTGGATATGGAAACCCGTTGATCTTAACGTGAGTGGACATTATTTTACCAAGTACTGTCATAAATGTTAGCAAGATGTGGGTATACTGCATAACACCGTAAAGACGCTGAAACTAATCAATGATGGATTTTTATTGTTATTTCATACAAGTACTCCCAAATATATTGGTCATTAGGCCACACCAAAAAAAATAAGTTGCTCTACGGATTTCCCTCTCCATATTTTCAAAATCTCGTCTATGGATTTCGCTCGCTTCACTTTCTACAAGTTTTCTCTTTGTGATGTTTGGCAAATTTATTTTTAAAATAAAAAATTTCGCTCGCCTCATTTTTTCAGCAAGGAATCCATTGGATGCCAACAAATTCTTAAAAAAAGAAGAAATAATAATTTCGCTCACTCGCACCATTTTTCAAAACCAAAATCCGTAGACCAACTTATGTTTTTGGTGTGGCCTTATTTCCAACTCACATTGAATGGTCATAATTAACTCGAAAGAGTTATAAGAGTCGGGTAAAAATAGACCCCCATTCAGTGCCTCTGAATGGTAGCTTTGTAGTATAGTCATGATGTAGTATAAGTAGTGAGGAGTAGAGGGTGCCACCGCGTAGGGGTGGGATAGACAGATGGCTCTGTGGATTGCTGAGCGGCCCCTATAGGCCCTGGGGTGCCTTGGCAGCACTTGGCAGATCCATCTAGAACGCAGAGAGAGAGAGGGACGGACGTGCGGTGACAGCTCCCTGTCCACACCAGCCCAGTGAATATTGATTGACGAGTAATACACGACCTACAAGAAAAGAACCTGAGTTGCTTTTTATTAATGGGGACATACCATCCGACAACCCCACAGTGGTGCCTTATGACCAGGATCTTGTAATTAGGTCAGCTCGTTAATCACTGGCTGGTGTGGCTGAGGAAGAGAAGGAAGAGCAAAATAACGGGGCAAGACTCGCACGTGGCTCGTGAAGTGTTCAAGTCCTTCGAATAATAAGATGGCTGTCTCGGAATTCATAAAGAAGTGAGTAGGGAACACATTAATTAAGTGCCTAATTAGTGAATGAGAGAGTAAGTGCCAAGTAATTAAAGTGCCAAGTAATTAAAGTGCCAAGTAACCAAAGTGCCAAGTAATCAAAGTGCCAAATAACCAAAGTGCTATAAGTGACTGAAACTGCCTCAGAAGTCTATTCACATGGAGCTGTACTGTAAATTGGAAATCTAAAGTCTTCTCTCTCTGTTCTATAGTAAAGGGAGGTTGATATGTTTTATGTATAGAAAGTATCAGGTGTGTCCCTGACTGAAGGTCAAACTTCCATTGTTGTCACACCTCTGTTATCAGAAGCAGACGGCAAGCACCGGGTCAGCTATCTGGATGCCATGGTAACAGTACTAAGGTTACCCAGACCAGGACTGTATTGCAGTAAACACCCAACCACTTTAGCTGTTTGTTTCAAGTAACCTGTATCTTGGATATAACAAGTGACAAAGGACCATTCATTTAAAATTTGGTTTCATTCAATTGTCCAATTAAAGGTGTTATCAGTAGACTGCTGTGCGCTATTTATTATGAAATATTGTAAGTGTGTTATTATAAGGACAATATTGAGAAATTAGTATCGTTTTGATAAGAAGTTGAGTGATAATTATCTAATGGGTAGCACTGATGTATGCAGTGAGATGTGGTATTGGAATTAAATGTTTAAGGGGCTGGATTACTATATAGTGAACTGTAGAGGCCTTTATTCTGTACAAATTGGTCCTAGCTGAGAAGCTCAAAGCTAGCCCTATCCAGCTGTGTAGACTGGCTAAATAATTCTATTTCACTGAGTAGCTGACTCAATGTTAAAAAGTGTCTCTGCCAGAGGTCAGATCGGGGCCACTACTTCCTCAAACACAGAATGGATATATCACTTGTGTGCTGGTGGTTGTCTTGGCAACCAGTACAAGTTCAGACACTACCATACCAGGGGTAGACTTGAATAGTGCCTTGTTATCTCACTGTGTGTATACATGTATGCATGCTAATTAATTTTGACTTCTATTGCAGGGTTTTGTTTATCATTTCTGTCAACTGTGGTTATGTAATTAATAGTCGTTAAGCATATTGGGGCTAATTGACATTAATTAGTGATAATTGGTGTTAAAATCAATAATTGCATAAAATAAGAAAAACGGGTTCAGCTTTTTCATAGTTGAGCCTACATGCAAAAGTAAAATGAGATAAAGTAATTATTTGTAAAAACCAGGTCAATTAGACCCCAAAAATTTCGGACTCGTCAAGCTCATTTTTCATAATTATTGAATAGTATATCATTCATAGATTACAAATATATATAGCATGGTACACTCTGGCAAAGGATTAAAGTTTAATTGGCACTAACGAGCTGGCAGAGTGGAGCTGTAACGTTTGCCTGCGATCAATGGTGAGTGAAGTTTTATATTAAGGTGATCATCCCAAGCCAATATTTAATAAAGCAGTGGATGATTACCAAGGGGTGGATAAGCATTGGCGAAGTAACAGAGTCATCTAGTGGCAGAATCTAAAAGTAAGAGTTAGAGTGTAACAAACTCAAGGGGGTGAGGTAGCTGGGTAAGTCTGTTAGTTTGGGTTAGCTGTTTAGTCTGTGTAGAGTAGAGATTGGGATGGATTGCGGCCAGCTTGTTCCTGCAGGTCTGGTCAGGCATACAGCTCTGCCATCTAGGAGTCTAGACTAGAAGTAGGAATAGCCAGAACCTTGTAGCCCTCTGGTGAGTAAGTATAGCATTAGGGTTGGGTTGATGAAGGTCTCCTGGAACCAAAACTAAAAACACCATAGTACTACTGCCACCACCTGGTAGGAAGGGTATAAACTATAACAGTTGAGACTAGTGGTTCCAGCTTTTGCCACTAGGGGGAGGCTCTGTGTATGATGATGTCAATAGTGGCACTGGTAAGCACTAGGGGTTCTTTGTGTTACCTGGTGTCTGTATGTGAGGCACATAGGCTTAATTAGAGAAGAAGTTAGAGACATTTTTAGAGTAAATAGAGAACAAGAGATGGGACAGGTGACGAGTCAAAGAGTGCAACAAGTTATATGCACTAGTGAAGGCAATGGAGGAACCAACAGAAGGTCCGTGTAACAGTGAGGGTGAAGGCGATGAAGTGGAGACAAAGAAGGAAGACGAAGATGATGGTCTGTTCTTGCACAAGGCGAAGATGGCACTTAACATAAAACATGGAGGCACTGCTGAAGGTACAGGATAGGACCGCTCTTGAACAACTGTGGGAGCAAATGAAGGATCTCATTGCAGAGAAGAATGAGGCATGTGCTCAGCTGAAGGATTTGCAAGAGGAAGTGGCACATCTTCGAGGAGTTAAAGGGATCAGTCATCAAGAAGGCCTGACAATCTTTCGAGATAGAGGTGAAGTAGAAGTAAAGAAACAAGAAGAAGATCAAAAACAAAGGGGGAGTGTGCAGTGGAGGCGCAATTATTGGTGGCGTCCTTTCGGCTTTAGACATGGAAGGAGCTTGTCACGTGCCTCTAGGACAGGCTCCTCTACAGGAAAGTGGCCAGGTGATCGAGTGCATTGGCAAAGGCATGGGTGGCGAGTTGATCCTCGTGCGAGAGGGAGATGGCAAAGAAGCCGCCATCATTGGTCCAATGTTTTTCGGGTGCGGTGTTATAAATGCTGCAAGTTGGGCCACATAAAGAGGCATTGCAAGGGATCAGTAGTGTGCTACACTTGCAGAAGGGAAGGGCACATTGTAAGGGATTGCCCTCATGAGCAAGAGTCCTATGAACGATCCCAAGAGACCCACAGTTCAAGATCTGAGGAAGGAGAGGCAACAAGTAGTCCTAGGAGTGGGTCGACAGATGTTAACAGCTCTGCGAATAAGATAGAGGTAGCAACCATAGGGGTAGCAACTTTGAGTAAAGCAACAAACAAGAAAAGAGATAGGAAGTTATCCTACAGAACAAAGAAGAGACGAAGCATAGTGGTGTGTTTTTGCTGTATGGCATCTGGGCATATTTCGAGAGACTGTCCTAAGGACAGTATCAACAGCAGATTAAACAACATACCTCACAGTCTGCACATGAGAAGAAGTCAGGAAGAATGGAAAGTGCCTGCACTAGGAAAGAACATTCGTCGTGCTGCACTTGCTGCCTCACCGTCGGGGGAAAGACGTTCCTACCGGCGATGATAGTAGTGACTGGAGTGACCGCGACTGTATACCCCTCTCAAGGTGGCGAGATACCGGGGATAGTCCTAGTGACTGGAATAGTTCAGAGTGTGTGCCTCTTGCACATCTTGTAGAGCCAGGAGCAGTGACTAATACTGCACCGGAAGTAGTGGAGGGAACTGATCAACCCTCTACTATTCCACTACCTTCATCATCTGGAGAAAGTGCAAGCATGGGAGAACAAAGTGGAGCAGTAGGTGGCAGTACCAGTGGAAATAAGAGGAGAAGAAGCTCTTCTAGTGGAGAGGAAACAAGGGGTACAGAACCTAAATATCGTATAGTAGAGAGTGAACCTAGATCAGGTTCTTGCAGTGAAAAGAGGCCTCGAAGCCATACTGCAAGCCCTGAAGAAGAGAGTCCTGATAAAGTTAGAAGGGTAGAAGAGATAGAGGAGACGAGAGAACAAGAAGAGAATATTCATAAGGGTACAATTGAAGAGAGAGAAAATCAAAATGAATCTATTTATCAGACTTGTAGCGATGGGGAGCTGAATAGCTCACTCTGTAGCACAGTGGATGAAATTCCCAACAAGTCCTACATTATGAGTGGAGTAGAAGGTGAAGAAGAAGTCAAAGAAGTAGAAGTCATGAAGAGTAAGAGAGAAGGAGAGAAAAGAGAAAAAGAGAGTAGAGAGAGAGAGGTGAATCCAATAGGAAATTATAAAATTCGCAACAGTAGGCTGAGAGTCTACTACTGCACCCAATAGAATAGCAGGCTGAGAGCCTACTATTACATACAATAGCACATAGGTGTGTCTGATCAGAGTGTTATCTCTTGCAGACTCCTACTCATCATCGTGTTGTCCGCTGGCGTGCTAGGAATTCAAGCAGAGAGAGAGACCCAGAACATAGAACATGTGTTCTTCAGAGACAAGGCTGAGGTTTATACCACTAGGTCGAGGTGGATCGTTGGCCTAGTCATCGATTTCCAGGCATACGAACGGTATATGGTCTTCACAAACAAAACCTTAGAGGAAACTTTTAGGGTAACCCAGAGAGGAAAACTACATTTCGATGGCTTGTACTTCAGTAGTGCATACAGGAAGGAAGAATTAAGCAGGATCAATGCCACTGTTACAGCAGAGAGAGATACGATGGCCCAGTACTATATCACTCTGAGGTCACAACTTCAAGAGCTCATTATTCTTCAAGAACTACACAATAGAAATTGGCTTGACTTTACAGAGATTCAGAAAATAGGGCACAGTGAACTTGAGGTTATAAGAAATGAAAACAGACAGACAGTAAGGGAGAAAAGATCACTTGCCATTCTGGCAGGTATATTTAGTGGGGTAGCTTTCTATAGGACAGAGCAGTTGAGGTCAGAGGTGAACAATCTGAGAGATAATCAGGAAACAATTAGAACAGTTCTTAAAGAGAGCCTCTCATTGATAAACCTGACTAGACTTGAAGTAAGACAAAATCGCTTGGCGATAAATAAGGTCATAGAAGGCCTAGGAGAACTAGTCGAGGTGGTAAATAAGGCTTTGATACCCATGCAGAGATTTTTAGTTATCTACCCACAAATCCAGACAAATATAAGAAAAATCACTAAATTATCGACAGGCAAATTGTCTCCTACCATTCTTCCAGCTCCTGAACTTATTGAAATTTTGAAGAGAATTGAAGTTGAAATTCCACCCCAGTTAATGTTACCTCAGGACCCAAGAGAGAAACCCTTTTATTATTATACCATTCTTAAAACTAACACTTTGGCATTAGAAGATAAACTTATTGTTGCAATTGATATACCTTTGCTAGATGTATCTAGGAAGTTAAGAGTAATACAGGCTATTACATTACCTGTACCTTATGAATCGACCAACTTGACGGCTCACTATGATCTTGAATTCGAACATTTCGCTGTGTCAGAGGATGGTAGACAATATGTGGTGTTGTCATTATTAGACCAGTTAAAATGTGGCCAACCAAATATAAATTATTGTAGTCTGACATCAGCAATAGAAGAAACCAATAGACATCGATATTGTACATTGGCATTGTATCAACGCGACAATAGAAGAATAAGAGAATTGTGTAAAGTTAAGGTTACAAACAAGGTAAAATTACCAATAGCTAGATATGTATCAAAAGGTGAATGGCTCGTGGCAACAGATAAATCATTCAATATTAGAAAACTGTGTGTTGGACAAAAGGAAGAAGTGTATCTTAGTGTCGCTCCGCCATATAGTGTTGTCTCTCTGGAAACAGGTTGCCGAGCATTGTCTGATTTATTGGAATTACCCATTTATTTTGAAGAGCGCACAGAATATTCAGTAGCCCGCGAAACTCGAATAACTACACCTCCTAAAAATTTCAAAATGCAGGACATGACTATCTGGAAACCTATTCTTGATAAAGGTTTTAAATTGGAAATTGACATAGAAAAATTAGGACCTGTTGATGATAAATCTATAGAAGACTTGGTAGACCAATTAGATAATATTAAGTATATAGACACTTCATATGTTCCGTATATCGTTATAGCTGTCATAATTGTTGTAATATTGATTATAATAGCCATATTATGCTGTAAAAGACAATGGCTGTTAAGAATGTTGGTAAATAGGATACAAGGGCGACTCAACAACAAACCTGAGGGTCAACAAGGAAGGGCTGATTATGTGGAACTGGGTTGTCTACAGTCACCAGTGCCGAGGCCCAGAGACACTCAATCAATGGCCTCTGTGTATAATGAACATTCATCCTCCAGAGACCCTGAGGTATTGACGAGACAAGGAAGGAGTCTCCCTGTGCCTCTAGAAGTCACACCTCTCGTGATTGCAGAAGCTGAGGCACTCTACCAACCTAAATCTACAACTCCACAACCTCAACCCAAGCGTAGAACTACTCTTACCATGAGGAAGCAGTGACTTAACATTGTATGGCACTAATAACTTGTGTGAGCCTTGTGTTCTCTTTCACTATATGGCACTGATAACTCTTATGTGTTTCCTCTCAGTGGCACTTATTAACAATAGTGATATTTTGGCACTAAATGACAATATGGCACTTTAATGTGAACTAATGAGTGTTGCAGGAGAAGAGTACTGGGTTACGTCACGGAAGTACAGCGCACAGTGGACAATGACGATAACAAGCTGCACCAGAGCATGAGTATGCTGTTGTGCGTATATCTGGCGACTATTGAAATATAGGACCCGAAACATGCATGGAAATGCATATCATATGGAACTTTTATTACAGACTATGAACTGAGTGCTATATAGAGAACTTTTATTGCAGAAGAGACATTGAGAGTGGTGTTGAAGATTATGATGATTGTAATATTGAGAAGTTTATTTTATATGAAGTGGTGGATCCAATATATATTCCAGTATATGACGTCTTATATATCTATTGCTTGACATACCGCTGATGATGTGACCTAATGGTTCACTATATATATTGAGATTGGTGTGATCTCACTTGTATTATATATGAGTTCACATGATATGTTAATCCATCCATTATTCAGCTTGAGATGTCATCATATGTCTTGAGGTGACAATATGTGAAATGATGATGTGTTATTCATATCTACTATTGGTAATATGGACACATTTATATTATCAATGTATCAGCGACGAGTTATTATCCACATATCAATCTATTCATTTATTGGTGACGATGATATGTAACGCAAGTTCTTCACATGAAGATATGATCAGGAGGTTTTGATATGATTTATCATTTTGATGACTGTATACATCGTTATGACAACAAATATTATTGTATATGGTTTGGTGTGGATATGGCTGAGTATAGACGTTTTTAACTGATGTTAAAAACTAGTGGGTGGGGAAGGGGTGTAGTATAGTCATGATGTAGTATAAGTAGTGAGGAGTAGAGGGTGCCACCGCGTAGGGGTGGGATAGACAGATGGCTCTGTGGATTGCTGAGCGGCCCCTATAGGCCCTGGGGTGCCTTGGCAGCACTTGGCAGATCCATCTAGAACGCAGAGAGAGAGAGGGACGGACGTGCGGTGACAGCTCCCTGTCCACACCAGCCCAGTGAATATTGATTGACGAGTAATACACGACCTACAAGAAAAGAACCTGAGTTGCTTTTTATTAATGGGGACATACCATCCGACAACCCCACAGCTTAACAGAGAGAAAAAATAAGACGCTTTTAGCCCTATGTTAAATCCCATAGGTGGTGCAAAAAAGTAAACTTTCCCGCCTCTTTGGTCCGGAGTGGTGCGAATAATTGATGAATTTGCCGTCATTTGATCCGTCCGCGCGTCTCTATTGTCGTAAAAGTGGTCGTTATTAATTTTTTTTTCAATTATTCAGTTATAATATAGAAATACGATAAAGAATGGAGAAAGGATACGATTTGAATCGATATGTATTATTAAAAACATAAAATAATTATGTGTTCGCCCTGTCGTTAATTCGCATCACAAAGCCGTTGTTGTGCAAATTGACCCAAATACCCATGGAAATTGGGTCGGGCATGCGCAGATAGAACCAAAATCCAACATGGCGGACAGCGAGACAATCGATTTGTGGGGCTATAACTGTAAAAATACAGAGTGTATTCGATTCAATTCGATTGATATTGCCAAAATTGCATGGATTGTATTCAAAAAGCCATTAATTTCAAGTTAAATCGATAGAATATGTCATTTCTCCGTTGAAAATGCTACTTCCGGCAAGGAGGGGTCGCGCATACGCACAGAACATCAAAATCCAAAATGGCGGACACCGAGACGATCAACTCACGGTGCCATGCAAACTGCTGGATTGTAACAAAATGGAGGAGAATTACACTGTCTCATGCATTTTTATGGTTAATATGGATCATTATTCAACACCTCCTGGTATTGTGTAATGCTTAACTCGCCAAGAGAGGAGTTATTTGCCAATGAAACATACAAGCAATAATGGATGCATTCTCCATAGGCTTAACCATTGACAGTGATAATGCTCGAAGAAATCATGAGGTTAGTATCAGAAGAGGCCAAAAAGTAGAGATTAAGTGCCCTTTCGAGTTACTTGCATTGCAAAATGCTGTCGTATATTTTAATTACTAAAAAAAGCTCAGTAGTTTCATCCTTTTATCAAATTCAATGTTAGGTGCATCTTACATGTAGGTGTGGCTTATACTATGCTTTTTGTGATATATGGTCCTAGATATTACACTTTTCCCATGTTCTGTTGTACTAAATTTTTATCTGGGAAAGGTGCTATAATTCCTTAACAAAACTCAAAGACCTGTCTCTGGGACCATGTTTTAATAGCGTCAATGTTTCCACTTACCAGGTTAGAGGAGGGCGGAGTGTTGACGGACTGCAGTATACGCACACAGGAACCAGAGGAAACGCTCGACTTTAACTTCTCTAGCGCCAACGTTATCAACAAGATCATCATGAAGGTTGGTATAGTAGCAGAATGCCATCAAAGTAAAAAGAAAAAGAAATGTCCATGCCGTTTAAATGGGATAGATGCATTAAAACACTTGTATGCCGCTCTATTCCTCAGCCCTATGTATAAGCCACAGCTTATGTACCACTTCAGATCCACGCTTTACACCAATTGTCAATTAGCAGAAAGGTAATCACCTTCCCTGTATGTTTGTTTATCTTTGCATGTGTATATTATTGTCGTTAACTGCCTGTATTTGCCAAAAGACAACCGATGATCGACTCAGATATGAAAAGGCTGAAATTGTATCAACTGCTCAAGACTTTAAAACTCGGAAACTTTGGTAAATTATTAAACCAAAGCCTTTGATTCTCTGGACCATGAGACACTCTTGGACAAGCTCTCTTCCTTTGGCCTAGCCCCACGGGTTGTTGACTGGTTTTCTAGTTATCTTCATAACAGGTATCAAAGAACAAAGGCGAATGGGGTATTATCTGAGTTCAAGAGAGTGCGTTATGGGATACCCCAAGGATCAATTCTAGGTCCTTTGCTTTTTATTATGTATGTTAACTCCATGACTGACATAGAAATTAAAGCCAAACTCTTTTTATATGCGGATGATACTTTATTGATCCACAGTGCGCCTAGTATTGGTCAGCTGAAAGCTGAATTGCAGAATGATCTAGCGATAGTCCAAGCATGGTGTATACATAATGGGCTAACAGTTAATGTAGGCAAGTCTCAGGCTATACTGGTGAATCCGCAGGACGGTGAACAGCTGGACCTGAAAATGGGTAATAAAGAGCTGGTTTACACTAATTCCTATAAGTACCGTAATCTCCCGCGTATAAGCCGCGTCTTATACGTGGGGTTTTAGTTCTCATTGGATCCACAAGGGGGACATCAAGACCTTTCTTTTGATATGTTACATGCCCCCTTAGTCATAATAAGATATAAGGGGGCCCAGGGGGGTCCGGGGGGCTCAAGCTACACATAGTTTTTTGAATTTTGAAAATTCATTCAGTAGAACCAAAGTTATTAATTTTTCATTTTTTTGAGAATTTTCCAAAACTCTAGGTGCGTCTTATACGCGCACTGCGTCTTATACGCGGGAGATTACGGTATCTGGGGTTCACATTGGATGCTGACTTCCAGTTTGGCCTCCAGGTAGAGCAGATGTTTAAGGCTATTCGTCATAAACTTTGGCTACTTTTACATAAAGGAGTGTACATAAATAGGGATACAGCTTTGAAAGTGTTAAAAGCGATGGCCCTCCCCTATTTTGATATGGGTTTAATCTTCAAGCTAGGCCCCATATGGTAGCCAGAGTTAATGACCCTATATACCAAGCGCAGCTGCAGTGGAATAATTTAAATCAGCACCTCAGATGGATAGTAGGGAAAGATGAATTTAAGAGACTAATTAAAACTAAATTGATATTGTATTTTGAGCAGCATTGGAATACAGACAGGATGGTCTTCCTTTATGAAAATAGAAGTATCCTAAATTGATTGTACACTGGTGTAAGTGTAACTGTTTCCCTACCCCTCATGCCTGCTGCATTCCTCTTTCTATAGACATAAGAGTGGACTCAATCCACAGGATTCATTAACATCATGTAAAATGTAAATTGTTAGCTTTTAAGCAAGCATTCATATAACTGTGTAGGGTCGTTATTATTTTATTACATTATTACCTTGTATCTCTTGTATCTTCTTTACATTTGTACTGAAAGCACTGTTTAACAGACGGAAATGTGTATTCTGTACTAAGCATGGCATACAAATATTCTCATGTATGTATCTTAAATGTGCTTGTGACTCATAAGGGTTCTGCTTTGTATGCCTCAACCTCCTAGACAACGCATGCCGGCAGAGCAACATGCACTATGATGAGGCCGATCTTTGTAAAGTCTAGAAAAAAATTTTGAACTTGAACTTTTTACTGTAATCTCCCGTGTATACCTGCATTTAAGACGTGCCCTAAGTCGATGGAAAACATGTAAGGGGCATTTGGGGGTTGATTTTTGAGGTTTTAGTACTGATCTTTAGTAAAAATACCTCGCCTATAAGGCGCACCGACTCGTCTAAGAGGTTCTGTAAGGTGCAGTAGGTCTCAGCTCCGTGTACAAGATGCATCTTATACGCGGGAGCCTCTTTCCTCTTATGTGTTACAGTCAGAGTGTTTAAAGGAGGCCTTCAGTGAGTTGGACATGACAAGTTCTGTGTTAGAGTTCCTCATGTCTCCAGACGAGCCATACTTCCGTCTTTCCACTTTTGGCAACATGGGCAGCGCATATGTAAGTACATGTCTATTGACCCTTTAAGGACTATAATGCATTCATATAGTGCTAACGTGGGACCGGACTGATTCCCAGGAGCGCCACAAGCATGCTGACATCTGCAGCTTCCGGACCTGATCTTGCGATCACATCTGTTCCTAGCGAGTCAGGCAGTATGGAAGTGTGGCACCCGTGTGAATATTCCGAGGGCAGAACTAACATGGCCATAGTATATAGCGTCATGATATATGAATGTAGCCCTGGCGAGTAACTTTATGAATGTAGCCCTGGTGAGTAACTTTATGAATGTAGCCCTGGCGAGTAACTTTATGAATGTAGCCCTGGCGAGTAACTATGAATGTAGCCCTGGTGTGTAACTTTATGAATGTAGCCCTGGCGAGTAACTTTATGAATGTAGCCCTGGCGAGTAACTTTATGAATGTAGCCCTGGTGTGTAACTTTATGAATGTAGCCCTGGCGAGTACCTTAGTAGAGCTACATTCATGTATCATGCTGACCCTACAGGGATGATACTGTCCTGGAGGATCTGCATGATGCTTCAACAAGGTACTGGCCAGCAGACTCACCAGTACTTCATTGGTGCATCATACTGCCCAAAGGGCATGATACACTCCTGGGTCAGCAACCCTTAAAGGGAGAAAGGGCTGCTGTTCCCCACATGAACCCCCACCCCACGGAAAACTACGCCTGTAGGGATGGGGAGCAAGTCTGTCTATTTTAACCAATGTTACTGACTGTGCCAGATTCGCAGAGTAACTTTCCCAACACTGCTATGAATGATAATACTCACTGTTTTAGTTTGAAATTTCGCCCAGCATATCTTGAAGTCTTAATCTTGTTGACTATCATGTTATTTTGAACAAAATTGGTGAAAATTCAAGATATCCAGACCTTTTTTAAAGTGTGCACCTTAACTTTAAACTCCAACTGTCATTTTTGGCACCGTGCCAGAGCAGAGCTTCACTGGAGATCTACCATCTCCTACAGCAAAATAAGTCTGGGTTATTTAATTTTCAATAAATCTAAGAACCCCAAACTTTGCCAAATGGTAAAACAGTATCAAAATCAACAATAGTGACTTTTTGGTGTACAAGAAGTAAGTAATTCAGTCAGAAGAGGAGATTGGTTCTTGAGATTGTAGGCTTTCTACAGGCTTGCTCTCGAACTGAGGGAAGGGGCCCACAGTTCGAGCCTCTAGGATCTAGATGCACCACTAATGGAGTGCTAGTTACTAAAACTCCAGGGCTATATTTATGCTGATCCGTTGTTAAGGCGACCGCAGATAGCGTGAATCTTAGCGGTATGGTACTTATGGTTCAATTCTTCAAATATAATCAAAAGACATCAAGGAGTGTAATTTAGGGAATATTTACCACTCTTCAATACTTAAGATTTACTTTCTGTTATAGAGATGACAATATTCCTTCCTATATTTTCTTGATTATTATAGTATCCTGGAATTGTACTGTTTCAATCAAAATATCTCCTTTCTATTTCAGTCTGATTTCCCTAAGGGGTCTGATATGGTGGAGTCGTTCCAGTGCACCAAGACACAAACCAACAGGTGGGTTGTCTAGATGAAATAGATATTCCCTTGAATTCAGTGTGTTTTTCTCTTCTATAATTTTTGACTGGTAAATTAGAGGAGAATGAAGCATACTTTGTAGCTAAAAATTCCTTCCTCAAGGAAAACTCATTACCTTCAACTCTGGGTGCACCTTACACGCAAGAGACTGGAGAAATAAAGTGATCATATATTTTATTTCAGTAGTGGATGTAGATAGTGGTGCTTGGTTTCTGTTCCTTACTCTATTCTATAAATGTAAAACCTTGTTAACTCGGAAGAGTTATAGGAGCCACCATGGATTAAGACATTTCAGACGCCTCAGCATTGGGGCAAAACTTGTTAAACATTCATCATCAAATAAAAGGGTATTCCCAATGCATATTGATAAAAATTGTGTGCTGTTGATGTAGCCTGGAATGTAAAGATCATAGAGGTATATAATACAACCCAAAATTTGGATTAGATAAGGAGATTTCAGAGAGATAGTGAAGGCCTACCTCCCGCCATCCTAAGGCGACGTTATTTTGCTACAATGTTAAAGTATATACATTCCATTTGGAAACCTTTGGGTACCTTTTTTCCCGCCCTTTTGACCCATGTGTTAACAACCATGGCCAATAACTGGCTCTCCAAGCAGATGTGTTAGGACTGTACTTACCGTAATCTCCCGCGTAGAAGACGCGCTGCGCTTATAGGACGCACCCCCTTCTTGGGAGGAGCATTTTCGCGTATAAGACGCAGCTCTTAGGTACCAATTTTGTAAATTCAGTACATTTCTATAGTAAAATTACCCCTCATATAAGACGCACCCCCAACTTGAAGAAATCCTATAAGACACACAAGGCATTTGTTTGGTGTAGAGGACGCGTCTTATACGCGGGGGATTACGGTAATACCACCAGATTACACTACTAAACATCTGATTGGAGCTTCTTCCTGCCTGTGTCTGGCAGTGCTGATGTCAGACCAAATGCCACCCCCCCCACCTTCTTCCAACCACTTCTCTTCCGAGTTAGCAGCGACGATGGCGCATTCTTCTAGTGTTTACGCCGCCCCCTGACATCAGGCAGACTATAAGTCCCAGTAGACCTCTGAAATGGTCTATAAGTCGCAGCTTATATGCTGGGTTTTATGCTATATCAATTCTTCAGATTTTCTCTGATTTCAGAGGTTCAAATGTGATATTTTACTACAGAAATAACAATAATAAAAGAAAAATTTAAATGAATATTTTATAATTCTGATATTTCTTAAAGATACACCCAACCCTAAGTGATTCATTTTGAAGGTATTTGTCACTCTGATTAGGGTATAACCCCCCGTTTGAAGTGCCCCAAAATAATTTTCAGAGTTTCGCCAAACATTGAACTGACATCTCTGCTTCCTTAAACTCCAGGTGCACCTTATATGCAAGATTCTATGGTAGAAATGAGGATTTATTGTACTAGTGGATTTAGATTGGTTATGCAGGGCATATTTTATAATGATTTATATGTGATTACAGATATAAGGTGTCGTTACTAAAGCCGTCAGTGAAGGCGCTCATGTTGTCGTCGCGGATATCACTACGTACAGACCGGCGCGGCTTCCTCTCAATGCAGTACATGATTAAAGCTGAGGACGGACAAGTCTGCTTTGTAGAGTTCTTTGTAAGTGTCATGTGTTATCTGTACGCTGCATATAGATGTGTTTTTACTGTACCGTAATCTCCTGCGTAGAAGGCGCAGCTCACGTAGAAGGTGCACCCCAACCCAGAGAAGGCTGTTTCACGTAGAAGGCGCACCCTTGAGGGCAGATTTTTGTCAGTCTAGTACTGTTCTATAGTAAAAATACCCCCCCCCCCCATTAAGGCGCACCCCAAACTCAAGGTAATGTCCCTCCCGCGTATAACGCCCAGCAGCATTTTGTAGCATTTTATCCCTGGGTCCTAAGTAGCTTATGATTCCCAAGTAAATAATGAGTAAAAATGATTTACATACAATATGAAGATGAATTAAGACTAGACAGGACAACAACAAACATAACATGGCAGGACACACATGGACCAAAAGGAAAAATCCCAAGATAGAGTTAACAAATTAAAGAAGTAAACACAGATTTGAGCTCTAGAAATTATTTACACTAAATCAAATGTTTAGTCCGCATATTGGCGTTTCAAGTTTCAAGAAAAAGTCAAATATCCCTGGGTCCTAAGTAGGGTAGGGTTACCTAAAACACTTGAGGTCACCTTCTTACTGGCCCACTTTGATGATAGATTCACTCTTATCCCAAACCTTAGACAAATGTAATACTCACAAAACAATTCCATGATTTTCAGTGTGCTCCAGATGAGGAGGTGGAGGAAGAGGAAGAAGAAGATGAATTCGCTTAATAATATTCAGATATCAGAAAAGATGTTATGTTTAAAGATGGTTGCCTTCTACCGCCAGGTTAAAGGCCGCTCATGCATTAATGCATCATGCCCCTTGGTCGTTATGATGCATGAATGCAGCCCTGGTAAGTAACTCGCCAGGGCTGCATTCATGCATCATGCTGACCTTACAGGGTTGATGCACCCCTGGAGGGTCGACATGATGCTCCGATGAAGTGCTGGCGAGCACTTCATTGGTGCGTCATGACGACCAATTGGCAAGACGCACTTCTGCATTAGCGGCCCTTAAAGGGTTAACCACTTAAGTGCCACATACATAAGGAAATAAGCGGCCCTAAAAGGGTTAAATTTGAATGTAAATAATTGTCATTGTTCTATATATAGAATGTACATAGTGTAAATAAAAGTTGTACATATATTTCATGTTCTGTCTTTTTTGTAAGTACGGGATAAAAATTAGGGATGTAAGGCTGCATAAAATTGATAATCAGCTTTGCAGACAGCGCCCGCATCCCTTAGAAATGGCCGCATGCACTCTTTTTTTTTATCATCCCATAAAAAGTGACCCAAAAAAATGTGCATGCCTTAAAATATTAATAAAAGTATTCCCTTGAAAATCCGCACCTTCATTGTGGTACTTCTACTAGACCGATTTTAACAATTTAAACAGTTTTGGGATCCCCAAAATGTGTGCTTTCTCCTAAAATTGGCTTATTGGTCCTGTGAATGGCTGATATACTGCAAGATAGAGAAGGAAGCATAGTTTGTAGGGTATTGGAGTGTATCAAGACCATTAAATCATATGCATGAATAGATCTTGGCCTTTGTAACACAATGTTTATGGTCTGTGCTATAGATCAAGTTCTGTACAGGAGAGAAAGAAGAGGAAAATGCAGATAATTGAAGGGGTAGAAAATGTGTTAAGCTGTGAATCCTATCTATGAGCCATACTGAAAGAAGTGAAAAATAATAAAAAATAAAATGTCACCTCCCTCGTTACAGATAAAGGTAAAAAAAAAAGTTACTCCCTCATTGCCAAAAAATTGTAGAACAAATAAAATAAAAGCCTCCCTCCCTCACCGTATATCATAGTGTCCGCAAAGCTGATAATTAATTTTGTGCAGCCTAAGTTTTCAGAATTTTGTCTGATTTCAGAATTTTTTGAACCAGATGTTTCTAATAGATTTAACCAAATTACCTTTTTTTTTGCATCAAAGTTTTAATGTTTTACACTAAATGCAGGGATTTCTAGATGGGTTTAAGAATTTTTTCAAACAGATTGACTTGCATCCCTGTTAAAATATTGCACAGCAGGGCCAGCCGAAATGGGGTCAAAATCTACCTCCCTCCACCCCACCCCACAAAGATAAACACAAAAATCACCCCTTTACGTTTTCTTTCCTGCTTGATTAAAGCGTATTCGTTTTTTATTATTTCTTTTTAATAAAAAGGAGATGAAAAATAAGACAGGAATTATAAAAGGCACATTTATTTCACCATACTATATTACAATCATAGCTAATATTAAATATTCTCACATTTGCCTTATAAGACAAACAACTATACTGTTCCCATACACCCAACTTCCTGAACCACATCCAGATTTTAAATAACGCTTTCATACAAACATGCTATTGAGTACTAAAATGTACTTCCATTCCAATAAGAAGCTGGCTTTATTCGGTGCAATGTTCCTCTGTCATCAGAATACATAAATGCAGTCCTTGGCATTTACACATACATATATAAAATGTTATGTACATATATGGGGTTTATATATAGATGCATATAAAGGCACCAAGTGAAAAGTGTTTCACCAGATGGGGGACTCAAACCCGCGCTACCTCCATCCAGATCTCAGTGTGCTAACCACTACACTAATCTGGCTCATCCACTTTCCATACTCGGGGACCTTGTACAGATCGGTCACTAGGAGGTGCAGGGCTACCGTACTGCCCCCTACACATACATGTATACATTAACCGTTTAAGGGCCACTGATGTATTAATGCAACCTGCCTATTGGTCAGCGTGAGGCATGGATGTAACTCACCAGGGCTACACTTATACCTCATGTCCATTGGTAGTCATGAGCGCAGCCTTTACGGATTAGTCGTCAGTACTCGAGGAGTGCATCATGCCAACAATGTCGGGTTGACTCCTATTTGTCATCATAATGAGAAATAGGAATTGTATGAATACAGCCGCGCCAAGTGACTCGCCTCTACTGCATCTGTCCATAATGACGCCGGAGTGCACCATCTTTTTATTGGGCCAACATGTAGGGCTCCTGTTTCAGGAAAACATTGCACCGTTCTGTATTCTGACGAGCAGCTATGTCTTCTAATGATGCAGCAGTGGTCAAATACCCTGCTTGTAAACCGCACCCTGACCTTGAGAAAAGGCTATCACTCAGTCGCACCATGGGTCTGAAATGGTTGTCATTCCTTACTACGGGGGGTAGAACCTATATACACGTACTACGGTAGTAGTAAGTAAACCCCCTCTTAAAAGCCGCACCCTGACTTTAGGATGATTTAATAGGCTGCACATCAATAGTCGATAAGCCGTTGTTGTACACGGGATATACGTGGTGTAATGCACATCCTCTACACGCAGGGCGCGTATTTCCGGCATCAACCAATGTACATCAGCACGCGGAGTTCTGTGTTCACTTCTTACGATCGTCCTTACAGAGAATAACATAGCGCTGGGCAACGGTGAGGGGGGGAGAGTAACCCTCGGGATACGATGTGTCCTCAAACAGTACTGAGTAGTCGTCTGACGGCTGAAAGGAGAGAGATTGTTATGTGTAGTTACAACCTTTGATTCAGGATTTTGTTTGTGTTTCTGGCTTGATCACCCCCTTGCAGTATTAACTATATTGGCTAGAAAACTACCAAATGTTCTGTTCACAGCTAAATTTCTCTTAAAATTATAAACGCCAAAAGTGATTGTGACTTTTTAGCCATTTTGTATTTCTACACGTGCACGAAACAGATGTTGATTTTCCAAATTTTAACCCGCAATTTGTTAAAAATTAATTGTCGTTTTTGTTAAAGAAAAAAAAATCTTTCCTGGTGAAGTTCACAACTTACGCGTTTGGGTGGTTCATGAATGAGGGCGCGGTAGAAGCAGGTTGTCTGGGGGTAGAGGGCCAGGACCAGCTGTAAGGAACAAACACATCTTATACGATACAATGTACATAGGCAAAGGTTCACGAGTGTGAATATGTGCAAGAATTATCTCACTTGTAGGACGACTGCTGCATTTCACGATGTAATACTGAACTGCCAGGTTCTCACAAACAAACAGAAAATAACTTAGAAACCGACCAAAACTTAAAATGTGGGACCACATTCGGCTCAATAAATCCTTGCAAAGTGGAAGGACGGAGGTTTTATATGCCTTCGCTGTGTTGCTGAAAACTTTTTATTAATGCAGACTATTTCCCTCTGGCGTAGGCCATGTATAAACATATATATATTCTAAGGTACCCATATAAATTTCGCTATCTAATAAGAAATTGGAAAATGTAACAAATCTAAAATAAAAAGGCATATCTTTGCTTCTTATGGGCCGATTTTAAAAATTCTTCACCATTAGAAAGCTTAGACTATGGCAGGTCAGAATGGCTTGCATACAAAGGCTATATGCCGGCCATTAAGATTCACTGTCTTCCTTTATTTCCGTTAAAAAATTCCATTATGAGAGGTCGGTTTTTGAAGGAGATTTTCTTTAATGGTTATATGATCCCACTAACCGTATCCTTCTTGAAGAGTGCCTCAGGGTCAGTCTCCGGGTTAGACTTCCAGATGGGGAGGGGCACGATCCGCCGTCTCGACAAAGTGTGACGTCTGGACGGGGAATAAACAGTTACATGACGATCATTGAGTGAGAAATAAAAATTTTGATAGCTGAGGTTAAATATACATTCCATGAACACTAAGGGATATAACAACTGATTTAATTGGTTTCCATTTATATCCCTCTATATAGAATAAAATACACTACACATGTTGCCGACAAGTGACTGGACGTGCTTAATTCAAACATTCTTCCTGTCGTATAAGGCGTGTCTTATACGCCAGGATGGCCCCCTGATGCGCCTTAAAGGTGAAGGAATTATTTTTTTCTAAAATTTCCTCAAGGCTTCCTTCCTCATTTAGAATGCTACAAGGGGCCGTGAGGAGTGCTTGGCTATCCACAGGTTTTTGAATCTTTAAAATCTATTGACGAGAGCAGAAGTTATGTAACTTTTAATTTCTTTTTACATATCCATAAACACTGGGTGCGTCTAACATGCATGATGCCGCTTATATGCGGGGTATATAAGAAATTATGTTCATCACCATTTACACTGGTATTATTTTTTTAAAGATATGAACTTAGACTATAGTAGGAGAAAAGAAAGGACACACTTGTGTATTCTCACGTTAGCCCTCTCTATACTAGAGAGTTTTAGCAAAGCCGACGATGACGTATCCATACACGCACCTCCACTACGGAGCTACGTACGTTCAGAACGTATCTAACTGCTTTGCTACGTCATGGACGTCGGGGCTGCTAAAACTGTCTACTACTCACTCTTTCCCCTCCTCAGCGTCGATATCGTCCACCTCGTACTTGGCCTGGCTGCTGTTGTAGGACACAACCTCGGCCAGGATCCAGTTCTCCTCTCCATCAGCACCGCGTACACGTGCTGCCACCTTGTCACCTTGTTTAGCAACGTAGTTGTTCTCTGCTGGTACAGCACCACACAGTGCTGGGGGCCTGTAAACACACCAATCAAGTAAACACATTTATCAGGTAAACACATCAATCAAGTGAACACACCAATCAAGTAAACACATCGATCGAATACTGCAATGGCGTAGGAAGCAAATTCTGGGTCGGGGGAACCCAACCAATATAAATAAAACTGTTACATGCCAATGTAGAATCTGCTTAAAAGGAGTACCGTAATCTCTCGTGTATAAGGCGCGTCTTGTACAGGAGGTTTTAGTTCTCCCTGGATCCACAAGGGGGGCACCAAGACCTTTCTTTTGATATCTTACACTCCCACTAAGTCAGAATATAAGATAGTGGGATTCAACAGGTTACAGGGTGTTTTAGCTACACATAGCTTTTCGAATTTTCAAAATCCATTCAGTAGAACAAATGTTATGAATTTTTAATTTTTTTGACCATATTCTAAAACTCTAGGTGCGTCTTATACGTGAGGTGCGCCTTATACACGGGAGATTACGGTAGATCTTGAATATCTCCGTATTGGTTTCCACCATCTTCTCTTTTCCTTTTATTTGGAGGGGGGGGGCAAATTCAGCCACGTCACCCCCACCCTCGTGATTGGGGGGGGGGGAGAGAGGAGCACCCATGTTTGGGGTTGTAGCCTCCTTTTCTTCTTGTCAAATTGCTAAGAGCGTCTTGATGTGACATGTCGGATGTATTGTTCTCCTTTACAATAAATATAAGAAAAATTGTACTCACTTTTCTCCTGGTTTCCCAATCCACAGTGGTAAGGTGAGGGCGTTCTGTTGGAGCATCGTCATCAGTACACCGCGCCGCATCTGTTTGGGACGGTCTCCATCTGTAGTGATAAAACATCCATGTTGGCATCTTACTTATTCTGTATTTGGGGCCATCCACAAATGATAGTCCTGCTGGAGGGGAGGGCGGGGGGTCAGGCCCAGCAGGACAGGATTAATTTTCCGTTTGCCTTCAGCATTGCAAAATTAGCAAAACCACTGCCATTGATAATTTTTCTATTCAACCATTTTGATATCAACCAAGTAAATCACCTTGTAAGAAATCAATTTTACTAGGAAGAAGCTACCTTAACGGGCTGGCATGAAGGCGGAGGAAGAACTCCCCCAGTGACATGCTGCATTTGAAAGGTCAGAAGACATGTTATCATTCAATGCATAAATTCATAAATGTTTATCTCTGGACCTGGATTATAGTATACTGTTCACATGTTTTGTTATAGTGTTTATCTCTGGACCTGGATTATAGTATACTGTTCACATGTTTTGTTATAGTGTTTATCTCTGGACCTGGATTATAGTATACTGTTCACATGTTTTGTTATAGTGTTTATCTCTGGACCTGGATTATAGTATACTGTTCACATGTTTTGTTATAGTATTAAGTCAAATATATTGATACAAGTAAAACATACTCCTGTCATTTCTGATGGTTTTTATTTCAGCGATCTTGTCCAGCGCCCTCCGCAGTAACCTGAAAGTAAAAGTTTTTGTTGTCGAGGCAATACAACAAGAATAATATCCATTGTTCTAATAAGAGCTGGGCCATATATCATTTATATAAGGAGGGAAGGTTTGGTGAATATTCTCATTATGCAGTTATTTATACTATCCTCAGTCAGTGACTGAAAGACAATTTAGAATCTAAACAGAAAGGATCAAAGGGTTTTACAGATTTAGAATTCAGAATGAGGACTGCTTCAGAACCTATGTGCGGTTTATAGCTTCTTCACCAACTCAGGGTGTGGCTTATACTTGGGGTTTTACCGTAAATTCTCTCTACAAGAATCCAAATCAAAATGAGGCTTATAGGATCAGCCAAAAGAAGGGGTGCGGCTTATATGGTGTTTTTGGCATTATAGAAGAGTACTCAAACTACATTTTTCAAGCAAAAAATGTGGCTTAGAAAGTCTGGGACGCGGCTTACACAAGGGATTGACTTATACGAGAGAATTTATGGTACTTTGTTTAACAAAGCGTGACTTACTCAGATTCACTTTCTGTGTCCGAAAGGGCCGTGTTGTATAAACCTTTTAACTTGGTCTTGTAGTACGGCGAATCTGAGGTAAGAGCACAGGAAATATCTCCGTAAGCAAGAAAGTATGTATTAAAAGAAATCTATGCTATGTTATCAATTCTACACCGCTGGAAAGTATCTAGTAAGGGGACATCCATAAATGACGTCATGCCAAATTTGACCATTTTTGACCCCTGCACGGCATGTTTTTGACACCCCCCTCCATCATGACGTCATGTGTGGATGGCCCCTATTAAACATTGATGAATACTTAAACTTTGTGGTAAATTCTGTCTATTTCTATAAATGTCTTTAATTTAACTTTCATATTGCGCCACCTGGTAAATACAGTACATCACAGTAATGAGTATGAACTCTAAGATGGCTTCACCAGGGAGTAGTAGAATGTAAACTTACATCTACTTTTCTGCTCCTGCTGCATCCTCTCGTGTGTCTTGGAGATGTTTGTCAGGTTGTGCTCGCTACGCGTTCTCTCCTCCTGAACGTGAAACAGAAATAAGTTACGGTATATCTACAACATGGACAGTATTCCCCTCTATGCTTGTAAAATCTTAAGATGGGTTTGATCTGGATTCATTTATAACCATCGAAAAGAAAAGACTTCGGTCTAAAATTATCTTATAAACCTATACTTATAAATTAAAAACTAGAGCTGTAAAGGTTAAATTTGAAGTGACATGTTTCGGCCTATTACAGGCCTTTGTCAAGGTTATTCTAGACACTCAATGTGAGGTAACACTGGGAACCTTTGCAGGTCATAGGTGTGTTTTATAATAAACATCTTGTGGGTATACCCATCAAAATCTTCCCTTCTATCTATATCACAATGTGAAATAATTGCCTGATCTTGTTTCATGGCATGCCTATATTTTTCTTAAGGTACAAAGCTGACTGTCCCTTGGCTGAAACAATTGTGTCTATCATATGGTCTATGGACAGTCTACCCATGGATGATGCTTAGAGCCACCTACCTGGACCTGGGCTATCAGTTTGTGCAGCTCTTTCAGCATGTCCTTGATCTTCATCTCACTTGCTACCCGGTCTGCACGATCCACCTTCCCCGGAGACTGCGCCGGTTCACTACTGTCCGAGTTTGCTGCCTCGGCTGCAGCTGCAGCAGCTCGCGCCACGGCTGCCTTTGTACGCCTCATGGCTCGGATGATACCTGCCGGTGATGGATGACTGTCACAATGCTAGCTCTCGGCGTATGCTGTGGTATATTAGTCTAAAAAATGGGAGAATGCAAATTATTGTAAGGGATTTATCCATGATCACTTTAGACTTTAGATCAGATATTTGATAACCACTATCTACTAATGTAGTACCGTAAATTCTCTCATATAAGCCGCCGCTAAATACCAGACCCAGATCAAAATGAGGCTTATATGTTCAGCCCAGTCAGGGTGTGGCTTATATGAGAGGTTTTCACACTATAGAACAGTACTAAACTCCCAATTTTCAAGCCCCAGAT
Organism: Acholoe squamosa; assembly: GCA_949317995.1. Classification (NCBI taxonomy): domain Eukaryota; kingdom Metazoa; phylum Annelida; class Polychaeta; order Phyllodocida; family Polynoidae; genus Acholoe; species Acholoe squamosa. The sequence goes on along the minus strand of OX439041.1, from coordinate 78,514,146 downwards.
TTGGCTTATAGCCTTGTCTCGAAGGCAGGGTGCGGCTTATACGAGGGAAGTTACAGAAAAATCACTAAACCTTTGCATTAATGCATCATTCCACACGTATATCCGATTATTTCTTTTGATTTTTTTTTGGGGGGGTTGAGGGGGGTATCATTTTGCAAAATCAGTGAGGGGGGGAGGGGCGTGATAATATTCATAACTGGTATTAAAGGGGTAAAAAAAATTGTTGCAGATCCGCCTAAATCCATCAAGCCCCCCCCCCCACCTGGTAATAAATGACTCGGCCCTAACTTCAACTTCGCTTTTGGGAAATCCTCACTCTCACTCGTCACTGCCACTGGTGACTGACTCAGTCAGTATCAGCGGCGTCACTGCTCTTAGGCTTAGACACAGCTGTTGCTGTGATGTCAATGAAGTCCCAATAATTGATTCCCTGCTGAAGTGAAGACCTACATGGATCCACTTGAGCAACATGCCTGATTTATGACCTATAAAGAAGGCACTTATTTAAAAATTAAAAATTAACGCCACAATAACATTTTGGTATACATTTGATGAAGCTCAGTAAGACATTTCTAAATCTTTTGGATTTAGGTCTGTATCCTTTCTAGAACCAAAGCTACATTGATTCTGAGGGTTCTACTGGTCAGAATTACTTCAAATTAGTATCAAATTGAAAAGGAAACCTATGTCTATCTCACTGGCATAGTATTTTACTTGTCACATAATTTTTCGCTGATCATGATGGCAAACATTTGGTTGATTTTGCTAATTCTGTCAGACCACAGTGTAAGAGTGACTAGAACAGCCATGCACTTATTGTAGGGATGACGATCGCTGTGGGTAGCTGCGCTGTCCGTACCTGTCACAGTGCTAAAGTAGAGTTTAAAGAATTGGCAATTTACCTCCCGCATATAACGCGCACCCCCGATCTGATTCGCGTATAAGACGTGCCTTATACACGGGAGATTACGGTAACGGTGATAGAAAGAGGATCTTTACAGATCTGAAATGCTTGTGACAATTGCTTTAATTTAATGTATACCACACCAGATTGTCCAACTTGAAATAACTTTTATCTTGTGTGGACAGAAACCTTTACACGCTGCGGAATTACCATTATAGACTAGTATATGCTCTTATACTTAGATTCTTGATAAAACCTTCACTGGTGATGATATCTATAATGATCAAGTTATCTGTGTTCCTGTATTTCTTGGCTTTCATTTAATGTATCAAATAGCCATATAGGATCATTCTATAGATCAGTCAAAGATGGGATGTAAAATGGGCTCAGAGCGTAAAAACGCGACAGATCGGACAGCGTATTCCGAAATTTCAGTAGGCTATAAAATCTAAACTAATGGCGATAGAAAGAAGATCTTTACAGATCTGAAATGCTTGTGCCAATTGCTTTAATTTGATGTATACCACGACTAGATTGTTCAAGAATTAAAAAATCATGTGTCAACCCTACTTATTGCAGAAATACAGACTTAGTTAGGCACTTACCTAGATTTTCAAGACTTTATCCCATTAAGCTTATCTAAGGAGCAATGGATAGATCTTGAGAAAAGAAGTGGATTTGCTTTTTAAATGAAGTCTCTATGTCAATTTAAAGTGGAATTATGACCGGTCATAGGTACCAAATCAGACCCAGAATTCTGCCATAGTTAAGAGTTTAATTTAGGTCCAATTTTGTGATCAAGCAAGATGAATCTAAGGTAGACTAGGTCACTAAAATGATTATTTTGGGCAATTTTCTTTTCAGATAAGCAAGATATACCCCCAATAATGTGAATAATGATACATTTTATCATAATCAAACAATGTAAAAGCAAATTTTTGATGTCATATTTTCCCTTGATCTGTGCGCTCTGACAGAACCACAGCAGAATAGCGTCTTTGACTCAGGATGTTTGAATGATCATGACTTCCATTTAAGTTGTCATAAAAACTTCATTTAAAAAGCAAAACCACTTATTTTTATCACAGCTATCAATTTCTCACCATATAAAATGCATACAATAAGGTCTTAATTGATAGGTAAGTGCCGAACATGGGGGAGGTTGGGACAAGTGTCCAGAGATAATCTCGCCTAAAAAGTTTGCAGGGTCTGTCGAACATACTGCAGCCCCTTAGAAAAAGAAAAGCTAGACATTTTCTAGATGATTTTTATCCGTAGAACAGGTGGGAACCATTTATATTTAGGTGCTCAGTGATCTTCTCATCATAAAATGGTTCTAAACTTTTGGTTGAACTTCAATGAGGTCAAAGGCAAAAGTCCCTGCATTCAACCTTGTACAAAAAATATTCATTTTAAAGGTCTAGCCAAGCCTGTTAAAATGAGCCCTTGTTTGTAAAGATCCACCTGTAAATAGTTTCAGAATAAGCTTGCAAAGAAAGGAGAGTTTAACACTACCCAGTTTCAGCTTTATCACAGTTTCACACCTCTACTGCAGCAGACTCACACACTGGAGGTATTTCAGTGCCTAACTTAGTTATTGTCCTTTCTAGTCATAGCTAGACATGATACAATGTAATGACCTTGTGACCAACATTTAGACCCCGGGCATTTAGACCTACATTTTGAGAGGATTTTGGATGATATCAACTGATTAAGAGCAGGGCGGTCTTGGGAACTTCTACAACTTTGGACCAATTTTCCTAAATAAATATTTGGTACAGAAGCTGACAGAACCAACAGGGTTAATCTTCAACATCTTTTTACTCAGAATAAGGTCAGTTTATACAGCAATAGGGCTGCGATTTTCTGCGATTTTGAATCTACTGAATGCATAATATCAAAAAATTACGGCTAGCCGTCACGGTCGCCGTCAGCGACTCTGGCAGTCTCTACGCTGCCTACGTTCAAGTTTCATTTAAACGGTGTACGACGACTCTTTACTATATTTGGTACGTACCACATAGACGCAGGAACGTTTCACAGCTGTACATGTGGTTTTTAAGATTGGTAGTCTTCTATTGTACAGCAAATTATTAAATAAAGCGGAGACAGAACAAAAACAAAGCTTACCCAAGCCAAAACAGGAAGTCGTATGGGAAAAAGGGAGAAGTTATCTCCGTATTTGAGCCGTTGCAACCGAGAAAGCGCCTTGTTTTGTACTGTGGCGTCTCACGAGGTGGCGGGACAATAATGTCGCGTCGTTTTCCCGCTGTCGCTGTTTTCTTAAAATTGATATGGTCCTCAAAATGAAAAGTCCTCATATAAATATTTAGGTTTACTTCTATCTCGGGATGGGAGTCTAAAGAAAATGAAATCAGAAAGGATTTTAAAGGCAAAGCGTGCACTATTCTCTATTAGACAAGCCTTGAGTACATCGTAGAATGTATCCACTAAATTGTTTATGTCACTGTTTGACAAGCAGATCGACCCTATGCTTTTATACGGATGCCCAGTATGGGGTATGCCATCTAGTAACTGTTCTATATCTATAAGTGGATCTGAGGTAAAATCAAAGAGAGATCTGTTAACACTATTTAAACTGTTAGGTGTCGAGGATATAAACATAGGGTAGAGTGACCTTGAGTCGTCCATGTACCTTGAGTCGGCCATTTTCCTTGTTTTTGACTCCAAATTAAAATAATAAATAGTCATTCTAATGGGTTTCAACCTATTTACCCTGATAGGAGAGGGGTAGATGTAAATGCTGCTACTTAAATATTTTTGGGAATCTAGTCCCATCCCTCTCTACGGACTGTCTATAATATGGGCCCAGGGGCATTATTTTCAGACTTGGAGGTGGATCTCTGACAACCTGCAAACCACCTTGGAAGAGGAAATCAGCAGTAAATGATGAAAAATCGAAATTGATGATCTCTTGGTCAAGTAATACAGTTAACTTCCAGTAAAAACGACTATTGCAGTACATTCATGCACTGTCAAGTATCAGGTACCTATGAATAAGCCCTTCCTTTGTATTTGATACAAAAGTAGACACCCTGCTATGAGCATTTGACTCACAGTGTGATGTGGCCAACTCAAGCTACTTGTGGCTGACTCATGGTACTGATGATGAAAAGTCACATTCACCAGGTAATGAAGGCCTCTATAACCTAATAGACTTACATTATGGCAGTTTAACTATATTGGCTTGACAGCCTAAGACTTCAAGATAATTTTCATATCCATAGTCAAGTGTCCCCTCCAAGTTTGCTTACTGTAGCAGAGACCCAACAATAAGTTATAGCTTTCATAGGGGTTCAGGTGGACGACTCATGGTCACTCTACCCTATTATCTTGTAGATTCTATAAGATTCTATAAGAAAACACATGTAGCTTATGTGACTCTAGCCAATATCTGTGACAAAATCAAAATCCTCTCTGCGTACAGAAAGCAACCGGTAACTCTTATAATTGAGGACTTAACCTCTGAAGGCGTCAGAAAGGCCTGTCCGGTATAAGTGTTTTACTCTACAAGTTGCAAGTTTGCTCTGGGTATATCAAAATATGCAAGTACTACTCTCGCACTAGGCGGGTTAGGGAGATTTCCTATTGAATCCAAAATAATCGTACTGAACATTCTATATTGGCTGAGGCTTGAGCATGGATCGAAAAACCCTATCCTAAATGAGGCCTTCTCTACCATGAAGAGTGAAAACCACCAATGGCTTAAAGATATCCAATACCTCTTGTTTAAAATCGGTTGTAAGAATGTCTGGCTCGATCCTTATGTTTGGTCAAAGTCCTCACTCAAAAGCAATATAAAGAGAAGGTTAAATGATGCACATATTCAGAAATACAACCAGTACATTGATAACCCAGAGAATACTGGCAAGTGTAGAATTATCAAGATGTGTAAAGATGATCTCAATGACATTTATGAAGAGCGTGAATACCTAACGCATACAGAATCACCTAAAATTAGAACCATTATTGCTAAACTTCAGACTGACAATAACTGTACACTTGACAGCCTGTCAAGAAGATATAGAGGAAAGAAACCTGTCAATTCTAAGCCCGGGATTCTAAGTGCACATTCTGTAATGCTGTGCAAGATGTCAATCATGTCTTCTTACATTGTAACATGCCTGAGATGAGAAACGCACGGTCAGCGTTTGAAACAAAATACCTCAAGTTCGTTGATTACTATAAAAGACACGATGACACTAGGAAACTTTCTCAAATACTAACAGTGGCCCCATATTGCAAATCATCTAAAAGGCCAGGGGCTGATAAATAATGACCACTCCCTTAGAGTCAACCATGATTGGAATCAGACTATGGGTTTCCATCATATATTGTGGGGAAAAACATGGCCGAAAAACCATTTTAAAAACTCGGCACAAAAGCAGCAAATAATTGCTGTCAGGGGGTGAAAAAGCATTTAAAAACATTCTGTCACTTCAGAAATCTGATTAAATGTCTCAAACTGAAGTTTTAGGTGCATCATGACAAGTTTGTTTACATTTTTTGGCCGAGTTTGTTTACGTTTTTTGGCGAAGTTTGTTTACATTTTTCAGTGAACTTTGTTTACATTTTTGGCCCAGTAATAATCTGTAACTGTCACTGACGTGTGCTAAGACACTCACACTGTCAGAGTCGACCTGACACTGTCACTGATGTGTGCTATGACACTCACACTGTCGGAGTCGGCCTGACACTATCACTGAGTAATTGATGTGTGCTAAGACACTCACATTGTCAGAGACGACCTGACACTGTCACTGAGTGACTGACGTGTGCTAAGACACTCACCCTGTCAGAGACGATCTATAGGGAGTATTCATTCTTTAACAACAAGGTAGGGCTGGTGGGTTTGTGCATGGATGTGTGAAAAAAGTTTTGCCCCTCCCCTGCAGAAATTGCTCATGCATGCCACTCAAAGCAAGACACAGGGTGGCGGGGAGGGTGTCGGAGTGAGACGCAGGGTCTGCGGAAGGCATAAAAGTGAGACACAGGTTGGGGGCAGGGTGAAGGAGTTCGACATAGGGTGTACATTCCTTTCTGACATTTAAAAAATCATTTGTTCATGGGGAGGGGGGTTGACCCTCTCCTGAAATGTGCAAATTTCAAACCTGGATGGAGGGAGCCAGTAGTTCTGCATTCTGGCACACTGAGTTTTCAAGTCGGGGAAGGACCCTAACCTGAAAGATAGATAAGTTACAAAGTTTGGCAGTTTGAGGGGTATTTGTTGCAAATTTGGAATCTTGGTGTAGTTCAGTTCCGGGGTTCAGTTTCAAGTTGGGAGGGGACACTAAAAAATTATGAACCCATCAAGATGGATTGGGAGTTGGAGGGGGGGGGGGTTAGGAAAAAGGTTGGCAGGTTCCATGGGGGGGGGGGAATATGCTGCAAATATTAAATTTGAGATTGGCATGTCAAGTTTCAAAGAGGGGGGGCAAAAAATGTGACCCAATCCTAGAAGAGAGATCGAGAGAGATCAGATAAAGATTTAACATTGGGGGACAGAGAAATTTGGTGATTCAAAGATTAAGCATAAGATTTGAAGTTGTGCAAAGTTGTGGGGGGGGGGCATATGATGCAAATATTTAAACAGGGTGTACTGTCTTTTGCTTCACTGAGAGTGTTTCAAGTTGTAGGGTTATATCTGCGGAGTTTTGGTATTAGTATGTTAATTTTCAAGTTTGCGGGGGGGATATGATCCCATCGAGATAGAATGGAAGTTTGGTGGGTCATATGTCGCAAATTTTGAGCTTGAGATCGGCATGGCAAGGTGGGGAGAGGGGAAATGACCCCATCCTGAAAGTTGCACTATCCCATCCTGAAAGTTTATACTGTCCCAGCGCCGAAGGCGCTGGTGATGATTTATCACTTTGCACGCGGTCACACGCACGTGCACCACAGTGTGATATATAAACAAAGCCACGTGGACAGAGCCCTTCTTTAAGAACTAGGCTGTGATTGGTCGTTTCGCACAATAAATTTATAGCTGTTGCAGAGCCCCAGTTTGCAATGATTAGAAGTTGAGTGTGTATTTCTGATCCTCTTGAAACAATTGGAAAACAATCATAAGATGTTTGCTTGAAAATGTGAGGTGTATCACCCAAAAGGAGGTAAGTAAACCTCACCAGAAGCATTTTTATTTCCGAGCACCTGCTGAAAGAAGCAAGTTCATTGGTGGATGGTAATTATCTGGTTCTTCAAGCTGATCATTCATTTTTAGAAGCCCTGTTCTATGAACTCAAAATCTGAGGGGAGAGCGAGATTGCCCCAGTTTCAGGCCAGCTGAGGTTCTTCATTACTCGGGGACGTTCAGAGAAAGCACTATGGGTCGATGTGGACCCGTTTATATTCGCCAATATTCCATTTACCGACATCATAAGGAAAATAAACTCTCAATGGTGCACCACGGAACGCTGAGATAGAACATAAAGTCTTCTCTAGGGAAGAAACAAAGACGAACGCCAGCAGCGAAACCACGTCAACATCACCTTGCTCCCCCGTCACTACCTCGACTCACGGCCGTCACCATGTATTCTACCGTGCGGAGGGAGGTCGGGCCACGGTCTCAGATTGTGTCCCTGGCTCGGTCTCTGTTGTCGAGAAAGCAACTGACTTTTACAAACAAAGGAGCCCTCCATGTGTCGGCCACACAACAGACGTCTGATGACCTGTCATACCGACCCCAGGTCCAGGAGAGAGCCAAGTCAGTGGCTTCATTTTACAACCAAAGCGGCATCGACGCCGCAGCGTCCAAGGTGAGGATGACAGTGACTCACTCAGAGTGACACCCCAGGTAGCACACAAAAATTTGCCGACGTTGGCCCGACGCATCGGGCCAACGTTGGCTGCCCATCGGGCCTACGTAGGCCCGACCAGTGGCATTTGCCAACCAAATGCCAACATTGGCCCAACGTCGGCAGGATATCGGCAAATGGTCGGCCCTCTTCCTTCAACTCATTACAGGCCCCTGGCCGACCATTTGCCAATGCTGAAGTTTGCCGACCAAAAGCCAACGTTGGGCCTATGTTGGCATTTGGTTGGCACCGTTGGGCCTACGTAGGCAGGATGGGCAGCCTATGTAAAGCCGATGGTTGGGCCAACGTCGGCCCAACGTTATGCCTATGTCTCTGTGCTACCTGGGACACTGCCAGTGCCACTGGTCTGTTGTCGTGTTGACAGTTGTGTTGTGTTTAGTTTGTGCCCCCCCCCCCCCCCACGCCAACATCCTTTTGCCAAGTCTGACTCTTGACTCTCTGTTGTCATTAGGCCTATGATTCTTGAAAACGTGGATATTGGTACCGGTATGGATAAAAAAAAAAAAAAAATGGTTCAATATATTATACGCGGTTGTCAAGATAGTTTGTACAGAAATAAAACTCAAGGATTGAATGAAGGAGTGATCATTTTTTAGCAACAGCTTACAGAGTGACTCAGACCCCAGGGCCAGGGGGAGGTAGTTGATCATAAGTTGGATCGGCGCCAAACCCACATACTTGTTGTTACACTTACAGCTCATGTAGCATGTGAAATACCTGGAGTTATGGTGCAATTCTTTGAAAACTTCTAGAAATATGCCCAAAGATTAATCAATTTTCATGATTTTTTTCAATTCCCTTTATAAATGTACAAACAAAGCACATGTAAACAATAGGGAGCCTAAGTCTCGCGATAAATTATGTCGTAAAAAAATTTCTGATTTGGAACTAAAATAACTAATATTTGAATTGACCCAAAGGCCCACCATATATGAAATTTTAAGGCTCAACTCTCATTCTTAAAAAAAGTTATGCCAGGCCTAAAATTTTCCCCTATCCTTCAAGCTTGCGGGCGATAATATGCTGAGCTCAGAATTCGCCTGCACATGATGTGACTTCACCTCCCTATGCATTTGCTACTTCCGGTTTTCCCGCAGGGGACCACTGTCAATCTCAGCTATTTCTAAAGGTGTCACTGAGACCCTATAACGTAGTGGCATTAGGGGCTCAAACTGTGACTAGTTGATCATTGGCATTGATGGGGGGAGGGTGCAAAATGGTATATTCCCAAACCCCCCCCCCCCCCCCTCTCCTGCCATCAGCTAGGGTCGTAGGGATCCACTGCTGCGAATTGCGCCGCAAACAGACCTGTGTGCGTCCAATGCGGGAGAAGTCGCAAATATCTAATCTTCTTGATTTTTACGAATGTTGTCGCACGCCGCTCGGATGTCGGATGAACATAGTCGCAGCAGCTGATCCACTGCTGGAAGGTTTTCTGCCCACGGGTGTCAGACGCAAGATATTCGTGCCAGTGAATCCCCCGCTATCCTTAGCAAAAATCGAGCAAGTGATATCTTGGAATAGTGATTGATGAGGCTGACATTTTTCACACGGATGCGCAAAAATTTCTTATGCTAATACCTCAACAACAGTGCCCCAAGTTGGGGGTGCGTCCTATAACTGAGCACAGAAATAATCAGGACCAGTACCGGTACCTGCTTAAAGATTGTGCATAACTTTACGGGACCCAGCGGAAAAATTGCAACACCCTGATTGGTCCAGGGATGGTCACATGTCTATTTAAAGCAGGAATATATTTAGTGTTCTGGCCCCACTTTATATGCAGGAGATTGCAGTAGTTTGAAAAAAAAAGAAAAGAAAAATTCCTGCCAGGGGCTGAAAAAAAGTTTTTCATATTAAAGTACTCCTCACAGTGACCCGCCCTCTCAACCAGAAACTAACTCTTCTTTTTGTTTAAGTGTGGTCACATGTTCGTGGGACATGAATGGATGAGGGGTGTAGTACAATCATGAAATCATCATTTTTAAAGGGAGAAGAATGTACAAGTGTGTAAAATTTGCCTTTTATTTCAGACATCGGTGCGTCTCGTCCCAACGACTATGCTGTACTCCGGTAAAAGTGCCGATGGAAGTCATCTCATTGTAAGTACTTTATAGTTGCATGTCATACTCCCCCTGTGGAGTGGGGACCTTCATGTGAGGGCATGGAGGAGCAGAATAACTTCATTGGAAGTCCATGAAGGAGGATTTCTCCTTCCATTCTACCAGTGGGCATACCAGATTCATAAAAGGCGACAAACTTGGGGTTTCTTGTGGCTTGGGGTGAGCATGTGGGCAGCTGGTGTCCATATGTGCGGGCCCAGGTCTACATGCTTTCCTCTTGCCATGGGATTCCCCCTCAGTGAACCATGTCTGAGTGAACAAAGGCCGTGGTTTGTCTGGCCCTGCCTATGGGACCAGGCAAATAAAAGAACACTTGCTATCCTTCGAGAAGAATAGGGGAATAAAGCCCTCCCACCCCTCCTCATAGATGCGGTCATTCATCTCATAGATTCGGTCACTCATAGATTCGGTCACCACTGTGTCGGGCAAGCAGCATATAAATACCTGTCCAAAAAGAAAAGAAAGGACTTATGTCCGAGAACCCTTGAAAGTCTGAGTTCCTCGATGGCCCCCGGACGTAAAAATGAACAAACAAACAAACAAACATGTCATACAAGAGTAGGTGGTACAGATTACAGCCACGCCCGGCCTGGGCCCCCCCCCCCCAATCATGAAGGTGGGGCCTGAGTATGTCTGGGCCCCCCCCCCCAATATTTTCCAAGAACTCATAAACACAATGGAAAAGAAGCTAAAATTTTACATCTCAAATTAGGTTATTATGGTGATGTCATAGGGAGAATGGGGGTCTGAGCCTAAAGTCAGATCCAACATTTACCAAAAATCACTTTTCTAGTATATGAATTCTAAATACGCATATATAGACGCCATCACGCATCAGCCGACAATTCAAGGTGGTCGTGATGGTACCCTCGCCGGGCCCCCCCCCCCCCAATGAAGATTTGCTTCCTACGCCTCTGCAGATACCCGTACAGATATAAATCTAAACTTCGCTTTGAGTCTCGCCAAGTGAATTAAATAAATGATGTTCCTGTCTACCTGGGGTTGTATGTCGATTAATTTTAAATTGCCAGTTTTACTTGAAAAGTTTACTTGAAATTGGCTACCGTAATCTCCCGCGTATAAGACGCGTCCTCTACGCCAAACAAAATGCTGGTGCGTCTTATAGATTAATCTCAACTTGGGGGTGCGTCTTATACGAGGGGTAATTTTACTATAGAACAGTACTGGATTTACAAAATTGAGCCCTAAGAGGTGCGTCTTATACGCAAAAATGCCTCTGCTGAGTTTGGGGTGCGTCCTATACGCGCAGCGCGTCTTCTACGCGGGAGAATACGGTAATTATATTTTCGGGAAGACATTTTTAGTACTGACATTACACTGCTTTCAAATTATTTGGGCAATGACATCACCACAAGGACCACTATACATACAAAGGGAAACATGGCCAACATGACGGCAATCACGTATTCTTTAGATGGTGTTTCTAGTAGTCAATATTTTGACAATTTATTTGTGATTCAACAAGGTCCGTTTACGCGTGGGACGCTTTGTTTGTAAACAGCCGCTTTCGGGTGGCGGTTCAACCTTTTCTTATCTCATACCATATTCTGATGTTCCATGTGTTGGGGTTGACGTTGTACATGTGCAGCTTATTGCTGCTTCCATAACTGAGGGTGCGACTGCCATAAAGAGCTCAGACAGGACACTCATGCCGGAGACTGGATGGGAAGCCAGTAATGTCTGCAATGTTTGCAGCAAAAACAGAGGCAGGTGGGATGTCCCATCGGTGACTGGGGAGTGTCAAACATGTTTTATATCTACAGATGCAGCACAGACGGTTTGTATATCAGGGATGTAAGTCTTCAGGATTTATCAGGATTTCCTGATTTCTGAAATTTTTGAGTGACATTTATTTTCCTTACATGAGTGGTAAGGAGGGTTATTTGTGAAAAATAGAGGGCTTTTATATCAAGTAAATGTAAGGCTTCCTGATTTTTGCCTATTCCTGACTTACATCCCTGGTATATATATCGGGTGCAAGCGGGAGTGGAGCTGGTTCAGGCGACTTGCACTGATAAGCTGATAAGGTAGGGACCAGCATGTCCCTGGAAGTGGATGTTATCCAGGAACAAGGTACCTATCAAAACATTGGCTTCCCTAGCCCACTAGGGTCTGTCTCCTCTTTCCTACCCCCTCAGTGGGCTTCCCTAGCCCACTTATAAGGGTCTATTTCTCCTCTTTTCTATCCCCTCAGGATGTGTATGGTGCACATATGCGCGGGCACTGACACATTCCTCTGTGAAATTGTGTAATGTCGTTCTCGCCATGAATATGACCTTAGATGTCGAAATGGCGTTAAACATCTATTACTCACTCACTCACCCATCAAAACAATACCTTATCAGTGTGTTTTGCCACCTTGGCATAACCAGCGAAATTCAAAATGGTGGACCCACTGGGGATGGGTCCAGGCTCCTATAGGTGACTGACGCCATACTTGAATCTTACCCAGACTAAGAGGGGTGAAAATGTGAGTAGGGTGGAGGGGTGTTCAGATTCTTCACAGATCCCCCGAAATCCCGGCAGACTTTAAGAGGGTATTTAATCCCATTGAGCAATAATAAGGCATGAATTGTCAGCCCTTGAGTGCGGCTTGCCTTATTCTCGGGAGTAGAACCCTGGTTGCTAGGGACCAGGCAAAGGGTCAAATTATATAGGCAATGTACTAGAAAAAGTACCCTTTTTTTGTTGCTGTTTTCTTTTCTAATATTGGGATTAGAAAATAGTGGATCAAGTATGTGGTGCAAATTTTTAATATCTTTCATCAGAATTTGTAACTCATTTTCCTGTCCAATATCTACATCTTTTCTGATGAGGGGTTTAACACCTTTTTCTAGTACATTTCCTATTTAATTTAACCCTTCATGAGGATTCTTATCAGTAGGCAGATGAGGCTGATAATGGCTGCGCTGGTTGCTATGACGTCACTGCTGCTTCCAAGAATGTTTGCATTCTAACTCAGGGTGCGGCAGTCCTGATGCGGCTTATATGCAAGTTTAGATTACGCTATAATTCACAGTTCATGTGTGCGTCTTACATACAGGGTTGTACAGTAGCATTGGTTCGAGGGAAGAAAGGAAGGCCATGAGAAAGGCACATGGATACATCTTGGGCTGACCTTGAAGGGAGGATACATGACCTTGTTTCAGTGAATCAAAACAGTTCATGCTCCCCATGTCCGTAAAGTGGGTCAGTAGGGGGTGAGACTGTATGGTGGGGGGTGGGGTGCGTGTCTGCGGTGGGAGGGGGAGACAGTCAGTATCAGGTCAGGTCATCTGTGCACCAGTCTGACTTCTCTATAAGTTACCAGTGTTTCGGCCATGACATTTCCAGAACTTCACGTGTCATACATGCCAACAATTTGGGGGACAAAACCAGGAGTCCTTCAGACATTTCTAATAACTTTTCCAAAATGAGCAGTGTTGGGTTTTACTGCCCTTAGTGGGCAAAATTTAGATATAAAACCAAGTATTTTGGTACCCTTTCAACGTTTTTCTCAGCTTCAAAAGGCCAAAGCACATCAAAATTCGGGAGATTTTACATGTTAAAAGGGCATAAACCTCTCAAAATCCGGGAGAAGTGTGAAAATCCGGGAGATTTAAGCATAGAAATTCAATCCGGGAGAAACCATAAAAATTGTAAAAATCCGGGAGTCTCCCGGCCAACCCAGGAGTGTTGGCATATATGACGCGTTATTCTTATGGGTACCATATATCAAAACATTTAAGACGCTCCAGGAACAAGCGTGGGTGCAAAATCAGAGTTGGAAGTCACTGATATCAGCATTCATGTGGTGTTCCTGGAAACTATTCCGATCCAGATTGAGCGCTACACCCATCTGCACCTCATAGACAAAGCAAAACTATTTACCGTAATCTCCCCATGTATAAGGCGCATCCCACGTATAAGACGCACCTAGAAAATGGTCAAAAAATTGAAAAAAATTCAAAAAGCTATGTGCAGTTAGTGCCATCCAGACCCTCCTGTAAATGTATACAGTGATTTTATATACATTTGTACCTTGAGTCTGTCGTCATGCAGCATGATTGTGCTACACAATTAATGGCCAAAATTAATCACTTCCCTGGACAAAAAAGAGAAATTGATTCCCGCTCCTGCCCACTCTCAAGAAAAAATGGCCATTGTCTACCGCACACTAACCATAACTGCATGATAAGGCAAAAAAAAAAGGGCAAAGTTAAGTGTTCCGGACAAAAATATTATAGCTCTGATTAAAAAGAAAAGAAAAAAATCAATGCTACAAAAAGGAAGGGCAAGGCGGGACAGAAGTCTGCGACACATTTTTAAAAAAAAAATGTCGCAAATGTGAAATTTCTTCAAATAAAATGAATAAAAAGAAATAGGTAATGTCCTGATTTTCCAGTTAGGGTCGGGTTATGTGAAATACACCATTAATATTTTTTGACCTAAGGTGCCACGTGTGTGTCAATGTGAATATACTGTCGGCAGGAGTGGTAACATGTGTAGGGTGTTATTATGTAGTGGTATGTCTATGTGACCACCGCTCTATGTATGCTGTAATATGTACTACCGTAAACTCCCGCGTATAAGACGCGTCCTCTAGGCCAAACAAATGGCTGGTGCGTCTTATAGCATTCTCCCAAGAAGGGGGTGCGTCTTATACGAGGGGTAATTTTACTATAGAACAGTACTGGATTGACAAAAATCACCCCTAAGAGGTGCGTCTTATACGCGAAAATGCATGTGCTGAGTTTGGGGTGCGTCCTATACGCGCGGCGCGTCTCCTACGCGGGAGAATACGGTACTGTATAATCTCTCGTATAAGCCGCACCCTTGTATAAGCCGCACCCCCGACTTTAGAGGGACCTATAAGCTACTTTTCTTGCTTGAAAATTGTAGTTTTAGTATTGTTCTATAGTGCTAAATACCCTCCTATAAGCCACACCCTTTCTTTTGGCTGATCCTATAAGCCTCATTTTGATTTGGATTCTGGTACTAGCCGCGGCTTCTACGAGAGAATTTACGGTACTGTAAATTATCTACCCACCCAGAGTTAGAGAGGAAGCCATAGGCCGCACCTAAGGACTGTTCTATAGTGTTAAACACCTCCCCCCTATAAGCCACACCCTGAGTTACACCCAACCCCATAAGCCGCACACCGACGTTAACCCCGCACCCTGAGTTTGGTAGAAAGCTATAAGCCGGGCACATCAGTACTGTCCTAGTGTGTCAAAAAATCTCATATAAGCCGCACCCTGAGCACAAGTGGACCACACCTACCGTATAATCAGAAAATCCTTTGTATAAGCTATGGCACATATGAAGGAATTTACGGTATATTTGTACGGTGTGGAGAATTGACTGTGACCCTGACCAGACGTCTGGACGGTGACGTTAACTCAGGGTCAGCACCGGTCATCCACTGGTACATGAGGGTAAAAATAAGTCTTAACCCTTTAAGGATTGCGTGATGCCTCCAGCTTCATGGTCAACACAGAGTAAAGCGACCTAGCGGGATGGATAATCAGCAACAACAACAAAATAAAAAGAAAAAAAAAGAAAAAAATTTTAATAACCAGGAAACTATCCCAACTATTCATATGATATGACTAGGGTCTTCAGGGTGGGCAACTGGTACCCATCTGATAGCTCTTATGGGTCACAGTAACGTGCTGGTAACAAGCTTTAGCAATGGCTGCACCCATTGGGCAATCCACTACATGTCCATTGGTCGTCATGATGCATGAATGCAGCCGTGGTGAGTAAATCACCTGGGCTGCATTCATTCATCGTCACGTGTGAACCTACAGAATTGATAAGTACAACTGTAATCTCCCGCGTAGAAGGCGCAGCTCGCGTAGAAGGCGCACCCTCAACTCAGAGAAGGCCTTTTCACGTAGAAGGCGCACCCATAAGGGTTGAATTTTGTAAGATTAGTACTTTTCTATAATAAAAGAAACGCGCGTATAAGGCGCACCCCCAACTCAAGGCTATGTCCCTCCCACGTATAAGACCCAGCAGCAAGTAGAAGAACTACCCTTGGACGGTCGGTCTGATGCTCCAATGACCTTTTGGCGAGCGGACTAACCAGCACTTCATTGGTGCATCATGACGACCAATGGGCCCTACTTAGCATGATGCACTCCTGCATCAGCGCATGGTGCACTCCTGCATCAGCGGCCCTTAAAGGGTTAAATGGTCACCAGTACACCCTGACCACGTGTCCACCCAGTCCTAGACCAGTGTACACAGTCGAGGCGTTCGGAGTACGGCCGAGGGATCAATGCTGGTTTGTAAGGCCATCTCCTATTGGTCTGCCCCATGTGGGTCAATGTTGATCCCTGAGTCAACTTACTACCCTCCTAAGCATAGTTAGGGACTGGTACCTAGCCAGACATGGCTGGGGGGGAAGGGGGTGGAGGGAACAAGCTAAGGTGGTGTAGTTAGCGTTCGAGGTCACCCCTACCCATAATGCACTGCATATGGTTAGAAAACTGTACACCGAACGCCTCGACTTGTTACACCCTGCTCCTATATACTGACCCCTATGTAGCCCAGTTCATGACCTTACAGCTGTAAGCAGGTCTTATTTTGTCTCCTACCTACTCCTGGTATAACGTAGTCGCCCATATAAGTGCCCGGGCACTTATTGATTTCAAACCCACTGTACCCCCGGCACTTATATGACGAGGCGCTTATTTGAATACTATTTAAATGCTTAAGATTAACTTCAGTGCCCCTATACCCCGGCTCTTATTCGAGACTGGCGTTTATTTGAGACTCGAGCACTTCAATGGGCCATCACAGTTTTTGTCACAGCCATATTTTGATGAGCTTGCAAGTCTTGCTCACTTACTGACTGTTATGAGTCACCACTTTCCTTGAGTGCCATGCTACTTCCATGCCTTCAGATTGTTACCAGTAAATTTCGGATATTTGCAGGTGGAATGGGTAAATGTTTGTAGATTTGCACAAATTCTTTGAGAAAATATCTAACATTTTGGGTTTTGGCTCTAGAAGGGACGCATCTCTTATATTTCACCTCAAATACTTAGGCTTAAACCCCACAGAAAAACCTGCTGTAGCGTAAATTCCCTTGTATAAGCCACAGTCTATACAAGAACCAGCTTATAGATGCGGCTTATAAGGTCAACCTGTACTCAGGGTGCGGCTTATACGAGGGTTTTGACAATAGGGCAGTACTAATGTGCCTATTTTTAACTCGAAAAGAGTTATAGGAGACGACTATGGGTCCCCTCATTTTCAGTCATTTTGGTGGTGCGAATAAGTTTTAAAAAAATGGAAATTTTATATATATAAGAGGCAGAATTACTTAATGAATTTGTAGTGCCATTAAAGGAGGAGATGTAGGGGTCTTGCAGGAAAAGGTATTTCAGTACCCATTTTTGTAAATTTTGATTGTCTATATTCTACAGAGTCAGTTGGTTGGCAGCCATAATACACTTTTTGCCTGCAATGGTGAAGGTATATGATGTTGATCCATGTTTCAAGTTTCCTGCCTTTTTTGGCAATGTGGTGCGAATAGGGCAGTTTTGGCAGGAGTTATGCGAATAGTGGCTTGGTGGTGCCAATAACCTGGGTGAGGGAGTGCTGATGTGAGACTACAAGCTAGACTTGCTCAACGCTATTGATTTATTGGCCCAGCTCCAGCTGGGTCATTGGCGGCGGGTTTTTAACATTTTTGGTCGATCAAAATGGCCGACTTTAAGTGGAAATTTCTTATACAAAGAAGAGGTCTATAAATTAATGGAAAGTTGATAAATTTTCTCTAGATCTTTGTCTTTCTGTAGATGGTAACAATTCCTGGAAAAAAATTTGTTTACCTATGAAAAAAAGCTGAAGGAAAAATTTGGCATGTTTGACCAAATTTCTCATGAAAATGAGGCTCCATAGGATTGCACTGTGCGGTAGATTTTTGCGATATACATAATACATGGTTTCCTATGGGAATTGTCCAATTTAGACGCTTTTTTTTCAGTAGGTAGGGGCAGAAGACCGTCCATATAATGCGATAGATGCAGGAAAAGTTGGGAAATTTTCGTATAGGAAGGGTTAAGACCGTTTATAGACCAACCTTGTAAATCAGACTGCCATACGTTTGTTATAGCTATCGCAATTCCGGCAATGCGAGTTCGGGCATGCGCACAGAGTGGTCCGTCGTAAGCTTTTTTATTTTTCATATAAAAGTAAATTGAGGCGATGTATTCGATTCAAATCGATTAATATTGCCTGAAATGAAAGGATTATATTCAAAAAGCCATTAATTTCAAGTCAAATCGATAGAATCTATCATTTCTCCGTCGTGCATGCGCAGAGAAAATCTAAATCCAAAATGGCGGACAGCGAGACGATTGACTCACGGTGCCATCGAAACTGCTGGATTATAACAAAATGGAAGAGAATTACATTGTCTCTAAATCAAAATTAGGCTTATAGGATTGGCCCAAAGTCAGGGTGCGGCTTATAAGAGGGTATTTGGCACTATAGAATAGTACTAAAACTACAATTTTCAGGCCTCAGATGCAGCTTATAGATTCCTCTGTAACACAGGGTGCGGCCTATACGAGGGTTCGGCTTATACGAGAGAATTTACGGTACACGGGAGATTATGGTAGAAACCTGGCGGGGGCCTCTTTGGTGCAACATGTGGCGTCTGCGGGATTGCATCAAACCCATAGGGTCGGCATGATACATGTATGTAGGAACTGTATAAAAATTATGGACTGCATTCATGCAGGAGTGCATCATGCCCATTGGTCATCATGATGCACCAACGAAGTGCTGGCGAGACGCTCACCAGCACTTCATTGGAGCATCATGCCGACCCTATGGGGTTGATACATAAACTCCGGGAGGGTCGGCATGATGCTCCAGTGATTATGAAGTGCTGGCGAGCAGTCTGGCCAGCACTTCATTGATGCATCATGACGACCAATGGGCATGATGCATTGATGAATCAGCGGCCCTTACGAATGTTAAATGTTGAGCATGAACTGCATTGATCGACCAGCATGGTGTGATTAAATAATGCAGTACTATTTCAGGTTCATCTGGTGTTAGAATTAGGTCACAATATATAATACATGAGGTCAGGAATAAGTCGGCAAAACAACCTCAACCTACAACCCAGTAGGCGCACCCAGTACCGTAAACTCCCGCGTATAAGACGCGTCCTCTACGCCAAACAAATGCCTTGTGCGTCTTATAGGATGTACTGAAATTGGGGGTGCGTCTTATACGAGGGGTAATTTTACTATAGAAATGTACTGAATTTACAAAATTGAGCATTAAAATGTGCGTCTTATACGCGAAAATGCATGTGCTGAGTTTGGGGTGCGTCTTATACGCGCAGCGCGTCTTCTACGCGGGAGATTACGGTAGTACCCATACCTGCAAACTCCTCAGTTGTTTTAGTTTTTTAAAGATCCACCAGGGTCATTCTTGTGGTTCATCCAGATCCAATGAGATTTCAATTTAACCTTTATATTAGGGGCGGGGGGGGGGTCTTAGGGAGTGATCATTTTTTAACAACAGGGGGGGGCTGGTGGGTTTGAGGGGGGGTCAGAATTTTTTCAATACCTCTGATGGGGGGGTCAAAATAATTTCACCTGTTTTCAGTGGAAAACCCTGCGCGTTACTATAGGCTAAAAGGGGACGTTCGCGCGCGATTTTTGTCCCTTATGGGGGGGGGGTTGAAAAAATTTGACCCCCTCAAGAGGGGGGGTCGAAATTTTTTTCTCGCGTCTGCGCGCAAACCCACCAGCCCCCCCCCCCTGTTGTTAAAAAATTATCACTCCCTTAGTAAAATTCTAAACTGAGGGTAAGAGACACCTTCAAAAACCACCGATATACATATATTTGATCTCTACATTTACCAAATTTCTTGGGCCTCTGGGGGGGGGGGGGCACCCGCCAGACTGCCCTATATTCACATTCTCCTACCACGGTATCAAAGAGAAAACTTGTCTGTCTTGCAGGCTCAGTTTTTTTTTCTCGCCTGGAGATTGCAGGTATGCGTACCACACATACTCTGGTACTTCTTATAATCTAGGACTTAATCCTTTAAGGGCCGCTGATGCATTACTGCATCATGCCCCTTGGTCGTCATGATGCACCAATGAAGTGCTGGCAAGACTGCTCACCAGCACTTCATTGGAGCATGAACCACCTGTAGACAAAACAACAGGCCAGGGGTATAAGAGTGATGAAATAATCTTAGGGACAGTATTGAAATAAGCGACTATCTCGAATAAGTGCGGTGGTTAGAAAAGTATTGAAATAAACAAGCGCCCGGGCACTCAAATAGCCTCACCTAGAGTTTGAATGCATCAGTTGTCAGGAACTTCCCTTGAGCCTAATGTGCTATTAAGAGTGTTGTTCAACCTGGTGAGAACTGAGATGCTATCTGATTTTATACCACGATTTCTGGGTTACACAGTGCTTTTTGGTGGCTATTCCCATCCACATATCTGTCGATATTGCACACCCTGTAGGCTGTAACATCAATTTTGTAAGGTGTGCGGTTATCCATGGATAACAGGCACCCGGTGCCGTTATCCATGGATAACCAGCACACCTTACATGTCCTTCCATGTCATATGTTACATGTTAAAACCCACGAAATATTCCAGGCCAGGGTAGGGATCGAACCTGCAGTCTCACATCCCAAATCCAACTCCCTATGCACTGCGCCACAGGGCCTGACGAGAGACGATATGTGTTTGCTTGGTTAGATAGTAGAGGTAGGCGGAACGAGTCCCGGTCCGGGCGTATATTTTTGTTCCCTACTGTCAAACATAGCCAAGCCGACACGGCTGCTGCGGGAGGAGACGCGGTGGTCTAGCGGTTAGCACGTTGCGCTCATCCGTGAGAGGTAAAATCATCGAGTGAGCAGCGGTAAAATTTCAGGTGATAAATTCTTCATGTAACCAAAGCCTAATTGGAAGAGTAGAGGCCTATTTTAGGTAGGAGTGTCATCGATACCCCTCAAATCGATACGTCAGTATTTACAAAACATCGATAATACATCTATATCGATACAGCACATCTTCCCCCTAAAAGTGCAGATTTAGGGCTTTCAAAATCTGAAAGAATTTTGTAAAAATTCCAAGTAGAACCAGAGTTATTCAACAAAAGGTCATGTGATATGAAAATATCACATGTAAGAATATTCAATAACATTAAAAAATATTTTCAAATACATCGATCTTCCACCCAAGATAGGGAATATAAAAGTGATGCCAATTTTTCTTCTAATTGGAGCATTTGAGAAATTCTTTCACTATTAGAAAGCCCAGATCAAGGCTATTTTGTGCTGTTTTACAAGAATCGATATAATCTAGAAATAGAGATAATAATGGTGATAATCAAAATCGAAATAAATTGGATACCAATGACACTCCTAATTTTAGGCCACACCAAAAGAAAAAGTTGGTCTACGGATCACCCTCTCCACATTTTCGGAAATACAAATTTTTTTTTCTTTGAAAAAAAAAATCTTGTCTATGGTTTTCACTCGCTTCAGTTTCTACAAGTTTTCTCTTTGTGATGTTTGGCAAAATTAGAAAAAAAAAAAAAAATTGCTCACTCGCACCATTTTTTCAAAACCAAAATCCGTAGACCAACTTATTTTTTTGGTGTGGCCTTAGCTGCCCCTTTGAACTTGGTGTGGGGCTATAAGTGAAAATGTAACCAAAATAATCTCGTAATTCATGAATATGGCCATAACTTCTGTTCTTTCGCCGATTTACAAAATTCAAAACCTATGTGTAGCTTAATTCATACTATCGATAGTATCCAAACAAAGTTAATACCTGACACAACAGCAGCCCAAACTTAAACTGATGGAATTTCTCAAATATTCAAACTAGAAGCGTAGATTTTAAATTTAAATTTGCACAATTTCAAAGGATCTCATTCATACAAGGTATTGACTACACTTATTGGAACAGGCTCTAGCCTGTTCCATTGCAGTCACATGGGACGTCGATTGCACACGGAATCGGACAGTCCAACTTCCCATGAGTCGACCTGTGCTATTGTATCAGTAAATAGCACTAATAGCACTGACTAACTGCTGATAGATGGGCGATTTATGTCAGTTTACCACAGCCCAGTGCTTCCCGTCAGGACGCACGGTCAATGCGTCCTGCGTCCGGCTGGGTAAACTGCCATAAATCGACCATCTATCAGCAGTTAGTCAGTGATAGACTAATTGCTGATAAATTGTGAGTAAATACTGATATATATTGACTATTTGCTGACAAATTGTGAGTAATTACCGATATATATATTGACTAATATCTGACAGATTTTGAGTAATTACTGACATATATGGACTAAGTGTTGTTATATAATGACTAAGTACTGGCAAATATTGACTGATTGCTGACAAATAGTGAGTAAATACTGTCATATATTGACTATTTGCTGACAAATAGTGAATACTTACTAACATATACCGTAAACTCCCGCGTATAAGACGTGTCCTCTACGCCAAACAAATGCCTGGTGCGTCTTATAGGATTTTTTCAAGTTGGGTGTGCGTCTTATACGAGGGGTAATTTTACTATAGAACAGTACTGGATTGACAAAAATCACCCTTAAAATGTGCGTCTTATACGCGAAAATGCATGTGCTGAGTTTGGGATGCGTCTTATACGCGCAGCGCGTCTTCTACGTGGGAGATTACGGTAATATTATTAAGTAATTGCTGAAAAATAGTCCATAGATACTGACATATTTTGACTAATTGCTGACAAATTGTGAGTAAATACTGATATATATGTTATAGAGTGACTAAGTACTGACATATATTGATTAATTACTGACAAATAGTGAGTAATAACTAGTATATATTGACTAATTGCTGATAAATGGTGAGTAATTACTGACATATATTGACTAATATCTGACAAATTGTGAGTAGTTACTGACATATGTAGACTAATTACTAACATATATTGACTAAATACTGATAAAATGTAAGTAACTACTACCATGCATGACTAATTGGTGACAAATAGTGAACAATTACTAACATATATTAACTAATTGCTGAAAAATAGTCCATAGATACTGACATATTTTTACAAATACCAGTCAAGGCAGGATGCACAATTGAATCAATGGCTATTTCTCTGTTATATATTGACTATTTGCTGACAGATTGTGAGTAAATACTGACATGTATTGATAACTGCTGTTTTAGAGTGACTAAGTACTGAGTGAGTGAGTAATAGATGTTTAAGTACTTTAACGCCACTTTGACAGCTAAGGTCATATTCATGGCGAGAACGACATTACACAATTTCACAGAGGAATGTGTCAGTGCCCGTGCATATGTGCACCACACACATCCTGAGGGGATGGGAAAGATGAGAAGTAGACCCTTTTAAGTGGGCTAGGGAAGCCCACTAAGTACTGACATATATTGACTAATTGCTGACAAATTGTGAGTAAATACTGATATATATGTTATAGAGTGACTAAGTACTGACATATATTGATTAATTACTGACAAATAGTGAGTAATAACTAGTATATATTGACTAATTGCTGATAAATGGTGAGTAATTACTGACATATATTGACTAATATCTGACAAATTGTGAGTAGTTACTGACATATGTAGACTAATTACTAACATATATTGACTAAATACTGATAAAATGTAAGTAACTACTACCATGCATGACTAATTGGTGACAAATAGTGAACAATTACTAACATATATTAACTAATTGCTGAAAAATAGTCCATAGATACTGACATATTTTTACAAATACCAGTCAAGGCAGGATGCACAATTGAATCAATGGCTATTTCTCTGTTATATATTGACTATTTGCTGACAGATTGTGAGTAAATACTGACATGTATTGATAACTGCTGTTTTAGAGTGACTAAGTACTGAGTGAGTGAGTAATAGATGTTTAAGTACTTTAACGCCACTTTGACAGCTAAGGTCATATTCATGGCGAGAACGACATTACACAATTTCACAGAGGAATGTGTCAGTGCCCGTGCATATGTGCACCACACACATCCTGAGGGGATGGGAAAGATGAGAAGTAGACCCTTTTAAGTGGGCTAGGGAAGCCCACTAAGTACTGACATATATTGACTAATTGCTGACAAATTGTGAGTAAATACTGATATATATGTTATAGAGTGACTAAGTACTGACATATATTGATTAATTACTGACAAATAGTGAGTAATAACTAATATATATTGACTAATTGCTGATAAATGGCGAGTATTTACTGACATATATTGACTAATATCTGACAAATTGTGAGTAGTTACTGACATAGGTAGACTAAGTGTTGTTATGAAATTAGGCGAAATAAAATTTTGGACTGGGATAAACTTTTGTCAAAACCCCAAATAGATGGTCGATTTATGGCAGTTTACCCAGCCGGACGCAGGACGCATTGACCGTGCGTCCCCGTCTTTAATTGGCTGACGGAGTGGCGTGATCCGTCACCCTCATGCATACTCGCCATTTGATTGGCTGTTGGTAGTGGCCTGATCCAGTTTTTTCGCGCCAAAAGCCACGTGTTCGCTGGTACCGCTGGTACTGCTGCAGTAGCTGCAGCACCAGCAAAAGTGTTTACAGCGTCCTCGTCTTTAATTGGCTGACGGAGTGGCGTGATCCGTCACCCTCATGCATACTCGCCATTTGATTGGCTGTTGGTAGTGGCCTGACCCAGTTTCTTCGCGCCAGAAAGCCACGTGTTCGCTGATGCATTCGTAAACCCTTCTGTATGGACAGCATGTTAGCCATCTCATATGAGCGAGTAATTCAATTTTCCGGTATCCTGCGATAAAAACTGATGAGTTGTGACAATAAAACATCATATCTGTGACAATTATGCAGTATTTCATTCATTTTGTCGCATATTCGACGAGTAGTAGACCGCCAGGCTTTCAGGTGTTTACGAACACAGCCAGAAGCCACTTCGCTGGTACCGCTGCAGGACCGCGGTACCAGCGAAAATGTTGTTGTTGCCGATGTCAGTGTTTTTGGCCTAAATGTGTTGTTATTTGAACGGAAACTTGCTTTATTGTCGCAGTACACATGGATCATTATCACAACTCGTCCTTGTTTGCCGCATGGTGCCGAGAAATTGCAGGAAATTGTTTGATTTGAACAAATCATGACACAGCCTGCTGCGCGGCCCCATTGGTGGTCCGATATTGGTGGTCCGAGAACAGGTCTGTATCATTCTTTCATGAATACCCTCAAAACATCGCTGTAGAGGCCAAAAATGCTGGGGAAAGGCCAAAATGGCCTGAAGACAGAGAGACATCGTTGGGCGATAATAGGGTTCCGAGAGAAAAACGATTTTCCAGAGGAGTCCATAGCTGTTTGAATTTTTTTCCTACGACGATTTGGTGGAAAGTTATGGCCATTTTTGTGATGTCATAGCTTTAAAACATTGATAACTTTGTTCCCATTGTGCAGATCTGAAAATAAAGACCGCCATGACGTTCGCCAGCTCGAGCTACCCTTTATCTATAGGTCACACTATGGGAAACTCCTATTATTAAGGGAGATACAATTTATTTTGTAAAACTGCCAGTTCTTGGACCTCTCTGCCAGTGGCTGGACTGGCGTCTGCCCCCGCGTCCCAAAAAAGCTTGTATTTCGATCCATTCCTTCCTCAAACCTGCCCTTTTTCGCCGGTGACACTTAAAACAGATAGGTTTTGGCTGGAGGTAGGGCACAGGTGGACCAGCTCAGGCCGAAAAGGCTGCAAGTCAAAAAAATTATTTTGCTTATTCTTTTCTGAAACAAATTTTTTAGGGGGGCATGTCCTTTAGGGGGACGAAAGACCCCAGATTGATACCAAACATTCCATATCCGCGCATATTATTTGCATAATTAGCATAATTATGCAGTATCTTGGTACTGTTCAATATAATATAGATATGTTTCATTGGTCTCTTATAGAATTCATTTGCTTGCAAGTATAAACTACTGACTGCACCTAGTGACTAGTGGAATCTGAACAGTAGAAAAGAAAGACCCCTCCTCTACCTTTGTATAGCATCAAACAAGTTGTTCAATGGAGGCAGCCATTGCTTGATCACATGCTTAAACCTTTTAGATCCAAATGCTAGTTACCAGTGCATTATCACTGTTGATAAGCTTTACACATCAATACCTGCACCCACCCAGGGCACATGCCCTGTTTGCACTGAATGGATGTCTTTCCATTTCTCCATTCTCTGGTGTTTGATTGAAAATGTTGACGTCATTCTGTGTTTTAATTTGTGTTTTAATCTGTGTTTTTATGGTACATATATTGAGTTTAAGGCTATAACAGGTTAGTGTTAGTGCTACGGTGTGATAGTAATTACTCACTATTTGTCAGCGGTTAATCAATATATGTTAGTAATTACTCACTATTTGTTAGCAATTAGTCAATACATGTCAGTATTTACTCACAATCTGTCAGCAATTAGTCAATATACATCAGTACTTAGTCACTCAATATCAGCAATTATCAATACATGTCAGTATTTACTCACAATCTGTCAGCAAATAGTCAATATATAACAGAGAAATAGCCATTGATTCCTCCTCCTGTGCTCACTATTGACTAATATCTGACAAATTGTGAGTAATTACTGACATATATGGACTAAGTGTTGTTTCATAATGACTAAGTACTGGCATATATGTCAGTACTTAGTGACTGAATATCAGCAATTACTCAATATATGTTAGTAATTACTCACTATTTGTCAGCAATTAGTCAATATACATCAGTACTTAGTCACTTTATATCATCAATTATCAATGCATGTCAGTATTTACTCACAATCTGTAAGCAAATAGTCAATATATAACAGAGAAATAGCCATTGATTCAATTGTGCATCCTGCCTTGACTGGTATTTGTCAAGATATGTCAGTATCTATGGACTATTTGTCAGCAATTAGTTAATATATGTTAGTAATTATTCACTATTTGTCAGCAATTAGTCAATACATGATAGTAGTTACTTACATTTTATCAGTATTTAGTCAATATATGTTAGTAATTGCTCACTATTTGTCAGCAATTAGTCTATATATGTTAGTATTTGCTCACTATTTGTCAGCAATTATTCAATATATATTAGCAATTAGTCACTATTTGTCAGCAAATAGTCAATATATATCAGTATTTACTCACAATTTGTCAGCAATTAGTCAATATATGACAGTATTTACTCACTATTTGTCAGCAATCAGTCAATGTATGACAGTACTTAGTCTTTATATAACAACACTTAGTCCATATATGTCAGTAATTACTCAAAATTTGTCAGATATTAGTCAATAAATGTCAGTAATTACTCGCAATTTGGCAGCAATTAGTCAATATGTCAGTTTTTACTCACATTTTGTCGGCAATAAGTCAATGTACCGGTGTGTCAGTACTTTGTTATTCCTACACTGTAAAAAATGTGTGTTGAACTTACACTGTCTTGTTAAAATGTCAGTGCCTTATCATTATTTGTTGGCAATTAGTCAAAATATATCAGTAATTAGTCACTATTTGTCAGCAAATAGTCATAATATGTCAGTAATAGTCACTGTTTTTCAGCACTTAGTTAAAACATGTCAGTACTTAGTCACTATTTGTCAGCAATTAGCCAAAATATATCACTACTTAGTCACTATTTGTCAGTAACTAATCAAAATATGTCAGTAGCTCCATACTATCACTGACCACTTGTCAATTGACAGTTGACATTTGACATTGAAGCCTGTTCCTTAGGACTGAGTCCTTCACCTGTGACATTTTATTCACAGCGGAATTCTTAAGGTCTAGCAACATGGTGGGCAAAGCTTTTTTCTGGGTCCAAGATGAAATGTAGACTTAGCAAATAGACAGAGAGAAGAAAGGCATGCCATAACGATCTGTAAATACTGTCCAGCTGAATGATACAGAGTAGAAAGGTCTGCCATAACGATCTGTAAATAGTAGCCAGCTGACTGAAGTGGGTCAGAAGTATCAAGATGTGAAAAAAAAAACACACCTGAGAAGAGCACAACCACAACATAAAAACTACATCACAAATATACACACCCACCTCCCTTCTTACACAGTGCAGAAGGTACTAGGTAACTGGCAGATACCCCATCCAACATAGCTGAGAGTATAAATATGTAGTATAGAGAATGAAATGGGGAGATTACTCAGTTTATCTACTGATCTGAGAAACGCTAACTGTCTTGGTTAGATGTGGTGTACAACATCACCGTACGTACCTGTAGGACTCACTTTTTCTAGAACAGTTATATAGAGAGGTTTTTAGATTTGTCAGTACTAGGGTAACTCAGATTGTTTACAATAACAAGTACCGTAAATCCCCGGTCATAAGCCGGATTTTTTTTTCTAATTTTGGCCCAAACCGGCTTCTAAATTTTTCCCAAAGTCCCCCCCCCCCGGCTTATGACCGTTTTTTTTTTACTATAGAATAAAGAGAAAATGGTAAAAATTTGACCCAAAAACCGGCTTTTATTTTTTTCCTGAACTGCCCCCCGGCTTATGACCGGGGCCGGCTTGTGACCGGGGATTTACAGTACTAGGAGAACTTCATTTAGAGTTACCCTGGTACCCAACTTTCAGATTTGGCTGATTTCAATCTAACCCAAGTAATGTAGTAACCCCATGTCTTGTCTCCATATGTATTCATGCCCTAGCTTTAGAAGATTATCTAATACTAGTTTAAATTAGAATAGTGTATATAAAAAAACATTGAATGGGGAAAGCTGTTCTCCCTTGTTTTCATAGTGCCGTCGCCTCAGTGCAACAAGGTTGTATCTGCATATTTCAAGTTTTGCAGGGGAGGCAAAAGAAGGGTTACAATTACTATAGCACACACTTTACACAAACTTATTGCTTTGGATCCTCTGGACACAAATATCATAGATAGAGCTCCAATACTTTCATAAAGGGTAGATAAGGGTCAATAGATGTTAAAACACAAGAAGAAAAAAACTCAATTTTGCCGAAAATGTTAGTTACAACCTTGTTGCACTGAGGTGACCATATGATCGCTCATGTTGGATGGGGTAACTGCCCTAGTACCTTCTGCACTGTGGTGTCAGGTGTATGTGGGCCATTCAGTGATAGTGAGCAGGCTGAGACTGGATGAGCTGCTCCCATAAGGTGACTGATCTACTCACAGCTCAAAGAGCTGCTTCTATCTCAGCTGATCCACATAGTGTACTTCCAGGAAAACCCTGCATATAAGCCGCGTCCTATAGACCATTTCAAGACTGGTGTCGGGCTTCCCTAGCCCTCTTAAAAGGGTCTACTTCTCATCTTTCCTATCCCCTCAGGTTGTGTGTGGTGCACATATGCGCGGGCACTGACACATTCCTCTGTGAAATTGTGTAATGTAGTTCTCGCCATGAATATGACCTTAGCTGTCGAAATGGCGTTAAACATCTATTACTCACTCACTCACTCAAGACTGGTGTGGCTTATAGCACCTCCAGGCACTCAGGGTGTGGCATATATGCAGGTTCTTTTTGCTTACCGTAATCTCCCGCGTAGAAGGTGCAGCTCCCGTAGAAGGCGCACCCCAACTCAGAGAATGCTTTTCATATAGAAGGCGCACCTACCTCTTCTGGATCGATTTCTGGAAAAAACTCGCGTACAAGGCACCCCCCTCCCCACCCCCATTGTACACTGACCGGGCTGCAGCGGTGAGGGCTCTATGAGTTCAAGCTGTCATCGGCACACGGTCGGCTTGAACCCGCCGAGCGCCTATACACCGACTGGGCTGCCGCGCTGCTGGCTCTATGAGTTCAAGCTGTCATTTGTACACGGTCGGCGTATTCCCCGCCGAGCGCCTGTACACCAACCGGGCTGCCGCGCTGCTGGCTCTATGAGTTCAAGCTGTCATCAGCACACGGTCGGCGTATTCCCCGCCGAGCGCCTGTACACCAACCGGGCTGCCGCGCTGCTGGCTCTATGAGTTCAAGCTGTCATCAGCACACGGTCGGCTTGAACCCGCCGAGCGCCTATACACCGACCGGGCTGCCGCGCTGCTGGCTCTATGAGTTCAAGCTGTCATCAGCACACGGTCGGCTTTATTGCCCCAAAGTACACAACTATACATGTTATGAACTCATAGTTAATATTAGATTGATATATAAAGCTTAGCTATTGATTTTGGGTTGTTTTCCATGGCCACATCAATCAGTCTCCCAATTGAAAGTCAGAAAAACCTGCGTATAAGGCGCACCCCAAACTCAAGGCAATGCCCCTCCCACATATAAGAAAGACCCAGCAGCATTTTGTTTGGCGTAGAAGACGCGCCTTCTATGCGGGAGATTACGGTATATAGACTATAGGAAGCAATGGGGACCCTTTCAGACCACTGGTGCCGCTTATACCGATACTAAAGCCCTGAACTCAGGGTGCGGCTTTTACATGGGTGTGGCCTATACAAGGGATCTTACGATCTTTGTGAAGATCCGATAAGCTGCACTGAACCTGTTGGTTTGTGTATATATATGAGCGGCTGCTCACAGGATTTTACGTTAAAGTGGCATAGTCCGATAGTTGGAGCCAAAAAATCAATTTTCTCCAAAATGAATCAGGTTGATCATATAGGTAATACTTCCTATTGTGACTAATTTATTTGCTCTTCTTCCACATAATCAAGCTGATATTTGAGAGAATTGTCAGATTTATACCCTATTTCCTAGTTTTGGAGTGCACGCCAAAACTCCATCCATTGGAAATACACTCTAAAATGCCTAAGACAAGGTCCATGGAACCCCCTTTCTAGGTGTCTATGAGCTTAAGATGGCAATAATTTGTCTAAATATGGTGTTATTACATGGTAGGGAAAACATTTGAACAGAATTTAAAAAATGATGAAAATCGGACTATGCCACTTTAATGTAAAATGGTGTTAGTGTACTACATCGCATAGTGGGTGGTGGTCAAACACCGTATGGTTCAACTATCAGCACTCAGTAGATCTAAGTACACTTGGCAGGATATGTATAAAACAGCATGGAATCATTTCAATAACATGTTTACTACTCTGAGCACATGAATGATTGTTGTGCTGGCGCAACATATTGTCCTTTTTTTGTTTTTTATTTAAACTTATTTGATCCTCGCAGTCAACATGAATACGTCTTTTGATAAAAGTTAGGAAATTGTTCATATTGGTTGGATGTATCATACTAAGGCCAAACCAAATTAAAACATTAGTCTATGGATTTCCCCCTCCTGATTTTCCTTAATGGAAATTTTATTTTCAATTGAAAAAACAACTTTGTCTATGGATTCCGCCCGCATCGTTTTCTGGAAAATTGATTTTTTTTTTCTTTTTTTTGCAAAGTCCTTACAGTGTCAACCAAAAAGATACAGCAACAGCAGACCACTCATTGTATAGGTAGAGGTCTCTAGATTTGAACATTTCGGTGTCTATGCTGCATTTAGAAGCCAAAATACTATTAGACATAAATTTGAGAAAAGGAGCAAAAAAAAAAAAAAAAAAAAATCGCCCTCTTCACATCTTTGATATTGAAAATCCATAGACAAATGGAAGAAAAATAAAATAAAAATGTTGCCCTCCCGCTCCAGTTTTCAAAAATGAAAATCCATAGACCAATTATTTTATTTGGTGTGGCCTAAGCAGAATATAAGGCATAAGTTATACGCAGAGATAACCCTGAGGTGTGCCTTATCATGTAATCAGTCTGAAGTCAGGGCGGCTTATATGTGCAGTTACTTAGTCTTATTAACAGTTTGTTGTGACTGATACAGGGTTGGGATAAGGAGGGCCACGGGCCGAAGGGAGCGGGCTGTGCTCCCTCTTTTGAGCAAAATATGGGGACTAACATCTTTTATGTACAAGAAGGGTTTTGTAGTCTGTGTCTAAAAACGGCCACTGGTTTGTGATGCCTGCATGCTAGTAGCCGGTTCGGATTGGCCTAAATCCTTCATTGGTACTGTGTAATTGTGGGTATTGCGTGACCTATATATGACAAGATTTTTACACATACATCGCAGTGCTGGGGAAATGGTGAAGGTAGTCCTGGCCGGCTATCCCAAAATCCCTCCGTGTCAGAGAAGGATTCGCTGAAAATACGAGCTGAGGTTAGTTAGGTGAGACCTGTATGTACAAGGTAACCCATCACAGTGAGTGCCGAGTTATGTTAACACACGCCTCTCCTGCTATTGTGACAATCACACAACCCGCAGTAACCCCAGAACCACCTGTATACATGTAGGCTGACCTTCGCATACCGAGTCAATGAGTTGTATTGATCAGATGATGTAAGCCCATGAAGGGTCCCATAATGCCTTCTGTTCCATGTGTCTTTGTCGGCAGAGCTGGCGAGTACAGGGTTTGAGCATCATCATGCCAGAATTTTTTCGACCCCTTGGCCAGGGGGGTCAGAATTTTTTCGACCCCTTGGCCAGGGGGGTCAGAATTTTTTCGACCCCTTGGCCAGGGGGGTCAGAATTTTTTTCGACCCCTTGACCAGGGGGGTCAAAATAATTTCACCTGTTTTCAGCGAAAAAGCCTGCGCGTTACTATAGGTTAAAAAGGCGTGTTCGCGCATAATTTCCGGCCCCTGATTGGGGGGGGTCAAAACGATTTTGACCCATCAAGAGGGGGGGGGGCGATATTTTTTTGGCATGTCCGCACGCAAACCCACCAGGCCCCCCTGTTGTTAAAAAATGATCACTCCCTAAGAAGGAGTTGAGATTTACAAGTTCAGATGTGCTTTCATGCGGTTAATCACTAAATGTAGTACCGCAAATCCTCGCATATAAGACAGGGCTTCCCTAGCCCACTTAAAAGGGTCTATTTCTCATCTTTCCTATCCCCTCAGGATGTGTGTGGTGCACATATGCGCGGGCACTGACACATTCCTCTGTGAAATTGTGTAATCTAGTTCTCGCCATGAATATGACCTTAGCTGTTGAAATGGCGTTAAACATCTATTACTCACTTACTCACTCGCATATAAGACGCGGCTTATGGACCAAAATTACACCCTCTGCGTCATTTAGCATTCACCCAAACTCAGGGTGCGTCTTATATGTGAGGATTTTACAGTATATACCGCTACTAAAAAGACAAAAATTTGACTGTAGGTGCATCCTATATGATTTTACGGTACGACAATGCACGATGTGCCCTCTAAGGGACCAAGACATGTCAATACTGGTATAACTGGGTAGTTACATTACAATAGAGTATACCAATACCTGATGTCATGACGCTATATGAACTGGAAATTACTGCCCAAACTGCCTCGTCTACTCTACAATACACAATATTAAAGACGATTCAGCATGTACTGCCCATAAATGATGGTGCGAGTGAAGAAGAATTAAATAAGGCGGAGAGACCATTTAATTGTCTGTCTCTGAATGATGCCCGGGTCTTTAATTATCTGTGCTGGTGGTTAAGGGCCCTTCAAATACCTCTTTCAAAATACTGTAAATTCTGTCGTAAATTCTGTCGTCATAGCCGCACCCTTGTATAGTGAGTGAGTAATAGATGTTTAACGCCATTTCTACAACTAAGGTCATATTCATGGCAAGAACTACATTACTATTTCACAGATGAATGTGTCTGCCCGCGCATATGTGCACCACACACATTCCGAGGGGATAGGAAAGAGGAGAAATAGACTGTTTTAGGTGGGCTAGGGAAGCCCGACCCTTGTATAAGCTGCACCCCTGAAACAATAAGCCAGACCGTCGGCTTGAAAAGTGAGGGTTTTATCCTGATCTTTTAGGTTGGATACCCCCATAAAAGCCGCACCCTGACTTTAGGCACATTCTGTAAGCCGCATCTAGGCTTTGGTTCTTGTATAAGCTGTGGCTTCTACGGCAAAATTTACGGTAACCCATGAGTAAGCACCTGTCTTTTATATGGACTGGGTATGATAATCTCCCTAAATGTATTACCGAAAACCCCCCGTGTACAATGTGCACCTGTGTACCAAGTACCCATGTACCCTCATGGTTCATGTAAGAGACATGTGTACTCATCACATAGTTACTACATATCATCTTACATAATACACATGATTAGGATGTCAACATACTGCCCAATGTTGGAGAGAATCCCCTTAGCCCTATGTACGCAGTATAATTATGGGGGACCGTGAGTGTTGTAGGAATGTAATATATAATGATTAGACTTGAACTCGTTGGCTTCAGGGGGTGGTAAAAGCATGAGCCGGAGGCGAATGCTTTTATCAAACCCCTGAAGCCAACGAGTTCAAGTCTAATCATTACATATTGCGTTTATAACATGGTTTCCACCATTAATTCTAAGAATTTACCTTTAAAATTGATAGAATCCATTGTTTTCTGTTACGAGCGGACGAGACGGCCCTCTGCATCTTGGTTTCATGTTGATGTCCCTCCCGAGCAGACTGCCGAGAAAAACACTCCATTTACACATGTTATACAGCATGTGTAGCCTTCTCAACTTATTAAAACAATTAAAATATATTCTATTAGATATTACCAAACTCCAATACATGATTTGAACACTATAATTGCGCAAAATGGCCAGAATATGATGAAAGATTCCGGTACCATGTAGCAAATCCGAGCAGACGGTTAGTTCAATCAGTACACACCAGGCAGTGCCACAGGTACTGTTGACAGAATGGTGAAGACGCACGGCCCGCTTCGAAAGTTTACTATTTTTTTATATTAAATATAGCCATAATATCAAGGAATCTATTAGACAGGGAGGTAGAATAAGGTTTCAAGGATGTTATGTCCAAAGTATGTCGTCAGATTTGGTGTACATAGCAGTACATATAGGTAGGGACATTGCATCAGCTGTAGCCCCTATGTCTAGACCAATCACTACAGGCCATGATTGGCTGTTGAGTTTTGAGTGGCTGAGGTGAAATTGATCAATGGAAATGCTCCAAAGACATTTGGATGCAAAGACAGGGTAGAGCTTGCTCTACCTCCTCGAACTCGTTTCTTGGTTATCATGATCTGGCTGTTACCTAATGTCCATGTTTCTTGTTTAATTACAGCGCAGTGCCCAGTATCTACATAAAGAGCTCCCAGTACGTATTGCTCACCGTATCGCAGGGTTCCGCAATCTGCCCTTCATCGTGGGATGTAACCCGTCTATACTCAACGTGGTAAGTGAATTCAAGTTTCTAGTTTCAAAATCTTTTATTTTTTCCTAGACGTACAAACGGTCAGCATATTCATGTTGATCTCCGTGTATAAGCAAGTCTCGGGGGAAGGATGCATGAGTATGGCCCCGTCTTACCCACGTGTCTTAACCCATTCAAAGGTTGATACAGGATTGCATCA
Organism: Acholoe squamosa; assembly: GCA_949317995.1. Classification (NCBI taxonomy): domain Eukaryota; kingdom Metazoa; phylum Annelida; class Polychaeta; order Phyllodocida; family Polynoidae; genus Acholoe; species Acholoe squamosa. The sequence goes on along the minus strand of OX439041.1, from coordinate 78,478,908 downwards.
TGCCTGGAGGTCGGCATGATGCACCAATGAAGTGCTGACGAGTGTGCTCGCTAGCACCTCATGGGTGCATCATGCCGACCCTCCGGGAGTAGACCTGTATTCAACGTGAATAGCGCACATACCATGATAATCGCACCCCTCCCCCATTTTGGCTTATATTTTAAGACTATACATCCCCGAAAATTTTCAGTTTTTAAACCCAATTTAACTCTTTACTATTCTAGAATTTTAGATATTTTTTAAGGCCACTGTGCACTTATTACGTCGAGTACATTATAGGGTCTGCATTGATTCTTTAATTTTCCTTTTCTTTGGAGGGAGTCTGTATAAAAGAGAGAAACCAGTCTGTGATCTGGTAAGGTGGCGGGGGGGGCTGTCTGTAAAGGGGTTAAGTAGACATAGGAATGACGTCACACCTGTCTGTAATTCACGTGGAAAAAGTACCAACGTCATGGAAGGTAGAGTGGGCGTGATATTCATCTAAGGGCTGTCATTTACCGTAATTTCTCTTTTATATGCAGGGATGAAAGTCTTCAGGGATTTCCCTGATTTCAGGGATTTTGAAGTTCCAAGGCCCTACACATTCATATAAAAACCCAGGTTTTTCGGCCGATATTGGACCATTTCAGGGATTTCTGTGCTCTGTGACTTTCATCCCTGTATAAGCCACGACCAAAGCCAAGGTGCGGCTTATAGACTGTATCCAAAGTCAGGGTGTCACTTACACACGGGTATTTACCCTTACAGAACAGTATAAGAACATTTCGGGATGCTTGTTATACGAGGGTACAGCTTATTCGAAAGAATTTACGGTAGGGGAAAAAAAACTGTATACCATGTCAGTAAATTAATTTTGGCGAGGTGACTCAGAGTGCAGTGTTTCGGGGAGCGGCTCCGTCCGGGAGGATTTTATTGATCACGTCAGAAACAAAACAAAACAAGAGAGAAAAAAAAAGATGCATTTTTATGTCTGGGTGGAACAGTACAGGGAGAGAAGTGGGAGTGGGACTGAGGGATGTCAACAACATCCGGGATATACCTGGTTCTCAGAAAAGCCGTTTAAGTACTGAAGCTACTCATATTACCAGTATCGTAAATCCTCGCGTATAAGCCGCCCCTTGCCTATAGGACGCACCCTGAGTTAAGGTAAACCCTATAGGAGGCCCCTGGGCAAATCTTGGTGTTTTACAGAGATGACAGTTTCAGATTTTCTCTGATTTCAGAGGTTCAAAGGTGATACATTACTACAGAAATAATAAGAAAAAAATCTAAAATGTATATTTTTTAATTCTGATATTTCTTAAAGATACACCCAGCCCTAAGTGATTAATTTTGAAGGTTTTTGTCACTCTGATTAGGGTATAATCCCCCTTTTGAAGTGCCCCAAAATAATTTTCAGAGTTTCGCCAAATATCGAACTGACATCTCTGGTTTTAGTACTGTTCTGTTGTGTAAAATCCTCGCCTAAATCATGCGCTGTTGGGGTGAATCCTATAGAATTTAGATGATGTACCGTAAATTCTCTCGTAGAAGCCGCGGCTAGTACCAGAATCCAAATCAAAATGAGGCTTATAGGATCAGCCAAAAGAAGGGGTGCGGCTTATAGGAGGGTATTTGGCAATATAGAACAGTAATAAAACTACTATTTTTGAACCAACAAAAGTGACTTTTATGTTTTTCTGGCGGATACTCCCCAGACTCCCAGCCTACAACTTGGACACTTCCCAACCAAGAATGGTTTACTTTTGCCTAAGGATGCAATCAAAATGCATTATATCAAAAAATGAGTTTAACAATGTTTTTTTGGGGAAAGGGGGTGGAGAGTACATGCTAATTGATATGGTGTCCCAGAATGCCTCAGAATGCACCATTTCGAGTCTTGGATTTCAAAATTTTCTCAGGGGTCCAGCCGCCAACCCCCCAAACTTCAAAATGTTAGAAGCTTAATCTGAATGTTCAGTTTCATGTGATGTTCAATGATACACCAGTATAGAATAATTCTGGTAGAGCTATTCAAGGGCTTTCTTGTTTGTGACGGGAGGATATATGTTCCCTATCCCTCAGTAATCTTGAACATGAAAAAACTGATTCCTAATATCTTAAATTTTACATACTTTAGAATGTGGTATATGTTCAAATAGAATGCATTAGAATGCACCTTTTCAAGTCTACACCCTCAAAAATTTTGACCATTTGACCACTGTGTTTTGCTTGCCGTGCCTAAAGACATGTACCGTAAACTCCCGCGTATAAGACGCGTCCTCTATGCCAAACAAAATGCTGGTGCGTCTTATAGGATTTTCTGAAGTTGGGGGTGCGTCTTATACGAGGGGTAATTTTACAATAGAAATGTATTGAATTTACAAAATTGGTACCTAAGAGGTGCGTCTTATAGGCGAAAATGCATGTGCTGAGTTTGGGGTGCGTCTTATACGCGCAGCGCGTCTTATACGCGGGAGTTTACGGTAGTACCTCACCACTTTCGCAGAGTTTTCCCCTGAGAATCCTCAGGGAGCTGCCTTTTACCTTGCTGACCAAGATGCATGTGCAACATTGTTGCACTTAAGCGATGGTATTAAGATAGAGGACAGGGCTGATTATTGGGGAGGTTAGAGCTCATGTTTTTGAGCAATACATATGTGCAAACATGTATACATATTCCTATTTTTTCAGGTTTTCCCCCTGTATACTCCTATTTTTTACTTTCAAAGTTTCTATTTTCCTATTTTTTCATGATAAATCTTGCTTGAAACCCTGTCATTCCCTCCAAAATAAAACTCCAACCCCCTACCCCAAATAAGAAATGAAATGAATGAATATATGAATGAGTGAAGAAAGAAAGGAAACACTCTTGCAGCAATAACAATACCTTTTATTTTACGAATGTTTCAAACAGAAAAATTATCCGTCTTCTATTTTTCTCTGTTCAGCATGAAATGTACATCCGCGCATTCCACCTACTAACGGAGTTCCCGCCGGTAAGTGTTATATATACAGTTATACCCTCTGGCATCAGGGGAATATATTTACAATTAGCCCACACTGCGCTTAAAAATATCTAAAATCATTATTACAGTAATACCCCACGTATAAGGCGCACCCAGATGTCAAGGATCTTTTAGGAAAATTCAATATGAAATAATTCTGTTCTAGTCAATGGATTTTCGATATTCAAAAGCCAATGAGTACCTAAGACGTCCCTCAATGGCCTAAAATCACTTTGAATTTACTGAAGGCCTTTGGAAGATTTTGCCCTCAGCTTTTCCTCATCCTATAAGGTGCACCAGGGGCTTATGCTGGCATATACGGTACGGTAGTGTTTAGATGGGTTTACTTTTACTGGTTGGGGCAAAATGCTCTGAGAAGGCATATCGCTATGGTTACCTTGTCTCTGGGTGATCTGGCGTCTATTGTGTTGTTGGTGCGCCGCTGGCTGGCCGTGAGGATGATAAGTCATGTCCCCATGTTGATATTTGACATTCTAGTCCGGATTATTGATTAGTAACCTTGATGCCAGACCCCCCATAGTGCCGCCTGGTCACCCCATGTGTGGAACAAAACAACAACGCCGTAAAAACAAACAGATAGGCCGCTTTTCCTGCCTGACCATTAACTCCAACAATGTCCATATTGAATTACTGTAAAACTGAGGGTACCGTAATCTCCCGCGTTTAAGGCGCGTCTTATACGTCAAACAAAATGCTGCTGAGTCTTATACGTGGGAGGGACATTGCCTTGAGTTTGGGGTGCGCCTTATAGGGGGGGGGGGTATTTTTACTATAGAACAGTACTAAAGTAACAAAAATCTGCCATTAGAGGTGCGCCTTATACGTGAAACAGACCTCCCTGAGTTGGGGGGTGCGCCTTATAGGCGAGGTGCGCCTTATACGCAAGAGATTACAGTATATCCAGTAGACCCATACCTGTAACACTGGAAAAAGCTTTAAGCCACACCTCAGACCTGGAAATTTACATGGTCAAAGAATCAAAGTTTGCTTCGGGTCTGTTTAGCATGCAAACCAGGCCTTAGACAAAAAGTTCTACAGTAATTACTTTTGGTGCCTTCAATCCTCCTATCTGGGATTATCCGTGTGGATAACCCCCTACCACGTCCAACCACATATGGACAATGGGGGTGAACTACCGTAATCTCCTGCGTAGAAGACGCGCTGCGCGTATAGGACGCACCCCTAACTTGTCAATGGTTGTTTCGCGTATAAGACGCACATTTTAAGGCTAAAATTTGTAAGATTAGTACATTTCTATAGTAAAATTACCCCTCGTATAAGACGCACACCCAACTTGAGAGAAAGCTATAAGACGCCCCAGCATTTTGTTTGGTGTAGAGGAGTTTACGGTAGGTGTTTGTCGGGGGGGGGGTATATGACAATAATACAGATATAGACCATGTCTATATATGTACAAGATAAGCACGTGCTGATGCCACGATCCCTCATGTATGGACAATAACAACTCATGGAAAGTAGGCCCCCAGTATGGATTGTTTGTATGGAATGTGCCCTCAGTAATATGCATTGTTTGTGCAGATAAAAGCTCTTATTGACCCAGGACCTATATCAGATTCATGAAATCAAAGAGTTGATTAATGTATTCAAAAGACCCTCAGAGATTCATCTCTTTTGAAAGTAGAACAAAAGCTTTTCCAAAATAATTTTTCTAGCAGATCCATAAAGTCAGGGTCCATCTTAAATGCGAGATATGTGGGGTATTGGAGTACTTTGGAAAAATAAGGAACCAATAAGATAGGCTTAAAAGTTGAGTACGAGAAATGTTTACCCTCCTCCTCATCTATATATACATGTATACCTTTATTTCTACAAACCATTTTGTGACAGATCATGGACTTTGAGACAGAAGAGCGGTACAGTCGTATGCTGCGCGAACTTCTCGACGACCACCGTGATGTCGTCACCATGTTGGCTGAAGGCTTCCGCGAGTGCCGCAAACATATTAAGGTGGGTGTCTATTGGTTAATCGGGGCTACTATAGTGCCTTCAGTACTTTCTGATGCCGGTAAAAATTGAAAAAGAGATTACCCATTGTGAAGCTTCTTCCTAGATTTCCAAATAGTAGTGACAAAGTATGTTTTAGTGACAATGTCTATGAAATGCTAAATATCTATAGATGCCAGCCAAAATGTAGAATACGGTTATGGTGGTAAATTCAATGCTCAAAATACCTAATGTATACAACATTGTACATATGTGAACGCATAAGTCCATGAGAGTACACACAGACTATCCTTTCTGCTTGCCCACTCTATTTCCTAAAGCACATTTATACAAAATGCAATATGTGTATTAAGGCTAACTGATGGACTTGGTTTTGTTATCAGGATGAGAATCTGGTGAAATCATTCCTGGACCGTACGCTGACATCGCGCCTCGGGATCCGTATGCTTGCTGAACACCACCTCGCGCTCCACGACGAGAAAACGGGCGACAACGTAGCCACGGTAAGTAGCGCACCTGGGGGGGCGGGCAGGGGTCGTTATCATTACCATAGACCTCATGATACACACATATAGGCAGAGAGTCCACATCTACGGTCTACTACATTCTGTATTTGGTGATGCTTGGAGGGACGAAGAACTTGTCTATAGGTTACTGACTCAGGAGGAACTCAGTGTGTGCTTAAGCTATGAGTTAGATATAAAGTCCCAAAAAAATGTAATAAATCTACTGTGATACTATTGGTTTGGAGCAACGTCATTACCTGCCCTTCATAATTATTATAATATTGTAAATCCTCCACCAGAACTACATCATCTGCGTTCTCTGATATTTTGCTTAACTCAGGGTGCGTTCTGTATGAGAATTTTGCACTGTAAAACAGTACTATGATGGCCAAAATTTGACCCTGGTGAGTAACATTCATGCATCATGTCGATCCAAGGTCGATACAGTCCCAGGGCGTCCATACGATGCACCAATGAAGTGCTGCCGAGACTGCTCACCAGCACTTCATTGTAGCATAATGCCGACCCTCCGGGAGTACTGACCACATTAGGTCGTCATGATGCATCAATGCACCCCTGGAAAGTTATTCGCCAGGGCTGCATTCATGCATCATGACGACCAATGGGCATGATGCATCAACTATCCTTAAAGGGTTAAACGATAACCAATACCCTCCTCATAACTTAAATAGCCGCAGTGAGTTCCCCCTGGTGTGGTGTATTTATATATAGACTGTCACAAGGGTGTTAAGGTGTTTGACAGTGTAACCATGGTTACGTCCTCAGGTGTATGTCCGCGGCAGCAGCACTATTAGTCGCAGATGTCATTTCAAAATTGTTTTATGAAGCTGACTGTGATACTTGGCACACATATAAGATTCTTTTTAAGTGTGCTTTTTCTTACCATTATTTACTAAAATCTTAGGAAGCTTTTTGGGCACAGTTTTCCAACTTAAATAAGGAAGAGTAGCCATCCAGAATGCCCTTAAGAAACGTTCTTTTAAGAGATGGGGTTGTTTTCAGGGCACTTTGGTTAGACAGTCTCCTGTCTAATCCTTTAGTGTGTGTCTTGACAGAACTACATACCCGGCTGGAATTAAAGCCCAATGTGATACTGCGGTGTACTTAAGCACTGGTTCCACAGGCATAAATACGTGAGTTTCGAGTTCATCCCTGTGGTGAAGAAGTTTTGGCACAGGGACTCAGTGTACCAGTGTCTCTGACCGGAAGGTGGGTGAGCAGTGAAATGGGGTGAGCAGAATATTATAGGAAGTCTATGGGCTAAGTGGACACCTTTTGGAAAACTTCACTTTTTGAGGTGAAAGACATGGCCTTTCTCCCCAGGATTCACAAGTATGGCCAATCAATACCTTTTAGACCTACAGAAGAAATCATTCTTTTGAAATATATGTTGAGAGTGGAGATATTTCTATAGTTGTGAGGAGGTATTTTTGTACAAAACTCAAACCTATGGATGCTGCCACCTGTCATGGTTACCATAGTAACCAGCACCCTTGGGAGTAAACCTTTGACACATCCACTCACCCCGTGCTAGGCATTGCCCAGTGGTCACCCGAGCACTGCCTGTATATGTACACAGATTACATAGATATGTCACTAGATATAGGGTGTGGCTAATTTGGGGTTATTATTCTAGGGATTTAAATGGTTTGCATAAACATGGTGGTCATTTATCTACATCTTATCATGCAGTAACCAGGGAGTGTCCTCACCCTCCCTAACCCTCCCCTAGGCCCTGCTGTCCAGCTCCTCCACCTTCCTGCCAAAAACACTGAGACACTGGACCCCTGTGCCAGGATTACAGCTAACTCGGAAATCACTTATTGGTCGGATTGGCACTAATCCATGTGATTTTTTTTCTATACTTTTGATCTATTATAAATCATCGGATTGGGGCTATTCCAACCGATTGTACGCCTGTGGAACCAGGACTTTAGTCATGTGTGACGCGTCCCGTTCATCTCATTACATCCAGGGTATAGATGGAATTATATATAACTACAGCTGTATCACCATCACAGCTTTATTAATCATTGTATACACTCACCTTACAGTCTATTATGTAAAAACCCTTTAAGGGCCGCTGATGCAGGAGTGCATCATGCCCTTTGGTCAGCATAATGCTCCAATGAAGTGCTGGCGAGCATACTCACCAGCACTTCATTGGTGCATCATGCCGACCCTCCGAAAATGCATCAACCCAATAGAGGCGGTGTGATGCGTGAATGTAGCCCTTGGGAGTTACTCGCCAAGGCTACATTCACGCATCATGACAACCAATGGTTATGATGCATTCATACACCAGTAGTCCTTAAAGGGTTAACATGCTAAAAAAAGTTGCCACCATGGTCTTAATGTTGCAATTGAAAAGGATCACACGTGTTTCATATAGCATTGAAAGAACCATATTCATGTGCTGTTGACAAAATTGGTAGGGTCCTGACCTGAAACTGCTTTTATTTATATTCATTCATTGATCATTTACAAAGAACTTTCTGCATTTTGTATAAAACCTCATTTTTCACAAAATGATTGTGTGTTAATTTTATACTGATAACTGACCGAAAAAAAAATCTGATTTCCTTTAATTGTCATCAATGTAGTTTTCCCCTCAGTGAAAATGATCAAAGTGATATATAAGGGACAAAGTAAGACCATGTTGGCACAGAGTAGACTGCAGATGTGATGACTCGCCATAAATCAGTTCCAAACATCATGATTCTCATTATAACGGCTGCATTGTTTGTTGACTCGTTGTGTTCCGCTGCTGCCGCCAACTGGCAGCGACATGCGTCATTACGCTTTCTCTCTGTTGCAGCCAAACTATGTGGGCATTATTTGTGTCAACTTCTGCCCAAAAACCCTGATAGAGAAAAAAGCAGAAGTGACGAGGTAAGAGGCCGGAGCTGCCCCCCACGGGGGATTGTAGGGGGCGCCACCGCTTCACGATTCATCCATCCATCATACCACCCCCCTCCTGGCTGTGCCGCCACCAGCCTTCGCCCTACGCGATAAGATTGCCATCTTTTCTACTATGGTGTTTGGCTGACTGAAAAAGACCAAAAAAAAAACTACATTGATCTCATTCATCACTCACTCGTAGATAGAAATGAAGAAATGCGTCTTTCGTCTTATCTTTCATATCAGCAGTTGACTTTAAAAAAATCATTACATTTCAGAATACTCTGTCTTTCTTTTTATCAATTCTTTCCAACAACTGTTTATGAAATACCAAAATTAATCCTCTATAATGACACTAATGCCCATGTCATTCATTTGTGTAATTTTCCAATTTTGGCTATAAAACTGTAACAAGGCAGTCACTAAGATAACAAAGAAATACCCTTTAATGATAAGTTATAGTGGCTTAAGAAGTACCTTATGTTTAGGAGAGCTTAGTTTATTTGCTTTCATTTATTTAGTATTTTGCACCAAGAGGACTGCGGTCTATGTGCTCAGGCAATCTAGCTGATGGGCTGTCTCACGACGTACCCTTTCTGCTTGTCTGGGCACATATCAAAATGCATATATCTAATATTGTGATCATGTGGCAGCCAATCAGAGTAGAGTGTGCATGAGTGTGCTTTGCTTGTCCTAGTAATCCAAGGGTAAAATACTAGGGACTTCCTTTTACACTTTGCCTTTTGCAGTGCTCGAGTTTCATATCACATTGATTTGGGTTTCTTCCTAACCCGTGATAGCTTACAGTGCTCGTTCAACATCATCATATTCAGGCTTCCTATAAATCTATAACCGACAAATCAGATTTTTCCTCATGACCAATCTAGTGTTTGAACATATCATAATGCTAATCCTAACTCCTCGAGATGAATATTGTGAATACATATAAATCAAATTAGAGGTTTGTTTTTATTTTTATTCTGTAATTTTCAATTTTTGTTATTAAACTTACCAGAAATCCCTGTGTGTTAGCTGCGCCTGAGGCTTTAATCTTACTAGTATAGTGCTTTTCTTGTTGAATGTCCAATGGACGCAGCCATTGCTGAAGCTGGTTACCAGAGTGAATCTGGTGAAACCCCTAAGATTTACACAGTGAATGGGGGGGGGGGAGGGGCATTGTTCCATTGATTGATAACACATCTTGCTAGTACGCTATAGAGTTATATTTAGGCCTATTTTTAAGCAACACCCAGACTTCAGAAATATTCGATAAGCTGCTGGTTCGCGAAATAAGCCACAGCTTAATTGCAGCTCATTCCGTGTTTACGCTACTAACGACGACAGACAGCAAGCACACTCCTGCACTATTAACCATCTGTCAATCACTCTATCAATATAAACTAAAATTATGTGGTTATAAATACTTAGTAGTCATTGGAAACCTTTGGTGCCTTATTTTTGATTTTCTGTGCATGCAACATTATCCAGATTATTATTGCCTCATAGACTTCAGATTCATTTTATTTCATTTGCTGCTGAAACTTGACCTAATAAATTAGATTTTTAAATAAGTCTAGTCTTCTACAGTGTACAAACGTGATTAAAAATTTTAATGTTAGTGTAGGAATTATGTAGATATCACTGTGTCCATATAGTTGGAGGACAGAAAAGATAATGTAAATCGTTTTGTTGCAGACACATGTGCGAGGTGAAATATGGCCATGCCCCAGAGGTGCGCGTCAATGGACATCTGAACGCTGTCTTCCCGTATGTCCCTCAGCCGCTCGAGTACATCCTCCTTGAAATGCTGAAAAACTCCATGCGGTAGGTACTTTTTACATGGGCTTAGTTCTATTCCTATACATTATACCGATAAACCCCAATGGTCAGGGGTAAAGGCTAACATTTATGCCCTTTGTTCACCCGAGCGACCAGTCTAGTACGTAGCAATGTATTGTCAAGTATACTCCTGGCCAGGTACTACCGTAATACCCCACGTACAACATGCAATCAGACTTCAAGGATCTGCTAGAAATATTTTGAATGGAATAACTTTGTTCTAATCAATAGCTTTCCGAAGTTCAAAACATTGTGTGAAGGGGAATGGCTTTTCTAGCAGACCCTTAAGCTACATAGAATAGCCTGCTAATGTTTACTTATTGACTTTTTTTTCCTCACACGTTCCAGTGCCACAGTTGAAACCCATATGGACAACCCCGAGCGTCTGCCTCCGATTGTTGTCACGGTCGCCAACAACGACACCGACTTTGTCATCAGGTATGTATACCGGTAGAAATTTTACAAATGTTCCTTATATGTGCCATCTGTCACCTATACCACACATTCAGTCTTTCCTTATTTCATTGTTGCCAGGATCTCAGACCGTGGAGAGGAGACCATGGGCCATCTGTTATCTATATCACACATTCAATCTTTCCCTATTGTCTTGTCCCCAGGATCTCTGACCGTGGTGGGGAGATCCTGGGCCATCTGTGATCTCTATAACACATTCAATCTTTTCCCATTGTCCCCAGGATCTCAGACCGTGGCGGGGGTATCAAGCACCACCAGGCTAACCGTGTGTTTGACTATGGCTTCACCACCAGTGGTGAGACAGAAGACGACCGTGTGTCACTCGGACTGTTTGGACCCATCATGGAGAATAGAGCCGCCGGTGCCATGCACGGGTATTTATCACATCTGATTCTAATTATTTAGTCCTTAGGCCCAAGTGAGCTTCAATTGTACCAATCCTGGATAGTAATGCAATGCATTTTGGATTGCTTTGTGTATGGAGAACCCAAATCAGTTTGCTAGACATCTGGGTTGCCCAGCTTAGCATACCTTAAAACATGTACCGTAAATTCTCTCGTATTAGCCGCATCCCTCGTTTAAGCTGACTTTGGGAGGGGCTATAAGCCACATCCAAGGCTTGAAAAATGAAGGGTTTATACTGTCCTATACGAATAATACCACGTACGGTATAAGCCGCACCCTGACTTGAGGCATGTTTTAGAAGCCTCCCCTTGATTTGGGTCGCAGCTTATACAAGAGAATTTACGGTAATAGCCCAGTGTTGGCAGATGTTGACAATGATCTGGTGGCCCATCTTTACGATGCTGCCACCTGGTGTTGGATATCAGCAGTATTACCAATAGCTGTCAATACTGCTGTGCATCTTGCAGGATTCTGAGGCTGCCCTGGGCCGTCCAAATGTCTAGTAAAGTCATTCGGGGTCTTGGGACATGTACCAATCATATAAACATTGTTAGGTTTACTCTCTACCACAGGCACTGAAATGTGTCTGGACCCAAGGAATATATTCTGAATTAACCTTTTATTGTAATGTGATGAAGTCAATGCATTTCAGTATACTCCCTCTTCATTGAGACTTACTGGAGAGATTCAGAACATGAATTAGAGTTTGAATCTCTTAAAATAATGTGCAGGAAAGGGGATTGAATTTCAAGTTTGGCAAATTTATTACAGTATCAAGGATGTAAGTTTTCAGAATGTTGTCTGACTGTAGATTTATTCAATGTTCCTTTCCTGGATTTACCCCTGCAGTCTTTGCAATTTTCTTCAAAATTTCTAAGTGTGACTTCAGAATATTTCATGTACCATGACTTGCATCCCTGTAAAAAAAAAAGGTTGGGTTAGTTTTTGAGTGACAACCCAGCGTCCATCTACCCATGTACTGATATCTTGCTTCTACTTGTTGTTACAGATATGGATTTGGTTTACCTGCCTGTCGTGCCTACGTGGAATACCTCAGTGGACATCTCACACTGGAATCTCTACAGGGCATCGGTACTGACATCTACATCCGCCTCCGTCATATCGACGGAAAACAGGAAAGTTTCCGCATCTAAATCAGTGCAGATAAAATCACAATCAATACCAGTCTATGCTTGCAAAAGTTGGTGGAAGGAATTGGAAGCGTACCAATTTTTGATTTTTCAAGAAAATATCCGCGACTGGAATGTGTCAATGGAATATTTCAAGAAAATGGGTTTTCTCAGACACCCACACTTCACTCCACATATAAGGATTATTTGATTAAGCACCTGTCAAAAACTATCTATATTTCACACAGGCTCTTGTCAATGGCTAGAATAGCAAGGATTTTGCTTCAAAAGTAACCCGTATCTTGATTTTTAGTCAGATGACTATGGATTTAGTATAATATAATTACTTTGGGTTCTTGTATCATTGTTCAATTTGTTTGACATGTTTTAGTTGTTGGAATCGGCTGACAGCAAGTTGAACTGCTACATCTGTATAATTGCTCGTGATATTCCATATAATCATGCCATACATTTGCAGACAAAAAGTGAAGTTGATATCCCTGCTCATGAAAAAAAATTGCGATGGTATTACCCGAAGATGCTGGATCGCAGTCATCTGTAATTGCATTGGTCATGAGTAAATGGTACTTAATTTGGCCGCATATTGTAAATGGCCATAGGCAGGTATTTGTGGTGAAGCATATCGTATAGATATCATTATTACCCGCACAAAGATTTGCTATGTCAGGTTGCCTCCATCTTATGACCTAGTTTCTAAGATAATTATCTACTACTAATTTTTATTTGAACATTTAAGGATATTTATGGAAAAATACTCTTAGAAGATATTTTTGAACAATAATTGAATCTCGGATGTACATCTTTCAGTGTTGTAGCATTTCATCTTAACTCCTCAGTTTTTACCCAGATACCTTGCGTAAAAGGCGCAGATTTGACATCTTGGCAAAAATGAGTTTTTCGATTGGCCCTATATAGCTTCTCCTCCAACTCAGGGTGTGCCATATATGCAGGATGCGTCTTATATGTGAGGTAATAGGGTGGTTATCTTTACCAGGATAACCAGACAAAGGTTATAGACCAACATGTGAACAACTGTAGAACAATGTGATACCCAGCTCTTGGGGTTCTGTTTATTTCAGTCTGCTGATGGTTTATTTAGCTTATGCGGTGAAAGAAAACAGTAGCGTAATGCTCGAGTAGAAGTGAGAATACATATATGCATAAAGTAAAAGTCAAATGGGAAACTCAATTACAGTATGCTAGTCGGATATATATACTATGTGTCTGCAGGGAAAATGTCATCTATTTTATTGATGTGTCTTTGTGTGATGAGCAGTATAACTTGAACAAATCTTCATGGCTATGTTATAGTAGCTAGAGACAGTGTGTGTGGGACAGGGGGAATAGTGTAGACAACCACTCCGCCAACTCAGTAAAATCCCAATCTCAGTTTACGCTTTTCTCTGTATTGATATTAAAGAATGACTGATCTGCACGACCTTTATTGTGGCCTACATGAATGTCTTCATTGCTGTGCACATATTGTGTAGCTATTCTAATAGCAGAAAAAAATACAGATACTAGAGAGTTGTTGTTAGTTTCTGTACTCTTGATTGTTTAATGGATAAACCTACTAGTTCAGGATCTTTAACCATGCAAGGCACCAGGTGAGCGAGCGACCTCAGCCATCTCCGTGTGTGGAACCTGTGGGGCTGACACTCCCACATAGACTATGGTAACCAATGTGTTATGTACTTGGGACGGAGGAGCCGTACAGATGATCACTGCCAGGGACTGATTATGGCAGCGTATTATCTATGAGGTACTGCAAAGAAGGCTTGCTTATACCTGCTATGTTATCCTAATGGTCTCGATGACAAGATAATACATAATGTGAGGAATTTGCTGTATGCAACAGAAGAAACAATTCCTTCTGGACCCTAAGGATGCTTCGCTACAGTAAACTTGTTGTGCCTCATACTTTGCAGTTTGAAGGCGTCTGTGCTTAGGAGTATATATATATATCTCATACATGTATAATATCTGGCACCTTATTCAAGAAAAAGGAACATAAAGCATTTCCAGCAATTGTGGAAGTAGCATAAATGTCCTGCACTAAGAATCAGCACACAGACGACAGCGGCAAGGTTGTGGACTGAACATTCCCGCCGAGCGGATCGGTAATGAAACAGTCACAGTGATTACCAAATGATTGACTGATGATGAATTACATGTGATTTTCTGTGTCAATTATGCCAGCCTCACCAAATGTGTGTTAAAAGTTAAAAAAAACACCCTCTGGACCAAACCATTGTCTAGTGTGTGCTTGTCTGTTGGTGTGAAAGGTATAAGGGATACATAGATAAACCACCCATATAATTGTAATATGCTTGTACGTGGTTGGACGGCAACATGCCATATTCACTATTTAGGGTAATAGAAAAGGCCTGTTGTCGTTTCTCTACCCACCATTCTCCTTTATTTTGGGGGTTATGGAGAACAAATAAAATGTAGTCATAGGTAAATGTGTTGTTGATTGTGCTTCATCTTCTTCATATAGCCATAGCTGTAATAGGAGTGGCAAGACCGCAGGGATCAGAATGCAGCGATCAGACTGTGTCAGATTGCATCGGTCAGACTGTGGCAGACTGCAGCTGTCAGACTGTGGCAGACTGCAGCGATCAGACTGGCAGACTGCAGCGATCAGACTGTGGCAGACAGCAGCGGTCAGACTGTGGCAGACTGCAGCGGTCCTACTGTGGCAGACTGCAGCGTTCAGACTGTGGCAGACTGCAGCGGTCAGACTGTGGCAGACTGCAGCGGGCAGACTGCAGCGGTCAGACTGGCAGACTGCAGCGGTCAGACTGTGGCAGACTGCAGCGGTCAGACTGTGGCAGACTGCAGCGGTCAGACTGTGGCAGACTGCAGCGGTCAGACTGTGGCAGACTGCAGCGGTCAGACTGGCAGACTGCAGCGGTCAGACTGTGGCAGACTGCAGCGGTCAGACTGTGGCAGACTGCAGCGGTCAGACTGTGGCAGACTACAGCGGTCAGACTGGCAGACTGCAGCGGTCAGACTGGCAGACTGCAGCGGGCAGACTGCAGCAGTCAGACTGTGGCAGACTGCAGCAGTCAGACTGGCAGACATCAGCAGGCAGACTGCAGCAGTCAGACTGTGGCAGACTGCAGCGATCAGACTGTGGCAGACTGCAGCAGTCAGACTGTGGCAGACTGCAGCGATCAGACTGTGGCAGACTACAGCTATCAGACTGGCAGACTGCAGCGATCAGACTGTGGCAGACTGCAGCGTTCAGACTGGCAGACTGCAGCGATCTGACTGTGGCAGACTACAGCGTTCAGACTGGCAGACTGCAGCGATCAGACTGTGGCAGACTGCAGCGTTCAGACTGGCAGACTGCAGCGATCTGACTGTGGCAGACTGCAGCGGTCAGACTGGCAGACTGCAGCGGTCAGACTGTGGCAGACTACAGCGTTCAGACTGGCAGACTGCAGCGATCAGACTGTGGCAGACTGCAGCGTTCAGACTGGCAGACTGCAGCGATCTGACTGTGGCAGACTGCAGCGGTCAGACTGGCAGACTGCAGCGGTCAGACTGCAGCGGTCAGACTGTGGCAGACTGCAGCGGTCAGACTGTGGCAGACTGCAGCGGTCAGACTGTGGCAGACTGCAGCGGTCAGACTGTGGCAGACTTCAGCGGTCAGACTGTGGCAGACTGCAGCGGTCAGACTGTGGCAGACTGCAGCGGTCAGACTGTGGCAGACTGCAGCGGTCAGACTGTGGCAGACTGCAGCAGACTGCAGCGGTCAGACTGTGGCAGACTGCAGCAGACTGCAGCGGTCAGACTGTGGCAGACTGCAGCGGTCAGACTGTGGCAGACTGCAGCGGTCAGACTGTGGCAGACTGCAGCGGTCAGACTGAGGCAGACTGCAGCGGTCAGACTGCGGCAGACTGCAGCGGTCAGACTGCGGCAGACTGCAGCGGTCAAACTGCGGCAGACTGCAGCGGTCAGACTGCGGTCAGACTGCAGCGGTCAGACGGCGGCAGACTGCAGCGGTCAGACGGCGGCAGACTGCAGCGGTCAGACGGCGGCAGACTGCAGCGGTCAGACTGCGGCAGACTGCACCGGTCAGACTGCGGCAGACTGCACCGGTCAGACTGCGGCAGACTGCAGCGGGCAGACTGCACCAGTCAGACTGTGGCAGACTGCAGCGGTCAGACTGGCAGACTGCAGCTGGCAGACTGCAGCGATCAGACCATGGCAGTCAGACTGCAGTGGTCAGACCATGGCAGTCAGACTGCAGTGGTCAGATTGTGGCAGACAGACTGCAGTGGTCACACTGTGGCAGTTAGATTGCAGTGGTCAGACCATGGCAGACTGAATTGGTCAGACTAGTCGTCAGACCATGGCAGTCCTTCTGTAGTGGTCAGACTGTGGCAGACTGAAGTGGTCAGACCATGGCAGACTGAAGTGGTCAGACTAGTCTTCAGACCATGTCAGTCCTACTGCAGTGGTCAGACCATGGCAGACTGAAGTGGTCAGACTGCAGTGGTCAGTCCATGGCAGTCCTACTGTAGTGGGCAGACCATGGCAAACTGAAGTGGTCAGACTGCAGTGGTCAGACCATTGCAGTCCTACTGTAGTGGGCAGACTGAAGTGGTCAGACCATGGGAGTCCTACTGTAGTGGGCAGACTGAAGTGGTCAGACTGCAGTGGTCAGACCATGGCAGTCCTACTGTAGTGGGCAGACTGCAGTGGTCAGACCATGGGAGTCCTACTGTAGTTGGCAGACTGAAGTGGTCAAACCATGGCAGACTGAAGTGGACAGACCATGGCAGTCAGACTGCAGTGGTCAGACCATGTCAAACTGAAGTGGTCAGACTGCAGTGGTCAGACCATGGCAGTCCTACTGTAGTTGGCAGACTGAAGTGGTCAGACTGCAGTGGTCAAACCATGGCAGACTGAAGTGGACAGACCATGGCAGTCAGACTGCAGTGGTCAGACCATGGCAGATTGTTAGTTATAACACGGTTAGCGAGTTTTCAGTGCCGAAAATGGATAATATGAGTTCCTATATCACGCGATAAAAGCACCCAAAACTGACGGACGAACAGCGGGGCGGACATATTGAATCCTACCTTGACAGCGAGTTGACACGAAAGTAAATCCTCCATTTTTGAAGCTTATGTACCAAATATAGCGAAATGCTTTGGACATAACATAGTTGAAACCTCATTCTAACTCCCTGTCGGGTAGATTACTTTATATTAAGGCTAAATTTAACATAAAAAATTATTAGGGCATGCTTTTGTTACTATAACTCTATATGTTAGAAACAAAAGTATCCCTTTGGTAGTTGGGGTTGCCGCCATTCACCTCAGTGTTAAATCCTGAATATGTAACATTCTATATCCGTCTCCATCGACCTTTTCTCATTGATATATTGCCTAATAACTGCAATGCTGAATACTAGAGAGATAACCAGTTTCTATACTGCTTTTATTTTTCATAAAGAGTGCAGAAAAAGTAGTTTAGGGGTTGTTGAAAAGAGGGTTTCAAAAGCACATTATTGGTTTTTGTAGCAGACAGACTGGCACCTCCAAACATGCCAGCCAATCAGATGTGCGGTCAGCTGTGACAGACATCCTAGAACAACCTGTTGATGACATTTACACTTGTAGACATCCCCTCAGTCTTACTGAACAATGAACCCACAATTAGGCTGAATGTGACAGACCTGTTGATGGTATCAATTCAGCCCGCAAATAGCACAGTATAGTATTCATCAAAGACCTATCCAAAACTGCTATGCTGAGCAACTGTGACCTAGTGGCTAGGCTGGTATGTGGTGGGTTTTTATGAATTTTCTGGCCTTTTAGATAGGAACCTCAACCATGCAACTGTCACCCGGGCTGGGGTTGAGCCTTATTCATAGGGTTTTGCAAAATATGCATTCTGGGCCAGGTGCGCCTTATAGGAAATCAGGTTGGGGTGTGCCTTATACTTAGGTCTCCAGATACACTGAGTACTACAGTAGCTCACAAATACCACCTGGAAGAGGATTTCAATCACCCTCTTGGAAATTTCTTTAAAAATCAGCACCATGCCTATATTTGTCAGCAATAAGTCAAAATATGTCAGTAATTATACATTCTATAACATTAAAGCACAAAAGCATGCCCTATTAGTATACAAGATGTTACTAAACCTAAGCTATAGATATAAATTGCTCTATTTTTAAACTTTCGAATCGTGTGACTTGCCATGCGTCTTCGCCATTCTGTCAACACTCCAGGTGCCGCCGCCTGGTGTGTACAGAATGGATTATATTTTAGACTGGCGCAGCTCTGTCTCGACATGTTCGCAGTAGTAGGCCTATGAGAGTGGGACTTCCAGGAGCTCGCCAGCTTAACCATACTTCAGCATGAAACCAAGATGGCGGAGGGCCGTCTTGTCGACTCGCAAAATAAATGAATGGATTCTATACAATTTAAAGGTAAATACTAAGAATTAATGGAAGAAACCGTGTTATAAGCGCAATATATAATGAACAGACTTGCACTCGTTGGCTTCATGGGGTTCATATAAGCATGAGCCGTAGGCGAATGCTTATATCACCCCCTGAAGCCAACGAGTGCAAGTCTATTCATTATATATTACTTACATAGATATACAATGACCTCATTATATCTTATGTATCTCATTTAGTGGATGAATGATATGACCGAACTTTTGTAATAAGACCTAGTGATAGAATCACCATGTATTAAAGATAATGACCAATTGGAGACATAGTCACCCTATTTGACATACGACCAAAGGTCAATTCAGTTCATGGTTTGTTTGTTAGTTATAACACGGTTAGCGAGTTTTCAGTGCCGAAAATGGATAATATGAGTTCCTATATCACGCGATAAAAGCACCCAAAACTGACGGACGAACAGCGGGGCGGACATATTGAATCCTACCTTGACAGCGAGTTGACACGAAAGTAAATCCTCCATTTTTGAAGCTTATGTACCAAATATAGCGAAATGCTTTGGACATAACATAGTTGAAACCTCATTCTAACTCCCTGTCGGGTAGATTACTTTATATTAAGGCTAAATTTAACATAAAAAATTATTAGGGCATGCTTTTGTTACTATAACTCTATATGTTAGAAACAAAAGTATCCCTTTGGTAGTTGGGGTTGCCGCCATTCACCTCAGTGTTAAATCCTGAATATGTAACATTCTATATCCGTCTCCATCGACCTTTTCTCATTGATATATTGCCTAATAACTGCAATGCTGAATACTAGAGAGATAACCAGTTTCTATACTGCTTTTATTTTTCATAAAGAGTGCAGAAAAAGTAGTTTAGGGGTTGTTGAAAAGAGGGTTTCAAAAGCACGTTATTGGTTTTTGTAGCAGACAGACTGGCACCTCCAAACATGCCAGCCAATCAGATGTGCGGTCAGCTGTGACAGACATCCTAGAACAACCTGTTGATGACATTTACACTTGTAGACATCCCCTCAGTCTTACTGAACAATGAACCCACAATTAGGCTGAATGTGACAGACCTGTTGATGGTATCAATTCAGCCCGCAAATAGCACAGTATAGTATTCATCAAAGACCTATCCAAAACTGCTATGCTGAGCAACTGTGACCTAGTGGCTAGGCTGGTATGTGGTGGGTTTTTATGAATTTTCTGGCCTTTTAGATAGGAACCTCAACCATGCAACTGTCACCCGGGCTGGGGTTGAGCCTTATTCATAGGGTTTTGCAAAATATGCATTCTGGGCCAGGTGCGCCTTATAGGAAATCAGGTTGGGGTGTGCCTTATACTTAGGTCTCCAGATACACTGAGTACTACAGTAGCTCACAAATACCACCTGGAAGAGGATTTCAATCACCCTCTTGGAAATTTCTTTAAAAATCAGCACCATGCCTATATTTGTCAGCAATAAGTCAAAATATGTCAGTAATTATACATTCTATAACATTAAAGCACAAAAGCATGCCCTATTAGTATACAAGATGTTACTAAACCTAAGCTATAGATATAAATTGCTCTATTTTTAAACTTTCGAATCGAGTGACTTGCCATGCGTCTTCGCCATTCTGTCAACACTCCAGGTGCTGCCGCCTGGTGTGTACAGAATGGAATATATTTTAGACTGGCGCAGCTCTGTCTCGACATGTTCGCAGTAGTAGGCCTATGAGAGTGGGACTTCCAGGAGCTCGCCAGCTTAACCATACTTCAGCATGAAACCAAGATGGCGGAGGGCCGTCTTGTCGACTCGCAAAATAAATGAATGGATTCTATACAATTTAAAGGTAAATACTAAGAATTAATGGAAGAAACCGTGTTATAAGCGCAATATATAATGAACAGACTTGCACTCGTTGGCTTCATGGGGTTCATATAAGCATGAGCCGTAGGCGAATGCTTATATCACCCCCTGAAGCCAACGAGTGCAAGTCTATTCATTATATATTACTTACATAGATATACAATGACCTCATTATATCTTATGTATCTCATTTAGTGGATGAATGATATGACCGAACTTTTGTAATAAGACCTAGTGATAGAATCACCATGTATTAAAGATAATGACCAATTGGAGACATAGTCACCCTATTTGACATACGACCAAAGGTCAATTCAGTTCATGGTTTGTTTGCCCACAGAGACCCATAAATAGCAACAATCAATACCTATAACTCAGGCTATAGCTCTGCCTGGTCTGACGTGTAAGGGTAATTATGTGTAATGGCAATCAAACCCCACACATGGTTAGGGCAAAGCCATCTTTTACCAGGTGGGAGGAGTACGTGTGCTTGGATTTAAGAGGGGGTAGAACACTTGGGAAAAGTGTCCCTTGTTTGGGGGCAGGGGGTTGGGGCAACCTCAATAAACCTACAGAGAGAGGGGATTAAAATACACTCGTACCTAGCGCCATATCATGGCACTAGTATGCACTAGCATGACCGTGAACCTGCCACTCATACTTACTTAAGTGCTTGAGAACTTTCTTTTTCTATTCACTTACAATTTACTCAGTGCACCCTGGGTAGAAACCTGAAGGTAGAGCCTTGAATTTGAATAGTTAATTGTATAGGAGAAGAGGGCAGGGATATGGAACACAGGTAATTCAGAATGACCTCATAGGCAGAGAAATGATAGCCTTAAGAGCTGTATTTTGTATTTTGATTGTGTGCAGACCAATGTGTGGAAACCAGGCAAAAGGCTGATGGGTGTAAGCTTGGATTGACTGGCTATCCATATGACATTGCAGAGCTCAGTGCCTGGTGACTGGGTGTCTGTGGTAGATTGTTAGCGCGGCGACTAAAGCTCGATGCAGCAAGTTGGGAACCTAAAACTTAGTTTTTCCTGAATTTTCGGTAAGAAATGCTGTGGTTTAGCCAAAAATTATCCGATTTACACAATATTTGTAGCAAATGAAAGATGAAACTCATTGCTTTTAGGCCAGGGTAGATGTTATTACAATAATATAGTGCACAGTTTACCACTGAAGTACAAATTATAAATTTAAAAATCATTAGTTTGAAAAAATTGCTGTTTTTCAAAGTTTGGCCCTATATATTTTGTGAAAAAATATTCTAATCATCAGTTTTCGATAGATGGTGCATAATACTGACCCATCAAGTTTATAAATGAGTATACTTTTTCTCCCTACCTCTATGGTGGCTTATAACACTATGGGAGACATGTGATTTTTGTTAGTTTGCAAAAACTGTGATTTTCAGCGAAATTTCTGCTTGGTTTTTGATGTGGGACCACATAGATCACCATATATGGATGCGTGATCACCCATTGATACCAGAATTATCCATTTTTATGGTCTACTTGATCATCTTTAAAGGCATGGGAAATATCTAAGTGATACAATAAGTGTGAGAAGAATTAGCCCCATCTTATGATTTTAGTCTTTGGTGCCGACAATGCTTTTGCAGCTAAATAGCTCAATAGTGCATTATAATAGGCCTCACATGCCTAATATGGGGTTCTAATAGCATTTCAATATGGTTTTCAATGGGTCATCAGGTCAAAACAACAATTGATGATGGAATTTAATAGAAACAAAAGGGTTTTGCACCATGGACCTGTTCACATTGTTCAGGTCTTCAGATATTCTTATCTTGAAAATGATGAAGGGATTTATGAGCATGGTGCTTTTCCAGCCCATATGGGACCTACGGAGGGCATTTTGTCTAGTCTGACATGTATCATGAGGGAATAATGCATAGCAAATGATTCTATTTTCATATTTTGTTATGATTTTTGAGAGAGAATCATACACAAGACTTGTCTTCTGCTGCATATACAAAAATACCCCTTGAATGAAGGCATTTTACATGCACAGCTGCCTCCAAAACTGGAAAACACTCAGGTTCCCAACTTGCTGCATCGAGCTATAGTGAGTACTACTCGTGAGATGAGTAGACTAGTGTATGGTTCACAGTCGCCACGGTGTAAGGGATAGGGAGGCCTTGCAATCTATTTTTGTTTGTGGCTCCTCTGCTATGGACTATTCCTGCTCACTATTCTAATGTAATAACAACAGTGTGTGTACTTTACTTATCAGTGAAGGAATTTTCAGAATATATCTCATACTTTTGATTTTATTCGCAGAAAAGACATTTCATCAATTGGAGCCCTATGGCAGATTAG
The DNA here is from genome assembly GCA_949317995.1 of Acholoe squamosa. Taxonomy (NCBI): domain Eukaryota; kingdom Metazoa; phylum Annelida; class Polychaeta; order Phyllodocida; family Polynoidae; genus Acholoe; species Acholoe squamosa. The sequence goes on along the minus strand of OX439041.1, from coordinate 78,455,992 downwards.
CATTAGAGCATTTTAAGATTCAGAAATGCATCCCTGTAGCCTTTGTTTTAGAATTGTTCCTTTTGAAACTACTATATATATGTAGTACAGGTTTTATCTCAGTGGGTTATGGTACAATTGGATCATATTTTCTGTATTTGAACAAAGTATTCACTGTCAAAGATCTCTATGGAGAAATCAGTGCTAAAGTGTTTGTTGCCATATGTGCATTTAAGTAAATCAGAGGAGGTTGAAGTGTAAGGCCACCTTGTGGAACTGCTACATTCTTTTCTGTGTAAAATTTTTAGTTTACATTGAAATAATGCTATCTCAGAATATGTATCTACTATTGGTGATGAAAGATTAATTTGATTACTCCTTTCATAATATAAACAATTTTGTGGAACACTGAAAACATGTATGTACACCGAGGTACTTACACTGTGCTCCCCCTCTACAGAGAGGTGGAGTGATCTGGCTGGTTTGCTGACCACTGGCCCTTGATGAGGTACAGACTATTACAAGTGATTAGCAGTTGGGTGTGTGGGGGGGGGGCGGGGAGGCAGAGCAGGCTCCTGGCAATCTGAGACAGTGTACACTCATAATGACACACCTGTTGACTATGGCATTGAACATTGAATAAGACAGGTCCCTGTGGCAGCTGAGTGAGGTGCATACAGAATGGACAGTCTACAGACTAAATTAGTACTTAGCTGCAGTGGGTAGTTCAGGTTGAATTTGTGCTATATACTACCAAAAGCCCAGATGATAGTATGCCCTATCTGTCTCACCAACTGAAACTAGACACAAGATTACAAGTCGCTGTGCCATGTCTCACAGGACTATTCTCTACTATTGTATTAAAATCTGCAACACTATGGTTTTATTATGTATAATCTACTTAAGGAATGGGATTGACCTAACCACACACCTGTATCAGCTGGTACAGTGCTGCCCAATGATCCCTGCATCTGATTAACCACTACAGGTTAGCTACCCACAATGCACTGAGTAAATAGTAATTGATTTGAAACAGAAACTTTTCAAGCACTTAATACTGCTGCAGCATGGCTGAGCTACAAGCTCTTTTTCAGGTTGTACCCATCATCAAAGAAAAATAAAACATGCTATACACCAAATTAAAGCTTAGAATCTCAGAATTACAGATATGCCAGGTGTAAAAAAATTCAAAAACAACATTTTTCACAATATGAGTTTTAAGAAAAAAAGTAATTAAATCATTTTTAATTCAAATTAATTCGTCAAATCCTAGGATTGACAACATTTTCATCAAATAATGCGACTATATATAATTGAATTAGTGTAAAAACATGTGTTTAACATGGGGATCATAATTTGAGATGAATTAGGTCAGTAGGTCAAAAGTCAGAGTCCTAAAATAGGTCATCTTCTGCTTACTATATGTAGTACTTTAGACCTTGTGACAGGTCTATTCTGAGTTCTATTAGGGGTGCAAACCTGTTCTGGTAATTCTTATTGATGCAGCATTGGCAACTAGTAGGGATGTCATTGACATGAACCTTTTTCCTATGGCGATTATCGCAAATTTTCTCTCAATATTGCGATTTATTGAAAATATTTGTTAATTTTGATGCATTTGAAAAAAAGTGTATGCAAAAAAGTCTTGAACATCATGGCAACCAGCATTGTATATTTGCATCTTTCAATAATAGACAAAGGTTCACAAAGGTTGGATCTGACAAAGGATTGTCTTACGAGGTGAAGCCGAGTGAGATAACCCTCAGTCAGATCCAATCCGAGTTGAAACTCAAAACTTAGTTTCTTAGTTAATGGTCAAATTACAATTTGACCTTTACATACAAGTAACTCAAATGATATTGGAAAATACAATCATGTTGATAATTCCATGGGTTAATAGGTCTCCTTAATCCATGCAATATACACCAGAAGTTCAGTCAGCAGACGCAAACCAGTCAATACAAAAACTCGTGGGACCGAGGCCATCGCTGCCAGGCCTGCAGAAATGACCAGACTGTGGGATCAAATGTCTGGCTATAATCTTGGGACCTTTGCTACATTTTGGGTTTCATGGATTGCAATTATTAAGGGTTTTACAGCCTAAAACAAAAGGCATTACTGTTTATTAAGATTTGAAGGGGTAAAAGAAGGCGTTTTGCTGCACATGGCTCCTTATGGGCTGTTTCTTTGTAAAGACCAATATGTGTAATACCTTATAAGGAACATGTATACAATATCACTCTTTAATGTTTGGTGTAATGTATTCTTCAAGATTTATTTATAATTTATTCATTATCCTATTTATATTTTGATGCAGGTGACAATCCCTGCAATGTGTGCTCTGTGTTTTGGTGCAGTGCAGAGATATGGGGTGCATCCTGAGGTGAAATAAGGGTCTAATGTTGTTATATATGGATGATATTACATAGGTTGACAGAAGAAACTATGATCTTTGCATTCCTATGAATATTTTGAGATTTCTTATGACCACATGGTACAATACAATACTAAAGTAGCCCAACTTTGATGTTCTGTCACTAATCAAATTGCCACCAATACAATCAGAATTAACACAGGATGTACCTCTAGTATAGGTTGTAAGAATCCCATTCATAGATCTGCACTAAGTATAGTGCATTTTTGCGCATAGACATGATGTGTACCTTATATTAGTCTATTTGGGACCAGGGCTGTAGAGCTCACCCCCGGGAGCTCACCCGGGCCTTCCATCAAAGCTGAGTGGGTATGGCCCTGTGTGTGATTGTGACTCAATGTGGTAGCCCTCACTACACCTGTCGAAATTAGAGACTGAGGGGGTAACCAAAAAAATAGAAAAAAGGTCTGGAACTCCCTTTAAATCCAATATATTCAAAATTTTCTGTCAGCAATCTAAATATCTGCAATGGTCTGAAAGTTTAAATAGTAGTAAATGTGAAATATCAGAAAAATGTATTTTCTGCCGACATCCTCTATATTTAGTGCTACTTGTCAGAGGTATAAGTAAATCACAGGAGAAAAAAATACAGACAGCATCTGATTGCATCCTATCAATGCTGTGCAAGTAGTACAGAGATACATTTTGCCCAATCAAAGTTTGAAGTTTTAACACTGTTTATTGGCTAAAGAAAACACCCCAAATGGAGGTGTTACCATCAGTCGCCTGATAAGTTATAAATATTCACCACCGAAGTCATAATCATAGGTTGAGTTTTCTATAGTACCAAGTGGTTTCCATGAACTTATCGTAACATTTTCTATGTTATTAGCATACAGATCTTTACAATAATCACAATCTACCCAGTGTCACAAGTACATCTCCTCTCAGACACAATTTAAAAGCACTCATAGGTTTCAGTTGTATATCAGCATACAACACTTCCCATGTTTGGTTGCCTTTATAGCTCACATAGCCATTATCAGCTGGGGGCCGCCATTAGACCCCGACTCCACTATGACTAACACCTTCAGCCCCCGACTCCGCAGTTTATGCCAGGGATGCCTCCCATTGGTCAATAATACAATAGCCATGTGCCGTATAGAGAAGACTACCCCTCTAAGATTCTGTTTTTGGTCTGTTTACTTTCAATTTTCTCTTCCCATTCCCTCTTAGTTCATGACTAGGGATTATAATATTATCGTCATCTTGTGAATAATGATACATTATACATGCTAGTGCCTTTTTCCTTCTTTTATAAATACTTAGTGAGTCCACTTTACACCTAGTTAGGAGGTCATTTATGTGTACATCCTGGGCATTTTTCACCCTTACGCAAGCTCTAAGGCAGTGGTTTTGTACAATGTCTATATGATCTACCAGGGTTTTTGGACCAGAGTCTAGAACAAAACTACAATATTTTAGTATGGGCAAAACCATTTGTTTGTAAATACTTATACCACGATTTCGGCACTTCCGGTTTGTTTATATGCAGTTTAGCCGTGCATTATTCTGCATATACCACCCATGTGCATTTTTGAAATTTTTGGTATATACTTTTTCGGGGTCAAGTTGGAATATTTTTGGAAATGTGTGGCGGACATAGAAATTTTGTCTCGCCATTGTTTCAATGTGAAAAATCGTCCCAACTCGTATGAGGATTGAACCCCGGCCGCAGTGGTGGTAGGCGAATATTAAAATCCCAAGAAGTATTCGATCCATAGACGAGGAATGCGTGCTAAATTTCTCCATTTTCTTCGATATAAATAAGAATCCATTGATTTTGGCATCGTACGCGAGTCGCAGCCCATGGACGCTCTGCGCGAAGCCATTGTTTTTGTTCCTTGCCAGGAGAGGTACCGCTGTGTTCACACTCACTTTTCGTATGGAATCCAACCATGACAAGTCTTCAAAATAAAACATAAATATCCTTAGATAGTCTAGATGAGTACTCCATGCTTGATATGTCCGATATATTCAAAATAAGAATCCATTGATTTTTTCTTGTACGGCGAGCAGTTGACCTATATCTACATCCGGGCCACTGACACACTTTCGCCGAACAAGGAGGCGGGTGGGAATGGCCAGACTGCGACTCGCTTACGATGGAAAAATCAATGGATTCTCCTTTATTTTGAATATATTGGACATAATACGTATGGAGGGATCATCTAGACTATCTAAGGATGTGTATGTTTTAATTTGAAGACTTGTCATGGTTGGATTCAATATGAAAAGTGACTGTATACACAGCGGTACCTCTCCTGGCAAGGAAAAAAAACAATGGCTTCGCGCAGAGCGGACACGGGCCGTGTCACTTGCACTTACAAAAGGTCTTCTTGTGGCTATAATCTTTGGATATCAGGTAAGAAATTAATACAAAATGGAGGAAATGGTGGTATAAACCTATTAGGTCATGGATATTGGAGCCCACGGGGAGTCTATGCTGGATATACCCTCGCCGCTGCGTGGCTCGGGTATATCCAGCATAGACTCCCCTAGGGCTCCAATATCCATGATCTATTAGCTTAATAGAGCATTTTCATGATTCAAATATTTTACAATATTACACAACTGTTTCAACTTTGATATACCCATTGGCTGAACCTTTTTACAGTGCACCTTAAAATTTAAGACTCTATCGATAATTACATGCAGATAGTTGAAACTCTCCACATTTGATAGAACAGAACCTTGCATAATAATATTGTATCACGCAATATTCTGTCATACTGAGTGACACCATAGTATGATGATGTCATCAAATGCATCAGATAAGTCTGGTGCATTGCTCTAGGAGGACTACCTCACTAGGACACTCTTTTCAATTTATATAAATCCTATCAAAAAACGCTATCATGGAAATAGGGTACTGATTCCCTATAAGTTTACCTATATTTCCAATATGAAAGTCAACAGACTGACCTAATTAGACTCAAATATTTTATCTCTGGAAGAAGTTGATTGGTCGATGTTCCATGACTAAGTTGCTCTTAGTTATGATGCGGGAGTAAAAGATTTTCAGTGCCCTGGCCACTTATTGGATCGATTATGGTATATACAGTTATTTTCATGTTGACCTTTGACCTACTGACCTAATTAATCTGAGATGTCACATTGATGATTATGATGCCTTTTGTATTTTAAATCACAGGACACAAACGTAGAGGCATTATTTTTGTGGTAAAACAAAATATCTGAAATCTACAGGTTTAGAGCTTTCCAATGGTGTATGGTGTATATTTTTCTTTCTTGGTGATGGGTGTTCACCTTTTGGGGCCTTCATGCTACAGCAGTAAAAGTAAATATGCCTGTCACTCTGCAACCCGCAAGCATGTATTTTTGCATATAAAAATAGAAGCTCTGGTTGTAGGGTTAGAAATATTTCCTATTCCTGCTGACTAAAAGAGGTGCATTGTCGGAGATGTATGACCACCATGCATTTGGATTTACCCAGCATGCTCTGGGTTTCCTGTATGGCTCATCAAATATGACTAACTGTTAGTCAAAGTGATCAACTTCCCTTGGTTTTCTTGAATTTGACCAATGAAATATACCGTGAATCCCCGGTCATAAGCCGGATTTTTTTTTCTATTTTGGGCCCAAACCAGCTTCTAAATTTTTCCCAAAGTCCCCCCCTGGCTTATGACCGTTTTTTTTTTAACTATAGAATAAAGAGAAAATGGTAAAAATCTGACCCAAAAACCGGCTTTTATTTTTTTCCTGAACTCACCCCCCGGCTTATGACCGGGGCCGGCTTGTGACCGGGGATTTACGGTAGGCAGCCACATGCTTTGGTTCTGTCAATGGACCATTCTGGGTATTATAATTATTTTTCATATTTACTAAATTCTTCGCCATATAAAACCTGAGCTCTGCCCATGATCTACACTCAACAATCTCCTGCATTCCCCAACAGTAACCAGGATCTATTACTCATCACAAACACACTTCCTCCATGACACTCTGTGACATAAGGTACAAGGATGTAATAACATTCCAACCTTATCTACTCATACACAGTGTGACTGGAGGAAGTGCGATCCACCTGTGGTACCATATTTGGAATGAGAGGATATTTCACAATCTCCTCTCAGTCCTCATTAACATAATCTACCCACAGGTGGCACTCTCTCCTTATGACATGTGTCACTCTTCTATTGGGCCACATGTACAGAACATTTCACAACGCTGTGAGCTGCTCATGCCCTCAGTATATAAGGTAGCTTGAGCAGCTCCCAGTCATCTATTCCAAGCATCTATTCTGAGCTATTCCATCATAAGCTCATCTCTCCCAACTTACATCTTACACCTATACCTAGAACCTACGACAGGTTGAGCTATAGGATCGGAGGCAGAGCTTAGATCTTGGCGAGTGTTATCATTGTCACCACCTTTATGAAACACTCATGTCAGCTATGCAATAAAAGGATCAACTGAACTTCCCTGGATTCCGTGTACATTCACTTCACCACATGTAACCGTCCGTTGACACGATGGTGGATGAACCCTCCAAGAATATCCCACTACCAACCTCTCATTAAACATGAGCAATAGTGAGACATCACCTAAGGAGCCAGCTTCAGAACAACGCACTTTTTACATCACCTGGGCTAGACGCGCCCAACCACCCCACAAGTGATACTACACACCACCTCCAGAGGCAAACTTCATCACCTGCAGCCTTCAAAATGATCCAATTATATCCACCCGACACACCTAGGAACACCACCCCTGGTAGGAGCTATACAGCGCCACGATCTGACGCTTACAGCGACAGCCCCAGGAGCAGCCGCAATGATTAGGATTTAGGGAACGGAACTACAGCACCTATAGCCACCGCCCCTCACCCTACAGGAACCGACCACAGGACCGCCCCCCACTACTCCAGAAGTTAACTCTCAATTGACTCTCACACCTCCAGGACTCTTGCACTGACAATGAGGAGCACAGCCAGGATACCTCGATCCTGGAGCCTAAAAGCAAGTCTGGTCAATATGGACAGCAAGGTAAGGCCATTTTTGTTGATACAGAATTGACTAAGAGTGCAGTATCCGTTAACATGGACAACCACTTGTATAGAGCTCTCGTTGATTCTGGCGCCTCCTTGTTTTTATTAACCAGAAATGGTTGATAGAATAGCAAGCACACATTTTGAAATATGTTAGGAACCTTAGACTCACAGTGCTACTGGCTGATAAACCCCTTTTCCTCCAAAAAATATCCTACAATGTCTATAGTCAGAGTATAGGCATTGCCCCCCCCCACCGCCCCCCCCCACCCCAGCCCTAAACCCCAATCTATTATTCCTAACAAACCCAACCATGGTAACCTTCTTACCACCCTTAAACAGACATACATAGAACCACCTAGACACTATAGGCATATTTTCTTCATGTAATAGATGTTCGCTCTCCATTTCCCATATATTATCTCAATGGAGAGGACTCGTTAGAACCACCAAATTCACCTTTTTTTTATGTTTTATTTTTCCACAAATTCCAATTATTCCCATCCAAAATTTCAAACCTTAGTACCACAACTAAGTGGGTGACATTGCCAAAAATTTTATTTAATTTTCTGAAGGCTCAGGCAGCCGTAAACTGGATGATCTGGTTGGCACGCCACATAAATTACCCACGGTCACAGCGTACGCTCGGTTTGTGTCCCATTAAATTGGGGCATGCATGCGCCGGTTTGTTACAAGCTCAGGGCTCCTCTATACCTTAAAGTATTACCAAATGACGGCCTACTGTAGGAGCGCAGTTCTCTAGCATCCTGATCTGTGTTTATACCTCTGTTTACCATTGGTACTGGAATGTTTGGTGAGACACTTAATCAAATAATTCAGCACAGTTCCCTGCTGTGTTATCATAACAGGAACAAGTGCACCCCCACAAGCTGACTAATCTCAGCACCACAACCATCAACCCCCCCATTATAACTACAATATTCAGATCACCCAATGATCATCCACGCCCCTCTAGAAGGCACATCAAATTTGCATATCACAATGTACAAGTGTATGCAAACCAACCAATAGCTAGGCCCCGTGCCATATATGGGTGAGACATACCTCATCGGGAGGCATGTAATGAGGAATTAGCCAACCTCATGAAGTGCTTATAAGCCTCACCCTACCCCCATTTTTCCCACTTCCCAAACAATATACCAAACTTACCAAACCCAGTTACCATATGGAGCAAGTATCCGGAGACCACAGGACCAAATGCCGAAGCTGCCATGCAACCAGCCCAGGTAGGTTTTTGTCTTATGTGTCCATTAGTAGCGTCATCAATCGTTCTAGCATGACAATGATGGATTATGCCATCATGTTACCCAGATACCCATTACATGCCAATGGTAGTGTGCGCCCAGAGTGCTTTGTAAAATGTGATAGTTGAATTCGCAGTCCAGCTCATGCCTTTCTACGACGGCCTGACCACTTTAGATCTTACTTATCATCCTTTGGCAACACCCCACCCACCCCACCCACCCCACAAAACAACCCATTCTACCTCAGATTACCCATTTATTTCATACTAATTTTTAGGCCTTAAGGCACCAAAGTCATATGGACTCAATCCAGGGTGGCCCATCCATAGCCTTCCAGGCCCACATGGCAAATAAGAGCAAGGCCGTGGATCTGTTTCGCAAGCTGTTCACTGTTATCATGCCAAATGCCCCCCACCACTGTATTGAACCATCTTAGCTCACTAGTCACTATCCTCTTACAAAAGTCAGGGTAAAAATACGTCAATTACTAGCCATAGATTAGCCTAACAAGCTAGTCTATTTAGAAATTGTGCCTATCAGTGTCCTATTAGAAACACACCCCAAACAACAGACCCCCCCCCCCCCGAAATTTTGCATTAGACCTTTCATTTTTCCAACCCAAAATTCCCAAAAATTCACTGCGCCCCACACCCCACCCTTCTCCCTCACACAAAACCAAGCCCCCCCCACTTAACGACCCAAGCCCTATTTTCCCACCCAAATCAAAATTTGTATGGATCACTATTACAGTAAAGTACATGTGCACTGGCAGAATCAAAACAAACCATTTTTGTCAGTATACCCGTAACCATAACAACAGGGAAACACCCGCTCTATTTATAGAACAGGTGTCCCCACGCTGTAATAGTGAATGCCCGGCGAGTTTTAGCCACGGCATCGTCCCCCGATCCAGGAGAGCAAACGAGATAGAAGGCTCGGGCCCAAACGGCGGCGAAGCATCTAAGTCCCTGCTAAACCCCAAGAAGCCCAACACCCCAACTATCTATATATGTTTAAACTCAACCTGGCTGAGAGGGCCACATACATAGTCTATGGTAGGTAAAACTTCGACTCACCATTCCAACATGGCCGGCTTCGGTTCATGATGGAAACCACTGCCCCCACCTCAATTACTACCGGCCACCCCCACAATCATATAACTTGGGACCGTCCCAAGGTTATACCCAAATGTCGATAGCGTTTGGAAAATACCATCACACTTATGTGGGGATGGCAGGTAGCCCTCACACATACGCCGCAAAGACGCTTATGTGGGGATCGCCCCCCCTCCCCCACCCCATCTAGCCTACCTTTTCCCCCCACCCCACCATGAACCCCCCCTACACCCAAAACACACCCATACACAGCCAACATCACACATAATGAGCTAAAACAACATCATAGCCACAGCTAAGGCTAACTAACACAATAAACCAGCCTACACTAATGTTCATCGGTATTGGCACCGGCTGCAGCGCCTGATCCGACAACTTTCGCGCCATACGCGGCAGCCCGGCGCCATCTGGTTTCGTTTTAGTTACCGAAACTGACGGACGTCACGGCCGTCACCATGACTACCATCGGTCATGTGACATCCGCACGTGGCACCTCTACCACAACAACAACATTAGCACATGTTCAGACTTTAACTTGCTCAAATCGGACTTACCTCAGTAGCCATTCGGCATACCCCCGGGCGGGACAATTATCCACTGGATCTGTGTGATGCTGAAACACAATCCAAGAGGAGGATTAGACCAAAATGTCCCATGTCTCGACCCTCAAAATTGTCAAAATTTAAAATATCACCCCTTTGTGTATCAAAATATACTTACAATCCGCCCGTCATGGTGATCACTACGTGTAGGATCGTGCCGTTAGGCAAAACGATGTCCACCTCGTAGACCTCCATGATTATGTAACATTATGACATCACGCACCCCCCTTTTATAGCAGCCCGGATCAAAATTTTGGCGACACAGAAAAAGAGAATTTTTTTTCTTTTTTTCCGCCCCCCCCGCCCATTTTTCAGCCCAAAAATTTAAAATTCCCTTCAATCAGCATCAATAGAGTTTTTTTTTAGGATACTTGAGACAGGTAGGAGTCGACCTGAGCAGGTCATACCTGTATTAATCACCATAACTTATCTGATTCTCGCCATTATGGTGCAGCGCCAGCTCACTACTACCACCTGGCGGAATTTAGATATACCAACCATAGCGTCCCTGGATACAGGACCCGCGCTAAGCCAAATAAATCAATCGAGCTCTGTACTTAGGTTTTGTACGTTGACAAAATGATATTGATCTCACGTCCTTTTTCTGTATTGACCATGGCCTGTCTGCATCCCATAACAGACAAACTATAGGTCGATGAATTGTTTCCTCTCCCTGCTGTTTCCTCAACAGGCCTGGCAACAACAGAGCTTCGCCTCCTTCAGTGCCAGAGACCAAACCCAAGAGAAAGAACCAGTACCATCAAGTTCGGAACCAAACGACACCAAAACAACATGGCAAATTATAACCAGTAGCTCGCCATGGCACCTTTCAGGCCACAAAATGACAATATCACCATAAGGACATCTAAGCCTATTTCCGGACAGCACCTAAATTGACATTTCAAGAAACACCAATAGACACTTTTTTCAAAACCAATCTTTGTATAACCATGTTTTAAACCCAAATTGCTGAGACACAATTGTGACGTTAATTTATGATTTTTGATGAATTTTATGAGAGACACACCAAAATACCCTTCTGGCTTGCCTCTCCAGGTGCTATAAAATTCATCACCTTTACCACTGTTTTTCAAGCTCAACTATGACATGTATTTATGAGTTTTAGTCAAATTAGCTATCCATAATCAACAGGTTGTATACATAACATTTTTGTATATTGTCATGAAAATTACCATATTTCTAGTCAACTATAACACTGAATACCACCTTGACTTATACCTTATACCCGACTGTGTAGCAGACGCCACACAACTTCAGTTATAAGCCTTGGTAATGTGGAGCCAAAGACTCATCACCCTCGTGTTGATTGTTGACCCCACAATACCAAGAATCACCAAACTTGGTTAGTTTTCATCTGGATATATTTCACTGCGTATTATTGTATAAAACCAACATGTTATCAAATCAGAAAAATTTTCATTTTCCCACAATAACATACCGGTACATATATATTTTAGGCATTGTACATATCCCGGCATTTAAAACCTGTATATATACATTAAGTCTATTGATCCACACAAATTGTATTTTTGTAAATCCAGAAAGAACTGTTTTCATTATACCACATATAATGTCAACACATCAGGTTTTCACCAAAATCCTGTATTTGTATCATAATACCCATAATTGTCAATGGACTTGGCAAAGCCTTATTTTCCTGCTTATTTTTCTCCCTTTACACTCGTGCAGAGACGAGTAGGAATGTGGGGATTTGTCAATGGACCATTCTGGGTATTATAATTATTTTTCATATTTACTAAATTCTTCGCCATATAAAACCTGAGCTCTGCCCATGATCTACACTCAACAATCTCCTGCATTCCCCAACAGTAACCAGGATCTATTACTCATCACAAACACACTTCCTCCATGACACTCTGTGACATAAGGTACAAGGATGTAATAACATTCCAACCTTATCTACTCATACACAGTGTGACTGGAGGAAGTGCGATCCACCTGTGGTACCATATTTGGAATGAGAGGATATTTCACAATCTCCTCTCAGTCCTCATTAACATAATCTACCCACAGGTGGCACTCTCTCCTTATGACATGTGTCACTATTCTATTGGGCCACATGTACAGAACATTTCACAACGCTGTGAGCTGCTCATGCCCTGAGTATATAAGGTAGCTTGAGCAGCTCCCAGTCATCTATTCCAAGCATCTATTCTGAGCTATTCCATCATAAGCTCATCTCTCCCAACTTACATCTTACACCTATACCTAGAACCTACGACAGGTTGAGCTATAGGATCGGAGGCAGAGCTTAGATCTTGGCGAGTGTTATCATTGTCACCACCTTTATGAAACACTCATGTCAGCTATGCAATAAAAGGATCAACTGAACTTCCCTGGATTCCGTGTACATTCACTTCACCACATGTAACCGTCCGTTGACAGTTCTATAAAACCCTTGTACCTTCAATGTGTGCTTAACATCTAGCTCATAACAGGGCTAATTTATGTGGTAAAATTGTAGCTAGCTGTTAACTGGGTGTCACAGTTCAAAGATTCAGAACCCCTAATCATAAAGTTATGAACAGATACACAGATGTCAATGATAGCTAAGAATGGAGCAGGCATATTCTGGAATAAACATGCAAAATAACTTCATCTTTATTTATCAAAAAAACAAAGAGTAATAGTTGACCAGGTAGTGGACCTAGAAAAGGGAAACTTTATGGAGATGATGGTTTGATCATAATGATGGCATTGTCTGGGATATCTACATAAGGGCAATTTCCTGATATCATAATATCTTAGGTTTTAGATAACATATGATTTCATTCTACAGTAAACAAGAAGAGATGACTTGGTTTCCTGGTGCAACTTCAACAGCCAATCAGGCCTTCTGGATTCTCGAGTATCATATTGGACTCACGTCAATAGTTTAAGCCAGAGGTAGTCTTTTCACCCACATTGATCAGATCCCTTGCCTATTGTCTCAATCTTTTATGTATGCAGAACTGACTCGTGCCCTTTACCATGCTTAGCCTGACTGAGACAAGTGCTGCCACCTTCCTCTCATCCAGATTCTGGGACAATGCTAAGGCTTGTATTCTAGTAGCCAATTTGGCGAGTTTGTTCATATTCTGATCAGCAGAATTCAAAATTGATTAGCCAAACATTTATTCATCTAAAATGAATCAACATTTAGACTACAAATGTAGATAGGGCAGCCTGCTTCAATTTTCAATGTCCCCAGAAGTTGACAAAAGAAGTGAGAGAGCAAGGTTCCCCAAACTACACATTGTTAAGTCATATTTAGCCAGTTTGGCAAATTCCTAGGCGCTGGTATTAGCCAGATTGAGGTTAGATTTGCCATTGGCGATTAGGCAATTAGCTAGCATTTATATCTCTGACATTGCAGTAAGGTTTGACAAATACCACCCAGGCAGGCTAATTTCGTATAACATGTAAATTAAATGTTTGTATAAAGGGATGTTGGACTGGGGTGGTACACCTCATTATCTGTCCATCTGCATTCATCGTCATCAGCCATGTGGTGTTCCAGGCCCTGTCCAGATGGTGCTCCATCAGGGGGAGAGACTTGGCCTATGGAAGCAAAGTATTCATATCAATAATGAACATTAATTCAATTGTGTACTAAAAATAAAATATGGTTAATACAGTGTTCATAGTGAGACAGATGAGAGAATAGGCTGTGGTTATCTTTACCTTTCCTGTAACTATGATGGTACGCCTCATTATCTGTCCATCTGCATTTATCATCATCAGCCATGTTGAGATCCACGCCCTGTCCAGAAGGTGCTCCACCAGGGAGAGCGGCTTGGTCTATGGAAGGGAAGTATTCAAATCCACAATCAATATCAACTCAATTGTGTACTGAAAATTAGATATAGTCAACATAATGTACACAGTGAGACAGATGAGAGAATAATAGGCAACATACTATGACATTTTCAATTAACTCGATTATTTTCACCCTTACTGTAACCATAGTAGCATATTTTCCCCATAAATACAATAAAGGTAAATGTAAATGTATACCCTAGGTACTACTACTGTCTGTAAACAACCTCAGGGTACTCAGAAAAACTCCCCTTTAGGGACAATACATGAAATAAACTCAATCTCAACCTTTAGAAAGAATGCTGTAACTAACCAATCAGCATGTCTGTAAAAACAGCTGATATGACGATACCAACCAGGGAAAACCATTTGCCCTGTTTCCTCACATATGAGGCACAAGTTGTACAAAAGGCATGAAAATTCAGACCAGACTAACAGGATGTGTTTTGGACCCAACTTGAACCATATCAATTTGTTGTATATAATACAGTCTTCACCTATAAGACACACTGTGACTTTGACCAGATTCTATATGCCCCAGCAAAGGGTTATCCTTACATACAACCTGTACCTTATTTATAAAGAAGTATTGTAGTCATAAGGACCTCATGTCAATTACAACGTAGAACCTACCTTGCAATGGTCCTATTTCACCATCATCTGGACCATCTGGTGGGTGCAAATATACATGTATCCCACAATGGGCTGCAAATCTAGCGGCTTCTAGGCTGTTCCTAGGAGTTGTTTCACCAGTACTTGTAGCCAGATCTACAAAATGAAGTTCATTTAATAGCCTAAACTCAGCCTATTGAGTTCTGAATCGTTCTAGACAACATCTAAAGGACATATTCTGAAAATGTTTTAAACTGTCAGATGCAAAGTGTTGTGTAAGATCAGGCTTTCAGTGAATATCTAAGTCAAATAGAAAGCTTTATATCTAGTGCAGAAGATATGATGGTTAAAAGAAGACAGGTAAAGTCTTACTGTGTAATGTATATTATATTATAGGAGTCTTGTACTTTAAATCATTTACTTGACCTTGTATTGTCCAAATGGGTTGATCTTCATACAGGGTTGAAATGAAGGAAAATGTAAGGAAAAGAAATGAAAAAAAAATATTAGTACCATAAATCTTTTTGGTCCTATTTTTCCTGTTCCAAATACATATAGCGGTAACGAGGATAACAATGATGAGGACGACTGCTGCCACTGCTGCACCAACAACAGGCCATGATACGCCACGAGGATTCTTCTCAGATTGTGTAACTTCAACACATAGAAAGGCAATGTATGTATATTTATATGTTTAACTGACATTCAATAAGGGACGAGTCATTTATTGCTTGTTAGATATAGGGGGGGTAATTTTGAAAATGAGCCCCTTGGTGGGGGGGCCAAACCCAATAAACCTTCACACTGGGGGGGGGGGTCAAAACTAAATATGGGTAATTCAAATACCCATCACAATGCATCATTCCATGTGCATATCCGATTTCTTTTTTTTTTTTTTTGGGGGGGGGGTCATTTTGCAAAATCAGCTCTTAGTGGGGGGGTCGCGATAGTTTTTGTCTTGGGGGGATCGGAAAAGAATATGCCAATCCGCCAAAATCCATCTAGCCCCCTGCCTAGCAGTAAATGACTCGTCCCTAAGGGGTTTAAGATTATTTTCTGTACATTTCAGTCAAGAGGGTTCAAATATCTATGACTTGCCACAATAACATATCAAGATGAAAGAAAGAAATATCTAAATGTAGTTGACACAGAATATTTGTGATAGTCTGAAGCCATTTTGGGAATAAATGATAGAATCGGGAGTAATTAGTTACCCGACTAAACTGCAGACATACCTGTTCCTTTACATTTCAAGTCCACCTAGTTGTAGTTCATTTTTGATGAATTCGTCTATGTGAGTAGGGTATCTAAGAGCTGAGCTGTGGTTTGATTCAGTGGAGACAGGTTGTGTATCTGCAGTGTAGCCCACTGGCCAACCATAGCGTAAGTATTCACATAGTTCATAGTCATGGTAACCTTGTATTTTACTTTGCCAGACATCCAGATTGAGGCCCGATGGTTATGTGAGTCTGAGGCCTAACCTGTTGGGCAAGCAGGCATCTCTCATAGTGTCATATAGAGCTTAGCATATTGAGGGAAACTATCCCAAAGGTCAGTAACCCTTATCAGCCAAAACGAGGCTTTGATAGGAGTGAATAGCTCTGGGGACGGACCTGCGGGAGGTGAGCTGTAAAACAAGTCCGCCTCAGAAGACTAATAATTGTCATCTGAATCAGTACGTGAGCTTGCAGTGTATGCCTGGCTATCACTAGTGTCAGGTGAAGTAGTATGTACATAGTAGTGTGAGCTGGACTAGCAGTACTAGGTCAATGACCTGATCCATTTGCTCTATTATATGAGTAGTACATAGAGTTATGTACTGTACAGGTGTTATCTGGAGTGTGAAGTTTAGTGTTGATATCTGACATAGGCCTAAATATGGGAACATTAGGCCTAAGCTTGGACGAGGTAGTCTTATCACAATTATCAGCAGGGATAGAGGTGGCTAAGTCTGTGTCATAGTTCATGTCAGCAGTATCATAGGGAAAGCTGGGGTAATTCGGCTCAGGCCTGAAAGAAGGGCTCTTTATCTCCTGGTTATTTGCAGCAGCATGCTGTGAAGCCATGGAAATGAAGCTTCTGAATATTGTGCCTGCACCAGGTGCAGTGGTGGCCGTACTGTATACCACCTTCTGTATGGCCATCAGGCTTAGTGCAGACAGCCTTAGTGTTGTAAGCCTGACCGGGTACATCAGGGCAACCAGCTGAGCTGCGAGAGACTTTGTAGGCTGGTTGTGAAGCAGCAGCAGTCTGTATAGGCTGTTTATAAGGTTTAGTCTGATTCTGAGAAGCAGCCTGATTTTTAGACTATATTTTAGACTTAGTCTTATTCTTCTTGAGTGAGGCTTCAGCTATGTTGGTGGTGGGGTAGAGTTTACCCGCTCTGACCTTGGCGACCTCTGACCTCAATGAACTGAAAGATGCACTGTCCTGCCAAGTAAACAGTTCATCAGCAATGGAAGACAGGACTTCCTCTGACCAATCATGTTTCTGCTTCCACTGATAATCTTTGCCCGCTGTTATTATGTTCATGATATGCTCAGCGATACAGGGCTTATCTTGGGGCACTGTATGGTGGTCTTTCATAAGCCGTGACAGGCAAAACAAATATTCTAAAGCGTCTAGGACATTTAGACCTGTTTTAATACATGTAAAGCCATGGAAAATGAAGTCGTGGGCATGAGTAGGCTTACCCTTGATGGATGACAGCTGATGTTATGTAGAGGTGAGGATATTTGCTAACTTCTCAGTGACAGAAGTGGGAACTTTGTCTTGGTAGCTGAGTGGTAGAGGATAGGATTTCTCACCCACGAAGGTAGCGGCCTGTATGGCCCCAGCAAACTCGTTGATGACCGGTCCCGCAGCAGGCTGCGAAGTCACTGAAACCGGGATGGCCAAAGCAGCTGTGGCGGCATGAGTATTCCTAGACAGAGTCTGTACTACAGGTACTGACTCTGTTGAAGTGATGTCCACTACTGGGATCTGACTGACCTGTGGCTGTACTTGTGTAGTTGTAGGCTGTGTAGCAGCAGGTTTAAGGCCGTTTATAGAGCGAGAATTTCATTGTTTTGAGATTGGATGGCGAGGACATCATCCTCGAGGCTTGTAACATGGTCGCCTAAATTGTCCATAGAAGTAGTCTTTTTAGCCTTACCACCTGCTTTCTTTTTAGGTGGAGCAGCAGTAGATGGTGTAGTATTAGTATGCTTCATCCAGGAATTCGGATGGTCACTTTAAATGGTGATAGTGATGGATTAAATGTGTAAAGTTTATAAGGCGTATTGTCATGAATGCCAGGTGAGAAAAGGTAAAGTGTGTCACTCGTTGCAACTGGGGGTTGAGAGTTGTTCAGTGATTAGCAGAAGGTGAAGCCACCGGGCTGAGTCATTGGAACCACCACTAGGTGGAGTATGAATTTGCCTGTCAGTCTCATTACCTGCAATTTATCAATTACTGATAATGAAATACTAAGGTAAAGGAGTACCTCCTACTTGGTAACAGAAGCTGACCCTGACAAGCATGACCCAGAACTATTTAAGCCACTAGTGTGCTTCACAACTTCTGTCATACTCATTATTTTGGCCAGTACAAACATAAAACTGCGCTATTGAATCAAAAGAAACACTCTGAGGAAATACATCAAATATTTCCCTCTGCACACATATTAGTTTTTCTAGATGTAGAAATATAGCAAAAGAGTTCAAGTCAATTCAATGACATCAGGCAATGACATCAGGCATATTCTTTGCACATCAGCAAAATGCATAAAGCATAATTATGTTTCTGCGAATACCAACTGCAGATAATCGCATGCATAAGGTAGCCATGGTCACACCTGTGATATATGCATAAACAGAAACAGAAATCAGTAGAAATATTGACATAGGGTTTTGTGTTAAAAACCTTCTTGTACATGTATCCACTGTCTAATGCTACCATTTGTATATATAAGGGACCTGCATAATGAACAACCAGCTCCTGCCACTTAGATTATATCACATATTCCATCCATATATACCCACACAATGTTTAAAACAAGATAACCTTTCTACAACATAAGACTTTTCATGTATGTTTCTGAACCACGTGCAAACTGTAAGTTGCATTTTATGCAATAGTAGAGAGACATGTAAGTAGAAATATTGATCTTTGTAAATGTCTTATTACTTTCTTGTGTACAGAATCTAATGCTACTGTTTGTATAAGGAGACCCTGATTCATGGGGCAGCTGGACTTCGTAAAACCCGCAGACACAAAGCTACAGTTATCCCTCTCAGCATGAGTGGGTTTTGTAGAACGAAAGTTTCAATCCCAATCTTTGTGTTAGTATTCACATCATATGCTGTGCTTGGTGGTCAGTTTCTGACACGATATAATGGAAATGGTACTTTGTATGCACAGAATGCTCAGTGTGAGGAAATTGCCTCTGGGCTGCATCTGACTGAGCTGACCTGTGTGACTATGGTGAGGTGGCCTGTGTTTGGGTATGTGAAGCACATTACAGACAAGGACAAGGCATCAACTTGTTGGAGATGTGGACCTGATGTTGTTGGTGTTCCTGATAACTTTGTGGAAAATCGAGTGTCAAGTGCAGTGTGGATGCCAGGTATACCCATCTTGTATAAATATTTTAAACTTTAATAAGATTTAGGATGGAAAACAGTTAAGTTAAGAATGGTAACTTAGGCTAGCAAAATCTAATACTTTCAATATGTATCTTTAAGAGAGATTAGTATTCTTGACAAAAAAAAAAAAGAAATTTGAAATCTACATAGCTCAGGAAGGCATTTGCCATCTACTACTAATAATGAAGTCGGAGGAGATGGAGTATGTGTTGAAGGTTACATGGTGATTTATTGTACATTAAAAATGGATGATAAGAGGTCACCTGGCACCAGTCTCAGCTGTGGATTGCCTGATACTGAGTACTGAGTGTACTGAGCTCTGACAACTGATTGATTACCTATGGTTGCTCCAGGGTATATATTCTAACCCTGGGGCACCACAGGAAGTTGTCTCCAATATGATACAGCATGAGGTAATTTACATAAATGGTACATGGAATATTATTGGTGCCGAATGTCACATGGTTTGGTACATGGGTGCTGATTGGCTGGATGAGGCTTTCCCAGGTCTCAGGGGAGCGACCTCTGCGGATCCTGAGGCCTCAGAGAATGCTTTTACACCTTACATATATTGTAAAAATTAAGTTATAATTCTTATAGAAACGAAACTTTGACACCTATATGTTTATATTGTAAAACTCAAGGTATGTGTCATTTCTGGACAGATTTGCTTGGCTTTTGAGGGCATAATCCTTTGACTTTCATAGATGAATGCTAGGGCGGTTCTTTTGACCATAATGATTATATTTTGTACAGTTTGTTACATAATAGTTCAATAAAATATACCTTTTCAAGATTTGTAATATCTGATTGTATTGACAAATTTGTACGTAATTTACATGATATTGATAGAGTTGTACTCATATCAGGTCATATTGGTAGATTTGTATATGATAGTGTATAATGTGTGTATTGTGTATAGTAAGAAGGCATAATTGTGTGTGACAACATCAACTACAATTTTGACGACCGCTCTATTGGCCACTAGCTGGTCTGGAGCTGGTTCTGGCGACACACACTGATAAGATGGGACCAGCATGTCCCTGGAAGTGGGTGTTACCCAGGGACAAAGTACCCATCATGGTATGTCTTATCAGTGGGTTTTACCTCAACCAGCGAAATTCAAAATGGTGGCTCCACTAGGCCTCCATACTGAATCCTATATGATCAGCACTCATTGTAATCATTACAAAGGGTTTGGTAGGGCAGTCATAGAAGTAGAGCCATTATTGCCAGCTAAATACAAGGCTGCAATTGCATTGGACTGAGGGATAACACTACGATTTGCAAGACACCTAATCGTACCATCTTGAGAAATGAGTTTTTTGGAGTTGCTTGCCGCGTAGCGGCTGGGAGCGCAGTGACCGTAGCAACTTCATTATGTTTTCAGTTTGTCAGTGACGTCACGGTCACCTTGTGACGCAATTTGTGACGTCATATGTGTGATGTCAGTCTAAACTGAGTTTCGTCTGTGGCATGGGTTGGCTGTTCACTATTTTGGTAGGGCTACGAGAGTGGCTAACGTCAGCCCAGAGTGGCAAGTCATGCAGGAGGGATAGGAGTGGTAACTCCCTTCCGTGGTCCTTGCCACATTTTTCTTGTTTCTTCAACTTATATTCAACTGAAAAGTATGTCACAATGTGAATAGGGCCTTTGAGATGGGGCGGGGGCTGTAATGGAATAAAGGACATCTTTTGATGTCATGGCTACTATGAAGGTCACTAGAGAACTGTACTGGACACACCCTATTCCATGGTGGCATGGAATATGATGTGGCAGTATTCATTGCCTGATGATCACTTGAGCTGCTGCTGTGAACATTTCTATTTGGGGGTTTAAAATGACTCAATAAAAGCAGTTTAACCCCTTTTGCCATGACATAAATGCAAATGTCCACTCCATGTACCGGCTGCGTGGAATATTTACTGCCTCAATGTAAAAGTATTCACTGGTTGTGGACATTTGCTTATATATCTGTAGGATTTCAAGGGATAAGTTATCAA
The DNA here is from genome assembly GCA_949317995.1 of Acholoe squamosa. Lineage (NCBI taxonomy): Eukaryota > Metazoa > Annelida > Polychaeta > Phyllodocida > Polynoidae > Acholoe > Acholoe squamosa. Next base: position 78,434,506 of record OX439041.1, on the reverse strand, counting down.
TATTTCCTTTATACCATTACTGAACCCCTTCCCCTAAAGAATGGCTCCTAAACAAGAGAGAAATCACCTCAATTTTTTGGAGTTGCTTGCCGCCGAGTGGCCGGGAGCGCAGCGACCGTAGCAACTTCATTATGTTATCGGTTTGTCAGTGACGGTCACCCTATGACACAATTTGTGAAGTCATATGTCGGACGTGACGTCACATGTTGACCGCAGAGTGGCAAGTTGTACAGGAGTGGCAACTCCTATCCGTGGTCCTTGCAACATTTGTTTTGTATCTTGTCAGATGCTGATGCATGTCCGGAGACTCATGTATTCAACACCATGCTGAGTGGGAACGTGATACCAAAGAGTGTGGATAGCACCATATTGACTGTGATGTGCCTGAGTGGAAAGGAGCTTCCTGGAAGTAAAAGCACAGTGTACAAGGCCTCTTGCACCGATGGTGTATGGAATGACACAAGATCTTGTGGTAAGTGCAATTCATGGGCTCGGTTATTCATTGGTTATGATGACAAAAATATAATAAGTTGTTTCTCTTTATTTAGATCATGTTACTATCGGTACCTTTAGCTAATCCTTATATATGTCTTATTGATGGTCTAAAGCGATTTGTTATGTTAAGACAAAATAAATTGTTGGGTCAGGGATTATAGTTTATTTTATGATATATATATATATATATATATATATATATATATATATATATATATATATATATATATATATATATATATATATAATACTGAGGGGCCATGGCTTTTGCCAATGACGTTGTATCTTCATAGGGTCATGAGAAACATAGGGCACATATTACACACATTGATCATGTGACATCATAGCCTCAAAATACAATGATTTAGCGTGTTAAACACATAGAAAATACTTACAAGATTTGTGGAACATCGGAAAAAGGTGTTCACTAATAATGCCAGCATTGCCTATTTTGACCAAGTCATATAATGGCTCATTGAAGTAGGGATTACTCTGGCTCTGCTTACTCTATTTACAAATGGTTTAATCCAGGCATCCAGAGTTGTGATGATGCCTTATATAGGGGGATGCCATCAGGAGTGTACAAGATGTATCCTGATGACGCACTTACAGAGATGGAGGTTTATTGTGATTTTGAGTATGATTCTGGTGCAGCCTTCACGGTGAGAATAATTTCTGTAGTAGAATGAATTGACTTCTAATGTTAAATTTTGCAAATCTGCTACATTGATTATTGAATTTGAATATTACCTTTCAACTTCTGCAAATGGAAAGAAAATGCTAATTGAAAATTAATTGACATTGTTTTGGGATAGATGATTAAAGTATCCCTATCTCTTTCAGGTTATCCAACAAAGAGTGGATGACACTGTTGACTTTAACCGCAACTGGACAGACTATGTTCATGGGTTTGGAAACCATAAAGGCAACTTCTGGGTGGGTCTTGAAAACGTACATATAATGACGAATCTTAATGACTTTGAAGTACACATTCAGTTGAGAAGTACATCTAAACCTGCTGATCACTATGGACAATATCATGTTTTTTGTGTGGGGAATTCAAGTTCAAATTACCGTTTAAAAGCATCAAACTTCCTTGATGGCTCCCCAAGTGGTATGTATATGTTCTTTGATTATCTTCAATTTGATTCTTGGATCATAATAATAGTCAATTTGAACATGCTGAATATTCACTTGGCCCCTTTTTGAGGAAAACACATGTTTTATTTTAGATTATATTCAAGTATAGGCTCCGTACTACAGATCATCAAGAGTAATGATGTGTTAACTCCTTACATTTGCACATTCATCATTTATCTGTTCTATGAAAACAGTCCATTTAAAGTTGCTGTATAGTCATGATTTGTTTGAAGTTCTGTTCATTTATTTTTACACAGGCTGAATATTTGTACTCACAATAGCTGTTGTAAACTTGAAAAGTTATACATTTAGTTTGACTAAGAAACAGTGTGATAGCCTCTCACGCTTGCTGTTCAATGAATTATTTCACCAGTGAACATTCACTTCAATAATTCAAACTATTTAATCCAGTTTATGTCTGATATTTCCCCTTTCTTTCCCAGTCCGTAATGGATTCTATGGCATCAATCTTACACCATTTTCAACATGGGATAATGACAACGATGGCAATGATAATTACAATTGTGCTTTGGCCAGAGATGGAGGTTGGTGGTTTAATAGTGGTTGTAGCCGATCCAACCTGAATGGTATCTACACAACAGGACCTGTGTCTGGCCGTCGTGGAGTCTGGTGGCAATCATTCACAGGGGATAATGAGTCAGCTACCTATGCTAGGATGATGTTGAAGATCAGGGGACCTAGCTCAGGGGGATGTTAGGCAGACTTAGCTGTGGAAGGGTGAAGCTCATTTGCATGAGGTTGAAATATTCTTTCTGTTTTTACAATTGGAATTGGGGCTTGTGCAAAATAACATGCATAAATAGTACTCAGGGGTTCTGGGAATATCTGCCAAAATGAAAATTGTTCATATGGGAAATTGGCCAGGCTTTTAAATGAGGCAGACTCAGGTTGTCCTATTATTTTGCTGAGTACTTTATTTGGTGGTATTTGTTTAAAATGAAAGATTCTTACATACACTTTAGCACATCTATTATTGTAAGGCAAAGCAGCAAGCCTCTCACAATAGAACGAAAAATGGCATTGCAGTGGTGACTGCACAGCACTTGCTGTCTGCAAAATGAATGCTATTACCATGTGCATTGATGTTGGAGTATTTTACTTGAATTTTATTAAGTAAATGCCTTAGAATTCCCAAAGAGGTGTGTATTTTCACTTCTATTAGGAATGATCTCTTTATTTCCATTTTTCTTAAAGAGAAAGACACAACCCTGTTCTTATTATCATATCTGCTATATATAGTGTCTTGATTGGTAAAAGTCCGCCATCTGTAGCATGTGGCTAACCAGCCGTCAATACTGTTGCGATTATCTATAGCTTATGTTGTAGTTCTTTCAATCTTTGTATGTCTTGTTAAATTAGTACACCTATTATAACTGCTATCAGAACGTTTTGCATCATTGTAATAAACATGCTGGCAGATCTGATACAACTTGTTCATTCTGTCCTCTTTAACTCTAAGAAATTGAAATTTTGTCACATGTTATGTAATAGTAGTCTCATACTCTATGTTATGAACCTTGGGCATTTTCTCATGATCTGATAAAATGAATTACTTTGATTGGCTAATGCAATTGTATACCTGTTTAAAAATAGTGTGCACTGAAAACATGAAAGATCCGAAACTAGTCAACGGTGACCACTTTAGGTCCTCAAGTTAATGATACCTAAAATTACAACTTTAGATAGTCAAAATGACGACTTTAGGTCGTCTTCCTGGCGACCTAAGTCATCAGTATGACGACTCTGTACTGTCAGTATTGTCATACTGATGACTCAGGTCATCAGGATGACGACCTAAAGTCGTCTTTTTGACTACCTAAAGTTGTAGTTTTAGGTATAGTCAACTTAAGGACCTAAGAAGAAAATTACTGCATCAGGTTAGGCACTTCTAAGGCAAAACTACCTTTTCCCCTACATGCAACATCATCCAGTTGACGGTCAAAGGGCTCCTTCCAGGATTGCTGCTACTGATGCAACAACCCAGCACACTACAACAGACTCTTACAGGTCACAATGAAGTAAATACTGCCTCCTTGTGAGTCATATGGTCTTCAGGGATGCACTGAAGGGTGTTCTGGTTGCTGGTTGATTTAGAATTGGAACAGAAGTAGTATTGGTAGAAAAATTAAAAAATCACAGGTGTTCACAAATAGTTAATGAATGGAATAGTAGGTATGTTTGTACATTATGCCAGGGTTTGGGGACTTTATGAGCCATGGAAAAGTTAAACTGGCTAATGGAGATTTTCAGGCCCAGAATAAGGTAGAAAGACACTCACTGCACATATCGTTCCCTTACTCAAGGTTTTCAGGGTTAAGCCTATCCAACATTCTGTCACATTGTGTATGAGGGCTTTTCTAATTGTGGTATGGTTGAAATTATTACTAACGGACATTTTAGGCAGTTATTATTGTGTGTTATGGTACATACAAATGTAGTGTTCTACCCCTCGATGCTAATTGAATCTTTCGATAGACAACGAAAAACAACTATTCAGGTTCCAGTTAAAACTTTATTGTCAATAACGCATAGGCATCAGCCATTCTCCATGACAGTTTACAGGTAGTAGTGTTTGAACTACTAAGCACTTTCGAGACTAGACAACTAGCCCAGCCTTCTAGTGTCTATATTTATCAAGCCACATATACCTTCTCTGTGCAACAGCACAGAGAAGTATTACAACATGGTAGTCGGGCAGCCGCCAACCATCGCTCACGATAGTTCGTCACGACTGGACTGACCCTGAGGAAGGCCGTACAACGGCCTTATATACACCAGAGTTGAGGGCCACGTGACCATGTGGTGACGTGGCGCTGGACTCCAGCGCCCCCCAGGCGTCGGGTAAGAGAGGTGTTCTCGATGTCGCCCACGAGGACCACGAAGGTACCTCGAGGATGACTCGGGACCACCACACAAACATAGAAGAAATGGAATTATTTCCTTATGACCTACAGGAGAACTACCTTGTGGGTTTACCTTATTTAGGTCTCATACACCTAGGGACCTTGATACACGACCTTGATATACCAATCATGTATATATGGAGATTATCGGGTATGACAATTGCAATATGGAGAGCTTGATAAAAAATTAATTGAAAAAAAATGTGATGATGGATAGCAAGGTAATAAACATTTTTAGAGTGACTACATAATTAACTTTACTAAAAAAAAAATGAGACTCATTCTCATCAATGTGATGCAAATACATTTCTGACCGAGGTTTCTGACCAGCAGTTACAGAGAGTTAATTTAGCCTCCAGTTTGAAATTGGTCACAGAAAGGTACTGTTTTTCCTTATGGTCCAGGGGAACTTATCCTGTCTTTCATTAAGGGGGTCAGTGTATAACTTGTGGTACAGGGCTTCGTCTTTTTCCATGGGTTTGAATACAACAGCTCAGAATAGGCTTACCAAGTTGCCAAAGCCTATGCCTGTGGGTACAAGGAGTTTGCAGCGGCAGTGATGAAAATGGAAGACCCGGTAGAGATAACGAACGAGGCCAAACATTTTCATCCCACACCGGAGTGGAACAAGCAAGCAGAATTGATGATGCAGAAAATCAACAAGTGCAAATTCAAAATTGACTTCACGAGGGACTATTTGGTCTCAACTGATTTATTATACGCCAAAATGCACTTTGGACAGGCTCAACAGAGCACTACCGGTAACCTTAAGAGTAATATAGGCCATGATGCCTATATTTATCAGGAGCATAATCTAAGTTGTATTGATGCAGAAATCCAATGTATTCAGGTGAAAAAGGGTAAGAATAAGATCATGCTACTTATGAATGTATACATATAGACCACCTCAGGGCAATGCTACTAATTTCATTGATGCCATATCATTCAGACTTGGTAAAATTCCTGTTGCTACTAAAATGGATATTGTATTGCTTGGGGACATGAATATTAATGTTGCAAATGATAACAACAAAATTTGCTCAACACCCTCAAACAATTCAGACTGAGGCAGGTAATAGAACAACACACTCGAGTCACACCCAAGTCATCAAACCATATTGATCTCATATTTGCCAATATCAAACATGTCTGTAGGTCTGGAGTCTGCCAGACAAAGGAATGTCCTGGATGAAGTAAAAGCAAATGAAAAAGACCACAAACGGTTTTGGCGTATAATAAACAATATACTTCCTTGCTGCAAGAGTACAAAAAAGGAAATAGACCTGGTTGACACCTCCAAAAACATTAAGGTCGATGATGAGAAGGTACCTCACTATATCAATGATTATTACAGCGAAATTGGCCCTAACTTGGCCTAGGTTTATGACTGTCCCTTGGAAGTTCTATGGTAATGAGATAAATGATAAAATTACCGATATCTAAACTAACTTAGAAGAGGTGAAAAAGTTAATCAAAGATATTGACACCAAAAAAAGTTCTGCCATTGAGGGTATTTTAACAAAGGTTTTAAAGGATGCATTCTTGCAAATGCCTGAAAGGGTAGTCAAAATGTTTAATATCTCATTGACGGAATGCTCAGTTCCTATCAAATGGAAAGCTGCTATTATCACCCCACTCCCCAAGTCGGGTGACCCGAAGAAAGTATCCAACTATAGACCAGTATCTCAAACCCCATCACCTTGTAAGATGATTGAGAAGACTGTCCATAAAAGAATCACTGACTTCTTAGATAAAAAATGATGTACTCACTCCACTCCAGGGGGGCTTTAGAAAAAAACCATTCAACAATCGACTCTCTTGCCCTCTTCACATATTAAGGGAAAGGAACCTGGGAAACATGACTATTGCTAAATTCATTGACCTAAGCAAGGCATTTGACACGGTAGACCACTCACTACTCCTACAGAAAATAAGGTACTTAGGAATTTAAGGGAAGACCCACAGTTGGTTACGAAACTATTTGACCCGATCGCTCACAAAAGACGGTTGTGAATAACCGTCGATCCAGGAGTAGGAGGGTGGACTGTGGTGTCCCTCAGGGGTCAGTCCTTGGACCATCGTTATTCTTGTTGTATGTAAATGATATTACCTATTGTTTACGTGCATGTAAATCAAGACTGTATGCAGATGACACTGTTATTTATAGAGCTCACAGTGATAGGAGAATGTGTCACTTAATATACTATAAGTACATTAGGTTTCTGAAAGCTGAAAATAGGGATAATAGGGGCTTATCTACAAGAGCCTTTGATGGTCCAATATTGACAATTCCCCAAGCAAACTGTGTGGCATACAGGAAAAGGGTTGAATACCGTGGGTTGATTTGTTGGAATGAATTATCTGCTGAGAGACGACTAGCTGAATCACATTATCAATTCAAAGTAGGCACTAAATCCCTAATCGAGTCAAAAGGTGCCTCATGAGTGTATGGTGCTGAATCACTAGTAATTTATGCCATGGCTAATATCAACGAAACTATAGATTAGTACTACTTACGCCGTATTCAATGGGGGGTGGTGGAATATGATCCTCGCATATTCCACGGCGCCATTTTGAAATTTATACAGAGCTAACTAGTTTCGTATTTAGGTATGGTTATTAGAAGTTTAGTTAAATAATATGTTATGATTTGTTTAAGGGATATCTATGTATTAGCGCCACGTTAAAAAAGAAGATATTGTCCTGCGCAAGGAACATTTCTATCGAAACTAAAAGTAGCGGCTAGCTCTGTATCCCGTGACCAATTTCATCGAGCAAGGTGTCATGGCGGATCAAATCAAACCGGGGCTAGTCTGTGCCTTCAAAACCAGTAAATATTGTTGAAATCCTTTATTTAAAAGCAATTTAAACCCGTGGGCCATGGCATAAATGCAAATGTCAACTCACAGTGAATAATTTAGGACCTTATTCCCCTCGGTGAGGCTGTCCGCATTCAACTCAGCCGTATAACGGCTTCATTGAATACGGACAGCCTGATCGTTGACATTTGCTTATGTATCAGCCCAGTAGGGTTTGCATTTATTATACTCCCCTTAACATACTCTAGACAGTAGCATTGGTACATCAAACTACTTGGTGAAAAGAACATAAGCAAATGTCCATGACCAGGGAACAAATATGTATCGTATTCACCGAGGTGAGGCTGTCCGTATTCAACAATGCCCTATAGGCCGAGGCTTCATTCCGAGATTTGAAAGCCTTTAAATAATAGAAACACAGCAATATTTAGTCAGCATGTCACATGATCGCTAGCCATTGAATACTAGCATATTGTATTCCATTCCCATTGGAATATAGTGGTTCTAATACTAATCTATTGTAATCATCATTTCTGCCATGACATTTATAAATATTTGTAACGTCTCTCAACCTTTGCAGGGTTCAAGTGGCCCCTGATGCCTCCATGTTCATGTTACATTGTCATCCTGTTTGGTTTACTCACTTTCACCATGATTGTTCATCATACAACCCATGGGGGCTTCATCAATCCTGTATAATGTAGGGGCACTGTGCCCCCCATCAGTATGTAAATTGGTGGATGATGGCATACCATATTGGCCTGTGGTAGCTCCAGGGTGAACATTGATTTTCAGCAGTCTATACACCTGGGCCTTATTCAAGACCAGTTCTTATTTAAGGCTAGGATTATAGTGCATTCTAAAATATCAATACTCCTGTGCCCAAAGTGCTTATCTTAGACCAGTACCTATTTAATACCCAATGCTTATACAGGCCTGTAGGGTCATACATCATTGATCAAGTACACAGCCGGAAGGTCACACTTAATGAGTTACAAGTGAGCATTTAGGCTCTGTGGAGATTTTAAACCTTTAAGGGACGCTAATGCAGGAGTGTGTCATGCCATTACTCGTCATGATACATAGATACAGCCCTGGCGAGTAACTCACCAGGCTACATTCATGGTGGCCGATCCACCCCTTGGGGGTCGTCTCCCTCCAGGGCTAACGCCCTCGGGGGAAACATCCCCCCTCGTGGTGGATCAGCCACCTCATACACCACGGTCATTTAGTTCTCTCTCTTTATGCATCAGTAGCCATCAAAAGGTTGAAGATTCACCCACAAGGTGTACAGCTGAGCAAATAAGTAACAAAGTAGCAAGATGATCAATGATTCTCTCCATCGAGAGGAAATCATAAATTCCCCACTAATGACTCAAGTGGTTCTGAAGAGGTCATATTTCCCTGTAAGTGAAAGTAGCGGAGATTCATCATTTATCTTGGGGTAAGTGCACCATATAGACACAAGCTAAGACAATATGAAACGAAAGACATGTGAGTATATCTGAATTAATTTTTGTTGTATTTTTTTTAGAAACAAGGGTGAAGAAGTGGAGAATGGAATGGGCATTTTCAATGTTTGCCCTGTGCATGGTCATCTGCCTGTCATTTATCCAATCAGATAATGCAGTAACTGTGACAGGAACTGTTGCTCTTGATACACTGATGGCCGGAAACTACACCAATATGGAAACCATAGTTATAAAATACACCAACTTAACTACAATTGATAAGATACTTACTGCAAAGATACCCTCTGTAAAATCCCTGACCTTCAAGGATAACTCCAACCTGGTTAGCATCTCAGATGATGCTTTGGAGGATCTCAGTAATCTGGAGGAACTGGCAATTGAGAGAAGTCCCCTGAAACAAGTCCCCAATGTGTCTAGTGTGAAAACACTGCATACCTTCACTCTCAAATACACCCCAATCTCAAAGATAGATTTGAGTCTTCTTACACCACATCTCACCCGCTTTTCAATGCCTCATCATGGACCAATCTATACAATTCCCCTCACCAGTTATATGCCACAGCTGCACTATCTGAATCTGAACAGCAATGGCATGACTGCAAATCTTAGCGTAGTTCTGAACGGGTGTCACTCTGTGAGGGAGTTGGCTCTTGCCGATAATGGCCTTGACGCATTCCCAAACATGGACAACTGTGCAGGAACTGTTCAATGGCTTGATCTTACCTTGAATAATATTCGCATAATCACAGAGGAACAGCTTATCAATCTGACATCATTGGCTCAGCTAGTCCTGCAAAAGAATCCATTAATCTCATTGCCTTCCCTCAAAGCTAGCACTTTGCCAAACCTGAACAATCTTGATATTTCCTACATGAGCAGTGCACCGAGTCGTAATGATGCTCCATTGAATATTCCAAGGGTAAATACTGTCAAGTTGGACAATTCAGGTCTCACTAGATATCCGCATATTTCTGATAAAACTACAAAAGTGACACTAGTTAATAATGGTATCCTACTGATAAACATCAGCTCCTTTCATGAAACATCATCTCTAGAGGATTTGGACCTATCAACGAACCGGCTAACAGCATTTCCTCCCATTGCCATCCTAGCAAACCTGACACGGTTAGTTATAGAGAGAAATAGCATCCAAAACTTCAGTTGGACAGATGTAAATCCTACCCATCTTGTAATTGAATCACTCCCCCTGACAAACCTTCAGTTGGCTGGTAACAATATTACAGAACTTGATACTGAGGTCCTGACTCGTCTGAAGTCACTAGTGCGACTAGATGTGAGTAACAACAAGTTGACCTCTGTGCCTGCTGCTTCTGTCAAAGAAATGACATATCTACAGCATCTACTTCTTAATGGTAATTACCTTCAAACACTCGGGAACATATTGAACCTCAACAGGTCTGCTCCACTTTCTCTGGATATGAGAAATAATGACATTGTCTGTGATCCGATGATCTGTTGGATGAAGGAAACCTTGGCATTGAACCTCCAGATTGATAACAAACCGTGTACAAGCCCACCTTCTTTGAAGATGACAAACTGGAATGATGTCAAAATCCCCATGCTACAGTGCCGTAAGTTATGATAGAATACCTCTGAAAATGAATTTGTTCAAAAACAAGTTTAATGAAAACATATTTAAAGTGGCCCAATCCTTTTATTGCATGTGTAATGAAATTCTACAAAAATGATAATCATTTTATTGTAATGAAATTGAAAAAAATTAAACAACCAAATCAACATTCAATGTTAATGTTGGTGTTCGATTAATATCATGTCACTCTATATGTTGTATTTCCAGACTTACAGCCTATCTCTGAACTGACTCCTCCATTTAAGCTGTTTGCATGTCGGCAAGAAAAGTCGAACCTCTATGAGCACACGCCAGCCACAGAATATCAAGATACGTTTGTGAAAGAAGCTGAACAGAAATCAATTCCATTGTGCTCCCTTGAATGTCTGAAACAAGAAACCATTTGTCCTGGATTTGTTTACAAGGATGGTCACTGTTTGCTGATGGTTGAGGGAAGTGATATATGGTATGTCTAACAGATGTAGAAAAAGACAAAACAAAAAGAGGATTATCCTGTCATGAACACTTTCGATGATATTTTGAAAACCTCACATTGATGGGGTTGTTTATCATAATTATACACTGATGCAGTCTGGTCACCTGTTCGGTTTTAGTGTGTAAATTCTAGCGTCATTTTGATTGATAATTAGCTTCATAGGTCTGACACTATTTTTGAATGGTACACTGTATGAATGGAATCGAGATCAAGCATATTCATACTTATTGACCACAACGGAAACATGTCACCTTGTAATAACATTTGGCTCTTAAAGCGAACTGAATGTAATGGATGGCATCACAGCAAGAGCATGGGGAAGAAATGCATTTTATCTCATGTATGTGATCACTGATTACTCTATTGAAAGAACTTTAATTAGCTGTATATCTATCTTCTTGAATATTAGATTGTCTCCTGTATATCATATGTGACCTTGCTCAGTGATATACTTTGTTACACCAACGTATTTATGAAATAAATCATACCATTTAGGACACCATCTCTTATGAGTGAGTGAGTGAGTGAGTAATAGATGTTTAACGCCATTTCAACAGCTAAGGTCATATTCATGGTGAGAACTACATTACACAATTTCACAGAGGAGAATGTGTCAGCGCCCATGCATATGTGCACCACACACATCCTGAGGGGATAGGAAAGATGAGAAATAGACCCTTTTAAGTGGGCTAGGGAAGCCCGCCATCTCTTAAGATCTTGTCAAATAAAGACTCCATATGGCTTTATGAAATTTAATTCACATCAGCAGATAGCACTCTGAATGAGAGTCACCTGATCTACCCACATCAAGATAATCCGTATATCAAATGGCCTTGTTATTAATCAAAATAGGACTCACAAGCCAGGGAATACAATAATATTTTTGGCCATTATTTCTATCCTTGGTTACCTGAAAGATTGATTAGAACTGCATTATTTTTGTTTGCCAAAAGAGGATGGCCAGTAGTAGTTTAAAGGATTAAAGTAGACTGGTGTAATACTAGATCTCCTCCACTACTACAATGTATTGGTGGTAAGTGCTTCTTAATGCCAGATAAATATTACTGCACAGGTGATTACTCGAAAGTCCTACCAAAGACCCACCATTGAATTCAGCAAAATTGACTACAATACTATACATGTACACTACCCTTTCACCCCAAAAGACCATGAGTCTCATACTATCCTGGCTGTAAAGTCCTGTGCACCAGTCATGACTTACAGAGGTATGCAAGGCTTCAAAGGAGAGTGAGTGAGTGAGTAATAGATGTTTAACGCCATTTCGACAGCTAAGGTCATATTCATGGCAAAAACTGCATTACACATTTTCACAGAGGAATGTGTCAGTGTCCACGCATATGTGCACCACACACATCCGAGGGAATAGGGAAGAGGAGATATAGACCCTTTCAAGTTGGCTAGGGAAGCCCAGGCTTCAAAGGGCCATCCATAAATGACTTCATGCAGAAGGAGGTAAGGGGGTCAAAGCTCCCTCTTCTATAGTAAAACCATGACGAAGGGGGAAGGGGGAGTAAAAAAAATGGTCAAGAAAAGCATGACATCAATTATGCATAGCCCCTGCCCAAATAACTTACTAACGATCAGGCCCCAGTTCACGAAACGTTTCTGAACTGCTTCAAGCAGCTGATTTAGCTCAAGCAGATCAGTAGCATCTCTGAATACCTGAGAGTAAGCCTCACACGCTGGAGCTTACATAAGTCTAAATCACTGTGATGGTTATTGATATCATTATGTTTACCTTCCCTCACATACCCCTCCATACTAACTATAGTTGTTGACATTTGCTGTTGAGTGCTGTTGAGTGTCACGTATGTAATTAGTGGATTCTCACATCAATAATCTGCCACACCTGGTACAGTCTCAGGCAGTCATTCCATTTATATAGAAGAAGGCATACACAGCCTGTATAGGCCGTATTCTGTTTATGGTCTGGCTCCGAGTTACAAGGGGATCAAACAAGGATACGCTGGAGGTGATCACGCTAGTTTTGAGTAGGTTTTGCTTTTTGATTGATCACAAGATTGTCTTGGGTTTTCATTCCCTAGATGCTTGATATATGTTCAATGGCAGCATTGTATCTCAATGTATAATTTTGTGGCTATGATTCATGAATGAAGCCATGGTGCTGCAGGTTATGTCTCACCTGTGATGGAGGTCTGAGTGTGGAAATGAAGATTCCCTGAACATGTTTCAATTAAAAGCAAATCTTAAATATCCTCTATGAAGCTGCAAGCAATTGGCTAGTATCTGTCCTAGTACCTGACTGGAGGTGTCTGACCGGAAGAGTTGCTGTCCTACTTTTATTGTTGATAGACATATATGAAGTTTTCTATCATTTACAATAAATTTACTGAAACTAATAACGATGCCTAATCAGAAAGATGGGATTTAATGACAGCCGATCAAACAATTCTCGAGACAGAAGTTAGCCAAATGTTACATTGAAATAAAATCACAATTTAGTTTATTGTATAGATAAAAGGGATTTGTCCACTGGACAATCACACTTTAGTTTTTGCCCATTAAAAGTTAAAAGTTGATAATGAATACTGGGGTACCAGTATTTCTATGCCCTTACTGCCAGACCATTGCATGTAAAAGGGGTAAGATGATAGATGTTTATACCTAAATCATTTGTAATATCTATACTTTTTTTGTGACATTATTCGAACTACAGCCCAATATAGCAGCCATTCAGAAAACTCCATTTCATATTTGCATCCCTTATATATGAGAAATAGCCTGCTGCATTTATGCATCTCACTATGGAAAAAGGTGATTCAGTTTAATTCATTTATGTAAAGCAGGTCCCAGTTATGTGTTAATGGACTAATGACCTATTGTAAAGTGTTCAACTATTAAAGGAAAGGACAACCCTATTTTCATGATGACTCATTTTACTAGTATTTTTATTGATTAAAAAGATGCAAACATATATTTTACCATATCTGCTGTTGTAAGGACAGGAGGAAGACCTCCCTGATGCAGAATATGACGTCACATAAGACAAGTGATATGCAACATTGTATTGGCTGGATAAATATTGTAGCACCTGATGCATCTGGTCTCTTGTGACGTCATACTCTGCTGAAGTCTGTTTCCTTCCCTTACAATAGAGATATATGCTGAAAAGTATGCCTAAATCTGTTTAATCAACGAAAATACTACCATCATGAAAATATGGTTGTCATTTCCTTTAAGCATCAAATTGATTCAGCTCAATAAGGATAGCACTCTCTATGCATAATGCACTGTGCCAGTCAACTAACAGAATATATCATTGGAGGAGTGCAGGATGCCCATTGGTCGTCATGATGCACCAATGAAGTGCTGGCGAGCAGACTTCCCAGCACTTCATTGGTGCATCATGAAGACCTGTGGCCATCATGCATTAATGCATCAGCAGCCCTTAAAGGGTTAAAAATAATCATGCTAGAGATCAGAGCAATTTTTATACTACAATTATTGTGAATACAATACAGAGTATGAAGCCGAAGGAGATGTGGATAACTTATACAAAGAACTCAACATTTCATGGTCTTGACCGAGCATTCAACCAAGAGAGACATCTGGGTAGAAGGTGAGCCATGTACTTTATTCCTTAACCCTTTGCGGCTGATAACATATCTCACCTTCAATCTGGCCCCAGCTCGACCACTAGCGTGAGTCGTCTCTGCCGACCAGCGTTTCTGGGTAAACGTAGTTCTGGGCGCTGGTTGCTGTAGTGGTTATATGTAGGCAGGTACACTGCATAGTAATATTCCCCACAATATGGGGACCCACAATCCCCAAACACGAGAGAGGGAGTTCCCTGAATCCCAACTGGACGAGACTGATCTCACCTTTTGGCTGTAATGATGCATGAATTCAGCCTAGGGGAGTCCACTTGCTAGGTCCTCATTCATGTAGTGTTAACTACACTCGGACCACTTAACCTATATCAACCCTGCCGTTTAGCCGTGCTACATGAATGTAGCGCAGGTGAGTTACTTGCCTTGGTTGTATTTGTGCATCATGACAACCACATCATGAATCAATGGAATAGGGGGCTAGGCCTACTTAAAGGATGGAAATGTAGATAATTAAACAACCCTTTAAAGGCCGCCATGATGCACCAATGAAGTGCCGGCAAGACTGCTCACCAGCACCTCATTGGCACATCATGCCAATCCCATCTGGATGATGCATCAACTCCCGGAGGGTTGTCATGATGCTCCAATCAAGTGCTGGCGAGTAGTCTCTTTGTAGTCTTCTTGGTGTATTCTGATGACCAATAATGAACACACATTAGGGAGTGGTCATTATTTATTAACAGGGGGGGTGGTGGGTTTGAGGGGGGGCGTAAAATTTTCAGACCCCTCCCGAGGGGGGGGCTAAAAAAATGTTGACCCCTCTTGAGGGGGGGGCTTAAAAATTTCACCCTCTTTTTAGCAAAAAAGCCCGCGTGCTACTATAGATCAAAGAGGGGCTAAAAAGATTTTGACTGTCGTCGAGGAGGGGGCGTAAAAAATGTCCGCGCGTCCGCGCGAAAACCCACCACCCCCCCTGTTGATAAATAATGACCACTCCCTTAATGCGTCAGCAGCCCTAAAAAAGTTAAGTAATGTAAGAAAGGAAAATTATAATAACCTGGACAAGAGTTCACCTTATCTAGTCTATGACACATTCTCAAACTATAAAAAGGTGGGAGTTCTTTTGACCACAACATGTAATTACTAAGCTGTATCCATTAATCTCCTCATTACGTAGTGTTAATCCTGAATGATTCTGTTATGATTTTCACAGAGCAATCTGGCTACTGATGATCCTGGGGACATTCCTGTTCATGATGTACACAATATCATCTGGAGTATCCAAACTGCTGCACCCTGAGTATATGACACAAATATCTGTTAAAAGACAGTCATCCATTCCCTTCCCCTCCGTGACCATCTGCCAAAACAATATGTTCATGTAGGTTTAAAAAAATAGTGTACCATTCAGATGAATTTCTTCTGAATTTAACAATCTAAGAATGTGCTGCCAGGTCAAATATTAAATTATATTCATGAAATTGCAGGAAGAAATCTGTTGAGGCTTACCCTGATATACTTGCCTATGTCATGCTGACTGCTGGTAACGATGCAAATTGGATGACAGAAAACACAACATTGATGGAAATAGCGAGATCTGTGTCACTGAAGGATGTTGACCAGACAGAGCTTACTCAGAAACTGGTTTCGGCATCTCACCCTATGTCAAGTACAATTGCCATTACATCTGGATTTAACAACCAATCTCCATCTGACACGCTTGACTGGTTCACACCTGAGCTTACGTCCATGGGGATGTGTTACCGCTTTAATAAGACTGAATTTGTCAAGTACCCTGGGGAAGTGTACGGCCTCAGAGTGCTGTCTGTGGTGATGAGTACGAACTATTTCTACAAGCAAGGAAGCCTGGGTTCTGTAGGACTCAAGGTGGAGTATACAGATACATTTTTAGGCCTACCATGTTATTGTGATAATGTGCCAGTTTGAAAAGACTGCCGTCTTGTATGAGTGCATGGTCATTTCCATAAATCACAACTATGGACCCTAAGTCAGTGAAAATACAGGCCTTTATTGTCTCAAGAAAGCTGTCAATGTCTGTAATTCCTACCCGGCATCTTCACCTCCCTCACACCTGTCTAGAATGAGTGAGTGTCCTATAATCTCTTTTGGCACTCAGACTAAACTTGTGATGTACTATGGATAATGAGGCACAAAATGGTTTAGCTTCATCTATGCTTTAGTAGCCAAAGAATCCTGTCACCAAATGTTACACAGATACATGACCTTTGAGTGACTCCACTGACATGTCTTTTTAATTTTTCAATTTCAGCTGTTTCCTCATAGTAATGATGTACTTCCTGAGGTTCAATCAAGAGGCATTGGCGTCCCTCCTAAAATAGAGACTTTCATCAGTCTACGAAAGATCATTGTATGTAAAAAATTACTTATTAAATATTATATATATATGATCAATGTGTAAATAAAGTATTGGGTTAGGAAGAATTTTAATCATTCAGAGCTATAAAATAGAATCTAAGCTCCTAAATAAACCTTTGAAAGAGGAGCTTCCTTTTGCATGAAACACTTTAAGAGAAATTCAGAATATACCATTTATAACATGTCACCTTTTCATAGCAAAAATAAGTACAGTCCACTCTGTCTTCAATGGTTGCTTTATCAAAATCTCATTGATATATAGAACATTGTTGATCAACCATTACAGTGTAGTTGACTATATTGAATGTTTAAATAGCCTATTCTAAGATGACACATTATGAATTCCAGACCCATCGTCTGCCAGAGACAGGATGTGTACCTGAAGGCTCAAACACATTGGACCTGTATGACACCTACAGTCAGTCTGCTTGTATGAACGAGTGCTCCATCAAACATCAGGTCAACATATGTGGATGCAAGTACTACTATAGCCCTGGTAAGGAAGTCCATTTAATGCACACAAACATGCTTTATTTTGATAAATATTAATCTAAATTTGATGGGTTCAGAATACATTAGAAGATCCATGCAACTCTACAATTGTGTTTTGGACATATATCCAAGAAATACCTTCAAGAATCATTTTACATATCCTTGAGAACCAAATTACTTAATCCCTTGAAGTTTACTTCCATCCTGTCACACAGTTTTTGCACCTTTCCATCATTAATTCACAATGACCCATTAATGGATGAACATCTCTCCACAATTGTTGGTGTCTCAAAACTAGTATACTTAATCGCTCCATTCAGGAAACTACAGTCTCTGTCTGACTAAAGAGGAGTTTGTTTGTCTTCACCAGCTCACCAAGAATGGTAAGTCTGTGAATGCATTTTCATCTTGTTTACATTCCCTTTAGTGCACCAATGGATAACTAGTGTAGTGACTCATTGTCAGAAATTAATACCATACTGCATACACATGGTCTCAATACCTTTAGACATTTCTCATTAAGGAATACCTATTGGTTTTAAGTATGAGCATTTAACTACTGGTAATGCATTAGTTTATCATAACTACTAAATTTGTCAACAGGACTCGACCTACCTTCTCTGGGTGTATCAACCTCCTATGGATTTGGCAAATTGCCCTTTTATAAAAAGCCACTGTAAACCACTCATGCTAGGTATATATAGCCATGGTCACCGATTGGTGGGCAAGGAAATATGTATTGACGCTAAGAGGCACTCGTTAAAATTGCACCAAAGAATAAAATAAAGCACTTTATAGTTATGATTGAAACTTTCTTTTTATGGGTTTGAAAAAAGTACTTGTTTGTATAAATAAAATTTGTGCTTCAGACTCTTTCCCTGAAATGTCATGTGACTGTCCACCTAAATGTGTTGAGGAGACATTTGATACAAAGATATCAGGCCTTCCTTACCCTTCACCTTATCTGGAGGACTTCATCCGTAGACAGAAGTGGTGGTGGCTCACCCTGAATTGGTAATATTTAGATGATCAGCATAGAATTTTTTCTTCTTTTGTAATAAGATTATTGTTAATTAAAATCTATCTAATAACTATTTCTATCTGATATTAAGGACGGGAGCGGCAGGTGCCTAGCGGCCATTTTGTGAATAATGCTTTTAGCTCATTGAGAACTATCTGGCACTTTTTGAAGCAAGTTTCTATCATTATTAGTTCAAAAGTTAAGTCTAGTGATGTAAGTGTACATTTTTACTAGGTTTGAAGAAACTTTTCCAGAATACCATGAAACCCCCCTCTACCCCTCTCTGGCTGTCGTCCATAGGCTTATGCATTACGGTGCCCACCCACCTTACATTCGCACTGACCTTGTGAAAAAAGTAGCGTTGGTACCATATGATTTTATATTTCTATCTTGTTTAGAACATGTCAACAGACATAATTGTAGTTTTTGAAAGAAATTGTTTGTCCAGTTTTGGTTATATTCACAAAAATCCCTCTGAAATCCAAATTGGATAGGTATTGGCCCATTGGACCCCATGTTAAAGGGTCCTCTCGATGATGGCCGGTACCGAAGAAAGAAGTGTTGGTACCCCAACTTTTTTTCACATTTCAATTACATATCATGTAAAGAACAAATATTTCAAGTTACAAGGAAATCCTTTGTCAATTAATTTTTGGGTCACCTGGAGCCCTTGTCCTTAACTGGTTTTGTCTGAAGAAGACCCAATTAAACCACAATGAACCAAATGTAGGGATGTTCCTTATAGGTCAGGTTTATAAAGTAGTGTTGGTACTCCAACTTTTTATTTCACATTTTAATTACATATCATGTAAAGAACAAATATTTCAACTCCTTTGTCAATTAATTTTTGGGTCACCGAGCCCTTGTCCTTAACTGATTACACTGAAAACACGCCGCTATTGGAGAGTCGTCATATATGACGAGTTTAGGGTCGTCAGAGTGTCGTCAGGTCATTATGACTACCCTAACTCGTCATACTGACCATCTTGGCTATACTGCTAGTCTGTGTGTAAGCCATGAGAGGTCCCCACTATACCCTCAGGCGATACATATGATAGACCCTGGGGTGTATACAGCCTAATATCTATATATTGTACTTGTTGTATAGCCTGCTATGCAAAGGGGAATCCAAGCCTCAATTGACACAACATTATCTGTAAAAAGATTGGAATGTGTAGGTAGAAATGTAAAAAAAGAAGATAGTTTATTTCCCTACTTACACCTCTCTTGTGGATATGACTGGTGCATGTGTTGAGTGTGCCCAGATATAAAAGATATGTGTACTCACACTGCAGTGCACTCAAATGAGCCCATGATTGTGGTTTTGGAATATATTCAATAAACACTGATCCCCAGATGAGGGGATGAAATTTTATTCAAAAGAAAAGTTGATAAATTCAGGAAATTTGTAAAGGGCAATACTGGGATAAATTGAATGGCTTAACAGGACACATTGGCCACAAAGGGCAGCAATAGTGACGACTTTAGGTCGTCACTGATGACCTAGAGTCGTCACCTATGAGGACCCCATGATGACCCAAAGCTGTAGATTTAGGTATTGTCAACCTGAGGACCTAAAGTCGTCATTATTGACGAGTTTTGGCTCTCTTAGGTTTTCAGTGTAATGTAAATCATACATTGAGGTTTTGTCTGAAGAAGACCCAATTAAACCACAATGAACCAAAGGTAGGGATCTTCCTTATTGGCCACTAGCTGGTCTGGAGCTGGTTCCAGTGACACAAACTGATAAGATGGCACCAGCATGTCCCTGGAAGTGGGTGTTAACCAGGGACAAGGTACCCATCATGGTATGTGTTATCAGTGGGTTTTACCTCAACCAGCGAAATTCAAAATGGCTGCTCCACTAGGCCTCCATACTGTGTCCTATAGGGGAGGATAATATACCCTAGAACAGTACTAAAATGTTCAATGTCATGCCCCAACTTCACTTGAGAGCATTCCCTTCAATCCAGGGTGCACCTTGTAGTAATGATTTGACCTAAAATCTAAAAGATATTGCCTGAAATATATCAAATCGAATAACAACATTACACATTCAGGGAAAATACTGCTGTCACAACTGTATACTTTGAGACTTTGGATGTCACGACCATCCGCGAACAAAGGGCCTACACGACTGATGACTTCTTCAGTAAGCAAAATTATTGATTTTATTACATTCATTGAACTGCCTATTCAAGTGCCTATGGTAAAACTTCAATTGACTTAACTTAGTAAATTAAATTTCTGCCATGTTTATGCATCATTTAAGAGCAGTAAACATGCAGAGTTAGTAGGATGCATGAGTCTAATGTGGCAAAGGTATTCACAAGGGTTGAATTTAGGGAGTAGGAATACTGAAGGATGCAGCACTTTTTGAGAATTTTGGAGTCAATTCACATAATCTATAGGACCATCATTAGGTTTCTGTCCAAAATAGTCAATTTAGCTAATCATAGAAGACTAATGTTATGTATTAATTTCTATCCACTTCCAGGTGATGTAGGAGGCTTGATGGGGCTGTGGCTGGGTGCGAGTGTGATAACTTGGGCTGAGCTGATTGAGGTACTCTGGGATCTGTGTACAAACACAAAACAACAGACAAAGACAATTAAAGTAAAACCAGCAGGCATCACCACTAATCCAGAAAATGAGAAAGAGAAAATAGCTTTCAGCTAGGCATCAGTTAATAAGGGAGTAAGGTATGGGCTAACAGGCACTGAATTGCTTGTATCACAGAATTTGATACCCTATGATACAAGCAATTCAGTGCCTGTTACCCCATACCTTACTGGCTCTATTACACGATTTATCAATAAATTGTCAATAGTCAATCAATAGAATATCAATAAAAAAGTTGAAAATATAAGGTCCACTGCGAGTGGGCGAATAGTCAATAAAGCCAGCATAGCATTCTCTCTTTTCTATAGAGGCAAAAAGCTAGCCCAGGCTGGGATGTGAACACCTTTAACAGGGGTTTGGAGTACGACGTTCTGTCCACTACGCCATTGCTATAGCCATCTGAAGCCTATCGCTGTTTCTTACCTGGCTGGGTCGGTTTGGCACTGTGGCATTCTACTAACCAACCTATACTGCTGCTATGAACGTCTGGCTTTTAATCATATCATTGACTTGTACAGACCTGGTTCTAACCAACCGTTTCTCATCAGTCCCTGTGGCACAATCCATAGGACGCTGGCATACAGAGCAGTATCTGTTTGACCCCTACCTTTGGCAATGAAAATTTCATAGGAGGAATGATTTTAAATATGTTCCTCCACATGTAAAAGTTGCCTGATATCCATGGATATCAGGCACACCATACAAAGTCATGATGCATGCATGCATCATGACGTGCAATATCGACAGGTATCAGAATGGGAATATCCAGAAAAAACACCCAAAATCACAGAAATCTTGTAATAAGTCATGATATCTGAACACCAGTGCTGTAGATAGATCTCTTACCATAGGAATAGCACCAGCAGAATATTTTGTATCATCTTCATTCATGGAGTCTGGTCATATTGTTCTGTTTTAGAAGTCATTCAGCTCAATTTACTTCAATGGATTTCCTTATGTTATTTTTCTCATCCCGTCCTCCCACCAGGAAAATATATAAGTAACTGTGACCTCCCAACCCCTACATAAGGAGAAATGTAAATCTAGCTATAGTTTTCAAACCACGCCCTCCCCCTTTCCACCAAATATAGTGGTACATTGAGTTTAAGTAGACCACCTAGGGCCTTTTTACATAATGTCACTATCCCAGCCCCTTTAACAGTGTCTAATCAGCATGCCCCCCCTCAGCTCACAATAATTCACTTGCACCAACTTAGTCAGAGAGGGAAGAAAATTTGTCAGCAGCAAATCCTAGAGACCAATATTTAATCATGACTTCCCGTCTTACTGAATCAACTACTAACACAATGCATGCAGTCATAATCCTTATGGCATGACTGTTTAGGACAAATACTAGCATTGTTATATTAGCAGATAACACAATCAATATTAGATGCATGCTGTCTCCACTCAACTAACATTAAACAGATCAATGAATAGAGCCTTTGTAATTGGCACTGAAGCTGGTGTGCCAGATAAAATCTATTTTAGGCCTCTGACCTTTATTCCCAGCTTATGGCTTGCTATCAACTTGTGTTGCTACAGTATAAGCAGCATTGCTTAAGCATTAAATGGCTAATAATGCATATCTATTGGTTGTCACAATGCATTGATACAGCCCTTGTGAAAAACTCAATAGGGCTTCATTAATGCATCATGCTCACCCTAAAGGGTCGATACACTTCATGATGCACCAAATTAACAAGTGCTGGTTGGTGGACTTGCTAGTCCTTCATTGGTGCATCATTCCTTATTGTCTCTTCATATCATTAGCCGGCGTGGGACAGATGCGGAATATCCCTCAGAACTGGCCTTGCGCAGACTTTCAAAACATTACTTTCTTAATAAAGAAATGTGTTAAAGTGGTGTGTCTCTTCCTAAGATGTGTGCACTGACTCCTATGATATCCTGATATATGATTTGAAATAAATCTTTTAAATCAAAAATCATGTTCCACTTGTTGTCACTTTGATGCTATGCCTGGAGCTCATGTACTAATGTAATGCCTCGCATATATAATGTGTGTAATATGATATAATATGCATTGTACTACACACTGAGGGACATCACATTGGTATGCCTGTACTGTGCATAGACCAGTGTACTCTACTTGTACACAGAGTACTTGAGTACTGAATATGAAGTAAGGGTTATCTTCTTGGTGGTCTCAAGGAAGTAACTCACAATGAAAAATTAAAAAAATGAATAGATCTATGTTAATCATTTAAGTGCCCTTTGGTCAACATGATGCACTATATAAATGCAAATACATGGGTAAAAGAGATAACTGTAATGCAGGAGTTTTAAAAATTGAGCCTTGTGACACAGGGATTTTGAAAATTGACTGATGATGACAGTTTCAAAGGTTCCCAGTACATTGGAATATACAAAAAAAAGTGACTGAGTATAGTGTTAGATCCACTGCCATCGTTAAGGCAATTTTGACAATTCCCACGACTTATGATATTGAAAAAGTGTAGAAAAAAACGGGTCAGAGTAGCAAAAATTTGCCCAACCAACAGCAGTGGAACAAGTGGTGTGTGAGACGTGTCTTGCTCAAGGTTGCTGATGCTACCAAATGGGACTGTGCGCCGCTTCCCTTGCTCATTCTATCTTTTTGTTGGGGGGGGGGGGTTGCAAACTCCAACAAGATCCCTGTACCAATTGGCTAAGCCTCGGCCATTCCATGAAGGGCATCCCTGATTGGCTTAGTGCCTTTGCTTATTCCTCCCAGTTTCCATTCTTTGTTCATGCTCCTTCAATGATTTATAAACGTTTTAGCTGTGTTTCGTTAATTAGTATGCCAGGTTGAATCATATAAGCTTTACCAATTCAATAGTTCAATTGAAATCTTAATATCTATGCTTCTATATTATATACACATAATGATTTCATTAACATCACTTGTCGTGACATTGCAGAAATTAAGCTATGGCCTTTTTAAATACTGTCTCAGGACACAATGATGAGAGTAGTATATAGGTGCAAAGTCAGCACAGAGGAACAACTACTGAAATCCGTTTGACCTACTTACGGACCGGAAGTGACCTTTTGACCTCGACCCCTTGACCAATCAGAAGCAAGCATTTGACCGGAAGCGAGGTCATGACCTAGTTTCTCAAGCTCTGATTGGCTGAGAGGTGGTTGCCAGGGCAACAGCAAAAATAACAACAAAATGTGTTGTTGTCATGGCAACGTCACATGGACAGTAGCAAAGAAATAAACAAATGCTATGACGTAATCACCTGACACCTAGTGGATATTATTGGAACTGCTTAAAAGTTGTGTTTAGTGGAGCCCCCTTGTGGTTAAAAAAAACCTAGTGACACTCTCATGCCTGACACCTAGTGGATATTATTGGAACTGCTTAAAAGTTGTGTTTAGTGGAGCCCCCTTGTGGTTAAAAAATAAAAAAAAACTAGTGGCGCTGTTAGGCGCATTTCGCCAATCTGCGCATATCGCCAAGTTTGGTTTGCGCCAAGCACTAATGGTGCGAGATTTTACTGAATTACTTTCAGATTTATCCAAATGTATTGGATATGGAGTTATGAAAGACAAATATTTATGTTACTCAACCGATGGCTTAAGGTGTAGTAATTTTGGCTTTTTAATATTATAAAACAACTTCAAAATGTAAGACATGCTTGCTGATACACCAATATTGGTGCTTGGTGCAAGATTGGAGCTTTGCGCGGCGCTATTTGTAAATTGCGCTGCACAATTTGAGAATTGCGCCGATTAGTGATTCGCGTGGAACAACGCCCTCACGCCTGACACCTAGTGGATATTATTGGAACTGCTTATAGTTGTGTTTAGTGGAGCTGTTCCGAAAAACCGTCAACCCAACACATCCTATGTCTAAATTTTATATACAAGTGCCTGGACTCTGAACTTGAAGCTAACATAGGCCTATCTGCCTTTAGGTTAGTCCAATCTGACTGACCATGAAATGGTTTGGGAGAGATGTTTGTTTACTTCTCTAGCTCTCAGTGTTGGCACTTCAGTGGGATTGGGGACATTATTGTCTCCATCAGGCATGCATGGTTTATATTATCAATGCATGCACAGAGTGCATACATACAAAAATATGATGGGTATTGTTTCATGGACTCACCCCACTGGTAGAGTATTATATAGCAGTGCCTATACATACAATACAGTACCTGTAGATTAACAGCACCTCTTGCTGTAATTCTACACTCCTAATTTCTGTAAAATTACAGCAATAGTTGATGGAACCTCAGTTGCCAGCATAGGTTTCTGTAAAGTTACAGTATATTCTGCTGTTCATTTACAGAAAATATTGCTGTTATTTTACAAGACATATATATGTAATTCTGCAACATATCTTGCTGTTAATTTACAACATATGTTTCTGTAGATCTGAATGATCTTGTTGTATGGTTACAGTGGTTGTTACTGTATGATTACTGTGGATTGTATTGTAGAATTACAGTAACTCACCTCCTGTAGATTTACAGCAAAATGTATTGGAACCAAAGTTGCCGAGGGTTTTTGCTGTAAAATAACCCTGCCTACTACTAACAGTGTACAACTGGTATAGTCATACGGATTTCGAAATAAATCACTATGAATATTCGATAATCATTGATTCGTCAGTGGGCCTATACATATTTACTTTCTGCTTGCCAGCTGTTATCATTTGTACTAACTAAATGTGATTCTCATGTCAGTGTTACTTGTAATTCCTTCATCAATACACCATCACAACTGGCTCTCCTACAAACCCATACATTTTGTAGGGAGTAATCTATAGCTTGACAAGACGAAATACCACAAACAGTCTACCATTGATCTTTAGCAAAATATCAAATTTTTCAAAATTGATATTTTTGCATTTTTCTAACTTATGGGTAGACATCTTTTAGAATCCTTGCTTCCTAAAGTGAAAATAAGCCCCAAAAGCCTGAAAGACATAGCTATATGTTTTGTGGTTGTAGAGAATTACATAGGAATTATATAGTATCTATAATTTATCATATGTTTAATATGTTGATTATCTCAGTTTAATCTATTATTAATCAATCCGACTACATTTACTGCTAGAAGATCCTCAGAGGGCAGCCGGCTTCATATGTGCAAGTGTTATATACCAAATGAAAGCTCTTGATGAGCTGTAAATGAATATGGCAATACCTAAACATTTCCTATGTGCGACTTCCGAACCACTTTGTCAGGATGGGTCACATATGTCTCCATGATGCCTCAGATCTCAAGTTCTTTTTCATCTTGATGCATCTGTGGAGAGTCTGATACCAGGATTGATAATCATACCTTGCCATTGTTGATACATAAATAAAGTACTAACATTTTGGAAATATTAACTTATACCAATTTTACCATTTCTAAGGAGTCTCACTATTCCATTGATGTTTTTTAGTATTACTGGTATTGCTCTACAACCTACCATGGGCTTCTGTATTAGATAAACCATGCTCAATTGACGATAATTATTTATGTTAATTTGATGAACAGACAAACTTTCGATTTCCTTCACAAAAGAACCATGTCGGACCTTTGTCAGGAGGTTAATTCAAAAGATCCTGGGATTTCTACCCCTGTGATCTTAGTGTAGGCACATATCATAAGACCTGGCCAGTCTACCCTATCTAATGCAGTGGTTGCAGGCCTGGCAGGAATAGCAAGTTCTGAGATCACTTTACTATTCCTTTTCCAGTGCTAAGATCACCGTGATCTTAGTGAAAGAATTGCATAGTGGTTTAACCTGAGTATAAGAGCACTTACAGGGAACACTCCTGATCGAAAGAGTGAATAGCCTGCTGCATACATATAGAGGGGAGGGAGGATGTTTGCTGAGTGTCCTTGAGGGCTCTTAGGGCTACTCATGTGTTAAGTGCATTGTAAGGTAATTCTTCCCTTCTCTCTCTTTGTCATGGGGGGAGGGCACAATGCTTCTAATAGGCAAGCATAAATCATACATTCATGAGAACAACTCTTGAGTACTGTACGAGGGTCAACTGCACCCTGTGCTCTTTTGTTAGCCCATATGGGGACGGGGCACGATGGTATAAGCACTCTTGTGAAGAAGAGTGACTCCACAGCTATTCCTTTATTTTGGGACTCTTACCCCTGTGCCTAGTCAGTTCTTCTTGGAATAGTGTAGGAGGGCTGAGGCTAAGATCGATGCGATCTTAGTGCTGGCTAGGAAATGTGAATGCAGTCTAATCTTAAGATCGCTTAATAGGATAAGGTAGAATAATTCCTAAGATCGCTGGGGTTGCGATCCCAGGATGTTTTGAATTAACCTCCTGAGTAGTGTCCGCCCATCTAGTTTCTGGTTCTTCCTCCTGGTAGGACTCATCATGGGAGGTGCATATACCTTGAACATAACTTCAAATGGTAAGTGTGATATAAAACTGTCAACATGTCACATTGTAAAAGTCCTTCTTAGTAGCAACCCATGGCCCTTTGTCCCTGACTTCATAACTTATCATTTTTCCTGTTCAATGCTTCCACTTCCCCTTCTCTTCACATAGTCATCTATGTATTATCAAGGTGCCATTATATAGGATACATTATTTTTAAACACAAGAAACTCCTGAGGCACAGCTGTATAAAGCCTTAACTCCAAGTGACCGGATCCTTGTACGTCCAACTAAGAACAAGAAAATACCTACACAAGTCAATCTTGCACATACGCTTGGAAAAATACAGAGTTTGGTATTTAGTTGACTTATAAATGTTCTCATAACTTACAAACCATTACTAATGTGGATGTCCTGGCATGATTCCCTCTATTTCTATTCATCGCTGAACACGATTTGTAAAATGGATTAACAGTACCATTGAAAACTCTAAAAGTGCACTAAGGAATTATGATGTTAAGATCAATATACAATCAAAAGCCTTTAAGTTTGGTCATTTATGTACCTCATACAAGGGATTGTGACCTGTTTCATTACATTTTGACTTTATTCCTCAGAACATTTGCTTCCTCAGATAGTTTTCGTTAAATCATTTAAATCTGAGGAAGCAAGGGCTGACAGCATAATCATCAATACAACCCCAATCACCTCCATAGTCTCCCTCTCCCACTATATCTTAAAGACAAACACTACAGGCTGACCAATGTTAGATCTTCTATTGATAAACCCAAATAACTCTGGATAGTAGTACTTTGATATATAAAGAATAGGAAAATGCAAAAACTATAGAAATGAATGAGTAAAATATTTTTTTTTGTCACATTTTGCATCACAGTGAGCAACCTGTCACGGTTAAAATGAAAAAGTTGTGAATTTCTAAAAAATATTAATTTTCCCTTAACTATAGGATCCGATGGGAATTCAGATGGCCTATAAACATCTTAGATGTAACTATAGTGATATAATATGTGAGTTCTCATATTCTTTTATAGGATATGTCAAAAATGGAGTTGACTTCATTTGGAACATTTAGTTTGGTCAGTGCTCACAATACTTCCTTTGGCCATTCAAAAATGAAACTTGTTTCTCATCACCAACCCACACATTACAAAATTAGGGATTTTTTGTTGTTGTTGACAAAACAGCTCATAAATAAAGACATGATATCTGTGTATTGCAGAACCCCAGTGGCTGCTGTGTGAAAAACTGCATTATTGATAGTTAGCTGCCTACCTCGGGCCTTAATCGTGCATTCCATACTAAAGTTGACTACTTTTTTCCATTCTTTTAGTACATTTTTCTCAAAATTATCAAATAAACGCAAATCTTAAATCATGATTTTTTTATAAGGGCAGTGATCAGAAACAAGTTTTATGGTTTTGGAGTGACCTTCTGTCTAACAAGTATGTGGTACACAATTAGAGTAAAGTCTGTGTTTGATTAGATAATGATGATGTATGCATACAACTCATGAGAAAAATAAAACATTATTGAATCTCTTATTCTTTGAGAAGGATCTAATCATCATGAATTTCTATTAGGATATTGTACCTTCAATCAGATGGTTCTAAAGGTTATTATAATTGTGCCAAAACAGAACATGTGGCATGATAACTTACCAGTAACTGGCAATAATTTAATTACTTATTGTTTAGACAATGCAAATATATAAAGGAAACATCCTCTCGAAGCCTATGATTGAGTGGCTTTTGATGATATATTATCAAAGGAAAGAAAAGGTTATTTCTGCTTTCCAGAGATGGGTGGACCCATTTATGATCTGGGATGCTGCCGATTATGAATACACATACAATGCCCGCGTCCCAACTACCTCTGTGTGGAAACCACCGTTTCACTTAGTCGGGTACCAACTAATGTCATAGATATCACAACCCCTCTCTTCCTTAACTTTCTTAGTTGTAAACCTTACGTCACAAATTGATAGTGCACAGATTTTACGACAATGATGGAACAAAGTGTGTTCTAAAACATAGCTAAAATGAGTGTGTCCTTAAACATAAGTTATTATATCCCAACAAATTAGTGTCAGCTTGAGACATGGGGTAACGCTAGGTGTTAGAAACGTGTACACAGTGTTAGGAAGGTGTTAGACTCAGAAGTGACTCAAGCTAACACAAGGTGTTAAACTCAAAGTTACTCAAACTGACGCCATGTGTTAGATGCACACACACTCAAACTGACACTATTTGATTATTTGTGTGAGGATGCTTCAAATTTGTTGGGGGTGGGTGGGTGGGAGGAGGTCTCCAATATGATATTATGCCTTCAATTCTTTATTGAAAATTGAAACACCTCCTTCTGTAGGTCTCCATTCCACAATACCATCCATTTGGTATCATCATCTTCAATGTGAAACAGCTTTATTGTAATTCCAAGACATTTCTCCCCCTTAGTACCTGTTTCCAAAGAAGAGAGTCTGATCAGATATGACATACATGCTATAGAAGCAGGGTAGACAATACTGTATGAGTTCTTATCAAATAATTGAGCATCAAGACTTGAAATACACAATTGTGAGAACTACCTGCCTTAATATGTCTTCTCTGCAGTGGCTGTTTGGTTTAACTGCCATGAACAAAGAACTTTGACATTTGAACATTGACAAATCAGTAAGGAGCTTAGCCTCACACCTTACTATAAAGACCAATCAGAGAGGATCATATAGTATCACACCATACACTTAGTGTCTGTTTGAGTGTCCTTGTGTGAGGAAGCGTGACCATGTGTCAGGTGGAGCTAACATTCCCTGTCAAACCTGCCTCCTGTAGAACCCCCAATTATCAACCATCAAGAAGTATTTCACCTGTATACTCAGCATGTCTATCATTTTATCAAAGGTATACACTATCAAGTGATTCTCTGTACATTCTTTTTCCTAATTCAACACAGAGCATTTCCATACATTGCCCAAAACTGCATAAAATCTAGATTTTACCACTTCAGTGTTATGTTCCATTGACAAATCAAATTGTCATCTATAATGTAAACATAGCAATGTAACCACAAAGGACATCATATGTGACATGAACTGGGAAAAGGGGTCTTAGAACCCCTTGCACTAAGCCCCCTTTTCACAGATCTTGTCACATATTGTTCCCTAGTCAAGAAGATTTACTAACGTCTAAAGATTGGAAGGAATAGAGATGTCTACAGATCACACTCAACTGACTTATCCTCACACCTTGATTGATAAATGAGCGAACCCAAGCCCTAACTCATCTTCCCACTACCTGACTCTAAAGTTTAAGGATAGTATCTAAATTTCAATTATTAAGGTCTACAGAGAATGTTAAAGTAGAAAAATAGGTCAAAAATGAGGAAAATCCTGAAAAATGGGGATTTTCCTCCTTTGGCAACCGATGTAGGCCTGGTTAATTAAAGTTTCCACAAAATGAGAGACATGAGAAACTCCTCCCTGCTAAATTATCTCTAGATTATATTCAAATCATCAGAACCATCAATTTTAATGATGTGCCACCCTATATGGTCGTCCAAAAAAAAAGAAGTAACATGAAAAGGAATACTTTTGTTTCATTTGAATTCCATCCCTAGCAACTGGCCCACTAATGCCAGGAAAGTGAAAGAAACAAAATAATTTATGTGGTCAAAATGAGGTATAATTTGTGAATTTCCGATGCAAATTCACAAAATTACATGCAATTGAATATTCAGAAAATGCAGAAAAGGAGGGGGTATAGACTATCCAGGTGATAGGTGAGGTATCACAGGTGTGAGTATGAGTGACAATGTGTTAGATATGAGCCGTATTGTGCAGATGTCACTCATTCTAACACCTACCATAATATCGTGCATATCAGGCGCAACCAGCATATAAGACGCACCCAGACTTCATGGATCAGCTTGAATATTTTAAAATGTAATAACTTTTATTCTACTCAATGGATTTTCAAAATTCAAAAAAACAAACTATGAGCAGCTAAAGCACCCCCTGATAGCCTAAAACTACATTGGAATTTCTGGGGTACATCCTATAAGGCAGACTAGGGGCTTTTCCTAGTGTATAAGGCGTGCCTTATACATGTAATGGTTCTTATTAATAAACTTGTATGGTTCGAAGTAAGACCAGACAAGATATCTCGGGTTAGTGCAACAGGCACATATTTATTCAGGTAAGGGTTTACATTCACCTCAAAGTTGGATGCTAAATATAGAAATAAGCAGAGCCAGACTAACGTCTTCCCCGGCCCCAGGTAAGAGCTGGAGCAGTGCGAACAGTGCTGCCACCACCCTGCAGTGACCAGTGGTCCTTATGACCTCTAGTGGCTACTGGTGATGGGCGCACCGCTCGAACTGCCCTCTCGAGGAAGACGCTCACACTATGTCACGCTCTACAAGCCCCTAAATAAGCAAGGTTTTATGGTAGTGTCCAAACACTCACACAAGTTCACCCCTAGCTGACACTAATTTGCTGGGATAAATAAATGTTTATAAAAAAACATCTATAGGAAGGTAGGAACACTAAGCAGCAAGCCAATCAATAATAAAGCATCACATGTCTTTCAGTGAAACAAATAATATTGAAGGATATTTGTGGAAGAAGGGACTGGTTGATGTTGTGTCAAATAGAGAGATCATTTGGTTAATAAACAGCATCTGTAAAACTGCTTGTAATGTCCAAGCATTCACCTTTACTTTTGACACTCAGACTTGCAACATAACTCTTCATCAAAGTTTCTCAACCCAGTCTGATTTTATAATGACTGGCACACAGATTACTGATGATACTAAGAGGTGGAGTAAAGATGCTGAATGGACAGTTATGAATCACAAATCATCAATGATCCATTGATCTACGATTGGTATAATGTGTCTCAAGTTGTCTTTATGTACACATTTAAGAGGCAGTCTAACTTTCATGTGCTGACTATTATTGTACCAGTGATTCTGCTGTTTGTTGTTGGGTTGACGGTTTTCCTTCTACCGGCTGACTCGGGAGAGAAAGTGTCTCTGAATGTAACATGCCTCATGTCATTCTTCATTATGCAGCTCTCTATATCAGAACAGATACCTCATAACTGGAACTCCATCCCGATCATCAGTAAGTGTATATATGTTACCAGAACTGCCGCTGCTCCCGCTGCTCCCGCTGCTCCCGCTGCTCCCGCTGCTCCCGCTGCTCCCGCTGCTCCCGCTGCTCCCGCTGCTCCCGCTGCTCCCGCTGCTCCCGCTGCTCCCGCTGCTCCCGCTGCTCCCGCTGCTCCCGCTGCTCCCGCTGCTCCCGCTGCTCCCGCTGCTCCCGCTGCTCCCGCTGCTCCCGCTGCTCCCCCTGTGAATATCAATATAAAAACAACACATTAAAAGTGTAAAGCTCATGATTTGTGCAAAAAGGCATTATAACATAAGTGGCTAAATTCTAAAAGCATTAACGCAAAAAATGCACTGTATGTTAGAGAAACTGCTTTTTAATGTAGCTCAGTGTGAAAGTGTGATACATGCACATGCAGGCATTGTATCAATTTGTCCATGCCACACATTTGAATTGAGCTGATATGTCAACACTTTTTCAGTATCACTGCAGATTCTAAGCACAGATCCCATTGTAACTACTCAACATATTGATCAAAAACATAGACACACAAAGTGATTTATACATACATCAAAGTAGAGCGGTGCAATAGAAAATTAAAATATGTTTATCTCAAACATGCGCTGCAATTGGCCCTTAGTTCCTGTTAATTTTACATCGCAAATGTTGACGTATCTCTGAACTTTGTCACTCCTTGCAATCAGAAGTAATCAATCTGCATGTACTAATGTGTTTTATTTTAGTGATCTTCAACTCGATGTTCATGTCGCTGAATGTGCTGTCCGTGTGTGGGACAGTCCTCGTCCTCAACTTGCACCATCGTGACTCTGTCACCGACCCACCAACATGGCTACAAAGGTACATCTGGGCTCTAAGATAGGATATAAATAATCAGGAGAAATTCAAGACCCTGTGAATGATAATGATGACCTAATATGGCATACTCAGGCAGATCTATTGTGCCCATTGAGATCTATAGATGAAATTTTCCAGTTGTATTTCTCACCTACACCTGTGGATAGGTTAAGATATGGTCACATAACTCTAGAGTGTTATGTCAGAAATTCTTAGCATGGCTAAAGATTAGAATCATGTAGAAAATATAACTGTATTTTTCATGGATAGAATTAGTGAAAGAAATTTGGCTTCTCGCATAAATTGCAGGTTCAGTGATTTCAGATGGCTGAGACGGGGAAATACCATTCGTAGTATGAACCTAAAGGTTTCAATTACACAGGAAACGGATGGTGTGGCGGAAACAGATAAAAGTCCTGACAAGACCACCTTGGGTTTAATGTTAAAGGAACTTCATGCCATACGAGTTCAGCTCAGTGACCATGATGTGAAGGATGCGGATGTGAAGAGAAGGTGGAAGGCAGTAGCTGAAGCTATTACTGTCCTGCTGCTGTGTGGTATCTATGTGTTGTGTAGTGTCATCATGGGTAGTGTCTGCATTGGGCTCTGGATGTAGGGATGAATTGATCCTGATGGAATGCATAGCGAATTGGTTGGCTAAAATATCATAACAGAGAACCGACTTTTCTTTCTTCTAATAAGATGCATTTGGATCAACAATCTAAAATGAATCTCAGCACTAATGAATTGATATAATTCTCAATTTCAACCAATGACAAATTTAACCGTGTTACAAGGTGCTCCCTCTAACCATTGACACCTGAACCAGTGTCCATTTGACTATGGTTAGGATAGAGGTTAGAGATAACAGCATAATCCAATCTATCGACATGTGTTTTAGATTAGTGCAACTTTATATGTGTCATCCAAATTGTCTTACCTTGTTGGTGCACCGATGCAGAGTGGTTTTGTAGTGAATGCCCCTCCCATCCTGGAAATATTCCATTTGCTTCTGTGTCATCTACTTCTTTGTATGATTTGGATTTATAAAGAATAAATAACATCTACTGTATTCCCACAATCTTTGTCTACAGGGTGCTACCAAGAGATCTGATTTACCATGACAGGCAGTTCTTAATATTGGGGGGGGGGGGGATTTATCCCAGCCAAGCTCTCATGATTTTTGTTCGAGATAATGGCCGAGAGTCTTTGATTAAGGAAAGCATTACCGCCTGTCCAATAGTTGTCTATATGGCAGGTTTTAACGCTTTTAAGGACAGTTTACAACAATAAAGATACATTGTATAAAGCATTCTCCCTAATGCTTACTCCAACCGACTCGTTGATGTTATGAAAGTTGCAATATCTAAATACGTTTTCACAATAATGTTACCCAGAGTGGCAAAAGGTTGTAACCTGAGGCTGTAAGATGTCTTATAAAACAACATCTAAGCTATTTTACTTAATTTAATCACATATCAATTGCAGATTGGTTGCCCTGTGGAATGTCTAATTGGTCTAGAGTCTATCCCACCAGGATGACAATTCATAAGTCATATGTTTATTAGGTATATAATTTGGAAATGGTCAGGTTTGTATGAGAAAAAGCTCTTAGTCCTTTTAAGGTAATTCACAAAATGTTGTATTTATTTTCACCATAGAAATTGTTAACAATTTCTATTATAGACTTTCATTTCAATGAAAGTACCATTATTTTTCATCATGAACTGAAGTCAGCTTGTGAAAATTATCATTTCAATGAAAGAATCCCCCCAGACCTTTTACACCAGGGAGGTGGGAGATAGAGGGGGTAAGCCCTGCTGAGGTGCATTGATGCCCCCCCCCATCCCCTTCTTCACTGTGCCTCCTGCGTAGTGTGTTGAGAAATCATCTAAATTTAATGTCTGTTATAGTTAAGGGTTGAATTTAAATTCAAAATCAGAAAGGTTTAGGTCATTTCTAATTCAGAATGTGGCAGGAATAAGGGGTGTTTTAGTCCAGGACCTAATTATGCTTATTAACTTGAATGTGGGATGTGGAAATTATCCTTACACAATATCCTTACACATTTCACACTACCACTGTGGTGCTGAAGTCTTAAGGGTCATATCGACTGCCCACGGATGGTCCATCCATTGGCTTTTTCTTTTTCAATAATCATTTTTTAGGGGGAAGGTCAAATTCTTTTCTGCACCTTAAGTTTTGATGGCGGGGGATGGGTGAAGCTGGCTATAATGTGAACTGGCCATTTCTCTTGGTAAATCAAAACGATACTGAATGACGGCTCTTTTTAGCAGAAAGACCCAAGAAAGTGAATGTAAACTTGATTCTGGCAAAAGTACTATACAATGTCTGACATTGATAAATTTCAGGCACATTTCTGTAACTTCGGTATAATTTAGTGACAACTCGATGTAAGAGAGGAACTCCCTGACATCTCTTAAAACACACATTTGGATGATTTTACCCCCCCCCCCTTTAATCTCTGTTCCTTTATTTCCTTTGTTCTATCCAGGACCCCCTGTCTTGTGCGCTCTTCTCTTCTTTATCAATCCATGTTTAGAGTAAAGTGTAATTGTGCAAAGGTTATTCTGTAAAGAAAGTATTAGATGTCTTCATCAAATGAGATATTGACCCTAGCAGAATAACTCACCATGCATAGCTAGCTTTGTTAGTAAAAAGTGTCACTTTATTATGTAAAACCAAACGAACATACATTTATTTCCATGTGATCAAGTACCATGGCATAGGTATCAACTAATAATAGAGTGGCCAGAGTATTTCTTTTAAACAATATGATTGACAATTATTATGCACCTACCTATAGGCCTAATATTGACATTTTGTGTCAGGTTGGTACACTAGGTACAACCCAAGCTATACCTAATTGAAAATGTGTCACCACTGAACTCATTCTGACAGATCTGAGTCTCCATACTGGAAACACACATGCTCCACATACTCCAGGTATGGCACAGATCTGCTACCTAGTGACTATTGCAGGTACCATTTACCCAGACCCTTACCACTCACTGGTCCCTGGAAATTCAGATATCACCCTGATTTTCTCAATTTCCAATGCTCTTAGGAAGTTAAACCACAACATGCAAAACACCTTAAAAGTTATGAAAAGTGGCATCTTTTACATGTGTGTGTGCCCAGCTGGTGGAGCCCTCTGTTGATATTATATTGAAAACTAGGCAAAGAGGCCCCAAAACAAGCCCCAAACAGTTGCCTGGCAATCTCTGGTGGTTGGCACTATCATTCTCATTCCAAAAACATCCTGTTCTTCTAATTTAGAGCTATTTGTAGCAGTTTCCCGCTTTTCCCCCATCATTATTTTTCTCATGATCCTTGACCTAAAAAGGGCTTTTTTGAAGTCCCTATTTTGAATAGACAGTATTTGCATAGGCGGACATAAAAATATTGGGAGGATAGCCATGAAGAGAGTAGATATATTTAAAAAAAAAGAATATTGTTAAAGTGTTGATTTACAGTTGAATAGTGGCCATTCTCCCAAAGGTCAGGTTAAACAAGAAGGCATGGATAGAACTGACGCGAAGGTGAAACAGGCAGGAACCTTCGAATTTTTCAATAGATTTTCCCATTAAAGAGTAGGAACTAAGCCTAATGCCTTATATATGGGGTGCTCCCATCCAAGATTATCTTTGAGCAAGTTATTAGACATCTCCACAGTGCCGCATTCCAGAATGGGGGGCTTCTTGAAAAGTGACATTTACTATAGCATTCTCTTTTTACCTATGTGGTTCTCACGTCAGTGTTTCTTTTTACATTCCTTAGTTGGCCCAATTGTGCTTATGATAGGCCAATTATCTTCGTGGAGTGGGCGGCTAGTGTCACCCCAACGTTGATAGGTGTTACCTCCTAATGTGTGACACATGTTGCCGCTACAGGGAGCTGCTTTATCTCCGCACTTATTGCCAGTAAGCGTTGCAGTGTCAAGAGAAATCCTAGCTGTAATAATATAACAATGTCAGGCTTTATTACCCATATATAACAACATCAGAAATATCACATCCATGACCAATATAATTTTACAGTATATATAATTATTACACGATTTCTGTGATTCTGATTGCGTTTCCTGGATATTCCCATGCACATACCTGTCGATATTGCATGGATATTTTGTAAGGTGTGCGGTTATCCAAGGATAACAGGCACCCAGTTCGGTTATCCATGGATAACATGCACACCTTATATGTCATATGTTACATGTTAAAACCTGCGAAATTTTCATTGCCAGGGTAGGGGTCGAACCTGCAGTCTCCTGATCCCAAATCCAACTCCCTATGCAGTGCGTCACAGGGAGTGATGAGAAATGCTTGGTTAGAACCAGGTCTCTATAAGTCATTGATACGGGGAGGCCACTCACATATAACTACTATACATTCAAAGTGTGAAAATACCCCAAAGTCTGGGTTGTGACACCCCCAGGTTTCTCGCTGCTGCTCCCATAACTGTGACAATTGTGGGATGATTTCAAACCAAACCAAGCCAGTAGTGACCCCAGCAACTCTCACATGCGCAAGGTTAGAATAGCACTATAATTATAGAGGACTGCTGGACGCATTCAAACTAAGCCAAGCCGGGCACCGAAGTGTGTGAACCGATGGTCTAGTGGGTAGCTCATTGTGCTCAGCTACTACAGGTAGTCCTGGTCCCGGCAAATGTCCAACTTTTTGGCTTCATAGAAGATATGGAGCAGTCAGTAGTATGTCAAGTCCCGGTCCGATTTTTTTTTATTGAATTTATTGATATTTTATTGATTATCTATTGATTAATCGTGTAATAAAATAAGTAGTTAATGGATATGTCATGACTTGTGACTGATATTTAGCGTTTAATCAACGTTATGAGAGAGCACGCGTGGGTCTATGGTTCAATATTCCACGACCGCGAAGCGGGAGTGGAATATTGAACCATAGACCCACAAGTGCTCTCTCATAACGTTGATTAAAGCGTTTATCGAACATATTTCTCCATTTTGTATCAATTTCTTACCTTATAACCCCAGAATTAATCCAGGAGAAGACATTTTGTAAGTGCATGCGATCCGCTAGCTTTGCCAACCCGCCATGGCCATGTTGTCGTTCTGTCCGACATACCTCCACCTTTACACTCATTTTTCGGGTATAATCCAATAATGTCAAGTTCTGTACTTCTAACACCGCCAAATATACGATCTCTAGTTGGTGTTCGCCTTCATTTTGTCTCCATTTTCTTCGATATAAATAAGAATCCATTGATTTTCCATACCGATCCAACGCACACGGCCCGGTACACGGCCATTTCATCTTGTTGACGAAGCGGGTAGGTGCCCGGATGTACCTGACCTACTTTCGGCTGAACCCACTTCCGGCAAGGAGGTCAGCCGGGTCAGTTGCGTATCGCTATGGAAAATCAATGGATTCTTATTTATTTCGAAGAAAATGGAGGATTTTGGCATGGCATGTTCATCTAGGATATCTAAGGATGGTTCTCTGTTAATAACTCCACCAGGCTCCATATATTCTAGGCTATCAAGGTGTGTAAACTTCAGGTATGTCGGAAAACTTTTTCAAATCCTTCATGTGCAGTGGTTTCTAGCACCGGTCGGCTTGGTATAGTGGACAGCAAGCTCGCCTCCTGCCCCAGCGGCCGGGGATCGATTCCCCGTTGAACCTAAACGGTTTTAACAGGAAACGTATGGAGGAGTTGACATTGTATACTTTTCTAATTTATTAACATGTCCAGATTGAAACTAGCAGCCTCTTGAAGACGAAGAAAAGGTCTGAGAGTGCGTTATGGCTGGATAACGCACTGGGGTTATGAGCAAAAAAGCACTGCTGAGGCTCAGATAGTTAGATAACCAACAATAACATGCAACGAGGGGGCGAAGTCATGACATATCCATTAATTACTTGTTCCTTAATGAATGATATATGCACAGTCATCTAAGCAGTCAAACAAGTTGTATATCATCGTATGATTATTTGCAATGCCCCAAGCACTAGTAGGCCTATAATTTCTTTTTTTCGGAAATATTTCATGTCACCAGTGTGGAACTTAATGAGTTGGGAATATCATTTACACAAGTATTATTCTTTCTCTCTTCATGAAGTGAAGAATTTCTTATCAACTATAGTAGGGAACAGTTATATACCTTTAATAACATTATTATGATAATAAGTTGAACTCACTATAGAGTACTGGACCATAATTCCGGACAGGCCCAAATTCCAGACACCTTGCAATCATATGATCATTGTACTACTAAATGCATAAATAATTGGTCAAATGACCTTGTCTATGTAATGCCCTATATCTTTCCTCTTCAGAACCCTAGAGATGAGAAGTTCAAACAGAGAATTTGTCTGCATGATTATGTGCTATAATTTGTATTTGGCAAATGAAGTGTAGGAATGGTGATTCTTAACGTAGAGGCTAAAGAAAAAGGTATAAATTCAGTAGGCTTAAAAACGTGCCCACAAATGACAATAGTAAGCAATATCTACCTTTCCAGGTCTCAGGGGTCTGTTACACAAATGGTGCTTGTTAATTTATGTTTGTAAATAAAACGATGTTTTAACACGAAGGAGAGTGAGAAATAATTCTGTTTCATAATGTGTATTCGTCAAGACAAGTACCAAATACTTCATGTTCATTGATTGTCATGTTCTTTAATTATTTCCTGTTAGTTAATATTGGTGCTTGTCCATAAAGTATGGGGTACATGGTAAACTACACATTTTTGTGTACTACATCATCACAGGGCCCCATAACACCTGTAAAATAAAGTGAATAAATTAAAGAGAATGGTCACATGACCTATTATTTCATAGTTTATCTAATATCATAACGGGAAGTCCATATGATGTCATTGGTCATGTGGGAGGAATCCCAAGCTAATACCTATATTACAACAAGCATGATGATGGGAATGTAGAATTGAAGAACACCAATAATGAAGACATTAATTTTAGGGTACACTTGTGGACCAGAAGATATACGAATGATATCCTGATCGATTGATTTAATATGATTATTTATCTATTTTTGTTCCTTCTTATATGTTACAATTGTAAAATAATAACATTTACAACTGTTTTAGAAAAATAAATAGTGAAAAGGAAATAACACCTGCTATTTCTTGACATGAACTAAACCTGAGTTCCAGTATAGTAGTAGTTTGCCTGTGCATTTACCAGGCGCTATATTGATGTAGGGGTACAATGACCAGAAACACCAACGTGATACCCACACTATGGTAAGGACATATATCAACATGTAGAACGTGTACAGTGAGACTTTATGTTAACATATCAATAACTCATCAATATTGGTCATGGTGATTCATTCCTAGGTCAAGATTGCACCAGCTTTAAAGGCGCTCTGAATCGAGGACCTACGTCCGCCGACGTTAGCACTGTGGCGGACGTAGCCGATTCAGAGCTCCTTTAAGTGTTATAAGAGACATATTATAATTGTAAATGCAGTCTAAGGGTGATGTTAGTACTAGCAGAAGTGGGTAAGACAAGACAGCGGATGAATATAAATGGCATGGTGATAAGAAAGCACTGCCAGAAGAAACACAAAAAGACATTCAAGATATTGCATGAACACATTGACAAAGGTTTCTCTAAACTGAATGTTTCTTGATGCGATATCTATATTCAGTCTTTCCTGCTTTGGTATGATTTTGATTCAAATCATTTGACATGGATTTCCAGGTTATGTTGATAATGTCAAATATGTAAATGGAGCTGTGGACAAATGCATTTTTCCATGCCCCTTTTATGCAACTCCTTTTAAGGGTCAGGACAGGAAATTACTATGGGTATACTGTAAGCATCGACATGGTTTTGACACTCACCTGTAATATTCAAATTTCTTTTTTTATCGTCATCTAAAACTTGTTATATAGGTTTTCCTGCAGAAGAGGTGGATTCTCATCTTCATCTGACTCAACTTTATCCTCCAAGGGTTCATTCTCCTCATCAGTGTCACTGTCCATCTCTGAATTCCTATCATCCTGATCATCAAAAAAAGAAATAGTCATTCACGAGGTTGTGCCGTTGTTGAGGAACTCTAACAGCACCAGTAAGATTCGCTTGAGTTGTTGCATTTATAGCATCACTTACAGCCTCTGGTCTGCTGTCTGCCATTGTTTCACTTCAATTCTGGGGGCTGAGGACCCTATATAGCCCTAACCTCAACGGTTCACATAGATTCCACGTGTGGGATCTATGTGTCTATTGACTCTAGTGGCTGCACCTATCTGCCACCTAGTGTGGAACTCATAAAACAGGGGACTCACACTCTCCCCCCACAGCAGGGGTTATTCAGCAGCAGCAATTCAACCTGCATGGCAGCAAGCAGCAGTGCAAGAACTTTATCTATTTTTGTTCACTATGGCAGTCATTTGTGACTCTTGCGAGGAGCAATATCACGGGAACTCCAGGTTGTGCCCATCCTGCAAGCACCCTAACCCTAAATGGGACCCACAACAACAATTGGGAGTCTTGAAAGGACAAGCAGGCAAGGGAGGACCACCGGCTACCACTGAGTCAACCGACCGTGACGACCACGATGACTCCACGGGGGCCGTGGAGAGCGACATGGCACCCGGCCAGAACGACGGTTCCTTCGGCCAACAATCT
Organism: Acholoe squamosa; assembly: GCA_949317995.1. NCBI lineage: Eukaryota > Metazoa > Annelida > Polychaeta > Phyllodocida > Polynoidae > Acholoe > Acholoe squamosa. The sequence continues at coordinate 78,392,451 of OX439041.1, read as the reverse complement.
ACAACACACCCTGGGACTGATGATGTAAATATACATAATTTAGAACGACAAATTGCCATAGAAAAGGCAAGAGAGAAGGAAATCCAGCAGTTGGGCAGACAGAAAGAATTAGAACTAGAATTAGCTTCAATTCGTGCACAAAATGCTCACACGTTGAAAGACATAGCTCAGGGGGAACGGGCGTGGAGCGGCATGATGGCTGCGTTCGACTACCCAAACCCCAGTAACATTCACCATAAGTTTCCTTTGGTATCTGGCGATCTGCTGCCAGGGGTTAGGGAACAAGCACAAAAGGAGGGCAAAACTGAGCAGGATATGCCCAGTTTACAAGCTTACATGCTACGGAGAAGGGCAGAGGAGGCCGCTGGTCCTAACAATAAACAGTTAGTGACTGAGGTTGTAGGCAGGGGCCCGAACGCACCAAAGGATGTCAACATTGAAAATGGCGGCGCAAGCCTTCCGGTTCACGGCTCTACGGCTTCTAAATCGATGAATCGCCGAAATAAGAAATGTCTCTATCTCTGGTTCTAATCATCTTAGAAACACAAATAAACAGTCAAAATGTATGTTTCTGGGGTCAGGGAATTCATTCATACCACCTCTGAGAAGATATCTGACGTCCATATTGGATTTCCAACCAAATTTCGAATAAAACAATGCTAATTCTATTCCAAAAATTATAGGAATCTCGCAGAATGACATCCCTCTGAGCCAAATAATATTTAAGGTTTTAAAACATGTTAACCTACACTTTCTATTTTCATGTTGATGATGATTATCACATCATTTGACTTTGAATTTCAAATGGCACATCCCTGGATGTTGATGTTATATGTGAAATGAACAGGGTGGATGGATGGCAGGTGATAATTATGATACAAGAGCCACTCTTTCTGTAGGGCCTATAGGCCTTCCCTATATGGATGTTCAACTCTTTCCAGCCGGCTATATCATTGTTAAAAGTCCTTAGAATACGGCAGATTGAGGTCCCAGGCCCAGGTACATTGATACATGGGGTTAGAGTGACCTTGGGGACAGAACCAATGTTATGAAATGTATTCAAAAATGACTGATTTTTAATCTGCATTGACAATAATTATTGACGGGAGCCACGATAATGCTATTAAATACTATAAATGCCCTCCTCATAGTGCATTAATTAATGCACTTGCCATATTTGACCTGGTAGTGCATTAATACACTAGCTGACTGGAAAGAGTTAACAAAGCCACAGCTAAACAGGTTCAGGACTAACCTGTTTCTTAGTACGCCCTAAGATTGAAAGATAGTCCCTGGATCATGGTGTGTACTAAGAACTTAGTACCCTTGTTTATCTTCAATAATTGTGATGTCACCATAGGTAGCAAAAGTCTATATTATACATAAACACTTTTTTACAGAAGTAAAATCGGAACATTTCCTGAGCAATGGCTATATTTAAAATCTTCTCTCAGTTTTACTATACTAAAATTGATTTGCTATTTTTTTTTGTTTAATTTGCTAATAAAAATGAACCCACAAGGGAGTAAATTTATCATTTAATGTAAATATAAGTACCAAATGGTGGAGTGGTTTCACCATCCCACCTTTGACCCCAATAATATATGCACAGGTAGGTGTCATGGTCCAGTGACCAGTTCCCTGATTGACCCTGATTGTGTCTGAAACTCACCACTGTTATGAATTCTAACACAAAGATTAAGATTAAAAACCTTTGTTCTACAAAACCCACTCTTGATAGGGATAACTGCAACTTTGTGTCTGTGGGTTTTATGGAGTTCTGCTTCCCCATGAATCAGGGTCTCCTTGTACAAACTGTGGCATAAGTTACTGTACACAAGAAAGTTATTAAGACATTTACAAAGATTATATACCACCCTATGTCAATATTTCTACTGATAGGTATATAATAGGTGTGGCCATGGCTACCTTATGGATGAGATTATTTGTAGTTGATATTCGCAGATACATTATTATGCTTTACGCATTGTGCTGATGTGCAGACAATATACCTGATGTAATAGAAATGATTACTATATATCTCTATCTTGAAAAAACTAATATATGTGTGAAATATGTGATGTATTTCCTCAGAATATTCCTTTTTTTCAACAGTGCAGTTTTATGTTTGTACTGGCCAAAATAATGAGTATGACAGAAGGTGTTAGTGCCTCACGTGCTTGTCAGGGTCAGTTTCTGTTTCCAAGTAGCATGTACTCAATTACCTTGGTATTTAATAAAGGAAATTTCATTGTTCTTATAGTGCATTACATATTGACCATCCTTCAGTGATTTAACCGACTGGTTCTATTATCAGATAAGGGCTGTTTAGTCATTCTTTCCTCTTGCCTTATTAAATTAGGAGGTTCAAATATAATGATTAAAGTGAATTGTTGAAAATACCACTATACACTAAGGTTTTCATTTCTGAAGATGGAAATCAATTACTCAAAAAGCAAAGATCTGACATAGTAACAGTTGCTAGGCTTGCATCTGAAGCTGGCATTGAAGCCAAAGCACGAGGGAGAGGTATACTATGCAACGGAAAATTCTATAGACATGACTGCCTCAAGAATCTACCCCTTGACATACAACTAACCAATGCTAAGACAGTTATAGGCGACGATTATATTGCCTATCAATCAGAACATGCATCATTTAGCAATTTCTTTCCATGTAAAATCCTGGTAGACGGCTACATGTTCTCATCTGTGGAGCAGGCTCTCTGTTTCAAAAAAGCTGACTATGCAGGAGACCATGTAAAGGCACAAAAAATCAAGGACTGCTACACGGCTATAGGTGCAAAAAATACAGCAAAAAAAGTAATATGCCCTGCTTGGAAAAATCATGACGAAGCACTAGTTGAAGAACTCAATGAAATGAAGTATGAGCAGAATACAGAATTACGGGAGATGCTCCTGAATAGCTCAGACAGGAAGCTGATAGAAGCCACCCCATGCACCCATTGGGGGGCTGGGGTAGGCCTGAACTCTAAAACCTTAGCCAATGGAACATACAGGGGTAAGAATATGGGAGGAAAAATTCTCATGAAAGTCAGAAGGACAATGAGAGAGCGCTATTTTATACCCATCTCACAAACTACAGCGACCCGTACTATCAACTCAGATGCTGCCATGACTGTAATAGTAGCAGCCCCTATTGACACTATAGTCTATACCCACTGTCATCTCACCCAGGAGACAGGCACCTCAACCACCACCACTGATAGCTGCATCAGCACCTATGGAACTTCAACACAACAGTCCGACCACTACCTACATTGCTACACCTGGAAATCCTTCTACACCAGTGGTATCAGTAGTATCACGCCCCATGGCAACAGGACTTATTACATCTACAATGGCCAGCTCATGTACACCAACTCCTATGACAACGCCTACCAATATTCCATCAGCACCAATATCCCCACTACAAATGGCTATGAAGAAAAAAGGGAAAGAAAAAGACAAACCCAAACAGAAGCCGACACTAAAACCAGTGACTGAACATTTCCAATCGAAATTCCTAGGGCATTTAAAAAACTTGACACACAAAAAGTGAACGTTATCTGATGAAATATATACACCGATATAATACACTCTATACATCCTTACCTGTTTCACCCAATAACATAAATATCTTGCCACATCACATGTTAACATATCTTTCCCCATAAAACCTCGCCAGCCAGTCTCCACAAAGCTGACTTTGAAAAGTACATAGCATTACATAACCTTAATATAGGATACGCTCAAGTGGAGCTAACAGGTCAACAGTCGAGACTTGATTGCTTTAACCTAGTGACACAGAATAGTAGCCACTCTAACACTATATACATTTGCTTCTCTACTCGTTATTCTCTTTTTTTACCTATATTTCTCTATCATTAATTGTAATATTACATAAAAATGTTCACTAACACATTATATATATATATATATATATATATATATATATATATATATATATAATGTCATATATCAGATCACACTCCTATCTACATGGTCATTAAATGTGAAAGAACTAGAATTCCAAAGAAAAAAGTCAAAGCTCCTAGTTATAAGAATTATGATTTCCTTACATTAAAAAATGCACTTATTAATTACAATTGGGATACAATAATGAATATACGTAATTGTAATAGCATGTGGGAAGAAATTCTGAAAGTTATTTTATCAATATTGAACAAAATGTGCCCGGTGAAAAAACTGACCTTGCCTGAGTTCACTCCAGAATGGATGACACCTAATGTAATAGAGGCAATGAGAGTTAGAGATGAACTATATAAGCATGCTAGACAAACAGGAGACATTGATGATTGGAGAATCTCAAATTTTCATAGGAACAGAGTTGAAACAGTTATTTTTAATAATGTACCACAGCCATACTCTAATTCCAGACCCACCCACCCAGTGCCAATCTACAATCCAACACCCATCCATAGAACAGAGAGATCAGTGCCACTCTCAGATGCCCTGTATGGCATCTACATGCTAGTTTGGAACTTAAACGAAGACATAGGCCGAGATGTTTACGAACTTTTCAAACGCCGTAATCTGATCCATAAGAAGGGTCGTCACTAACTCATCCTCATAATCTAACATGCTTGCATGAACGTTTTTTTTCACTGCCAAAATGTACATATTTACGTGTATTTGTTACTATATTTACTATCAATTCATTCATTAAAAATTATATGTATAAAATTGATAATTACAATTCCACAAGAAGCCACCAGAGGGCAGCATCACTTTCAATGCCCTGCATAATGTATCCCATGATTGTACCTTGTCACCATGGTAACCAATCTCCATAGTAACCACAAAAGGAAGTAAAAAGTGGATCCCATAATTGATATAAGTCCTTGACTGTGTAACTGTGATATCCTGAAGAAGGGCAACCAGACCCGAAACGTCAATCAATATCAACTATTTTCTACATTTCTCAACATTGCTGAATGTACGACTTGTGATTGATATTTTATTCAATAAATTTTTTAACTTAGTATATTTTTAATAATAGAAAAGATAGAATTAATGAACTAATTGCGACTAAAGGGGATGACCCTCGAGCTTTCTGGCAAGCAATTAGAAAAATAGTTCCAAATAAGACCAATGCTACTTTAATAAAACTTAGGAACTCGGATACAGGTATATACCCCCTTCCCATTGCGCAGATTATATAAATAACTTCTTCTCAACTATAGGTGAAAAACTAGCTGACGCTCTACCAAGAGTCAATATTAATCAAGGTAATAGACCCCCGCGACATGAGACAGCCCAAGGTGGCAACCTACTGTACCCTGTTTCTTACATTGAATTAATTAAGATTATAAGAGGTATTAAAGTAGAAAAACCTTCATCCATTCCCCATGTAAAACTTATGTACTCAAAGATTGTCTCATGTCCATACCTGAGGTGTTTCAATGTCTATATAATAAATGCCTTGAAGAAATGAAGTTCCCTAATGGATATAACTAACAATATGATACATGACAAACCAAGCTTTTGCCTATATTTAGACTATAAAAAAGCTTTTGACACTATATCACATAAACTCTTAAACTTTTAAAAATTGGACTTAGTAAAAATACATGTAATTTTTTACAAAATTATTTGACTGGTAGAACACAACAAGTATTAGCTAACAATACACTATCAGCACAAAAAACCCCAATAAACTATGGTGTTCCTCAGGGGTCTGTTTTGGGTCCTGTACCCTTTTCCATATATATTAACCCTCTGGCTACTTTGTATGATTATAAAATATCCCTCTATGCTGACAATGCTGTAATAACGGTAACATCGAGTGCAAAATTGCATGAAGCCTTAAGACTTATATCAACATGGTGTATTGAAAACAGTCTTACTATTAATTGTGCAAAGACAAAATGGATGGTATTTAATAAGAAAAAACATGACCCACTACCTGTTTTTACTTAGGGCAATACTGTCTTAGAGCGAGTTCATGAATTTACCTATTTAGGTGTGACAATAGACACTGGTCTACATTCACTACCCACAGAGAGAATACTTGTAAAAAGTTCAGGCAAAGGCTATATGACTTGTATAGAGTTAGAAAGTACACCGATGAAGACACAGCCCTAATAATATACAAAACCCTGGTACTACCAGTACTTGATTATGCCAATTATGTTTGGGACAGAGACTACAGGGGCGAAACAAGAGAATTGCAGCTCCTGCAAAATAAGGGCCTAAGAACTGTATATAAGGTTAAAATTGAAGAATTTCCCCTGTATACAACAGACCAATTACATGAAAAAAGTGGATGTAAAAAATTGATTGATAGAAGAGATATTCACCTTCTGGCATATGCCTTTAGATTAAAAAATATTCAAAACCTGGTAGATAATAGAAACCTCCCTACACGGAGAAATCAGGGCATTAGGCTAACACTACCACACTCATTGAAACCACTTGTTATAAGGGGATCTTACTACAAAGCCATAAAAAGATGGAATTATCTCAAAATTGAATATACCACTATAGCATGTCCAAAGATATTTAAAAAGAAAATTCTCGCAGACTATCCCACTTGTTTCATGTAGGAGACCTGTTATCTTCTCCTTCCCAGGTAGCAAAAATGGTGTGGCCCGAGTCTGGGCCAGAGCGGGCTCCTGATGTGGGCCACACTGGGTTAACACAGTGGGCGCCCGATGGGTTTTGTCCTCAGCAAAGGGTCTGGGCCACACTGGGCTAACCGATTTGGGCACAGATCTGTTTGAAATTGGGCTCACCGATTTGGGCTCAAAGTGAGTTTAACATGGGTTTTTGGTGTGGCCTAAAGTGGGCTGCCCGATTTGATGAAAAATCAGTGGTGACATGTTAAAAATTCTTTTTGAGAAATTTATCCAAAATCTTTTCTTTTTTTAAAAGTCAATAAGCAACAAATCCTTGAGCTAATCTAGCCCCCCCATCACCAAAGCAGTAAATGCAATATCTACCCAAGGTGAAAGGCAGAGCAGTACCATTCATTTGAATCAAACTCATTCAGCCAACACAAGGCACTTTGATTCATTAAAGTGACATTCTGGCCTCAATCTTCCCCCACTAATTCCCTATGTAGGAGTAGAGAAGAGAGCCTTCAAGTTCATAATGACTGTACCTCTGCATATCTGCTCTTGTTCCAAGTTCAGTGCAATAGAAATGGTGTTGCCATTCCACTACTACTCAGATGACCTTGATTTGCACTTTTGACTAAAAACATCTAAGTATTTCCAGACTATGAGAAAGTCTGCACATTATTACTTCATATCTGATTTAGTAGTCTATTCCAGTTGGCCTATGTCTAAAAGAAATAAGTTTGGTATGGGTAGTAGAATTCTGCCTGGAGTGCTGTGAAACCACTTTGTAGTGAGTCTGCCATGGACTGGCCTACAGGGGCAGGGGATATTTTTGGTTTCTCAATTGCCGCTATATATAGTCCTCTTATACCTGGCCAAGTGTGGGACCTGTTTGCCCCCACACCACAAATACACCTTGCAAGCCTACTAGTACAAAGAAAGACATGAAGCTGTTCTTTCCAGGACTAGTCAGTGTTGCCTTTTACATGAAATATCTGGATCCCTACTATGAACCTACCTGTGTATTAATGGTATAGGGAAAGTGTCCTACAGCAGTGGTGGAGGGAAGGGAGGGGGGAGGGCAGGGCAGGATGAGAGGAGGGCAGGGCAGGGTGAGAAGAGGGCAAGGCAGGGTGAGATGAGGGCAGGGCAGGGCAGGGTGAGAGCAGGGCAGGGCATGTGAGCAAAGGAGATGCCAGGGCAGTGCAGGGTGAGAGTAGGACAGGGCAGGGTGAGAGGGCAGGGCAGGGTGAGAGCAGGGCAGGGTAAGAGCAGGGCAGGGCAGGGTGAGAGCAGGGCAGGGCAGGGCATGTGAGCGAAGGAGATGCCAGGGCAGTGCAGGGTGAGAGTAGGGCATGGCAGGGTGAGAGCTGGGCATGGCAGGGCGAGAGCAGGTCAGGGCAGTGTGAGAGCAGGGCAGGGCAAGGGTGAGAGCAGGGCAGGGCAGGGTGAGAGGAGGGCAGGGCAGGATGAGAGTAGGGCAGGGCAGGGCAAGAGCAGGGCAGGACGAGAGCAGGGCAGGGCAGGGTGAGAGCAGGGCAGGACAAGGCAGGGTAAGGGCTGGGAGCGAGTGAGTGAGTAATAGATGTTTAACACCATTTCGACAGCTAAGGTCATATTCATGGCGAGATCCTCATTACAAAAATTCATAGAGGAATGTGTCAGTGCCTGCGCATATGTGCACCACACACATCCTGAGGGGATAGGAAAGAGGAGAAATAGACCCTTTTAAGTGGGCTAGGGAGGCCCAGGGAGGGCAGGGTGACAGAAGGGCAGGGCAGAGCGGGGTGAGAGGGGGAAAGGGCAGGGCAGGTTGAGTGGAATGAGGAGGAAATGGAAGGGGTAGGGGATGGATAGGGGAGGGACGAACAAAAAAGAGAGAGGGAGGGGAACACTCATCACAGAGTTTAGAACAGTTCAGAAGATGAGGCTGCCCTGTCCAAACCCACTCTCACCCCAGACTGGGAAGACTTTATGCAGCTAAGTACCCATCTTGGGATGCCCATTTTGAAACCATCCTGGGCCCAATGTGGTTGCCCATTTTAAAGCTGACCAGTGCCCAAATCGGGCGGCCCAATGTGGCCCAGACCGTATGCTGAGGACAAAACCCGTTGGGAGCCCAATGGGCTCAAGTGGGTTTGCCCGATTTGGGCTGCCCTGTGTGGCCCTGACTGGAAACCCAGCATCTGCTGAACCTAAAACCCATGTACTGAATACTGCCCGCTTTGAACCACCTTATCCCGGGTAAAACCAATTTGGCCCCGAGCGGGCTTGCTACATGGGTTATTACTGATATTTTCATCTAGGAAAATCTGTAAAATCCCTCATCTCATCTCATCCCAAAAATGTATCATATATAATCTGTACTTCAGTTAAGATGTATTAGCAACTGCATTATCTCCCGCTATACCTGGTATAATGACTCGACTTTACATATGAAATATTAAGGGGTACTAACGTAAGTAGGGCAATGCGCCCATGTTAGGTTTAATACATATCAATTATTTACTTATTTGTATATGTATTATTAGACCCAATAAAAACTCTAAAGTTTCCTCCTGAGGTGCTTTAACTAGCAGCAGTACTTAGTCAGTTACCATAACTTACTTTCAGTAGTCTATTAATCAGAGCAACCTTAATCAATACTTCAAGTCTATTTTCCCAGCACATCTGACACCCTTGTGCCTGTAGGCAAAACATAGAGTTCTCACCACTTAGATTGCATCACATAATCCATCCATGTCCATGAGATGTTTACAAAACAGGATTCTGTTTGTGTAGCATGAGACTCTATGTAAATGTATTAAATCAATATCCAAGAGAAACTGCATGATGTTTTTAACAGAGGGAGATATGAGTAGAAATATTGATGTCTGCAAAATTGCTCAAAGCTTTCTCATGTATCATGCTAATACTGTTCATGCAGACGGTTACCAAAAGGGAAGCTTGACTATATAGAATTGAATTCATTCTTGTCTCTCAATAGGACCTAAAATGTTTGGGAACGAAATTATCCCAAGTTGCACTATCTTCGACCACCCCCTGTACAACTGTTAAGTGTAACAAAACTTCTAACTGTTATAATAACACTTAGCCGTCAACCATCCAACTGCTAACTGTAACAAAAAAATGCTAAGCGTAACAAATTAAGTGAAACAAAAGGCTGTAACAGTTCAACTTACACTCCAATCACAGTTAAGTGTAACAAAACCTACATTTCATAATTTACTGAGGGGTCATATTTAGAAACATTGGCATATTGTATTAGCACAATGTATAGTAAATAGACACAAGTTCATGAGTTATCTAGTGCCTGTTTGCTAAGTGTAATTGTTACACTTATTAGTGTTGTTACACTTAGCAGTTATATAGTTGAACTGCTAAGTGTTACAACTCTGCTAACTGTTATAATAACACTTAGCAGTTCACCATCCAACTGCTAACTGTAACAAAACACTGTCAAGTGTACTTTGGGGGCTGTCATCTCTGAACTGCCCCTCTGATACTGTGATCCATGCTCTTGTTGCCAGTCTAAGGCTCCCTTGACCGTGACGACTAAAGTATTTATATAGCCTACCTTATGATATTGTATAGCCCTTAGCTTACAATATATATGTGAAAGTGATACACCTAGCTGAGTTTTATGTGATGTTACAGATAGCATTTATTGTGACAGATAGAAGTTCCCTTTACAGGATGATCCAAATTTTGTTACAGTTAGCAGCAATTGTTACACATAGCACTTAGCGATTTTTTGTTACACTTAGCAGTTGGATGGTCTACTGCTAAGTGTTATTGTAACAGTTGGCAGTTTTGTTACACTTAGCAGTTGTACACCTGCCCCCTCCCCAGCCTGGTCAGGTAGAATGGAAATATTTGATACATAAAAGTATATTTTGCTTCAATGCCCTCAGGCCAGGCCTTCGTCCCCCTCCCCATTCAAGCTCCCTAAACCTGATGAAAAAGGGCTTGCCTATGGATTTTTCCATAGAAAAAGTTGCCTGAAGGCTTAGTACTCAGATACGAGTTTCCTGACGACTTCTTTAGACAGCCGGTACCTTGCCATAAATTCTTTTTGTGTATCGGGTGGAGGGAGAGTCCAGAAGGCGACATTTTCCAGTTTTCCTTCCCAAAAGATCTGTGGGGTTCTGCATGCTGACAGATCTGTATTGCCCTCCCATTTGACTTTGTTTCCACTGGTTCCAGCCTGAACCAAAGACACAATGATTGTCCCCACATGAATCAATGCTAAAAATAAAATAGGCAGAAAGAACAATCTAATATTTCTAAATCTACTCTAAGGACCAACATCATGTAATAACTGTGCATTGCGCTTTAGTCCGTAGTCAATGGAGCATGACCACTATTGATATGGGCTGAAAACAGTTATGGAGTTCTCTCGGATATCATCAGTAACCACTATCCCATCGCAGCCATTCATTAAGTACCCCATGACCAGCTTCATGGGCAGAACTTACAAGCACTACTCTGCAACCGAGCTACAGGATGATCCTGCTGATGACACCTGGGATGAGTATTATGCATTAACAGATCCCTCTCTCCAGTGGGATATTATCAGCACCCGCATAAATTAGTACCTGGTCACCCACGGCCCACTTAAGAAAATAAAATGCCGTAACAGCTTAAACGAATGGATGACTAATGAGATAAGAACAAATAAATGCCAAGAGAGACAAAGTTGCTGAATACAGGGAATCAGGTGTGAGAGAGATTTTTGATGAAGCTAAAGAAGAGAGAGTGGAGGTTAACAGAATATGCCGAGAAGCCAAAGCTAACCAGGTCATAGACAACCTGGAAAGGTTTAAGGATGACGCTAAAGCCTTCTGGTGCCAGCTCAACCATATCATTGCCCCCAAATCTAAGGTTACGTCTACCTCCTTTGTTAAGAATGGGGAAAGACTTGAAGGCAAAGAAGCGAGTGAGTTTTGCAATGCAGAAGATATAAGAAGAAACAACAATGGCATGCCTACCACAGGTCTTAGGCCTAAAGATCAATTAGCTACCCTGGACCTGCCAAGTGCAGTGATTGACGAAGGAACACCAACAGTTGAATGTGACAATATGCTGAAACTAGTCAAAGGTATAAACATAAACAAGTCATCGGGCCTAGATGGAATATCAGCCAGAGTGCTCAAAGATGCCTTTCTATACCTCATCCCACAGCTATGTCACATGTTTAACAATAGCTTCCGCTCAGGAATATTCCCTGTCACCTGGGTGAAAGCTGCGGTTGTGCCAATACCCAAGACTGGCCCACTCACTGATGTGACCAACTGGAGGCCAGTGAGTCTCCTTCCTACCCCTGGCAAATTGATAGAGAAAGTTATGCATGGTCATATCTCGAATTTGGCAAAGCAGAAGGGTTTGATCACATCAGACCAATTCAGGTTCGTCAAAGGCGGAGGTACTGCAGAAGCTGTGTTCAGACAAGCAGACATGGATAGACGGGTATACTGGTGTGCTAATAATGGCATGACCATAAACGCAAAAAAAACCCAGACAATCTGGTGCGGAGAAAAGGGCCCAGTAAGAAGGGCCAAAGAACTAAAAATAAAAATTGGAGATACCACTCTCGAAACCCCAGATGAGTATAGATACCTAGCGGTCCACTTGGACAGTCACCTGAAATTAGACTCTTTCATAAAGACCACAGAGCAAAAGGTCAGACTTGCCAATTTCAAGCTGGCAAAGCTTCGGACATATATGATGGAGGAGACAGCACTATTGGTTTACAAGCAAACCATATTGCGTTTTCTAGACTACTGTAGTTTTATGATAGATGGTGGAAAGCAGACCAGGACTGATCAACTGCAGGTGTTACAAAACAGATATAGGCTTCAGCAAATCTCAACTGTATGATAGATGCAATGTAGAGAAGCTGGACTGGAGAAGGGAGCTACAGATGGCTGCCTTCAGGTTTAAGCTAGCAAATAAGCTTGACCTACAGCAGGCAGATAACATAAGAACAAGAGAGGACAGGAAAAGGAAATTCCCTCTGTATCAGAAGCAAAAGTACAAAAGAAGCCCACTATACAGAGGCACTAAGTTTTGGAATAGGATATCATCTGATATTCAGAATGCAAAATCAGTTGAGAGTTTTAAGGGCCAGATAAAGAAACAAAAGGTTGCTTCCTACCCCCTCCCAGACTAAAGACTAAACCCTGTATCTAGCCAGGGCCTGACCAGGACTCTATTCACCGACCAATCAATTCATAGCCATAAACCAACACTTGTGCAGAGTATTACCCCCCGTAATCCCCTACCAATGCTACATGGACTTTTTATTAAATCTGCGAAACTTTCACTTTTTCATACCCTTAGGCTCATACCCCACACCTCATCAACACATACAATCATAGTTAGTCAGCTAGTAAGTAAACTAGTACACTAAAACGGTTCCAGGATTAGGCAGCGTCCTGCAATCAAAAGATTACCCTAGATAACCAGTCCTTTTGGCTATCTTCACGAATATATTACAACTTGGGCTTATGGTCTTTTAAAATTCATCTATCTTTTGTACTAAGAACTGATATCTGCCTATTGGATTGGATTGTAATATTGTAAAAGAGGCATAAATCTGACGAATACCATGAAAATGAATGAAAGATTTATTAACAATAAAAAAACAAACAAAAAAAAACCCAGTTAAGGTGGCTGGCAGGGATAGAGTAAAAGTAATTAGATCTTCGCCATATTCTCACCAAAGTCTAAAAATGATTTGTAATTTTCATATGTTCAAAAATAATAGGGTGGTCCCATGCAACTTTTTGAGATACAGAGGATTCAACCCTACATAGGATCATATTGTCAATGGACCATTTTGGGTATTATTCATTATTTTACACATTTATAAAATACTTCGCCATATACGCTCAGGACCTGCTCACAAGCTCACAGCTCAATCCCCCCCCAGTGTGTACAGTGAGCTGCTCTTACATCACCCATACCAGGATGTTGTGAGAGCAGGACCCATCCTATTTCAGGGCACTGACTCACTGGGAGTATCACAACATACCGACATACCTGTGGACGTGTTTCTAGGATGCAGGGAAATTCCACAACCTCCCTTCATCCTTATTGGTCCATCCATAAATAGAATCATTACCGGGTATGGCGACGCGTCAGATCTGATCAGACCCAACCAGATCTGACCAGATCTGACCTGTTCCTACCAGGACATTTCATCACCATGTGAGCTGCTCACCATAGTATTTAAGACCTGGTGAGCAGCTCCCAATCTTTCTTCTAAGCTCATCTTTTTCTACTCACATTATACCACGTACAACCTTCCTAGTATCTAGAACCTACGACAGGTTGAGCTAGGAGCTTAGGGGCAGAGTCTGCACGCTGGCAACTGTATCATTGTTACCACCTATATGTACACTCTGTCATCATGCAATAAACAAGGATCAAAGAACTTCTCTGGATTCAGTGTTCATTACAACATCGACTTGTAACGGTTCGGTGACAATATAGTGATTTGTCACATAAACCCATGGATTCATATCCAAAAGTAATTAAATTTTGTTAGAACTTCTTCAGCACTAAGCTATTAAGCATATCTTTGCAGTAGATGCAATATTGACACATGGTCCCAGGCATATTTCTAATATTTTTTATGATTGAAATAATAAATGTAAGGATATGGTTAGAATAGTGACATCTAGGTTATACAGTCTTTTCTAGGTGGTCACAAACAGCAGTCCCCATGGCTCAGGTGTAATGTGTCTGCCTTACTCACAGGAGATCCTGGGTTCAAATCCATGCCAAGCCTCCCTGTATTTTGCACATTTCATCTTTCCATAGAGTCAATGTACCACAGAGACCCCTGGTGTACAAATCATGAACTAACAATACCTGCCAGCCACCTTAATTAGGGGAGATTAAGCCGTCCTTCAATGGAGGAACGACCTTCTTACTCCTCCATACAAAACTACCACTCCAGGGGTCTGTTACACAAATGGTGCTCGTTAATTTGTGCTCTTAACTGATAAAATGTTTAAAATAAAGATCATGAAGCAGAGTAAGAAATAATTCTGTTTCATAGTGTGTATTCATCTGGAAGAGTGCCAAATACATTCATGTTGGTTAATTTTCATGTTCTTTAATTATTTCCTGTTAGTTAATATTGGGACTCGTCCATAAAGTATGGGGTACATGGTAAACTACACATTTTTGTGTACTACATCATCACAGGGCCCCATAACTGATAACACCTGCAAAATAAATGCAAACCCCATATGATGTAAAAAATAATTTGATTAACCTATACAGATTTAAGCTAAATATAGATTTAAAGGCCCTCTACAACAACTAAAATCATATAAAATGGCCCCTTAAGGCAATTAAAAATATGCCCATAATATTAAAGAGCATGATATTAAACAAAAATTAAAGAGCATGGAATAGTGAACAAGATTAAGGTGCTTTTATAGGGCCTAAGCTATTGGAATAATATCCTAATCAAACAAGTTGTTATCTTTATGTGTGTATTTTGGGACTTCCTGTTATATATATAACTATGATAAAACTACATTGTCTTCAATTTATTAAAAAAACTTAGTACCCCCATTCAGGTCTGTATATCTTTCATTTATGGATAAACCCCTTTACGACCACCAGAAATAAATTAAAGAACACCATCAAAATATTAAAGAATAGTTATGAAACACCTAACAATTTCTATAGAAATAAGGGGATTTTTGCTCATCTATTAAAGAGCACGAAAATTAGTGAACACCACCTAGATTTATACTTGTAACACATTTTCTAATAAATTATAATTAGGAACCATAAATTTCGATTGTGTAACAGACCCCTGGAACAACATTCTTCAATCAAGGAATTGGGTTCATTCTAGAATTAGGACTCAACCTGATATATTGTTTTATTGTAACATTCTGAACATGTTTTCTTTTAATATTTGTGTGTATGCTTTGCAAACATAAAAAAAACAAACAAACATGAACAAAACATCAAAGTATACACCAAATAAACACTAATGTTGACATTGATATTTTTAAAAAGAGGTTATTATTCTAGAAAATGATAAGGCATATTTCATAGCTTCTCATCTGTGTATAGACCACAGCCTTTACATGTGAGTTTTCTATGATGACACAGCTGCTGCTGCAGTTGTCTAAGGGATAAAGAACTGTGGGCTTTTATTGATGAACATTGGTTTACCTTCACTAACCCTTAGCTTCTAGTAGGAATATCAACATGATTCAAACTGCATTTGAAAGATAATGACAGTCCCTAGAGGCCGATTTTAAGCCAAAAACACCTTGGTAAAAGAAGAGTTAAAAAGCACCATAGACAAAAGATCAAAGTGTGGACAATAAACAAATCAAAATAATGTCACTTACTAAAGTGTCTTTTAAAGATCTCTAAAATTGCTTTTTCAATTAAAGTGTGTTAATTTTGCCCATTGGGTAATTATTTTGGTGGAACATAAAGGCTTTGTCTTGTTTGGTTGGTCTCTTTGCTTAGGAAAAAAGTGCATTGAAGGTATTAGCCAATCAATAGGCTATAGGGCCATATGAACATAAACACTCACATCTGTGTATAGGCCACACCTTTCTGTGATGACACAGCTGCAGCTGATCATGACATCTTTACTTTGGAAATAATCACTGTGAGCATTTATTGATGAACGTTGGTTTACCTTCACTCACCCTTATTGAACCACCCTGGAATGTTTACAGTTGTACTTATCTAATTACTGTTCTTGTACCTATGGCATGCATCTAGTAATTACTTCCCAACATTAATGCATCACATAGGCTAGCAATTTCATGTTCATATAGGAGAAGTGATACATAGATTAATAAAGAGCTCCCCTACTTTCTCAACCATACACTTTCTGCACTGACACTCTGTATAGGCACATGGTCACCTCATTTTCTGCCTTTTAGAGGCTTACACAGGTGTCGATTCTCAAGTACTGTGATTCTGGAACAATATTCAGAGAATGTGGGATGTGGATAGAAATATGGACATCTGAATTTCTCATGTCTATTGCTGCTGCTTGTATATGACCACATTTGAAATAGGTTAGCTGGATAATCACCTGGACACACAGCAACAGTCACAGCCACCTATACCAACATGACCAGGTATTGTAGAGTGAGCATTTTAATCTCAGTCTTCACATCATGTGCAGTGCTTGGTGGTCAGTTTCTGATGCAATATAGTGGAAATAGTTCTTTCTACAAAGATAATGCTCAGTGTGAGAAGTTTGCCTCTGGTCCACATCTGACTGAGCTGACCTGTGTGACCATGGCAAGGCTGCCTGTGTTTGGGTATGTGAAACATGTAAATGACAAGGTATAAAGCTGTTGGAGATGTGGACCTGATGTCATTGGGTTACCTGATATTTTTCTAGAAGATCAGGTGTCTACTACAGTGTGGATGGCAGGTATGGTGATGTCGTATGAACGTTTAATATAATACATGACCCAGGCACTTGACAATTCTTATTTCAATTAAGGTATAATGGTCAAGATCTTACGGAGCCCCTAATAGGACATACAAAAAAAAAGATTTCTTCATGCAAAAAATATTCCTGGGGTACTGGGGGATTCCTGCGGGTACAGGGAGGATTCCTGCGGGTACTGGGGGATTCCTGCGGGTACAGGGGGATTCCTGCTGTTACTGGGGGATTCCTGCAGATTTTATTGGAGTTAAAAAAGACTTTTTGGTAGGTGAATGCATAATTCTAGCATTCACAAGGATAATTCTAGCACCTACAAGAATTCTTTGTGCACCCACAACAATTCTTTGTGTACCTGCAGGAATCTTCCAGTACCTGCAGGAATCTTCCAGTATCCGCAGGAATCTTCCAGTACCTGTAGGAATATTTTTTTCATGAAAAAAATCTTTTTGATATTGTTCAGTATCCGCAAGAATTGTTCAGTACCCGCAAGAATTGTTCAGTACCCACAAGAATTGTTTCTGTACCCGCAAGAATTGTTCAGTACCCGCAAGAATTGTTTCTGTACCCGCAAGAATTGTTCAGTACTCGCAAGAAGTATTTCTGTACCGGCAGGAATTGTTCAGTACCCGTAAGAATTGTTTCTGTACCTGCAAGAATTGTTCAGTACCTGCAAGAATTGTTTCTGTACCCGCAAGAATTGTTCAGTACCCACAAGAATTTTTTTTCTGGTGAAAAAATTATTTTTGGTATGTCCTATTAGGGGCTCCGTAAGATCTGTCTCGTTTTCCCATATATATATATATATATATATATATACACTGTAAATAATGTGTGTTGCAGGAACACACAAGATTGTAACACACATGGATATTCAACCCACTTTGAGCAGTTTACTCACTTTGAGGGCATCAACACACTTTTTTTAACACACTTACACACTTTTTTCTCAAAAGTGTTTAGGTACTGAAAAGTGTGTTAAATCAACACACATTTTATTAATCCTTCAGTCTTATCAGTGGTATTATGTAACCCATTAATTGCCCCTCACCTAACCAAAGGTCAGTTATAACAGTTACACACAGTCAGTTTGAATCTGCACCTGCTGGAGAGAGGAGTGTCTTCACTTCTCTGCTTAATTTTGGTAAGTAATCTTATATATCATCCTCAACACTAGTGCTATACAAGCTGTAAGAGAGTGTAGGAAGTTGGTTTATCATAGATTTACACTCACATAAAGAAATTATCTAAAAGCTGAATCAATATGCTGCCTAACATACTATCCAGTGTAGCATACAGTGTTCATTCACCAATTCTTCTGTTTCAGAAAACTACAATCTGCTTGCTCCAGTCACTGACAAGTTCTCATGCTGATTTGTGATTTACACAATACCAGGAATAGGTAAGTGGGACTATTCTGCATTTTGAATATAATTCTTTATCATTATAATGTACCTACATAACAGCTTTTTTACATATGGGAGCCTAGACTCAGTCACCATTCTAAACTCTAGACAGAAATCAGAAGATATGTTATTGATGTATTAGTATATTTTAATGTAGAAGTTTAAGTGATATTAGGACAATTTCTGCACTAAATCAACATATCATTATTATGGTCTTATAAAAATATATTGTTGTTCCTTTCCAGATTAAGTATGTGTGCCTCATGGTTACCTTCCTCACGTCATCTCAGGACAATAACAAGTATACCAAAATTAAAATATGAAGAAATAAAGGCTAAATGCCCCCCACCCACCCCTTTCATTGTAGAAATATTAACTCACTTTCCTATCTAAACACTTTATGAAGCAACACACTTTCTATGAACACACTATATGCATGAACACACTTTTTGCAACACACTTTTGTTGTAACACCCTTTTTGACATGAACACACTTCTTAACACACTTTTGGCAAAAGCGTGTTGTGTGTTAAAAAAATAAGTGAGTAAAAATATGCTGCAAAGAAGTGTGTTACAAAGCGTGTAAATGCAACACACATTTCTTACAGTGTATATATATATATATATATATATATATATATATATATATATATATATATATATACTAAAAGCCTCCCTCAAAGATTTTGTGGCTGAACTTACATTTTGATCCTGAAGTATGATGTGACCAAGATAATAATCTACTTTACAGATGTGATTTGTCCGAATTCTACAATTGAGGGTGCTATGGTTGATCCTCATCCTAACCCTACCTACAAGTACCTGGCTGTGATAACTGTAATGTGTCTCACAGGATATGTTCTAGATGATGGAACTTACACATACACAGCAAAATGTACAAAACATGGGGCCTGGAATGACAGAAGTACTTGTAAAAGTAAGTATTGATTTGCTGAAATGATTAACATGGATAGGCAGGTCAATTTCCTCGTATTTGAGCCAATCATCATGTTTTGTCCTTAACATATTAGGTCTCTCCGACGCAGAATAAACAAGGCTATTAATTATGCTAAGGCCAATTAAGTTAAGACTGCTCTTGAGGAGAATAAACATGATCTGAAGAAATTTTGGTGTGTGATAAAAGGTATTCTAAATCCAGAACTCTGAATATCACCACCTGAGTTATTAGGTGTAGATGGTTTTGTCAAATCTGAAAAAAAATCTGTTGATAATTTGAATGACTTTTTTCCCACTATCGGTGCTAAGCTATCTCAGCATATCATGGATAGAGGATTCCCAGAGAGAATTCTGCTGGAGGAGCCTGATGATTCAGTTGAGGAAATGGTGAGGGTAGATAAAGGCTTAGTTGAGCTTTTGTTCATGGAAATAAATGTTAATAAAACACCAGGTATTGAGGGTATCAGATGTGACATCCTTAAAACAGCTCTCCTGTTTTTACTGGAACCTATGACTTGGTTGTATCAGCTGACCTTTTCTAGCGGTATTTTTCCTGATTCATGGAAAATAGCATGTGTGAATCCCATACCCAAGACTAGTAACAGTAAGCTTATAACAAATTGGAGGCCAATCTCATTGCTCCCAGTTCCCTCTAAAATAGCTGAGCGATTAATGTACATACATCTGGAAGATGTTCTTAAAAAAAAGAACTTTTTATTCAAAATCACAATTTGGATATAGACCAGGTTTGGGTACTGGCGATGCTATTTTTGGATTGTTAAATGATATTTATGAGAATAGAGATAGAGGTCACCTTACTGGTGTGTGTTACCTAGATTTGCGGAAAGCGTTTGACTCTGTCCATCTTAAGTATCTGATAGATTGATTGATTGATTGATTTGTGTTTTACAGCACTTTAGCAGCACTAAGTGGCTATCCTGTGCTTCACAGGTTGATAATTTAACAGAGGAATGTGTCAGTGCCCGCGCATATGTGCACCACACACATCCTGAGGGGATAGGAAAGAGGAGATATAGACCCTTTTAAGTGGGCTAGGGAAGCCCGAGTATCTGATGGAGTTGGTTGGTCAATTGGGTTTACATGATACCAGTCTTAACTGGCTTATGAGCTATTTGATAGGGCGAATGCAATACGCTAAGATAGGTACATATATATCTGGGATAAATCCTGTACGATATGGTGTCCCTCAAGTTTCTGTTCTCGGGTGGCTATTGTTCATTATGTATATAAATGATGTCAGCGATATGCTAGGGGATTGCCAGAATTATTTATATGGTGACGATTTAGTAATATACTGTTCCAATAATAAGGTAGACCTAATAAGAGAGAGGCTACAAACGGCATTGAATTGTCTATAGTCTTGGTTTATTAACTCTTCTTCTACCAAATTGTTTTTGGCTTAAAATCGGCCTCTAGGAGAAGTCATTATCTTTCAAGTACTGTTTGAATTGTATTGATATTCCTACTAGAAGCTAAGTAATGAGTATCCAAGGTAAGCATATGGACAAAAATAATTGGAATCCTAATTGTCTGTATCTCCTCTGATAAGGGAGATAGGATGGGAATAACATAGCATACTGCAAATAGCTCTCCTGCAAAATGATGATTTCATAAAACTTCAAATGATGATATCTTAGGACTCCCTCTATCAATTGACATGAATTAAAAGGCACATGGTAGATATTGTTGAATATTTTTAGAATTTTTGAATTACATGGTCACATGATACCTGTTCCATTTGGTTACCATGACAACCGAATCTATAAAAAATTGGTATTTTTAGTATGTTTGTTGCCATGGTAACCAATAATTTGGCCAGGAATCCACCAAAATCAACCAAAATCGTTGGTATTATCTTTTTCTTCATGAAAAACTACTTAAAGTAGTGTAAGGGTTTGTGGCCTTACGGACCTGGGGGGTTCGGGTCTTACGGTTCGGAAAGAAAGAGTAAGACAGTATTCCAAGTGTATGCCAACGGTTAGGTTTATTACTTAATGCACACTCACGGCTGCCGGATGATATCAAAGAGGCAGCTAATATTAAAAGACAGTGGTTTACATAGTGTGGAGGCCAGAAGGGCCTCTGACGTAGCGGCTGAGCCCTGGGCTTTATATACGGACCCAGGTGTTCGTCGTCAGATGTCCCCACAGACCCGGATCGGTGCTGCCACCTATCCGGAACCTGAGGAACGTCCGACGACTCGACTCACCCGCCACGTCAGACGGTACCCAACTCCTATGGTTTAGTAAAGTGTACCTCTACACCACTCCCCCAGACATTTAGGAGGGTGTTATACATATAATATTACTAGGATAACATTTCTACATGTCTAAACCTTTAGTAATAGAGGAACAACCATAGGTATAACATTAACACTAAATAAATTGTGAACCAGATGTCATATATATATATATTCGATAGTGAAATTTAGTTACATATAACGATTAGGATGTTGAAATATTATACAAATTACTTGAAGAAGAGACAGTTATGTGAAACGGAACTGTCTATTTAATTATTATACCACATAATATTCTATTATATTTCAGGTATAATTAATAAGACAAGTAATATGAATCGTATACATGTGATGATGACAGCTATGTGTAACGGAACTGTCGATAATAAAACATATCACATAATAACATCCGTATGTGTGTTTGTAGTATTGACACCACATTTGAATATGTAGTCTTAAAGAAGACTGTTATAGTAACATCACTATCTAATGACATGTCGTATATTAATATTATACGAATCCGTTAAAGATTCCGTGAGTAGTACGAATAGGATTATTTATACCATACACTTGAAAAAAAAGAAAAAAAAACATCACGGTGTGGTAATGAATATAATAATATATTATCACCGTGTACCTAATAACCTTTATAGCACCAGATCATTATAATTATTATATAATTTGTCTTGCAGGACAATAATATGTGTTATCTGGTGAAGTTTAACGGATCTTATAATATGAATACTAATAGTAATTAGAGATCCGTATCAGGAAATGTCTATGTACCCGTATTATAATATGTATCTAGTGGATATATACATACATATAATATTATAGAAAAATAGAAATATGACATTATATACAATATACAGAAATTATAAATGCTGCTGAAGTCTTCTGCTGTATCCTCCGGGTACTAGTAGGTAGGTGTGGTCAGCTAACCACGGGATGGACGTGCTAAAGTTTATGGTTCCTTTATATAGAGTGAACACGGTAGTTGATTTGGGGCAGCTACCCACAATCCTCTAGTAGTGCTAAAGTTTATAGTATATCCGAATGGTGTAGATTTGTAGAATAATAGTCCGGATGTGTCAACTGTGTAGAGAACGTAATCCTTTTTAAGCTTAGTTGACATAAGTAAAATAATAGTCCGATATAGGTTGATCCGGAAGTAATAGTAGTATTTGATATAAGTCCATTCGGGAGTACAGATGAGTTGTAGAGGTAAATCGTAAAGTCCATCCTAGTAATTGGTTAGCACGGGTAACAGCAGGAGTCTGGAACTGGCATCCGGATACGTCTCACAGCAGCAAGTCTACTATCGGATTGTTCATGGATGAAATTATAAATCCGAATAGGCTATTCAGGGTGCTATAAATGTTATACAACCTGAATTATATAATAGACTGGTCAAAGGAACCCGGAACACATACCATAGGTGTTCATGCACTAGTGAATAAAACATTCGCAGACCTATAGGGTTCCGCAAAGACTATATCTGGTCATTTGGTGTTGGAAAAAAAATTATGGAAGAAATAACCCTAGCATGCTTTAAACGGATTTCTTAGCATGCTTCTTCTTCAGAAGAGCTAAAGCCGACTCGGGAGTGCCGTCCCACTCGTCCAAGTCGACTCCGAACACCCTCATGAACTTAGTGTTCAGATTGGTGTTCCGAGTGATCTCCTCCTTTACACGCTTTTCCAACACGTGTACATCCATAGCTGCCTTTTCTTGGGCAGCTGCGGCAGCCTCCTCCTGGGCCTTCACATCGTCCCGGATGAGGGTCTCGAGACGTTGCTTTTCAGCGTCGCCCACCTGTTTCATACACAACAGAGTTTCGTTTAGGAGACCCTGATGAAACTCGATCGCTTTCTCACGAACGCTCTTCTCCCAATGGGTGTAGATGGCCTTCTGGACATCTGCCTCCCCTTGGCGAGACTTCTTGAACCAAACTTCCGCATTACCGGTTTTAATGGTAATAGCGTCCTTTGGTTTCTCAGGTGCCGCGACAGCCTTGGGAGGAGTCGAGGCGGCCTGTGGACCACTTCCAGGTTTAGGACTTCCGGACACACCTGTCGTTGGTACACAGAAGGCAGGTGGTACATTCTGTTTCAGTCCCATTTGCAGGTACATGTTTAACTGCTCCTGGGTAAAGGTAACTGGTGGGGCGGCTGGAGCGGATGCAGATCCGGCGGCAGCAGATGCGGTGGTCTTCTTTGGCATAAGGCGACCATCCTTTCCTACCACCAAGGTCTGGCTCTCAGGTCCAGGTCCCTGGTTTAAGGACGGAAAGTTTCAAGAACTCACTTTCCCAGGTTTAGATACGGCTCCAGCGTATCCGGCAGGTTCGGGCTTCTTGAACACCGGAGTGCCCTGAGCCTGCTCTGCGGGGTGCCTTGCCAGAGGGGACCTGGAACGGTCCTCTGCTCTGACTTTCGATTTAGTCGTGCTCTGACCATTACCGTTGCCGCCACGGTTCTGATCTCTCCTGCTCCTTTCACGAGCTCTCTTTGCATCCTTTCCGGATTCCTCGCATTTCTGCCAGAGAGACTCGTGCATGTCCAGTTTACCCTTTCCAGGAGTCAGGACTATCTTTGCTCGGAGTTTCGAATCCTTGGTCTTCGGAACTTCGCAGAGGACTTGGTCCCCTGGTCGGATCTTAGACCAAGCATCCTCGCTCAGGCTGTCGAACTCCTTCATGAGTTCCTGATGAAGCTCCATGATGCGCTTCCGTGCCCCGTCCAAACCTTCTGCGTGGCATTTCTTCTGGTGTCTAGCCAGATCACTACGTCGGTTGTATTGCACCTTCGTAGTACACTTCTTGCCCTTCTTACCATAACTCGGATCACAAATGTAAACCGGGTGATGGTGGAAGTGGGCTTCTACCAGATGCCTTTGGAACCGGGCTGGAGTACTCCAGGTCCGGATCGAGACATCACTCGCATCCTGGCAGATAGAGAAGGGACAGGACTTTTGATCGTCGCCGTACCACTTCTCTAAAGCCCAACGCAGCTTCCTCCTCTGGGTATAAGTGTAATACCCTTCGGTGTGGTTTAGCATAAGCCACATCTTTCGATAGGCTTTGCTCGGATTGGGGTCCTCGTCCGAAAGACGCATCCAATCTTCATCATCCGACTCATCGTTCTTATTGATTGAGTCTGGACAGGCATAGAGGGTAGAGCCGTCCTTCTTAACTCCGTACGCACAGTCGGAGAAACACGTCGGGATCCGGGTTTTGAATCCGGATTTGGCGTTAGCCCAACGTTCGGCCTCGGTTTGAGTTGATGGAGTGGCCTTCTCATCATACTCAACCGAGGATTCGTGCACCGACTCCTCGTCAGACGACTCAACCTCCATGGCAGTACTACCAGTGGTTGAGGTGCTGGGTTTCGGCTCGGCTCTCGCAGAATCCGGGAGATTCTTGAGCTTCCGAGCAGCGGATCGTCGGTTCTTACTGACCTTCCAGTCTTCCTCCGGTTCCTGGGTTCCGGATGTGCTGGAGGTCGTGGCTTCTACTGGGGTAGTAGTGCTGCCGGTAGCTGATGTAGCACTGGCGGAGCTTCTGGTGGCAAGCTTCAGGTCGGGGATAGGAGGTGCGGGTGCTTCCGCGGCCCTCTTAGCCTCTTCCTGTGCCTCCTGTTCGGCAGTCATACGACGGACAATAACCGTCCGAAGGGCTGCAGCTCGGTCCAATCCGATTAGTGAATTGTTCTGGACATCCACCAATTCCTGTTCGGTTATGTAGTAACCGTCATCCCACTGCTCGAAGTTAGCAGCGGCCTCCCGGAATTCCTTAGTGGTCCGGCACGGCGTCCGGATAGCACTAGGGCGTGGGTAGGTCTGGCCATCGGTATCCCAGACACAGCCTACCCAGTTGATGTTCGTAGCCTTGACGTTCCACAGGGACTTGTCAGGCTTCGGATACGCTCCGAGCTCGAAGGCTCGGTTAGCTGCGTACACGGTTTCACGGAAACCAGCGTCCACCATAAGTCCCCGTTGGAACCACGGCCAGTCTCGAAGCCACTCGGGAGGCATCCTGGTCAGCTGTTCGGGAGCCATGACGCCCTCGATAGCTATCCTGACTTTCGGGTCCATCCTGACTGGTGTCCCGTCCGCGTAGGTCACTTGTGCCTGCAGTTCCGGGTGGACATACAGGTAGCGACCATCATAGCTAGCTGGAAAAGGCTCCGCCACTGCTGGCTTCCACTCATCCTTCTGTCCGTCAACTTGGGTAGTTTCGGACTCTGTCGCTGCGGGTTCAGCACTCGCAGTCGCTCCGGATCCCTCGGCCGGGAGTGGAGATAATAGTTTCTCTGGCTCATTTAGTGAGAATGAAGCCAGCTTCTCCTCGAACGAGCGATCCGTGGGTTCCTCCACGTCCATCATCTCGCTCTCTTCCTGTGTAACAGGCGACAAAGCTTCCGGAAAAGCTTCTGCGGACGGAGTCAGCTTATCCGGGTCACCGGATAGCTTGGCTGCAGCTACGGATTCCTCAGCCATGACTGGGGAATCGCCCACGGGAGTAAACTACTCCTTTTTCCGGCTTTTACGGCGCCGGGGCCGGCACAAACGGAGTCTGTCTACCAGGAGACAGACTCTGGAGGAGCAGCGGGGGGTTTGCTTAGCCGGTAAAATCCAAGAAGGGAGCGAGCTCGACCGTCTTGAACGTTACCGAAAACAAATATGGCAACAGGCCAGCTTTCGTGACGTCATTTCCTCGCGGTCCGCGAGGTCACGAGAGGTCAGCCGAGACTGGACACGGTGACGTCATGCGGAAACGCACGTGCTACAGGCGGTACATCAACAAACTGATTGTTTTTAGGTAATTATCGCTCACCCCGATGACTCGACTGGGGATTTAAGTGGAGATTATGGAAAGCTTAAGCAAATCCACCGGATTATCCGTCCACTACCCATTGGTACATCATGCGGGGGCGACAAATAAGCCTTTAGGGTCAGTTGTCATCCGTTCCTCTAAATGTAAACATTACACTCGTTGTGTATACAGGTTAGGTCACTGCAGTCCTCTGGGCAATTCGGGGGCTGCGGCGAACGTATCTCCCCTTCTCGGATAGTTCTTTATCGGACCTGACAGTCTGAAGAGCTTTCTCTAGGTGCTTCTTAGCCTTAGGAACACCTTTCCTCCTCTTTTTGTCTTCACCTGCCGAGACTTTTTTTACTCCCCCACGCTTAATCGGTGTTGGCGTGGGTGTCACTGATTCGGAACACTTTTTGGGTCTACCATGACCACGCTTCACTGTAGTGTTCTTTACCTGGTCTATTATGCGATTCTGATTCAGGATCTTTTCGGAACCTTCACCATACATTTCTGTGGAGGTCTCCCTCCCAGACCATTTCCTTAATCTAGCCACATTCGACTTATAAAGTCGACCAAGGTCGGATTTGATAATTACGGTACAATCACTGATAACTTGTGTTATAGTAAAGGGACCGTCCCAATTAGACGCTAATTTTATGTGTCTAAGCGGTTCATGTAATCTGAGGACTCTGTCTCCGGATTGGAATTTCCGATGCTTTAGATCGGTATCGTATCCTACTTTCTGCCATTTGGCACTTTTCTCCAAATCAATTCGGACAGACTCATATGCTTTTCTAAATCTGTCTCTTAAACATTCCACAAAAACTACATGGCAAGGTAGTTCAGGGTCCATTCCTACGACTCCAAAAACTAGGTCAGCAGGCATTATCAAATCCTCTCCGAATACTAAAAGGTTCGGAGAACAATTTGTACTTGAATGTACCGTACTATTATAAGCATGTGTCACAAAATGACATTGCTCATCCCAGTCATCCATATGTTCATTAACGAGTGACTTTAGGACTTGGATGAGGGTTCTATTGAACCTTTCCACCAATCCGTCGCTTTGTGGTCTATACGGATTGGTTCTAGTCTTGCAAATAGCTAAGTATTCGCACATACCCTGCCAGAGATTTGATTCGAACTCTCTGCCTTGGTCACTGTGTAACATTAATGGTACACCGAAGCTTAGTACCCAACCTTTTACAAAAGCTTCGGCACAAGTAATTGCTTTGTGGTCTGGTAGTGGAAATACTTTAGTGTATTTCGTATAATAATCACACACTACCATCATACAGGTATTATCATTAGCGGTTGTATTAAATCCACTAATAATATCTACCCCGATTCTTGCGAATCTAACTCCGAAAAGTTCTTGGGATAGGGGAAGTTTGCCCATCCCGGGTCCGGGTTTGTTTTTACAACAATCCGGACAGGTGGTTACCCATCTTTGCAAGTCCCGTGTCATGCCAGGCCAATAGTATTTCTTGGAAAGTCGTGCTAGCGAGCGTTTCCTTCCGAAATGACCACTGGTCCGATGTCCATGACAGAAGTACATAATGTCATGTCTCATGGCATGTGGTATCACCACTTGCATGATTCTATCACCATTATTACATGGCTTCCAACGGTATAACACGCCTTTCCGGACTTCAAGCTCGGTCCATTGAGCAAGAAACCTTCTCATTTCTCGATTTTCCAGAGAGACCTCTGGTCTAGCTGGACGTATACCCTTTGGTACTAATTGCAGTAGCTGCGCAGTTATCGAGTCAGCTTCCTGGAAATGTCGTATGTGATCCATAGACCAATCCAGTATACTGACAACTAGGGGTACGAATGGTCTTCGAATCCCTGCTAACACTGCCCTATGAGCTCCACAATCAGTACAATCCGGATTATCACATTTCCGGATTGGTATTCGAGACAAAGCATCAGCATTTAAATGCTTAACTCCGGGTCTATGCTGAATCTGTTGATGTTCAAGCCCATATTCGGATAAATGGGCTAGCCATCGGCCTAACATGCCTTCAGCATCTCGGAAGTTCAGTAGCCACCTTAAAGAGGAATGATCCGTACGCAAAGTAAAGTTCGTTCCCCATAGAAAAATGTTTGAACTTCTTGGTATATACGACTACTGCTAACAACTCTCTTTTGGTTGTGCAGTAATTGCGCTGAGTCTTGCTCAGTGTGTTGCTGGCAAAGGCAATTGGTACTTCTCTCCCATTTTGGACTTGCGAGAGAGCTGCACCAATGCTATCATTACTAGCATCAGTATCCAGTATGAAATGATCCGTCTCATTCGGATATTGCAATACGGGAGTACTCGTGAACAGATCTTTTAGCTTTTGGAAAGCGGTTTCCTGTTCATGCGTCCAAGGAAATTTTTCCTTGGTACTTCCTGGAGTCCAGTTAGCTATTGCTTGTAATGGGTAACTGACTCTAGAATAATTCGGAATAAATTCCCTGTAATAGGAACAGAATCCTAAAAAGGACCTCACTTCTTTGGGTGTTTTAGGTCTATTCCAATTCGTAACTGATTCGATTTTTTCCGGATCAGCCTTTATTCCTTCATCACTGATGATGCGGCCCAAATAATTTATGGACTTTCTAAACATGTGGCATTTCTTAGGTTTCAATTTGAGACCATTAGAGATAATACGTTCTAGTACCATTTTCAGGTTATTAGAACACTCTTTGAATGTTTTCCCGAAGACTATGACATCGTCAAGATATACAAGACATCTTTTCCACAATAAATCACTTAGAATTGTTTCCATCATTGCTTCAAATGTTGCAGGTGCATTGCACAGTCCAAACGGCATTACATTATATTGGAATAATCCAATATGACTCGAAAATGCAGTTTTCTCCATATCTGGAGGGTTCATTCCCACTTGCCAGTAGCCTGATTGCAAGTCTAGGGTACAAAACCAACTGTTTCCCCCTAAGGAGTCAATGGTTTCATCTATTCTCGGTAATGGATACGAATTCTTTTTCGTTATTCCATTCAACTTCCTGTAGTCTATGCAGAAACGGATAGTACCGTCTTTTTTTGTTACCATACACACAGGACTACTCCATGGACTATTGGAAGGGACTATTACATCCTGTTCCAACATCTTATTTATTTCATCCTCAGCTACTCTCTTTTTTGCTAAGGGTAACCGTCTATACGGTATCTTAAAGGGTTCGGCATCTCCAGTATCTATTTTATGTAATACTTTATTTGTTGTACCTAGTTTTTCACCAGGTTTGGCAAAGGCAGTATGATACTGACAGAGCATATCATAGAACTCTTTCCGGTGTTCCGGATCCTCTAATGAAGTTTCTTCATACAACTTAAATAAGTCTTCCGAAATTTCATCATCCCCTGTTACCTTCTGTAAGCTTAGCTTACTATCCGTTACAGTTTCCGAAAGGGTCACATTTCCAAAAACTTGTCCCTTTTTCAAGTAGATAGTAGTGTTTCCAGTATTGGAGACAGGTACTACCGACCAGGATGCATTCGCTACTATCGTGCCTACAGAATTTAATCCGATACTTGATAACGTAACTACATCCGGTTCTATCACTGCAGGCTTATTACGCATTGCAGGATCACTTCTTACAAGCACATCACAGGCTACTCCTGGAGGGATTCGCACAGTGTGTGCCACACTAGCCATACTGCTCACTTGTCTCAGTACACATCTAACTTTCACGGGATACGGGTATCTCACACTCAACACTCCTGTTTGGGGTTCCAACACGGCACCATACAGGGATGCGAAATCCAACCCGAGTATACCCTCATCTGCTATATCCGCAACGGTGGTGCTCATGACATAGTCATGGATACCATCCAACTGTAGTTTCACACAAGTTCTACCATACGTTTGCAAGGTACTGCCGTCGGCTGTCTGAGCACTTCCTCCCGATTTGAGAGTCTCATGTTCATCCGGTATAAGATCGTAGAACCCCCTGGAGATACAAGAGTGGCTAGCTCCCGTATCCACAAGGAATTCGGCAGATCTTCCGTTAACAGTGAGGCAAACATACCACCGCCTTCCGTTTAGAACAGAGGGTATGTCCGTGACAATCGGAACATCATTTTTCACACCAGGAGTCGATCCACATCTTTTCAAGAATTCAAGACAAGGATGACCCGGGGGCAGGTGGGCACCACAGACCTTGGCTAATTCATAGCCGCCTGCCTCGTTACTGATATTGGGTTTCCCCAGTGCGCCCGTGGCACCTGTTATATCAGCTTCCCTAACCTTCCGGGTGTCTACAACCACCTCGGTGTTAGGCGATCTTGTTACTAAATGCGAACTATCGTCACGGATGGTGATATTATGGCAAGATTTGTCACTGGGATCCCCTTCTTTGCCCCTCGGGAGATCCCTTTCTAGTTTTCCTCTGTACTTATCCCAGAGACACTCTCCTGTTTACGTGGAACAGGCTTTTCAGCCATACATTCGGGAGCAAAATGCCCCAGTTTCTGACATCTGAAACATCTCCTTTGAGATTTATCAACTCTTGGTCTCCTTAGAGCTTCTGTTAATCCGGCTATTAATGTTTCCATCATGTTAGTCGGAGCAACTGTGGCTGCTACAGTTGAGTTCGCCGTAGAGGCTGCACTACCATGTTGAGTTGATCCGGAAGCTGTTTTACCAGCAACAGATCCTCCTCTCCCTCTCGAATGTACCTTCCTATACCGCTTTTGTCGGTAATACTTTCCGGCCACATGGACTGAACCAATATATTCTCCGTTTTCATCGGAGATATATTCATCTTCCTCATTAACTTCATTTGATTCAACCGGAGCTAATTGGGAAGTATCGTATACTGGAGCAGGTGTACCCCCGTATTGGAAAGGAGCTGCTCTTACTGGACTAGGTCCAAGACCTACCAAACGTTTCTTCATGTCATGTCCATCAATTGCTATGAACAGATCACTGAATG
Organism: Acholoe squamosa; assembly: GCA_949317995.1. NCBI lineage: Eukaryota > Metazoa > Annelida > Polychaeta > Phyllodocida > Polynoidae > Acholoe > Acholoe squamosa. The sequence goes on along the minus strand of OX439041.1, from coordinate 78,361,026 downwards.
AAGTGTCATCTTTCCAGGAGTCCCACACCACTTGCTTATGATCCGGATCTCGCAATCCACTATAGAATTGTATGAACAATTCTTGTAGATAACAATCATCATCATGAGCCCAATTTGGACGTGCTTTCGAAAGCAAGTCTTGTAGCTCCAAACCAAAGACTTTGTGTGATTCTTTAGGTTTTTGTGTTCTCTTCTTAAAGCTTACCCACGGATCTTCTCTAACGATTGATCCGAAAAGGTATGCGGCACATTCGACCAATTGATCATAGGTACCATATATTCCGTAAGCTGCTCTCCATTGGTTGAGAGCTACTTTTCCGCCTTTATTTAACCAACAAATCAAATATGGCAGAGCTTCTTCTTTTGTCCATCCACTACAATTGACTTCGTCGACAAAAGCTTGGTACCTGTCCTTCCATGGATCATTAGAATCATATGGAGGGGGTATCCGTGCCTGTCTACGTGCCGGATTATTACATCCGCCTAGTCTATCTGCTTCTCGCATGCTCCAGTTCATGACTTCCATGCCGTCCGCTCCCTTTCGGTAGCAGTCAATGCCAAGGTTTTGTATACATTGGCTTCTATCAAAGATGGTTTGCATCCCTGCAGGCATAGAAGTTCTCCTGTTAGGTTTCCTGCCATCTCCTCCTGATCCTGATCCTCCGAATCCGGATCCTCCTGGGCCGCCTGGAGGGTTTCCTCCTGGTGGACCATTATTATTATAGCCTCCAGATGAACCACCAGGGCATCCACTATTGTGACCGGTGTTTCCAGAAGAAGCGTATCTAGGGTAAGAATCATTTTGATTCCATCCCTGGTTATAGCTATTACCATTCTGATAATTGCCATTCTGATAATTGCCACGTACCGCCATTAATATTGTTTCGTGGCGGATTTGGTCTCGGAAAACGTCCATCAGTAGGACCATTACCAGAACCTAGGGTTGGATTCGGTAATCTTGGTACTGCTGGTGTACTGTGGCCGGGTTAGGGGGAAATATGAAGGTGGTGTCAACATATGCCTCATTGGTCCGGGTGCTCTTGGTTGTGCCACGGGTGTATTATTATTATTCCCTGTAGCGCCATCGTGAGTCGCTTTGATTTTGTGACTCAAATCTGGTATAGGTGGTGCCGGACCTATCGTATCCAGCATTGGAATTACTGGTTTAGATGCGGTTCCATTTACTGCAGCATTATCCGGTTTCTTATAGATTCCGGATACCACATTCTTGTCAGCCCCATCATCAACGAATGGGCTGTATCTAATTGGGGTTGCATCTTTAGATGTCTTTCCCAACATTGTAGATACCACAGCTGGGTCTATATTACCTATAGTTAACTGGGCTGCTTCTACATATTTATCTAGAGTTATTGCAGTGGCCTGCAATTCCTGAAGCTCATTTGTGAGTTTCTGTCTATCCTCCTCCAGTTGTTTGTTGTAAGCTATGATGCCTACCCGGATGGTTTCATTGTCTTCAGCTTGTTTACTGCACTGAAGTTTCAATTTATCCAACTCATCCTGATAATGGCGAATTTCGGATTCGAATTTTGTCTTATCAAGGTTTAGTTGGTCGTTCGTATCTATGTATGTTTGGATACGAATGTGCCTATTATCATATTCTTTATTGAATGATTCTCTCATAGATTGAAGTTTTAGTTCTTCATTCTCGAGTTCTTTCATGTACTCGCTCCTTCTGGCTTCGAATTCCTTTCGCATGCCAGTTAGGTCCTCTTCCATCTGAAGTTTTTCATGGAATACTTCATCCTTAGCTTTGACCAAGGTATTTAAATTCTCGTTCAAAGTTACATAAGTTTCATTCAACAACAGGACATCCGGTCGTTTTAATTCTTCACCTTCCGGTACCGCATAGGTTAAGTCGCCATCTATAGCGCTATAATCTAATATTGGTAATTCGGGCCTGGGTAACCTATAAGGTAGTTCTCCGAATGTTACCCTTTTTCGCATTGGTGCCGGATGTTCTGGGTTAGTACTACCACCGACTTCGAACATCGAATCACATAATTCGTCAACAATTGATTGCTGGCCTATTAAGTTACTATGTCTCTGTATGGACTGTTCGCGTCGTACAGAGTCTGGCAGATTCTCCTCACTATCATTATAGTGGGGTCCGGGATCTCTCCAAGATGCTGATTCCGCATCTTGTGAGTCCGAATGGGCTTGGAGCATTAGCGATCCATTTCCATTCTCTTGGGCAAGTGATTGCCCTGCTGGGTTAGCTTCCCTAAGGGTGTCTAACCCATGTACTAGCCGTTCGGACGTTATAACGTCCGGGCTATACACCAGAATTAACTGGTCACGGCACCAGTGTAAGGGTTTGTGGCCTTACGGACCTGGGGGGTTCGGGTCTTACGGTTCGGAAAGAAAGAGTAAGACAGTATTCCAAGTGTTTGCCAACGGTTAGGTTTATTACTTAATGCACACTCACGGCTGCCGGATGATATCAAAGAGGCAGCTAATATTAAAAGACAGTGGTTTACATAGTGTGGAGGCCAGAAGGGCCTCTGACGTAGCGGCTGAGCCCTGGGCTTTATATACGGACCCAGGTGTTCGTCGTCAGATGTCCCCACAGACCCGGATCGGTGCTGCCACCTATCCGGAACCTGAGGAACGTCCGACGACTCGACTCACCCGCCACGTCAGACGGTACCCAACTCCTATGGTTTAGTAAAGTGTACCTCTACAGTAGGTTTTCATTGAAAAAATTAAATTATTTTACCTTTTTCATAATATTTTGCCATAAATACTCATTAAAATCAGCCCAAACTTTTCTCAATTTTCAACCATCTTTAGAAGTTCACAATATCTCAGGAATGAGGAGTAGAGACTAATGGTTTGAAGTACTTAGGGGCCCCATGCCAAAGGGCAATCCCTGAAAAAATGGTGAGATTCCATTCATATCTGAGGGAGAGACAGGGTGGCAAAAATCGGCCAAAATCGGCGATTTACTCGCAAAAATGCGCGTCCGGTAAAAGAAGAGTTAACAAGCGTCTGACAGTCAACCCTGATGAATCGAAGGTTGTATGGTATGGCTCGATCAATAAGCTGCGCAAATCAAAAGGTATTACTCTACAACTATGTGGGTCAGTCCACCGAAAGTGGGCACTTGGGTCTTTTTTGGTCTTTTTTTGGGATACAGGGGGCTTTAGAATAAAAATTAATCTTCTTCTTATTTCTGGTTTCATTTAAAATAAAACACCTTGGGCATCAAAAGAAGGGCAAATGTATGTTTGTTGGCCTGCTATTTTTTTAGATATGGTGGCCCAAAGTTGGAAAATAGCCAAAAATTGCCTTTTTTCAATTTCCACCTCATTGCAGGCTCTATACCATCAAGCTAAGCAGCAACAGACGAATATAATTTTATCTTTTCCTTAGTGGGGGGTCCTCTGTAATATTTTCATGTGGTTTGGAGGTGCTCTGACTGGCATTCTTTTTCCCCTGTTCATTTTTGTAACCAAAAACAAATGATGTAATGGGCTTGAGCAAAATAAAGTACACTGGTAGGCCTACTAAAACACTATCCTCAATCTTCTTATTTCCCACCAAGATGGGTTTTTCTGGTACAGAAGCTTAGGGTCTACTTGCAGGCATGACTTTGCAATGCATATTCAAGTATTTTCAAGTCCATTTTGCTCACGCCCATTACATTCATATATCTGCATCCAGGACAAATACTATCAAAGTTTTCTTTCTTTCACCCATGTGAAGATCTTTTGTTAATAAGTCATTTAAAAAAAAAGACTGGAGTCTCTACATGCCTTGGTTATGCCAAACAGAGGGGTCAACTGACAGATGTAATGGGCATGAGTGTAATGGGCATCAGCGTAATGGGTGTGAGTAAAATGCAGTGCAAGAATGTTGGCAGACTGGATGCATTCCAAATGCATCCTATATGTATTCTTAGATTATTTCTATTGCCTAGATCAATACTCACACCCATTGCATTAATTTTGAATATTTGCAATAAAAACTGACCGCTTGGGAGTTAGTGACTTGAATGAACCTTTCCAAAGGATATAGGACTATCAATAAAATTAAGTTTCATGATCTAATTCTGAGTTTTCAAAAATCACCCTCTACCATGGACAAGTGCCCATTTTCAGTGGAATGCCCCATGTAACAAGGAGTGAGTGAGGGAGTGAGTAATAGATGTTTAACACCATTTCGACAGCTAAGGTCATATTCACGGCAAGAACAACATTATACAATTTAACAGAGAAATGTGTCGGTGCCCCTGCATATGTGCACAACACACATCCGAGGGGATAGGGAAGAGGAGATATAGACCCTTTTAAGTGGGCTAGGGAAGCCCATTGAATGAGAATGAAGGTCAGAGTGTAAGAGAGGACAGAAAAGGGAGACCAGACCCCTTTTAAATTTGGGTTGGGGAGACCCGATGTAACAAGGAGCTTGAGGTTCTAGACAATTACTGTTACCTAGGTTTGAAACTTGATAGTGTCACATATATATGAGACACCTTTAAGACCCACACTCAGTGCTGTCCGCATCCCTACCAGGCGGCGCTGCCCGCATAGCAGGCAGCAACCGCCGCTCAGCAGACCCCCATCTGCCACTAAAACAGCCTAACAATAGTGTCCCTAATGCCAGTCTGTACTGGATATGTGGGATGGCTGTATAAGGCCTAGACCACAATAGGGGAAGACACACACAGACAGGGTTACCAGCCAATTACCTGCACTGTTCAAAGGAAGCATCCCTTAACAAACATGTAACTCCATTGTAGTGGAGACATAACAGTTGGATGCAGGACCTAACTTTGTCTGGGGCAATCAGCCCCAGAGTACGGATATAAGGCCCCCAGTAGGAGGTCCATCCATCTCAGAATCTCCAGCACCACTCTAGAGGTAACATCTCCAGTCATCACTCCTGCTACCTGCTATAGCTCTACACTATGCTGGGTTAGGCTATGCCAGAACAGGCATGGGTCTGAACCACTAGTGGCCAGGGTATACCTGTTACAAGACACCTACCAGAGGGTAAAGTTGAACACTATTATATTATTCCTCTAAGCAGCAGGTCAGGAGCTAGGTGTGGGAACCCACTTAGAAGTATACTGGACATTGTATTATTATTATCTCACAGGTGGAGTGGAACAGAACATTATACTTTATAAACAATTGTATATTTACTGTATGTGGAAATTACCTGCATATTAACATATGTGTGATTGATATTTCCTATATGTTGCCTAAAGCTGAATAAACCAGTGATAACTGGAAATAACACTATTTATAAGAGCTTGTTGGATTTACACTATATACCACTAGTCATATGATATTTCTCATATGACAACTTGATCATGCATAATTACTAGTATGACAAAGCAGTGGCACTTCATATCATACCCTTTGTGCTGCAGGGGTTTGGAATGACACAAGATCTTGTGGTAGGATATATAACTGGATAAGGATATCTATTGATCAATGTGTTTCTTTCTTTGTAAATTGATTTTCACATTTGCACTGATTTAGCAATGTTATTTAACCTAAAGTTAAGGATATAAAGGATGGAAAGACAACGTGTTGAGACTGTGATTGTGGTCTACCATTTGTAGTTACATTTAATCAATGGAAAGATGTGACTTACCAGATTCTGGCTATTTTCTTTTCTTTTAGGTATCAGGAATTGTGGTGATGCCTTGGCTAGTAACCTGCCCTCAGGAGTGTACATAGATAGAACTAAACGACCGTGGTGTACGAGGTGGCCGATCCACCACGAGAGACAACTCCCGAGGGGTGGATCGGCCACCGAGGACACCAGGGGAGTTTAGTTCTATATTTATTTTATGTTTTTAGATGTTTTAATAAGGAAAAATTATCAAAATCCGGTACCGTAGTTCCCCGTAAAAGCGCCGATCCGCCATTTTGAATGTTTACATGCACCCAGAAGGAGGCTGCAGTGGTGGATCGGCCGCTGTGGTGGATCGGCACACATTACGCCACTGGGGGTGTGCGGATCGGCTCCCTAATGCTATCTCTATGGGAAGAAGTTATTCACATAAAATAAAAGATATATCCTGGTACAAATAGTACAGACGTGGATGTGTATTGTGACTTGAATGATTATAAGGCTGGTGCAGCCTTGACGGTAAGCCTTATTTTCGTTGTTACCAAAGAAAAGCAAAAACGAAAATACATGAATGATGAATACTAGTGAATTTTCTGGGCTGAGTGTGGCAAAGCATGCATATGGGAGTGTCTCTGATTAAATATGTATACCTAAGAGCATTGATACTTTTAGCAATTTTTTTTTTGCAAAAACCCATTAACCTTTTGTTGATATTCAAATCCTCCAAAATCATCAGACTCTGAGACTGAGTGATAATTAGAGTAGTGGTTGTTAACTTATATATATGAACCATATACAATTTAGATAATAGTGGGAATAAAGAGCTTACTTAAAGTATATTGAAGTGAAGATGAGACAACTATTCATTATTGAAAGTATTAGGCCCAGCTCAAGGCTATAGAAGAGAAAGTTGATTAACAATGACATAAAAGATGCCATAATTTCTTCCAGGTTATCCAGCAAAGAGTTGATGGCAGTGTCGATTTTAATCGTAACTGGACAGAATATGTTGTTGGATTTAGAGACCCACGTGGCAACTTCTGGCTTGGTCTTGAGAACATGCATATATTGACAAACAGTGCCATGCATCAATTAACAATCCACTTAAACCTACATACTGATTCTGTTGAATACTTCTCTCACTACACAGGTTTTTCAGTCGGAGCTTCAGACACACTCTATCAATTAACTGTAGGAAACTATGGCCGTTCCAATTCAAACGGTATGTGTTTTTGAACTATGATAATCAATATATATATAAGGTCACTAGATGACCTGTCATCTTCTGTGTATATGTCTAGACTCTAATATGAGCTTAATAGATGTGCCGGTAACTATTGCATTTATTGTTAAGTCCAACATATAAATCTTTTTCACTTATAGACTAAAAGTCTGTAGCTTATAGGCTGTAATATTTAGCACTTAAGGGTAGACTATCAAACTCCCTTTTCTGAGGGTTAACTTGCAGCGTTATCAAAGTCAGGTCTCTAGACTGTGAATGTGAGTGTGGCTTATAAACATTAGCTATTGATCTAAGAGTTGACTCCCTATCCATACGGGACTTACACTAGAACACAGTCTTAACCTTGCTGCTCCACATGACTTTGTATCGCCCTGTTCAAAACCTTTTGAATTATAAACATCATGTTATAATTTCCATTATATTCAATAATTGACACATCTTGATTCTTCCTCCAGCTGGTAATGGAATGTATGGCCACAATGGCAAACCATTCTCAACCTATGATAAGGAACATGGCACTCGATATGGTATGATTTGGCACTGTGCCGCGTACGGACAGGGAGGATGGTGGTTTTCTGACTGTGGCTTCTGTAACCTGAATGGTTTCTACACAGACCAGATGGTGACAAAGACTAAAGGAATCTACTGGAGGAAGCTGACACACAATGACAACCCGCATACATCTGCTTCTTATGCCAGGATGATGCTGAAGAAAAAGGCTCATTGATCTATGGTTGGTCAATAAAACTATGCTAGAGCAGCACATTTCTGCTGGATGGTCATTCATTTAGAGCCATTTGGAAAGATAGTAATAGGTCCTCTGTCTGCAATTCTTTTTTTCTCTGTGTCTGTAATTCACTTCAGTTTTTTTTCTCTGTGTCTGTAATTCACTGCACTAACAGTCTCAGCTGTTACATAACACACACCCATCTTGAAATTCTCAATAAGTTTAATTATCAAGTGCAAATGAGAATGACATATGCACAATTTCTATTTTTAATTCTTAAATCTAATATTGTATGCTGTTCTTCCTTAGAGGACCCAATATCTTAGATAAGACAAAAGAAACTAAAAGGCAGAAGGCAATGCTCTCCCCCCAATGTTTTCATTTGTATAAATTTAAAATTTCAAGGGATTTTCCTGCTTCTCAATTTGGGTGCATTTCTACTGATGAAACTAACCTTAATGAAGTCAGTACCATGAAGATGACCATTATGTCATATTGATAATAATTTGCATATCTTACAACATAGAATGTATAATTAATAGAAGTAGTATAGTATGTGGGTCAGGTCGTCAGAAAGTGTAAGATTTTGCCCTTGAAGGCCCTGAAAAACTAATTTTCTAATTACTTTATATAACCTTAACAAAATTGTCAAGGTACATCTCCTCAGCTCAGAAGACCAAAAAATACCGATCTAGGCCATCCGGTTCCATTTTTATTGCTCGTTTTGTGTCATGTAACGTCCGGTACCAAAATAATGAAATATGGAGGTAATTGAAGTTGCTCTCAGTAATATAAGAATGTCCTATTATGCATAACAAACACATGAAATAACAAGGCCAATATGTCTATTATTGACTTCAATTACAGAATGGAACAAAAATCTGAGTTATGCATGCACGGTAGACTGCCTCCTAAATGATGATAAAAGTACCGGACGTTACGTAACGTCCGGTACTTTTATCAGAATTATTTCACGTAAGCTGCTCTCATATGGAGACAATTGCTGGTAGACACACAATTTCTTCACCAAAGTAGGGGATGATAGGGCCCTTCATATGGGTAATAACAAAGATTTTGAAGCTTCATTTTTTCCATGTTTTATAACCGATTTAGATTTAGGTACCGGACGTTACAAACTACAGATTTCCATTTTGAAAGACACATCATGAAAAATTCTCACTTAGTAACATGTCCAAACCTCATGGAAATGATACCTATGATCATATACAATACAAAAAATAACTTTGGGATACTCTATAGTGTTCTTTATTCAATACAGGACACTTGTGAAAAATACAAAAAGTATAAAAAAGAACAAATTTGGCCGTTTTTTCACTTCGGCAGGCTATAAGTCCTAAAATTTTTGATGGATGACCACAAATTGACATTTTTCTGATAGCCCTAAGTGTTCTCTATCAAATGAGTCTATGTAAGACAATATTGGTTCACAACGTCTTTCTCCAGAGCCATAAAAGTCCAAAATGACCCAAAAACACAAAATCTACTGCTTTCTGGCGACCTGACCCATGTATCGGAATGGGACTATAGCTAACTACAGGATATTACTCACTGGGGATGCAGCCAATCAGAGGCCTCCATTTGGTCATGTGACATGGAACCCCCGTGGTGCATACCCATATATGGTTATGTGACCTTGGCCTTGACCTCATTTGCATAATAGGCCATGCCCCCTTGACCTAATTAGGGGATTAGCGACCATCTCTCAGCCTATCAGGGGACGGCATTCTGGTTACCATGGTAACATGACCTAATTAGGAGATAAGTGCGATCCCGTGACCCCTTACAACATGTGGCCTAGCCACGTGGCCTAGTCATGTGGTCCCTTATTTGTAAACAATGGGATGGGCTAATTATGCAAATGAGATATATAATATACATAAAGACTTACAGTGGGGTGGACGAGGATGTTGCACTACCGACTACTCAACAGAACTGAAACAGCTAAGTCAAATTCTTGCATATTGCCGCTCTCACCTGGTCACATGACCCCATGACATAGTTTTCTGTGTCCTGATTGGTCCTCCCCATAGTTACCATGGAATAACAATATGTGAGATTGCAGTCTAACAAAATGAATTGTCTATAGGAATTTATCTAAGATAAAATCCCAATTGAAAATCCCAAAGGAGGTTCAGTATTTCTTATAATAAAGAAACTAGACTGCAGTGACTACTGAAGTAGTCCCAATCTAGGTCAGTGTAATCCTGTGCCATGTATGGGTCTGTAGTTCTGTGAGTTTCAGCCTTTACAGGCTTCATCAGGCCATTGTAGTGCCATGAAGGTAAGTATGTACATAAATCCTTCATTTTCATTATAATATAATGATTGCAGCTTGAATAATATTAAAGATTATATATTCCCCAGAGGTTCCATGGTTGGGGTGCTGCTAAGAAGTGACACAAGGTGGGGACACTTGTCATAGGGTGGCCCTTTTGTGAAGGGCTATAAAGACTTAACTGATTCATTGTATCGTAGCGTTTAGGTTAAAACTCAGGTCTGATCTTGTTATAGATTTTTTCTGTACCAGTTGGTTTTATTCTCACAGTGTGAGGGAGGCGTTGGAAAAAAATGACGAGGCTTATTTTTTGAGTTTAGCCATAGCGGGATTCCATGATATTCATCCCCAGTGGGATAATTGTTTTCAACCTTTGAACCCAGTTCCATTCAATGTTTTTTTCTCAATTTATTCGCGATCTTTGATTCTGGATGTTCATAGACAAAGTCTAAGATGTATATTTTTACATCATTTTCTTTTTTGTGACCTGGTCTGTTGAAGTGGTATGCCACCTCACTTTTGTCATATCTTTTATGGGTTATGTCCCCAAAGTGTTCTTTTATCCTCTCATGTAAGGGTCTGTAGGTTTCGCCTACATATCTTTTACCACAACATTTACATTCTATGCAGTAGATGACATTTGAGCTCTGACAGCATATGTTGTGTTTTGTTTCCTTTTGTATTTTAGAGTTCACTTTTATTGTACCTGTTTTGTCCAATTTGGGGCATACTTTACAGTCTTTTATAGAGCAGACATTTTTTCTAAGTGTGTCTGTATTTTCCTTCTGTAGTTCTGGATGATAGTCCAGTTTTGCCCGACATAACATGTCTTTCAGGTTTTTTGGTCTTCTATAGCCAGTAACCAATTTCATCCTTTGTAGGTTCCTGGTACTGCTAGATTCACCTAAGTTGTCCCATTTTGTTTTCACAATTTTCTCCATTTTTTTGTAATTTGGTCTGAAAGTGGTGGTGAGAAAGACTTTTTCCACCTCTGGTTCAGGTTTTTCTGCCTTCCCCCCTTGGGGGGCGGTTGGTTTTTCTAGCCTCTTTTCCTTTTCTTCTTTGTATAGGAGTAGGTCATCTCTGTGTTTGTCGGAAGCCTTTTCTTTGGCTTCCATAAGCAGTTCGAGTGGATACCCTTTCTCTTTGAACTGTTCTATTTTTATAGCAGCATGTCGCTCATAATCTGCATCTTTTTTGCAGATTTTCCTCAGGCATAGGAATTGGCTGTACGGGAGACTCTTTTTCACACAGGGTGGATGTGCTGAGTCATACCTCAGATAACTATTTGTATCTGTGGGTTTTGTATAGAGGTCAGTGTACACTGTTCCTCTAGAGTCCACATTTACTGTGGTGTCTAGGAAATTGATTTTGGTCTTGGACCATTCAGATGTGAATTTAATGCTGTGGTGTTGTGCATTCAAGTGGTTAAACCACTTGTTAATTTCATCTTCTCCGTGTTCCCAGACGAAGATGTCATCAATGTATCTCAACCATACTTTTGGTCTTTTTTCATATGAATCTAGTAAGGTTTGTTCGAGTTTGGTCATGAATAGGTTTGCATAGGAAGGTGCTACCCTGGTACCCATGGCGGTACCCCCTTTCTGCAAATAATTTTGCCCATTGAATTGGAAATTGTTACTCTTGAGTATCATTCCCAAAAGATCAGTCAAAGTCTCATTTTTGGGGTTAGTCTCTTCAGGTCTTGCCCTATCTAGCATTGCGCTGATGCTCTATATACCTTCATCGTTAGGGATGTTGGTGTAGAGGGAAGAAACATCTAAAGTTCCTATGATACTTGATGGTCCTAATTTATCTAGGCCTTCTACTTTTCTAATGAAATCTGCTGTGTCTTTTACATATGAAGGGCTTTCCTTCACAATTGGTTTCAGAAAGATGTCCACAAATGCTGAGATCCTTTCTGTTGGACAGTTGTTGGCTGACACTATGGGTCTCCCTGGGGGGGGGGGATCTTGCATTTTGTGGATTTTTGGAAGAAAGTATATCTGGGGGGTTCTGGTCTTTTGACCAAGCAAAACCTTCCCCATTTTTTTGGTGATTTCTTTATCCTCAATCATTTGTTCTACTTTGTTTTCTACTTTCTTTTGATACATGTTTGTTGGGTCTGTATTTAGTTTCTCATATACGTTATTATCATCTAGTTGCCTGTGGGCTTCTTTTATATAATCTACAGTGTTCTGGATCACTATAGATCCACCTTTGTCTGCTGGTTTTATGACTATCGAGTTGTCTCTTGAGAGCTCTCTTATGGCCTTTCTTTCTTTCGTATTAATGTTGTGTGTTTTTACTGGTTTGGGGTAACTGGACTTGTTAAGAGCCTTGATATTTTCATGACACCAGTTTTCTAGTGGGATTGAGCCTAAAGGGGCTTTCCATGAGTCAGAATTTTTGACTTTTATCAGATGACATTTTCCAAAAGGTGGTGGAGCCTTTTTCTCCATTGTCATTGCTTCAACAATGGTTGGTTGTCTCAATTTGGTTTTGGACTTATTTTTTCCTTTTCTTTTTGAATCTAGGAATTTCTTGCCTTTCTCATTTGTCCAACAATGTTTTGTTCTGATTCTGTTATGAAAAGTGTCAAGGTCTTTTCGTACCTCAGCTAAGTCTACACTAGTTTGTGTTGGACAGAACTTTAAACCCTTTTCCAGTATTTTCTGTTGTGCTTCTGAGAGACTTTTCGATGATAGGTTTAATATACCATTTTTTGTTTTGTTTGCACTGTACTGTGCACTAGATGATGAGTTTTCAGAGTTCGTTTCAATATCAGAGGATGATTCATTCAGTAAAGACACTTTTGCATGGTTTTCATTTTGTTTTATTTCAGTTTCTCCCATGAGACATTGGTGATCAGATTCATATGACGGGGTCAATACATTGTGGTCAACATCAAGATCAATTGGTATTGGTAAGGAGTTTAATTCTCCTTTCCGCGCCCTGGGCGACGCCGTGAGTAGTTTGCCGTACGTCGGTTGTTGCGTCTGAAACCGCGCTGGCCTCGGTTTCCGCCCCGGTTTATATCGCTGAGGGCAGACTGGCCGAAATTTGTTTTGTACTGAGTACGCGCATATGGTGGGTTTAAGACCTGATCGCGAGTTGGGTTAGCGACTTTTGATCGTTTCTCTAATGTACCGGTCAGAATGTCAATAGCGGTTCTTACTACATGTTGCTGCTTGTCTTTGGCGTGGTCAATACGGGCCTGGGCAGACGGGTCTGGGTGAGTCGCCTTTGTGTGAGTTTCCACAGAAGCGTTTTCTGTGTCCCTCACACCGGCCTGTAATACGCAATTTCAGCTTTGGCCATGATGTCACGCGCACATTTGATTTTCAGATCATAGATTTCATTACAGAGACTCTTAATTGATAGGATATGATCCGGAGTGTGATCGATACTGACAGTCCATAGGGGAATGTGATTTATTTCTGGCATGAGACAGTCGTGATAGAAGTTTGCCTGGTGGGTGCACGCTTCAGCCTCTTTGGCGGCAGTAGTGGCCGTATCCCAGATTTGCTTAGCGTCCTCCGGCAGACTCAAGTGGTCAGGTGTTCCTTCCTGTTGGGAGGGAAGACAAGTTTTTTTAGCGAAACTGAACTTACTTTTTTTATTATTGTTGATATTTCCAGATACTCCGGAATGTGAATTTGTCGTTTTTTTTCCAACGCCTCCCTCACACCGTGAGAATAAAACCAACTGGTACGGAAAAAATCTATAATAATATAATATACATAAAGACTTTTCATAAAAAAATTATATAGGAATTAAAACACAACACCATTATGCAAATGAGGGTCAGCCATCCAACCAATTAGAAGCTTGGCTACCACCAGCATGTTGTCCCATGAAGATGATTATCACAGTTTTTAACACCTGTGATTTTAGCGAGATCAAGAGCACTTTGATGGTATTAAAAAATAAGCTTCCCACACCCTCCACAGATACATAGGGTGAGACAGCATGTAGTAATTCTCTTTTTATCCACACACCCCTTACACCTGTAAGCCTCATTAGAACTTTGATGGACATCCAAGGGTGGTAGGTGAAAATTATAAATAAAAAATTATATTTTATCTTATTTGCATATGTGCATGCGTGTGTGTGTGTGTGAAAAAAAGGCAAGCTGAATCCTTGTTAAGAAAAAAAAAATAAAAAAAGCTGGGAAATATTTGGGTGACTGTCGTGCTCCCATATCAATTGTCTATTATATCAGTTGCCTATCCCATGGTGAGACCATGGTGGCTGCAAAATAACCCAGCTACTATAGCCTCAATACATCTGATTTTCCTATTTCATTAACGCCTTAGCGTTGGTCACATTTTTATATGGTCATAGTAGAACGCTTACCATCATCATGTATCTTCCTGTAGGGTGTTAAACTGTTTTTTAATGGTTAGTAAACCAATCAGGCTAGTTTATAAAGACAATATGAGCTACCTTTGTATACTTTTGTGTCAGGTGTGGCGCGCTTGTAGTCGTAAATCTTGGGAAAAAAATGTCAAAATTAATTTCAAAGTCATGATAGGGACCCTATATGTGCCTGAAATCTGTATATTTATGCTCTATTTAATAGAGGAAAAGGTTCTGTGCCTTAGAATGTAACAGGGATGTAATCCAATTAGTTATATTTTAGACGTGTGCGAGCAGGCGCTCTCCCACCTTTTCCCAACGGAAGGATTATTCAGATATGTATTACTCTCATATCGTTCAACAAAGGATATAAAGACTGGAAGCACATATCTAGGGTGAGGCCTAATGAAAATTCGCAACGCATACTTGGAAAATTGGGTCTGTCTGATTGAGCTATATGGACCGTAGCCGGTAGAAGTCAATCAATACATATATACATACAACGTGTCAAGCTTGACTGAATAGGGGTCAATCACCGCGCACTGTGTTCCTGTCGCTGTCAATTTGTAAACATGGAAGGCATACTAGATAGAGACGAGGTTCGGAGAGTAATATCTGAAATATCCAAACCAAAGGCCACCAGAGCTGCCACTACACCTGATGGGATGGTAATGACCCAACAAAAAGTTGGAAGTGTTCTGGAATATCTGGTAAATGAGTCCCAAGCATTGACACAGGCGGTACAATGGAGGAACGTTGATCTTGTTGACATCAATAAGACTACTGAAGCCCTGAAGTCTGAACTTAGCAGTATGCAGTCTAAAATGAATCAAATGGATAAACAGATTAGGCTAAATAAGGGCAATATTGCTGAGAATCAGGAGCAGATATGTATCCTAGACAATGCTCTAAAGCGAAGGAACTTATTGGTAGAGGGACTGAAATTTCATCAAGGTGAGAAAACAAAAGACGTTGCCTATGCCTTAATTACCAGTATAATTCCAGACTTTGATTATTATCTCATAGACTATGCATATAGACAGGGTACCCCTGGTAGGAGTGATAGAAATATGATCATAGTGTTCGTCAAAGGAGAAATTAGAGATATAATCCTATCAAAGAAAAGTGACTTATTAAAGACCAGGGACTATTCACAAGTTTTCATCTCAGAAGACTGTAACGTTGTGATTAAAAAACAGAGAGCTGAAGCTAGCACTATAGCCAGAATGGGTCAGGACGCGGGACTAGATATAAAGCCTAGAGGTCGTGGTGTAGCATACAATGGCCGATATTATCCTCATCATGCACTAGGTGAACTGCCTCCTGAACTAAGACTCTCTAATACAAGAACAGTGGTTACGGATACATACATTGGATATCACAGTGAATTAGCTCCTCTATCAAATTTCTTTCCCTGCTCTATCACTACCAATGGTTTGGTCTTTAAGAGTGTGGAGCATGCCTTCCGCTATAGAAAAGCAATTTTTGCTGGCAGACCTGATAAAGCTGAACGCATATTAGATGCAGAAACGGCCTATGGTGCCAAGAATTTAGGGAAATTTGACTGCCTAGGATGGTCGGATAGAGAGGAAGATGAGTTACTCGAGCTGAACATATTAAAGTATGAGCAGGACCATGATCTCCTAGAAATGCTACTATGTACAGGAAATAGGAAATTGCTGGAATGTACATCCTCAATGTATTGGGGAACTGCTGCCAATCTCCACTCGTATGTGGTAAAAACTGGTAAATTCAAAGGTAGAAATAGATGATGTGTTGTCCTAAAGCAGGCTAGGAGACAATTGAGGGAAAAGTACACTCCATATGTTGGATGTACTGCCGACGAAACAAAAGGGCCAGGCAAGCAAGACATTCCCATCACTCCTGTACCGCCAGACGATGAAACTGAGCAGCAACAGTCAGCAGCAGCCCCAGGTACAACTCCTGAGCCAACACCTATCCCTAACCAGGCTGCAACACCATTGCCACAAAGACCACATCGTCAGCAGGAACAACAATACCAACAAGGGCAACAACATCCACAACATGAGCAACAACAGCAACAACAGACAACAACAACTCCAAAACCTGTAATAGCCATGAAGGATCTTCAGGCTGCTCATGGACCGAATACTCCTACAAAAAACACTGCAAACATAGTGAGTACTGCCTCAGCTGACCAAACCAAGAAGATGAGATATCAACGCAAAAAGAAACAAGATTCACCCAGAATAGAAAGAAGCCATGAGTTGAATGCCATGCAAAAAATGATGGGCTTTTTCTCCCCTAAAAAGAAATAATGTATTAAAACATTTACAATTAATAAAATGTGAACTGTATGATTCGTATCTACTGATAGAATCCTTTTTTCACCTCAAGTGATAGATCAGACATGGTACTGTTGGCTGACTATACACATAATGTTATGCTGGTAAGGCATACCTAAGAGGTTATGGAATAATGGATTGTTTATGTCTCAGTCACTTACGATTGTATCAGAGTACATGTATCGTTAACCACACCACGTCCAAATTTAGCTATCACTAGTGTATTACCTACAGCGGCTCCTACCCTCAGGACGCTGTTAATAACCAACGGAGCTATGACCTACTAAAACCTGATCAGCTGATTGCTATACATACCTCCAAAGCTGTATACTCTAGCATGTACATAGCGTTCTACCCTTCTTACTGTTGTCTATGTTTCTCACTACACATGTATAACATTGTTTGATTATATTGATATCCTTATAATAATTTAGAATTTACATATATCATGTTAATTAATTAAAGACTAAGAATATACATATATCATGTTGATTGTAATAATTGACCAGGAGAGCGCCAGCTGACCCTTTTCTATGATGACTGCCATACTTGAGAAATGCCTTTTCATATCAGGTATCATTCCTTTTCACCCTCATTCTCATCTGCATTTAACTGGTAAAAATTGTTTAAAATATATATGATTCTGTTACATGAACTAACCCCTATGAAGGGGCTAAAAATAATCTGTACCAACACTAGATCAATGTTTAAGAAAAGAACTGATGTATTTAAATTAGTAACAGGAGTTGATATAACTGGAATAGTAGAAACCTGGCTTTCCCCATCTGTATTGGATGCTGACTTACATGTACCAGGCTATCAATATGTCCGGTTGGATAGATTTCCTTTTAGAGAAAAGTCTGTGGGTGGTGTAATGTTATACTTAAGAGACCACTATATTGCTTGCCCAGACTTAAATTCATCCTTTATAACCGAAAACTATGAAATCCTATGTGTGGATGTAGAAATTAGTGTTGTAAAATACAAAGTCTTTGTGTGCTATAGACCACCAGACTGCAATGATCTTAAATCAATATATACTAAACTTGGTGAATTGAAAAGTACGGTAACTAAAAACAGAAAATTAATTATTATGGGTGATTTCAATGTTAATCTATTTGACAAAAAAGATGTAAATGATTCTTCTGTGGATGATTTCTGTACTGAAAACAACCTTTTCCAACTGATTAATGTTGTCACTCGACCAAGATCTGGTACACTGCTAGATCATATTTATACCAACGTGCATAATGCCTCTACTTATGGAACACTGGATTACCATATCTCTGACCATAGCCCAATATTTCTAGTAATCAAATGTGAGCGACATAAAATAAAGAAGAAAAGGGTTAAAGCTAGGTCATATAGAAACTATGACTTCTTAACTTTAAAAAATGCCCTAGTTAACTATAACTGGGAAGAGGTACTGTTGCAAGATAATCCAAATGATATGTGGAAAAGCATTTTTAAGGTGATAAATAATTTTCTGGATGAGATGTGCCCTATCAGAACAATAATTATACCTGAGTATACTCCATCATGGTTGACTGAAGACATATTAGACTTAATGAAAGTAAGAGATGGTCTATATAGGACTGCAAAGAACTCAATGAGTGAAGATGACTGGAGAATTGCCAACTTTTATAAACATAGAGTTCAAATTGAAATATTTAAAAATAAGAAGAAAGAAATGTCAGATTTATTAGAATACAGGAAAAATGACCCTGCTAAATATTGGGAAGCAATCAAAAAGGTGCTACCCAATAGGACATGTGCTTCACTAATTAAACTCAGAAATAATACAACAAATCTAGTTATTCCTCCTGAAAATTGTGCTGAATATATAAATAGTTTTTTCACTGGTATTGGAGAAAAATTAGCTAATGCACTCCCACCTGGTGATAGAAATGAAAATCTGGCTACTCTATATGGTACTATAGTAGAGGAAACAAATCTTCTCTTTGAGCTATCCTATATAGACTTCATTAAACTTGTCAAATCAATAGATATTAAGAAACCTTCAGCTATGACACATTGTAAGTCTTTTGTTATTAAGGATTCCTTGTTTGCTATTCCAGACATCTTCAGATCACTGTATAATAAATTTTTGACATCAGCCACTTTTCCTGATGATTGGAAACGAGCTACTGTCATACCCTTACCTAAAAAAGCAAACTCTATGAATGTGGAAGACCTTAGACCGATTAGTCTATTGCCTATTATGGGAAAATTACTCGAAAAGATTGTATGTAAAAGGTTACAATTATATATGGAGAGACAAAAATTCCTGTGCCCTACTCAGCATGGTTATAGAAAAGGTCATTCTACTCAAACAGCTATTACTGAACATCTGAAAACAATCATTGATAATTATATTATAAATAAGCCTACTTATTGTCTATACATCGATTTCAAAAAAGCTTTTGACACAGTGTCACACCCAAAATTGCTCCAAAAATTACATGCTCCGGGACTTAATAATAAGACTTGTGATTTTTTAAAAAACTACTTGTCAAATCGACAGCAGTGTACTTTGACTAATGATATTGTTTCAGCACTGAAACCCATTACATATGGGGTTCCTCAGGGTTCAGTTTTGGGTCCAGTATTGTTTTCTATTTATATTAATTCGTTAGCTAAAGCAGTAGACTGTAAAATTACACTATATATGCAGATGATGCGGTTGTATCGGTGGACTCACCTCATATAATGAACCAGGTCATTCAGAGGATTGTATCATGGTGCCTTAACAATACCCTGACTATTAATGTACAAAAAACCAAATGGATGTCTTTTAATACAAACCCCAATCATAGAACTCAATTCTTAATGAACAATGTTATCCTTGAAAAGGTGGATAATTTTCCCTATCTGGGCTTATTAATGGATACTGAGATGAAATTTGTAAAACACAGAGAAAATACTATGCGAGCTATTAGACACAGGATTTTTCAAATGGGATGAGTAAGATGTCTGCTGGATGAAAATGCCTCTCTAACCGTATTCAAATCTATGATACTACCTATATTCGATTATTGTGACTACATATGGGATCGTGATTATAGAGGAGAAAATAGAGACCTTCAAATGTTACAGAATAGAGCCCTAAGAATGGTATATAAAGTTAAACTGGAAGAAAATCCGGTTATGACTACTAAACAGATACAAGAAAGGAGCAATTGTTCAGAACTTCATGTTAGACGAGACCTACATCTATTATCTTATGGCTTTATGTTAACTCAAAATATAAATCTTGTGGATAGTAGGAATATAGCTACACGATATCATCAGGGTAAAGATTGTTAGTCCCACATTGCCTGAAACCAATTGTATTAAGAAGCGCCTACTACAGAGCTATATTAAGATGGAATCAACTAAAACCAGAATATACTGTCATCAATAACTTCTATGAATTTAAAAAAAGTGTAAGGACAGTTTACCCAAATTGCTTTATATAAACTAAGTATATGTATCAGACCTATGATAATATATTTCGATGTTCATCTCATCTCATTATCATCACTACTAAAAGCATCAGATTTTTGTTACTTAGGATAGTTTACAACTATAAAACCTGGTATGCTAAGTGGAAGAAACTATGTAATATGACTGCTATTATTGTTAATCAAAAATGTCTATATGAATTGAATTAAGTTATATCGTGGGTCCTAGTATGATATACCATTTTATTATTCCATAAATTGTAACATATTTTGTATTAATCAAAGGATATCTATGAAATTAATACATGGGTTGGTTCTAAGAGCTATAAGAGCGCTCAAACTTTGTATAAGAGCGTTCATGCCCCACTGCACACCAGCCAGGTCAGTTACAAACACTCTCTCTGACATCAAAGGCTCCGACCTAATGGTTCACTGCACAATATAATAAAAATGAGGGTCTCAGTGTGCGACCTCATGGTTCAATGCACAAATTAATAACTTGTAAGTGAATGCAACCGGCCGTCACGGGTGCCTGAGCACCGCTGACGCCGTCATGAGTGTCTGAGCACTCTAAGGACTGAACAATGGGTTACATAAGCACGACGCCATAACCTTCCGGTCGCTCTAGCGTCGCTTCTGAGCAAGCTAGGTCAAATATCAAAGCATTTATGGAAAGCCCATAATTAGACGATCAAAATGAGCCCAAGATCAAGGCGGAACTCCCATTATTAAGGAAGTTATGCCATGGAGACTGAAAGGAGCTCCGAGTGCATTACAGACAAACCGGCACGAATTACGCGCCTATCCAGTGGGCATTATAAACTTGGCATATTCAACTCCGCGCATGCCCAAAATGGCGGTTATAAACGCATAAACGACCGAGATATGAGGGTCTAAAGATGCAGAACCGACCAAGACAATGGGGGGCATAGCGGCGTCCATGGGGGTCCTTTGTCCCCCTGTGACACTTGAAAGAGTCCCCTCAAACAATTGTAGAGTTAGGCAGATGCTGCTGGCTCCAGTCAGTCTGGAGGTGCTTTTCCAAGATTTGCTACAAATAGCCTGTCTGCACCTCCAGGAAGACACATCACCAAGAACCGCTCTAGAGGTAACATCTCCAGTCATCTCCTGCTACCTGCTATACCACTGCACTATGGTGAAACTATGCTAGACAGGCATTGGTTTTCTACCATTAGTGGCCAGGGGCTATCTTCTTCAAGACTTCCACCAGAGGGTAAAGTTATTCATTATTACATTATTCCTCTAAGCAGCAGGTCAGGAGCTAGGTGTGGGAACCCACCTAGAACTATGCTGGACACTGTATTATTAATACCTCACAGGTGGAGTGGAACTGAACATTATACTTTATAAAATTACTGTATGTTTACTGTATGTACAAATTACCTACACACTAACTGCTGTATGATTGATAATTCCTACATGTTGCCTAAAGCTGAATAAACCAGTAATAACTGGAAATAACACTATTTTATATGAGCCTGATGTATTTACTCCATACACCACTAGCCATATGATATTTCTCATATGACAACTTGATCATGCCAATTACTAGTATGACACTAGCATAAGCACTACAATGCGTAGGTGCTAGGTTAAACATCTTACATTTTATTATGTACCTTGTTTTTGCCCAATAAACGACTTCAAAAAAAATATTGAGTGTATGCAGGAGTAATCAATATGTTGTCACCGCTTCAGCGTTGGTCATGTTTTCGGGAATTTTGATGAATTTGAGGAGCTTTAGGAAATATGCTTACCAGCTCAATGAAACATGTTGTATGGTGTTAAACTGTTCTATATTGCTTAGTAGAAATGTTTGGCTGCTTCAAAAGGGCAAAATGAATTATAATGGTGTATTTTGATGTAAGGTGTGGCACACTTTTAGTCGTAAATCTTGGGAAAAAAATGTCAAAATTAATTTCAAAGTCATGATAGGGACCCTATATGTGCCTGAAATCTGTATATTTATGCTCTATTTAATAGAGGAAGAGGTTCTGTGCCTTAGAATGTAACAGGGATGTAATCCAATTAGTTATATTGAGTGTATGGTGGAGTCATCAATATGTTGTCACCACTTCAGCGTTGGACACGTTTATACCATGTCTATACCGGGTACAGTATTTAAAAAAATGGGATTAAGTTTCAGTAGCATGAGACTCTCAGATATGGACATGTATTGAAACAATATCCAGAGTAAAGATGCATTTATGCTTGCATTAACAGAGAGACCTATCAGTAGATTTATTGATGTGTCTGCCAAATTGCTAAAAGCTTTCTTATGTAATATATAATGCTTCTGTTCATGCAGATCATTCCAAAAGGGAAGCTTGACTCTATACTTTCAACTGGACTAAAGACCCGAGTCATACCTAGCTCTACAATATGAGCAGGTATTGTAGTATGAGAGCTTTAATTCCCATCATTGTTTTAGAATTCACTGCATGTGGTGTTCTTGGTGGTCAGTTTCTGACACGATATAGTGAAAATAGTGTCTTCTATGAACATGATGCTCAGTGTGAGAAGATGGCATTTGGCCTAGATCTGACTGAGCTGACCTGTGTGACCATGGTGAGGCTGCCTTTGTATGGGTATGTGAAGCGTGTTGTAGATGAAAACCAGGTATCAAGCTGCTGGAGATGTGGTCCCAATGTTGTTGGTGTTCCTGATAACTTTACTGAAAAACAAGTGTGGACTACAGCTATGCCAGGTATGTGTATGCACTTTGTACAATGAATAATGAATTGACTGACAAAGGTAATACTGTAAAACCTTTCACATAAGCTGAGTCATTTTAATGTAACTAAAAAATACTTAAGTTATTTATTGAACATCATAAATTCATCCATGATACGGATCTACACAAAAGAGCTAGCCATTTAGGCTGTTAGTCTATATTTTCTATCAGTGGATCAATCTGGGAGTGACATGGGGCTATGAAGAAGGACTGGTGGTATATGAAAATGGAGCAAAAGTGGGAGGTTCTGCAGAAGCTGCACGTGGTGCACTCATTAACACTCATTGTTCAATATTGTTGGGATGCTTTCTTGATGAAATAGATAAAAAGCTCAATGGTCTTATCTATTCAGTGTCAATCTGGAATGAGATCTTATCTCCTGGTTTCATTAAGACATACCTCACATTAAACTGATGAGTGTCCTCATGTCAAAATAAAGGTGGTTTTAGATAGTAATAATAACATATGAAATGTAGGAAAACTAACTGATAGAATATGTGTGCTTAGTGTTCAACCACAGAACTTAGAATGCCTACAAAGAGGTACACCATGTCTAGCACAAGTTAAGGCCTCATCCTCAAAAGGAGTTAAAAGCATGTTGGAAGGAGTTTTTCACCATTTTGCATAGAAGATACACTTGTGAATAAACATTGCTGTGATTGAAATATCTGAAATGCAGCTACCTAGCAATAATAAACTGATTCAAACCTTTCAGATGTTATTGGCTCATTTTGAATGCATCTTCTACTTGATTTCAGACTCATATAAAGTTCTTTAAATAATCAAATAGGATACTGTAATTGTCATATCCTGATGGTCTCTAAATACATTCTAGAATGCATGAGGAAAAAGGTCAAGACCTTATATAAGTTTGTAATATAATGCAGATGTATTTATTAAAGGCATAAATAACAAATAGAGGTTCACAAGTTGATTCTAGGGGACCTCTTTTTGTCATGTATGGCGTTTATACCAGGGTTTCCTCCATTTTCATAAGTAATTACCTTACATCCAAGCGATCGTCTTGTTCAAGTCCTCAGCCATTTTTGTTTGCGCCAAAAACACAGGTTCATTTGCTACGGGAGGTTGTATTTGTACCGGTACTTCGGGCAGGGGGAAGGTTTCGAATGAGTCGTCTACGATGAGTTCTTGTATGAATACATCGCTATGTCGCAGGCTTCTAGTATTTACTTCGTTCATGACAGTACCGTCAGAAAGGAGGGTTACAGAGTACACATATGCACCTTCCAAACGTATATTGCTAATTAATCCTTGAACCCATTTTCCATTATATACAACCTCCACAAATTCACCTTGTTTAAAGTTCAACTGCCAATTCGAAGAAGCCATTTTGGCAGGAGGAGTGTAGAAATCTCTAGTGCGGGCGGTAAGAATCCAATTGATATTCATACGCCCATAAGGACCAAGGACAAAGTTCAACATGAACAATTGTATCGCGCTGCACTACAGTCGGCGTTCGCCACGCAGTCAACATGACAGGGAATTTGTCGCTCGATTCGATTTTTATTTATTCAATCCTGTTGAAAATACACTTTAAATCATGGAGAATTAAAGGTAGGTACTAGAATATAATGTCTACTTTCATCCTCTATACGCATTAAGCTTCTAATCCTATATTTTTTTTATTAGTGAATTAAATTCTTCGCTGTCAACTTGCTGTCAAGTCGTCTCGTCTCAAGTGTCAATATCCATTCAATTAGCACGTACTATTCGAACGTCTTTTATCCCCTCCCGGCACCGTAAAATCGTGCAAGAATGTGATAACCATGGTATTATCCAGCATATTGTACAGGGTCTTAGTTATAGTTGTTAATGTCATGGCAGCTCATACTGGTCTGAGGTTACAGGTGGGATGCAGTGTGTACCTATGATGCCTACTGGGGTGACCCCTAGCGTCTGTATGTATAACTAAGGGGACTAGTGGGTGTACAGGTAAGAACCATGTATATGTAGTACAATGATATTCAGTGTATAGCAATAAAAATGTATATAGGGTTTATCAAGTACATAAAGATAAAAGATTTCAATATATAACATATTTTCACTATAATGTGTGCAGCACATAACCCCTACAGGATTATGTAAGGTGTTGAGCTAACACTGGTAGATTTGGCTATAAATGTTGGTGTGGAAGTAACCACCAACTCATTCCTACCTCTAACATATAGATTGCCTTTTCTGACCTCTGATAAAACATTATAGCCTGTAATGGTCAGTGAAAGGTGCTGATAATTCTGATGTGTTATAGGATAGGTAGGTGTCGTGAAGTTAACACTTCAGGGGCACGGAAAGGTGCCATGACGTATACTGGTCTGACAGAGAAAACAAGGCATTAAGCAATGTATACCTGCCTGAACCTGAGAGACTTTCTAGGAGTCTCCAGTAATAGAGTAGAAAGTACTCAAGGCAAAAAAGCAAAGAACAAGGCAGAACTGAAAGAGCAAAGAAAATAAATGTTATAATGTGACATGAATAAAGAATTGAAGTCATTCCTGTCTCTCAATAGGACCTAAAATGTTTGGGAAAGAAATTATCCCAAGTTGCACTATCTTCGACCACCCCCTGTACAACTGCTAAGTGTAACAAAACTGCTAACTGTTATAATAACACTTAGCCGTCAACCATCCAACTGCTAACTGTAATTGCTAAGTGTAACAAATTAAGTGTAACAAAAGGCTGTAACAATTCAACTTACACTCTAATCACAGTTAAGTGTAACCTACATTTCATATTTAACTCAGGGGTCATATGTAGAAACATTGACATATTGTATTAGCATAATGTATAGTAAATAGACACAAGTTCATGAGTTATCTAGTGCCTGTGTGCTAAGTGTAATTGTTACACTTATCAGTGTTGTTACACTTATCAGTTATATAGGTGAACTGCTAAGTGTAACAACACTGCTAACTGTTATAATATGCTAACTGTTATAATAACACTAAGCAGTTAACCATCCAACTGCTAACTGTAACAAAACATTGTCAAGTGTACTTTGGGGGCCGTCATCTCTGAACTGCCCCTCCGATCCTGTGATCCATGCTCTCGTTGCCAGTCTAAGGCTCCCTTGACTGTGACGACTAAAGTATTTATATAGCCCACCTTATGATATTGTATAGCCCTTAGCTTACAATATATATGTGAAAGTGATACACCTAGCTGAGTTTTATGTGATGTTACAGATAGCATTTATTGTAACAGATAGAAGTTCCATGTCCCTTTACAGGATGATCCGAGTTTTGTTACAGTTAGCAGCAATTGTTACACTGAGTGTCATGGCGTCTGCAGAGTAGAGCACACACGAGTGGCGCGCTCCTGGCTATATGGAATTTTATGGAGTATAACATGCTGCTACGGTCTCTAACTTGAACTGGTGCACTTATTAACCATCAGTGATCATCTCTGCACAACTTTTATGGAATATATCATGATATTAGACATATAATTTTCGAATTTTAAACTACGCCTGACCCTGAGGGAGAGACACCGGTGTATATACCTGGAGTACTACCTACCTGTACCTATAAATACACCACGCTGCAGTCACTACAGCCCACCTGTATAGTCTAGAGTGGCCTAGCTCACCTGTCAACACCGCAGTAAGCACACACACATGATTAATATGGCGAATAGCATGGACTCTGATGAGGTTAAAAATCTCATTGCAGAAATAACAAACACTTCAAAAAATACTAGAGCAAATGCTGCAAACCATGAACTCATCGTTCAGCAGAAAATTGGTGCTACACTGCAATATTTACATGAGGAGATTAACGCATTGACAACCGGTACCAATTCAAATCATGATGATATTCAAACATTGAAAGGTAAGAATGCTGAACTTGAAAAGGAATTAAAACTCGACTATATCCTCCAGACTCCCCAAGCTTGACTTCTATGAAATGGACTATGCCTTCAGACAAGGCCCACTAAAGCAAGGGGTTCGAAATAAGATCATTGTAATGGTCAAGGCTGAATGCAGGGATGCGATCCTCTCAAAAAAAGGAGAACTGAAAAATAAGTACCCGAATGTTTTTCTATCAGATGACACGAATCCTATGGTAAAAAGGCAACGAGCAGATGTAGTAGCCATAGCCCAACTGGGTCAGGACTCAGGCCTTAACATAAAAGCCAGAGGAAGGGGCATCATGTTTAATGGAAAATACTATCCATATAATGCCATAGATGACCTACCACCCGAACTCAAACTCGCTTATACAAAGACTATTGTGACAGATGAATATGTTGGGTACCATGGCGACCTGTCCCCTCTGTCCAATTTCTATCCATGTGTCATTGAAAAAGATGGCATTCGGTTCAAGATTGTTGAACAAGCTTTTGCCTACACTAAGGCACTCTATGCTGGAAAACCTGAAAAAGCTGCCAAAATATTGGACACTGACTCTGCACTGGGTGCAAAAAAAGATAGCGAAATTCAATTGTGATGGGTGGAAAAACATTGAAGAGAATGAGCGATTAGCCCTGAATATATTGAAATTTGAGCAAAATCCCCAATTACGTAATATCCTGTTAAGTACTGGCACACATAAATTATTGGAATGTGTTGGCTGCCCACACTGGGGTACAGCAGCTAGGTTAAATTCCAAACAGGTGAAAAATGGAACCTACAAGGGCAAAAATAGAGGAGGGATGGTTCTGATGGAGACTAGGAGAATCCTGAGGGAGAAGTACCAACCACCTCCTATGACTGCCCCTCCCACACCGTCCACACCTACACCAGCAGCACCTGCACCAATACCGGTACCTACCCTAACCGCCCCAATAACACCGACAAATGTGGCAACAACAGCTGCAACAACATTGACACTTGCAACTACACCAACACCGCCACTTCCCACCACATCAAGTACAAGTCCACTTAAGACTACATGTAATGTCATAACCATGGCCCAGCTACAGGCAGCCGGTTCATCACCTCCTACTCAGGCCCTGGTCAAGACAACATCTGTACTGGACACCCCGAAAGTGATCTCCACTATAAGTAAACCAAAACCTGAAAGACCAAGGAGAAACAAAGACTCCTCCAGACTCCAACGCATGATGACTGAAACTGTATTAACATGAACATTTTATGAGCTTTCCCATACTCCTACAAATCCATATCATAGAGCTAATATATAAATCATGTCATAATAATTGAAGTTATGCATGCAAATGGATTATATAAGGGTTGGAAATTACTCATGTTTGAATGTTTGTATGCTTGTATTGCCTTTCTTTTCTAACATTGGAGTCTACCGCGTCCACCTGACCTGCTTTTTCTATAATAACCCAGCTAGCACGACTTGTGTCATTTACGTCTTTCTTACGTGAAAACTCGTGTGATTTATGTAAAAAAGACATCATTAGGATGAGTTGTGCTAGCAGGGAAGCCTACAGCGACTGTTTGGCTTTTGATGTGCCTGGTTACTATGGAGCTTGAAATAACATAAACAATAGACTGCCAAGCTGACCTAGTAACACACTGAAGACATTTCAGATATCGGTCTCTCTCCTTACTATTACTAACACACATGTATATATATATTTTTTCCTAGGTTTACTTTTTACATACTTTTCACACGCTAAGTAGAGAGCACTTTGTTTAGACATCTCATTCCCATTGCACTGTTACAAAGCAAAATGTGTTATTTTACTTCTGGGAAATTATATGCTCCAAACGGAGCACGCTGCCACCCTTTCTGCCATGATAACCATGACCCTAATAGGCTATGTAAGTACAGCGATCAACCTCATACTTGGAATCATCTCTCACCTCACCCACATTCTTCCCATATTTGACACTTATGACTGAAAAAAAATGATGTATATACATGAATTGGCCCATGTCAAGGGTCTAAAAATAATTTGCTCAAATACAAGATAAATTTATGGCAAACGCACTGATGTTTTTAAAATGATATCATCAGTAGACATTGCTGGCATAGTAGAATCCTGGCTAATTCCTTCTATAAAAGAGGTTGATATGTATATCCCGGGTTACCAATATGTGCGACTGGACAGGTACCCAAACAGAGAAAAAAAAGCTGGGGGGTTAATGCTATACCTTAAGGACCATTACATTGCAATCCCTGATTTACATAATAGTTTTATAACTGAAGAATATGAAATCCTCAGTGTTGACATTGAAATTGGAGTTATAAAATACAAAATCTTTGTATGCTATTGCCCTACAGACGCTCATATTGATAAAAATGCTATCTATAAAAAGCTCAGCAAAATTAGGAAAAATATTACAAGGAATAGAAAATTAATCTTTATGGGTGACTTTAATGTTAACCTACTCAATAAAAAAGATGTGGAGGAGTCGAAAGTTGATGATTTTTGCACTGGTAATGAAGTCTTCCAGCTGGTAAACTCTGTAACTAGACCAGTATCTGGCACTTTACTTGATCATATCTACACCAATGTACACAATGTTGCTTGCAAAGGGTCACTTGATTACTATGTATATGGTTCTAAAATGTGACAGAATGAAAATTAAGAAAAAAAAGAGTTATGGCAAAGTCCTATAGAAGGTATGATTTTTTAACTTTCAAAAACTTATCAATTAGGTACAACTGGGAAGATGTGGTACGTATGCAGAACCCGAATGATATGTGGTCGACCATCTTGAATGTTATAACTAGCACCCTTGACAGCATGTGCCCTGTAAGGTCCATTACCATTCCAGAATATACACCTCTCTGGCTTACGTATGATTTTCTTGAATTAATGCGCGTCAGGGATAAGCTATATAGAAAAGCAAGAAACTCAAACACTGAACACAACTGGAGACTTGCCAACCTTTGAAACATATTGTTAAAACAGCAATTTTCCAAAACAAAAAAAAAGAGATCAGGAATCTACTTGAATTCAGGAAAAATGACCCTATTAAATTCTAGAATGCCATCGAATACCGCTACCTAATAAAACCGGTAGCACTCTGATCAAGCTAAGAAATGGACTAATAATCCCACCTGCTGAATGTGCTGAGTATATAAATAGTTTTTTCACCAATATTGGAAAACAATTAGCAGATGCACTTCCCCCACCTACTATACACACGCTGGAGCAGAACCCATATGGTGTACCGGTTCCAGATTCAGATTTAATGTACAATATATCCTATCTCAATGTAATGAAATATATAAAGACTATTAATATCAGGAAGCCATCAGCTATTAAACATTGTAAATCTTTTATTATAAAAGATGCTTTCATGTCTATCCCTGATGTAATTTTGATTTTGTACAACACATGCCTACGACATAGTATTTTTCCTACTAATTGGAAGAATTGTCCCTCTTCATAAAAAACCAAACTCATTCGACGTTAATGACTTAAGACCAATTAGCCTTTTATTGCTCCCTGGTAAAATCCTAGAAAAAATTGTCTGTCATAGATTGCAAAACTACATGGAAGACAATGGTCTTCTGTGTCCCACACAACACGGGTATAGAAAGAGACGTTCAACCCTAAGTGCAGTCACTGAGCACCTAAATAATATTATAAATAACATCATCAATGGAAAACCAAAGTACTGCATATATCTTGACTACAAAAAAGCTTTTGACACCGTCTCCCATTCAAAATTATTGGGAAAGTTATCACTTTTAGGACTAAAAACTAGGACTTGTAATTTTTTCAAGAACTACCTCAAATAGAAATCAAATAACAATAGCTAGTGATAATTGTTCAGGCTCTAAAATTATAACACATGGGGTGCCCCAGGGCTCTGTTTTGGGTCCTGTCCTATTTTCAATTTATGGTAATTCATTGTCTAAGGCCTGTGATTATAACATGACACTATATGCTGAAGATGCCGTAGTCACTGTCAGCTCCCCAGAGGATATGCGAATAGCTTTGATAAGAATCAAGGAATGGTGTCTACAGAACTCCCTGACGGTCAATGAAAAGAAAACTAAATGGATGTTATATAATGATGTCCACCACGACAATAGTGTCTTTACTTTAAACAATGTTATACTCGAAAGAGTATATAGTTTCTATACCTTGGCCTAACCTTAGACACTGATTTTAAATTTATTGAGCATAGAATTAACACCATTAGAACCATCAAACATAGAATATACCAACTATCCAGGATTAGAAAATTTATAAATCCTGAGACGGCTGTTGACATCTATAAATCGATGATTTTACCATGTTTTAATTACGGTGACTTTATTTGGGACAGGGATTATAGAGGTGAAACAAAAGAACTTCCTCTACTACAGAACTGGGCCTTAAGATTAGCTTATATGGTAAAACTTGAAGAAAACCCTCAAATGACTACAGTAGAAATTAGACATGCAAGCAATTGTTCTGAACTACACTTAAGAAGAGATCAGCACTTACTTTTCTACGCCTTTCAACTCACACAGAAAATAGAATATGTTGACAATAGACATCTTCCAAGTTGACTACACACAGGAAAAAGATTGATAATTCTGCACTCCCTAAAGCCTGTAGTATTAAGAAGTGCTTATTATAGAGCCAGAGTCAGATGGAATCAATTAAAAGCTCAGTACACCCATATACCTACATTGGAAAAATTCAAGAGTAAGATTATATCTGATTATCTAAATTGTTTTATCTAAAAGTTTCATTGTATGCTTACACTGTGCTGATACCAATTACTCATCCTTCATCTCATCTCATCCGCACCTAGCTAAGTAAGACAATTGTGATTTTTGTTCTCTTTCTTATATCATAGAACTATGTAATATTACCTTCTCGAGGCGGACATCATGTCATTTATATCTATTGAAATATAAATGTATATGTCTCATACAGGGGGCCTAGCGGAAGTACCACATTGCGTGGATGCTAGGTGTAAATACCGGTTACAATGTACTCAGTATTTTCCCAATAAAACACTTTAAAAATAGCATTTGAATGCTTGTAACACTTAGCGATTTTTTGTTACACTTAGCAGTTGGATGGTCTACTGCTAAGTGTTATTGTAATAGTTGGCAGTTTTGTTACACTCAGCAGTTGTACACCTGCCCCCCAGCCTGGTCAGGTAGAATAGAAATATTTGATACATGAAAGTATATTTAGCTTCAATGCCCTGAAGCCAGGCCTTCCCCCCCTCCCCATTCAAAGCCCCCTAAACCTGATGAAAAAGGGCTTGCCTATGGATTTCTCCATAGAAAAAGTTGCCTGGAACCAATGCTTTATCCCCCTACAAAGCCCATCTGTTTCCCAGCCATTTCTGAATATGCCCCTAAATTCTGGTTACATATGACTGAAAGAGTGAAAAAAATAGAAAAGGAAGTATTAGGTTAAAAAATTTACCTGGTCTAGATAGGTGAGTGAGGCCTCTTCCTCTCTTGCTCTCTTTGTATGTGCTGAAGGCTTAGTACTTGGATACGAGTTTCCTGACGACTTCTTTAGACAGCCGGTACCTTGCCATAAATTCTTTTTCTGTGTATCGGGTGGAGGGAGAGTCAAGAAGGCGACATTTTCTAGTTTTCCGTCCCAAAAGATCTGTGGGGTTCTGCATGCTGACAGATCTGTATTGCACTCCCATTTGACTTTGTTTCCAATGATTGTCCCCACAGGAATCAATGCTAAAAATCAAATAGGCAGAAAGAACAATCTAATATTTCTAAATCTACTATAAGGACCAACATCATGTAATATCTGTGCATTGCGCTTTGGTCCGTAGTCAATGGAGCATGACCACTATTGATATGGGCTGAAAACAGTTAATTAGGGGAGATTAAGCCATCCTTCAATGGAGGAACGACGTTCTTACTCCTCCATACAGAACTACCACTCCAGGAACATCCTTCAATCAAGGAGTTGACATTGACATTATTATAAAGAGGTTATTATTCTAGAACATGATAAGGCATATTTCATAGCCTCTCATCTGTGTATAGACCACAGCCTTTACATGTGAGTATTCTGTGATGACACAGCCGCTGCTGCAGTTGTCTTGACCAAGGGATAAAATACTGTGGGCTTTTATTGATGAACATTGGTTTACCTTCACTAACCCTTAGCTTCTAGTAGGAATATCAACATGATTCAAACAGCATTTGAAAGATAATGACAGTCCCTAGAGGCCGACTTTAAACCAAAAACACCTTGTTAAAAGAAAAGTTAAAAAGCACCATAGACAAAAGATCAAAGTGTGGACAATAAACAAATCAAAATAATGTCACTTACAAAAGTGTCTTTTAAAAATAAAGGTTTGTCATTCCAAGATTTACTGCACATGTTGTTCCTTGGGCATATAATAGCACGGGAAACACTTCTACACCACCAATAATTTTATTTTATTCCTTAGTCGGGGTCATAGCTAAGATTTCCATATGGTTTGGATGAGTCTTGGCGCATAATTTATTTTTTACATGCATTTAATCATGAATTTTCAAGAGTGGAACGTTACTGATAGAGTCAATCTAACCTGGTTAGGGAATATCACCAGTCTTCTTATTATATGCAATGAAAAGGTATCCTGGGGGGGTCTTCCATAATTTTTTTTATTAATTTCCTGGTATTTGAACATAGATCAATCTATAGACCAAGAACCACAGGTTTGCAAAACATCAATATAGATCACAAAAACAGACATTATCAGATTGAAGTGAATTTTTATCAAAAATTAACAAAAGAAAATCAGAATTCAAGAAAATACATGCAAACCCTCGAAACAAGACACGGGAAAATCCCGTGAACGACTGGTGAATCTGTGAGCACATATTCTGGGAATCCTGGGAATAGTACCTACAATCCCGTGAATTACCCTGATATTCCCCAGTTTTTAACAGGGCCCTCTAGTGAGATTTATACACATAAGTCTGATTCTTCAGCATAAAGTGAAGATGCCAGAGTCCACCAGGGGCCTCTGTGTGAGCATGGAATCCTGGTTTGGTCCAAAGAACAGAGAGAGGGAGTGAGATGGAAAGAAATGAGAGGGCAAGAGAGGCACAGAGAGAGCAAGAGAGATAGATATAAAGAGAGAAAGAGAGAGAGAGAGAGATAGAGAGGGAGAGGGAAAGGAGAGAGAGAGAGAAAGGGAGAGGGAAACGGGAGAAAGAGAGGAAGGCAATAGAGGGAGGGAAGAGAGAGAAAGAGAGCAAAATAGAAAGAGAGCGAGGCAGAAAAAAAAGAGGGAGAGCCTTGCCCCCCCAAAAAAAAGGAAAATTGATTGACTTAAGCTACTGACAAAATTGATACATAAAGTTGATTGGATCATAATATTATGTGTCCCATTCTAATATGTGTGTGGTGCACATATGCATGGGCACTGACACATTCATCTGTGAAGATGTGTAATGTAGTTCTCGCCATGAATATGACCTCAGTTGTCGAAATGGCATTAAACATTTATTACTCACTCACTCTCCCATTCTAATAATTATGACCCTTATTGATATCTCACTAAATGTGCATGTTTGCTAGACATGTCTTGAACAGAGTTAAACCCTTTAAGGGCTAACCCTAACACATTAATGCATTTTGGTTGTCATGATGCATGAATGCAGCCAGGGCTACATTCAAGCATCATGCTTACGCTTTGGGAAGATCAGCATGATGCCCCAATAAAGTGCTGGCAAGCAGACTCCGCAAGTCTTCATCGGTAAAACATGCCAGCCAATGGGCATGTTACACTACTGCATCAGCAGACCTTAAAGAGATAGCATTTAGAGGCCTGGCAAATAGGCACTCAATGATTATAGGGCATGCTAAGTTGTTTACTGGCACTAAGTAAAGAGTCAGCTAAATTTAGACTGTCAAGGTTGTAGGGTGCAGGCAAACCACCTGTGGTACACGCTTACAGAACAGGTTATTTTAGTCAGATGGGGAGGGGGATTTCTGGGGCATAAATGGGTGAATGTAAAAGCATATCTAAACTCAGCCTCCCATGAAAAATATACTGGCATCATTTAACACTGTCTGTGCTGTCTACTTAACCGTGTAAAAGCGCCCAAAATCTCACTGTGCCTTATTCACTGTACTAAATAAATACCCAGACATTTGGTTTGGTCTTTACCCCTGGTCCATATCCAAGACAGGTACTTATGAAATTTTAGTGCTGAAGAGTTATTTTAACACCTCCCCACCCCCACTAACCACTGGTACTTATATGAGACCAGCAATCATTGCTGAGTGTCAAGAATTAATCTTCTCAAAAATGAGCATCAAGATACTCACATGGAAAACTTTTCTGACTCTCTTTTGTGTCATTTTTGGGGGAAAATATTTGGGGAAATCTCAAATTTACACCAGACTTCCTTCATATGGGATGCATGCCATAGTTCCATCCATTGAAAATACACTGTAACAGGTTTATGCCTAGGTCCATCACACCTCATGTATAGACTCACTATGAACTATGTGATATTTAATGGACTATACCTATGTGATATTTAATGGACTATTAAGACATAAATACCATGTTATGACATGTGTCCGTCGAGAACATATTTGAGTATGATTTGAAAAATGAACGTGACATATCAGATGGAAATAGAACCACCCCTGTGCCCCCTCATCCCCTGCTGATACCTACTGAGCACTCCCAAACACCAACAGGACCAACCAGTTTGGGCTACACTGCCCCACCTCAGCTGTCATTTCCACCTGGCTCACCTACACACAAGACCTGTCTCCAAAAACTGAGGGTAACAGTGGGTAAGCATAAATTTGCCATTTTTCACCATTTTCTATTCATTATGACATGCAAAGGTCACCATTTTCTTGCTGCTCTATTCATAAGGGCACTTACAATCCTAAATAGAAAATGGCACTAGTATCTCAACATTACCAATGCCATTGTACCTTGTTGTGTGCAATATTCATGAATGCTAATTCAAGCACTTTACTAGCATTTGCAATGATCTATAAAAGAAATCCTAAGTACTTGACTGGATCTTTATTTGCAATAATATGTGATATTGTACATCTGAAGGCATGATTGCAAACCTATACATGTAATTGTGTGGCCACTGGCTGTGTTCAGAAATAGCCCTCCTTATTGCAGCTGCATACTACTACTATACAACTAAGTGTCAGAGGCAGTCAGACCCTTTCCCAATCCAGGTCATAGTGGGCCCACCTTGTGTACTGATTACCTTACCTCTTATACAGTGTACCCATTCCCAGCCAGCCTAATTTGGGTAACTCACACAAGCACCTAGCAGAAGGTGACTTTACTTGTATGCAGGGTTGTTGTAGATTGCAACACTCATGGTCAGATTCCCCTTCTGTCCCAGTATATTTACATGTCTGTATATGTGTCCACATCCATCTATGTACATACATTCCCTTTTATCCACATACACTCACATGCCTCATGTCCACATGCACCCCCTCACACATCCACATCCTCTCTATGTCCACATCCCCTCTACGTGCACACACACCTCCCTCTATATACACACCCACTTCCCTCTGTGTCCACACCCACCTCCCTCTATGTCCACACCCCCTCTCTCTGTGTCCACACTTAACTCCCTATATGTCCACACCCATCTACCTCTGTGTCCACACACACCTCCTACAGTGGCCCACAAGGGTCAAATTGAAGTTGAAGTAAAAAGTTGACTTTCACAAAAAAAGTTAGAGTCCAAAACCAATATCATTGTTCAAAGTCAATTTCATTTCATTGCTGTCAAACTGTCAAGGTGTCAACTCATGAAAACCAACTTGTGACAGGTATCTTTTAGCATTGCATGGTGCACTCTATGTCTTTCTATATGAACAAAGTTTATACCAGCAACTACTGGGTAGCGATCGGTTCCCTCACACAATAACTGATGGTTCCACACCAAGTAGTTGGTGGTTCCAGCATCCTGTGACTGGTGGTTCCCACCCACTGTAACAGCGGCAAGAAGCTTCAATAGATAGGAGGTGAAACTCAGAGCTTTACCTATGGACACAGTGTAACAGCCCCCCCCCCTCTACCCCCCCTTCAAAGTAGGCTCCCTTTTGTGTTCAGTATTGAGTCCTATGTAGGATAAGGGGGTTTATAGAGATGTCAGGAATCTTTATCAGAGTGATATCAAATGGAAACAAGGGGCCACCTATACCAGAAAATCTTGCTGAATCCAGAATTTGTGATCTTGATTCTCAAAATTTGACCTAAGGTACTTAAAAAGGAGGTTTGATGATGAGAATATTTTAAAAATGTACAAAAGTTATATTGAAAATGATTGGAACTATTTATAGATGCAATATGCTAATGAAAGTCAATACCTGAATCTACATATCCTAATGTGTGCCTATCTCAACCTGACAAGTACTCTACCTGTGTATGGCTCTGCCTCTCCCACATACTGCCTTTCCCTTAGTCTACCTATCACTCATACTACCTATCCCTTGAAACATCTAGAGTTTAATTAGGTTTTCTCTCAAATGGCTTAAAGGATTAAAGTTTACCCCTCACCTTTGTACCTAATTTTCTCTGTACATTCTTACCATTAGTCTACCTATCCTCAATCTGCCTATCATTCACTTTACCTATCCCTCATGGTGACTATCCCCCTACTCTTCACATCCCTCATGTTTGACTGGCACATCTGTGATATTACCTAGCACCAATGTATCTTTTGAATATGCTCACCTTACAAGGTACCCTCTGTACCTATCTCTTAAACTGTTTATTACCTATCCTCCTTGCTACTCATCCTCTTCAATACCTATCCCTCAAGCTCACTTTATAGCTTTCCTACCTATCACAGTTTGATCAGCTGGGATAGCTCACAATCATTTTCAATATAACTTTTGTACATTTTTAAAATATTCTCATCATCAAACCTCATTTTAAGTACCTTTGGCCAAATTTTGGGAATCAAGACCACAAATTTTGGATTCAGCAGGATTTTCTGGTATAGGTGGCCCCTTGTTTACATTTGTTATCACTCTGATAAAGATTCCTGACATCTCTATAAACCCCCTTATCCTACATAGGACTC
Source organism: Acholoe squamosa (assembly GCA_949317995.1). Lineage (NCBI taxonomy): Eukaryota > Metazoa > Annelida > Polychaeta > Phyllodocida > Polynoidae > Acholoe > Acholoe squamosa. The sequence goes on along the minus strand of OX439041.1, from coordinate 78,323,309 downwards.
AATACTGAACACAAAAGGGAGCCTACTTTGAAGGGGGGGTAGAGGGGGGTGGCTTGCACTATAGGACTCTATGGAGTAACATATCCTAGGGAACCTATACTATTTTTGACAGCGGTTCCACACCTATCCGCTACTGGCACTGGATCCCATACCAAGTAGCTGCTGGTTCCCACACCCAGCACTTGGTGGTTCCCATGCATATTAGTTGCTGTTTCCTGTACCCAGTACATGCTGGTTCCCACATCCAGTAGCTGCTGGTTCCCATATAAAATGGTTCCTAACCCAAGTAGCTGCTGGATCCCACACCCTTGCTGGTTCTTGCACCCAGTACCTGCTGGCTTCCACATAGAGTAGCTGGTTGTGGTTCCCACATCCATTAGGTGCTGGTTCCTGCACCCACTTCCTGCTGGTTCCCAAATAGAGTGCCTGCTGGTTCCTACATCAGGTAATTGCGAGTTCTTAAAAGAGTAGCTGTCAAAATAAGTCAATTGGGTCAGGATAGGTCAAATTAGGTCAAATATGGTGAAAATAGGCCAAATTGGTCAAAAGCAGGTCAATTAGGGTAGGATAGGACAAATTAGAGTAAATATGGTGAAAATAGGTCAAATTGGTCAAAAGTATGTCTATTCGGGTAGCATATGTCAAATTATGTCAAATATGGTGAAAATAGGCCAAATTGGTCAAAAGCAGGTCAATTAGGGTAGGATAGGACAAATTAGAGTAAATATGGTGAAAATAGGTCAAATTGGTCAAAAGTAGGTCAATAAGGTAAGGATAGGTGAAATTAAGTCAAATAGGGTGAAGTTAGGTCTAATTGATAAAAAGTAGGTCGATAAGGGTAGGATAGGTCAAATTAGGTCAAATTTGCTGGAAAAATATGTCAAATTGGTAAAAAACAGGTCAAATAGGGTAGGATAGGACAAATTAGAGTAAATATGGTGAAATTAGGTCAAATTGGTCAAAAGTAGATAAATAATGTCAGGATAGTTGAAATTAAGTCAAATAGGGTGAAATAAGGTCTAATTGATAAAAAAATGTAGGTCCATAAGGGTAGGATAGGTCAAATTAGGTCAAATATGCTGGAAAAATATGTCAAATTGGTGAAAAGCAGGTCAAATAGGGTAGGATAGGACAAATTAGAGTAAATATGGTGAAATTAGGTCAAATTGGTCAAAAAAAGATAAATAATGTCAGGATAGTTCAAATTAAGTCAAATAGTGTCAACGGACGGTTACATGTGGTGAAGTGAATGTACACGGAATCCAGGGAAGTTCAGTTGATCCTTTTATTGCATAGCTGACATGAGTGTTTCATAAAAGTGGTAACAATGATAACACTCGCCAAGATCTAAGCTCTGCCTCCGATCCTATAGCTCAACCTGTCGTAGGTTCTAGGTATAGGTGTAAGGTGTAAGTTGGGAGAGATGATCTTAGAATAGATAGCTTAGAATAGATGATTGGGAGCTGCTCAAGCTACCTTATATACTAAGAGCCTGAGCAGCTCACAGTGTTGTGAAATGTTCTGTACATGTGGCTCAATAGAATAGTGACACATGTCATAAGGAGAGAGTGCCACCTGTGGGTAGATTATGTTAATGAGGATTGAGAGGAGATTTTGAAATATCCTCTCATTCCAAATATGGCACCACAGGTGGATCGCACTTCCTCCAGTTGGACTGAGTAGACAAGGTTGGAATGTTATTACATCCTTGTTCCTTATGTCACAGAGTCTAATAGAGGAAGTGTGTTTGTGATGACTAAAGGATCCTGGTTCCTATTGAGGAATACAGGAGATTATTGAGTGTGGATCATGGGCAGAGCTTAGGCTTTATATGGCGAAGAATGTAGTAAATATGAAAAATAATAATAATACCCAGAATGGTCCATTGACAAATCCCCACATTCCTACTCGTCTCTGCACGAGTGTAAAGGGAGAAAAATAAGTAGAAAAGATGAGGCCTTGCCAAGTCCATTGACAATTATGGGTATTATGGTACAAATACTGGGTTTTGTGAAAAACCTGATGGGTTTGACATTATATGCAGTATAAAAAAAAAGGTTCCTTTATGGAATTTCAAAAATAAAGTTTTGTGTGGATCAAGTGACTTAATGTATATATACAGCCTTTAAATGCCGGGATATGTACAATGCTTAAAATATATATGTACCGGTATGTTATCGTGGGAAAATGAAAATTTTTCTGATTTGATAACATCAATACGCAATGAAATATATCCAGATGAAAATTAACCAAGTTTGGTGATTCTTGGTATTGTGGGGTCAACAATCAACACGAGGGTGATGAGTCTTTGGCTCCACATTACCAAGGCTCATAACTGAAGTTGTGTAGCGTCTGCTACACAGTCGGGTATAAGGTATAAGTCAAGGTGGTATTCAGTGTTATTGTTGACTAGAAACATGGTAATTTTCATGAAAATATACAAAAATGTTATGTATACAACCTGTTGATTATGGATAACTAATTTGACTAAAACTCATAAATACATGTCATAGTTGAGCTTGAAAAACAGTGGTAAAAGGTGATGAATTTTATAGCACCTAGAGAGGCAAGCCAGAAGGATATTTTTGGTGTGTCTCTCATAAAATTCATCAAAAATTATAAATTAACGTCACAATTGTGTCTCAGCAATTTGGATTTAAAATATGGTTATACAAAAGTTTGTTTTGAAAAGTGTCTATTTGTGTTTCTTGAAGTGTCAATTTGGGTGTATACTGCTGGGAAATAGGTCCTGATGTTCCTTATGGTGATATTGTCATTTGTGGCCTGAAAAGTTCCATGGCGAGGAAACTATTGGTTTATAAGTTGCCATGTTGTTTTGGTGTTAGTTGTTTCTGGACTTGATGGTACTGGTCCTTTCTCCTTGGTCTTGGCTTCTGGCACTGAGGGAAACGATGCTGTGTTGGTGGTAGGCCTGTTGAGGAAATAACAGGAAGAGGAGACAATTCATCGACCTATAGTTTGTCTGTTATGGGTTGCAGACAGGCCACGGTCAATACAGAAAAAGGACGTGAGATCAATATCATTTTGTTAACGTACAAAACCTAAGTACAGAGCTCAATTGATTTATTGGTTTAGCGCAGGTCCTGTATCCAGGGACGCTATGGTTAGTTTATCTAAATTCCACCAGGTGGTAGTAGCGAGCTGGCGCTGCACCGTAATGGCGAAAAATCAGATAAGTTATGGGGATTAATGTAGGTATGACCTGCTCAGGTCGACTCCTACCTGTCTCAAATATCCTAAAAAGAACTCTGTTGATGCTGATTGAAGGGAAATTTAAATTTTTGGGCCGAAATGGGGGGGGCGAGAAAAAAAAAATGTTTTCCTGTGTCGCCAAAATTTTGATCCGGGCTGCTATAAAAGGGGAGTGTGTGATGTCATAATGTTACATAATCATGGAGGTCTACGAGGTGGACATCGTTTTGCCTAACGGCACGATCCTACACGTAGTGATCACCATGACGGGCGGATTGTAAGTATATTTTGATACACAAAGGGGTGATACTTGAATTTTTGACAATTTTGAGGGTCGAGACATGGGACATTTTGGTCTAATCCACTTCTTGGATTGTGTTTCAGCATCACACAGATCCGGTGGATAATTGTCCCGCCCGGGGGTATGCCGAATGGCTACTGAGGTAAGTCCGATCTGAGCAAGTTAAAGTCTGAACATGTGCTAATGTTGTTGTTGTGGTAGAGGTGCCACGTGCGGATGTCACATGACCGATGGTAGTCATGGTGACAGCCATGAAGTCCGTCAATTTCGGTAACTAAAACGAAACCAAGATGGCGCTGGGCTGCCGCGTATGGCACGAAAGTTGCGGACCAGACACTGCAGCCGGTGCCAATACTGATGAACATTAGTGTAGGCTGGTCTATTGTATTAGTTAGGCTTAGCCTTGGCTATGATGTTGTTTAGCTCATTATGTTTGATGATGGCTGTGTAAGGGTGTGGTTTTGGGCGTCTTGCGGAGGCTGGGGGGTTCAGTGTGGGGCGGGGGGGGGGAGGGGGGAGAAGGGTAGGCTAGATGGGGGGGCGATCCCCACATAAGCTTCTTTGCGGCGTATGTGTAAGGGCTACCTGCCATCCCCACATAAGTGTGATGGTATCTTCCAAAGGCCATTGACATTTGGGTATAACCTTGGGACGGTCCCAAGTTATATGATTGTGGGGGTTGGCCGGTAGTCAGTGGGGTGGGACGGTGGTTTTCCATCATGAACCGAAGCCGGCCATGTTGGAATGGTGAGTCGAAATTTTACCTACCATAGACTATGTATGTGGCCCTCTCAGCCAGGTTGAGTTTAAACATATGTGGATCAACATGGTAAAAGGTACGCCCGCGAGGGGGTGCACGGGCATACCTTTTACCGTGTTGATCCACATATATAGATAGTTGGGTTGCTGCGCTTCTTGGGGTTCAGCGGAGCCAACTTAGTGGGCTCGATTTGCTTTGCCGCCGTTTGGGCCCGAGCTTTCTATCTGGTATGCTCTCCTGGATCGGGGGAAGATGCCGTGGCTAGATTCGCCGAGCATCCACTATTACAGCGTGGGGACACCTGTTCTATAAATAGAATGGGTGATTCCCCCGTTGTTATGGTTACGGGTATACTGACAAAACGGTTTGTTTTGATTTTGCCAGTGCACATGTACTCTACTGCAATAGTGACTCATACGAATTTTGATTTGGGGGGGAATAGGGCTTGGGTGGTTGAGTGGGGGGGCTTGGTTTTGTGTGAGAGAAAAAGGTGGGGTGTGGTGCGCACTGAATTTTGGGTCGGAAAAATGAAAAGTTTTATACAAAATTTTCGGGGGTTGTTGTTTGGGGTGTGTTGCTAATAGGACACTGGTAGGCATAATTTCTAAAATAGACTAGCTTGTTAGGTTAATCTATGGCTAGTAATTGATGTATTTTTACCCTGACTCTTTTGTAAGAGTTTTTAGTGATTAGTGAGCTAAGATGGTTCAATACAGTGGTGGGGGCGTTTGGCTTGATAACAATGAACGGCTTGCCAAACGGATCCATGGCCTTACTCCTATTTGCCATGTGGGCCTAAAAGGCTATGGATGGGTCACCCTGGGTTGAGTCCATATGACTTTGGTACCTTAAGGCTTAAAAATTGGTAATAAATAAATGGGTAATCTGATGTAGGATGGGTTGTGTGTGGGGTGGGTGGGTGGGTGGGGTGTTGCCAAAAGGTTAATAAGTAAGATCTAAAGTGGTCAGGTCGTCGTAGAAAGGTATGAAGTGGACTGCGAATTCAACTATCACATTTTACAAAGCACTCTGGGTGCACACTACCATTGGCATGTAATGGGTATCTGGGTCACATGATGGCATAATCCATCATTGTCATGCTAGAACGATTGATGAAGCTACTAATGGACACATAAGACAAAAACCTACCTGGGCTGGTTGCATGGCAGCCTCGGCATTTGGCCCTGTGGTCTCCGGATACTTGCTCCATATGGTGACTGGGTTTGGTAAGTTTGGTATATTGTTTGGGAAGTGGGAAAGATGGGGGTAGGGTGAGGCTTATAAGCACTTCATGAGGTTGGCTAATTCCTCATTGCATGCCTCCCGATGAGGTATGTCTTACCCATATATGGCACGAGGCCTAGCTATTGGTTGTTTTGCATATGACAGGCCGGTGATATGCAAATTTAAGGGGTACCTTGACCATTAGGTACGGGTGATCAAAGGATGATCTGAATATTGTAGTAAGGTTGGTGGGGTAATGGCTGTGTGCACTTTGTTCCTGTTGTGATAACACAGCGGGGAACTGTGCCGAATTATTTTATTAAGTGTCTCACCAAACATTCCAGTACCAATGGTAAACAGAGGTATAAACACGGATCAGGATGCAAGAGAGCTGCTCTCCTACAGTAGGCCGTCATTTGGTAATACCTTAGGGTATAGAGGAGCCCTGAGCTTGTAACAAACCGGCGCATGCATGCCCCAATTTAATGGGACACAAACCGAGCGTACGCTGTGACTGTGTGTAATTTATGTGGCGTGCCAACCAGATCATCCATTTTACGGCTGCCTGAGCCTTCAGAAAATTAAATAAAAATTTTGGCAATGTCACCCACTTAGTTGTGGTACTAAGGTTTGATATTTTGGAGGGGATAATTGGAATTTGTGGAAAAAATAAAACATAAAAAAACTGAATTTGCTGGTTCTAATGAGTACTCTCCATTGAAATAATATATGGGAAATGGAGAGGGAACATCTATTAAACGAAGAAAATTTTGCCTATAGTGTCTGGGTGGTTCTATGTATGTCTGTTTCAAGGGTGGTAAGAAGGTTACCATGGGTGGGTTTGTTAGGAATAATAGATTGGGGTGTAGGGCTGGGGTGGGGGCGGGGGGGGTGGGCAATGCCTATACTCTGACTATAGACATTGTAGGATGTTTTTGGAGGAAAAGGGTTTTATCAGCTAGTAACACTGTGAGTCTAAGGTTCCTAACATATTTCAAAATGTGTGCTTGCTATTCTATCAACCATTTCTGGTTAATAAAAACAAGGAGGCGCCAGAATCAACGAGAGCTCTATACAAGTGGTTGTCCATGTTAACAGATACTGCACTCTTAGTCAATTCTGTATCAACGTAATTGGCCTTACCTTGCTGTCCATATTGACCAGACTTGCTTATAGGCTCCAGAATCGAGGTATCCTGGCTGTGCTTCTCATCGTCAGTGCAAGAGTCCTGGAGGTGTGAGAGTCAATTGAGAGTTAACTTCTGGAGTAGTGGTGGGCGGTCGTGTGGTCGGGTCCTGAAGGGTGGGGGGCGGTGACTATAGGTGCTGTAGTTCCGTTCCCTGAATCCTAATCATTGCGGCTGCTCCTGGGGCTGACGCTGTAAGCGTCAGATCGTGGCGCTGTATAGCTCCTACCAGGGGTGGTGTTCCTAGGTGTGTCGGGTGGATATAATTGGATCATTTGGAAGGCTGCAGGTGATGAAGTTTGCCTCTGGAGGTGGTGTGTAGTATCACTTGTGGATTGGTTGGGCGCGTCTAGCCCAGGTGATGTAAAGGTGCGTTGTTCTGAAGCTGGCTCCTTAGGTGATGTCTCACTATTGCTCATGTTTAATGAGAGGTTGGTAGTGGGATATTCTTGGAGGGTTCTCCCACCATCGTGTCAACGGACGGTTACATGTGGTGAAGTGAATGTACACGGAATCCAGGGAAGTTCAGTTGATCCTTTTATTGCATAGCTGACATGAGTGTTTCATAAAGGTGGTAACAATGATAACACTCGCCAAGATCTAAGCTCTGCCTCCGATCCTATAGCTCAACCTGTCGTAGGTTCTAGGTATAGGTGTAAGGTGTAAGTTGGGAGAGATGATCTTAGAATAGATAGCTTAGAATAGATAATTGGGAGCTGCTCAAGCTACCTTATATACTGAGGGCCTGAGCAGCTCACAGTGTTGTGAAATGTTCTGTACATGTGGCTCAATAGAATAGTGACACATGTCATAAGGAGAGAGTGCCACCTGTGGGTAGATTATGTTAATGAGGATTGAGAGGAGATTTTGAAATATCCTCTCATTCCAAATATGGCACCACAGGTGGATCGCACTTCCTCCAGTTGGACTGAGTAGACAAGGTTGGAATGTTATTACATCCTTGTTCCTTATGTCACAGAGTCTAATAGAGGAAGTGTGTTTGTGATGACTAAAGGATCCTGGTTCCTATTGAGGAATACAGGAGATTATTGAGTGTGGATCATGGGCAGAGCTTAGGCTTTATATGGCGAAGAATGTAGTAAATATGAAAAATAATAATAATACCCAGAATGGTCCATTGACAATAGGGTGAAAATAGGTCTAATTGGTAAAAAGTAGGTCAAAAAGGGTAGGATAGGTCAAATTAGGTCAAATATGGTGCAAACCAGTCAAATTGGTCAGAAATAGGTTGATAAGGTCAAAGTAAATCAAATTAGGTCAAACATGGTGAAAATAGGTCGAATTGGTCAAAAGTAGGTCAATTAGGTCAGGATGGGTCAATTAAGGTCATATATAGTGAAAACAGGTTATATTGATCAAAAGTAGGTCAATTAGGTCCAGTAAGGTCAGGATAGATCAAATATGGTTGAAATAGATCAAATTGGTCAAAAGTAGGTCAATTTTGTCAAAATGTAGGGTATGATAGGTGAAGTAAGGTCAAATATGCTGGAAATAGGTAAAAGTAGGTCATTTAGGTCAAATTATGTCGAAATTTGTCAAAATAAGGTCGACTATGACTATTTTTGACCAATCTGACCTACTTTGACTATATTTGACCTAATATGACCCATTCTAACCTACTTTGACCTAATCATGCTACTTTTGACTGATTTGACCTATTTTAAGATATTTGACCTAATTTGAACTATCCTTACCTAATTGACCTCTTTTGAACAATTTTACCTATTTTCACCATTATTTGACCTAATTTGACCTATCTTAGCCTGATTTGACTTACTGACCTACCTTTGACCAATTTGACCTACTTTTACCATATTTGACCTGATTTAACCTCCTTGACTCACCTTTAACCAAATTGACTTATTTTCGCCATATTTGACCTACCTTAGCCTACTTTGACCTACTGGACCTAATTTTGACCAATGTGATCTATTCTTACCACCGTTGACCTAATTTGATAGAATTTGACCTGATTGACCCATTTTCAACCAATTTGACATAATTTATCCTAGTCTGACCTAATTTCATTCAATTTTACCTACTTGGAACCACTTTGACCTATATTGACAAATTTTAACTATCTTGACTGCTTATGACCTAGTTTCACGCAACTTTCCCAATTTGCCCATTTTTGACTTATATGACCTTTTTCATCCAGAATTTATCCAGATCACTCTTTTACTACTAGGAATGGGAACCGGTAGCTTCTCTATATCGGAACCAGCAGCTACTGGATATGGGAACAAGTAGCTACTGTATGGGAACCAACAGCTACTGTTTTCAGAACTAGCAGCTACCTGATGTGGGAACCATCAGGCACTCTATTTGGGAACCAGCAGGTAGTGAGTGCAGGAACCAGCACCTAATGGATGTGGGAACCACTACCAGTTACTCTATGTGAAAGCCAGCAGGTATTGGGTACAAGAACCAGCAAGGCTGTGGGATCCAGCAACTACTTGGGTTAGGAACCAGTTTATATGGGAACCAACAGCTACCTGATGTGGGAAGCAGTAGTTACTGTATGTGGGAACCAGCATGTACTGGGTACAGGAAACAACAACTAATATGTATGGGACTACCAAGTGCTGGGTGTGGGAACCAGCAGCTACTTGGTATGGGATCCAGTATCAGTAGCTGATTGGTGTGGAAACACCAGTTACAGTGGGTGGGAACCACCAGTTATGGGATGCTGAAACCAGCAGCTACTTGGTATGGAACCATCAGTTATTGTGTGAGGGAACCAATAGCTACCCAGTAGTTGCTGGTATAGACATATAGAAAGACATACAGTGTACCATCCAAAGCCAAAAGATACCTGTCACAAGTGGGTTTGCATTCATGAGTTGACACCTTGACAGCATGACAGCAATGAAATGAAATTGACTTTGAACATTGATTTTGCTTTTGGACTTTAACTTTTTTGTGAAAGTCAACTCTTTGCTCCAACTTCAATTTGACCCTTGTGGCCCACTGTACCCACCTCCTTCTGTGTCCACACCCAACTCCCTCTATGTCCACACCCATTTTCCTCTGTCTACACCCACCTCCCTTTGTATCCACACCCATCTCCCTCTGTGTCCACACCTGCCCTCCCTCTATCTTCCTACCCCTCCCCACTATGTCCACACCCAAAGCTCTCTGTGTCCACACCCACCTCCCTCTGTGTCCACTCTCATGTCCCTCTATGTTCACACCCACCTCCCTCTATGTTCACACCCACCTTCCTCTATGTCTACACCCACCTCCTTCTATGTCCCCACCCACTTACCTCTTTGTCCACACTCACTTACCTCTTTGTCCACAACCACTGACCTCTTTGTTCACACACACCTCACTCTTTGTACACACCAAACTCCCTCTATGTCAACACCCACCTCTCTCTATGTCCACACCCACCTCCTTCTGTGTCCACACCCCCACCTCCCTCTATGTCCACACCCATCTCCCTCTGTGTCCACTCTCACCTGCCTCTATGTCCACACCCACCTCCCTCTGTGTCCACACCCACTTACCTCTTTATCCACACCCCACCTCCCTCTGTGTCAACACCCACCTCCCTCTGTGTCCACTCTCACATTTCTCTATGTTCACACCCACCTCCCTCTATGTTCACACCCACCTCCCTCTATGTCCACCCCTACCTCCCTTTGTGTCCACTCTCACCCCCCTCTATGTCTACATAAACCTGCCTCTTTTTCCACACCAACTGCCTTCTGTGTCCACTCTCACCTCTCTCTATGGCCACATACACATCCCTCTTTGTCCGCACCCATCTCCCTCTTTGTCCACTCTCACCTTCCTCTATGCCCACACTCACATCCCTCTGTGTTCACACCCACCTCCCTCTATGTCCACACTCACATCCCTTTGTGTCCACTCCCATCCCCCTCTATTTCCACATACATCTCCCTCTCTGTCCACACCCACTGCCCTCTTTGTCCACTCTCCCTTCCCTCTATGTCCACATCCATTTCCCTCTGTGTCCACACCCACCTCCCTCTATGTCCACACCCACCTCCCTCTATGTCCACACCCACTTACCTCTTTGTCCACACCCAATTACCTCTTTGTCCACACCCACTTACCTTTTATTCCACACCCACTCACCTATATGTCCACACCCACCTCCCTCCATTTCCACACCCACCTCCCTCTGTGTCCTCCGCCATGAATATGACCTTAGCTGTCGGCTTGGCGTTAAACAACCATTACTCACTCACTCACTCCCTCTGTGTCCACACCACCTCCCTCTGTGTCCACACCACCTCACTCTTTCTCCACTCGCACCTCCCTCTATGCCCAACCTCACATCCCTCTTTGTTCACACTCACATCCCTTTGTGTCCACTCTCATCTCCCTCTATGTCCACATCAATTTGCCTCTTTGTCCACACCCACCTCCCTCTGTGTCCACATCCACCTTCCTCTATGTCAGCACCCACCTCACTCTGTGGTCACACCCACCTCCTCTATGTCCACGGCCACCTCCCTCATTATCCACACCCACCTCCCTCTATGTCAACACTCAATTCCCTCTTTGTTCACACCCACCTCCCTTTGTGTTTACACCCACCTCCCTCTGGGTCCACATTCACCTCCCTCTATGTCCACACCCGCCCTCCCTTTGGGTCTACCCAAATCCCTCTATGTCCACATCCAAATTCCTCTCTATCCACATCCACCTCCCTCCGTGTCCACACCCACCTCCCTCTATCTTCCTACACATCCCCATCATGTCCACAACCACCTCCCTCAGTGTCTACACCCACCTCCCCCTGTGTCCACTCTCACCTCCCTCTATGTCCACACCTACCTCCTTCTGTTTGGTTTGGCATAACCTAGTGAGTAATGGATATACCATTTGTCTTTATAGGTGCATGAAGTTGGACCAATGAAGACCTGGAGGCAACATCCTACTAAGTGGTTCAAGAGGACAACACGTTCTACTCCATATGATTTTTTCAAAATTTTCAAAGGTTCTCTAAAATTGTTATTTGACATGTATGCACATATTTGCCAATGATTTTTTCTGATATCCCAAGCAGGAAATGAACATTTCTAACACCCACCAGTGAAAACCCAGCAAAGAATAATTGCTTTTCAGTGACCATGATCACTGAATGGTTGATAGTATGGAGAAACAATGAATTTCTACAACATGCTTGGCAAAGTCCTAGATTTTTTTTTTGTTTTTGTGGCCCATAGCCTCTAACCATTACAGCTATGTAATAATGCTATCCGTAGTATCAAGCACATCTAACAAACTGTGAACAGGTCAGCTTGACTCGTACACCTGGCCTTCAGAACTGGTCATGTGACCATAGCACTGAGACACACACAGAGGACCTGCCCTCCCCCCACTTGGCCCTTCATAGGATGTGTTACAGTTACTGATTGTTAATATTTATGGGTCTTTTTGGGCAAACAAACCAATGCATTAAGTTGACCTTTGGGTAAGATGACTAGGATGCACTTACCTGAAAACTATACACACATTGCAATTAGATCTTAATCTCTTGTTGTACATGTTAAATCATGTAATTTACATACCAATCATAGGAGAATTCCATATAGTCATCTAACAATATCCTATCTAATATATTCTAATATATTGAGGAGCTTCTACTCATGGTGTAGTCACCTAACCATGTGTTGCCAATGTCTGCCTGCAGCTAACCACCCTGTGACATCACAGAGGCCTAACTGTAACACACCCTAATGGTCACGACTTTGACAGCTCTCATACCCCCTCCTCCACAGTAGGGCCGCACACACCTCTTAACCCTTCAAGGGCCTCTGATGCATTAATGCATCATGTCCATTGGACATCATGATGCACCAATGTAAGAAGTGCATATTAGGAGTACAAAGTGACATGGAATTGGTTAATTGGAGTCTTAGAATGGAAAACAAGCAAGTCATTCCCATATAAGGAGCCCAGTATTGTTATATTTGGAGCAGTCACTGCTACAAATACACATGTTGCAGACTGGTAATACCTACACAGCCGTTGTTCTGTTTACTGGTGTCTATTTTTACACATCCCAGGTCACTTCAGGTACATACAGAGTGATTGGTGGTTTTGGGTTTTAGGTATTTAACACAAGACGATCCTGGATAGTAATTGGTAGGTGTCACACACTGCTATTTTACAGGCTGGGTTTATATGTATACATGTTTATTTTAGTAATTGTTAATGTGGATTAGAATTTTAGCACAAGGTGATCCTGGACAGTCAGCAGTACTGGGGTAGGCATCGCACACTGCTATGTACAGGCTGGTTCTATATTTTAGTGGTTGGTAAGGTGGGATTAGAGTCTGCATGCTCTCCAACACTTAATTGGAGCATTATGCCGACCCTTTTTCAGTGTGCGTATCAACTCATATGGTCGTCATGATGCATGAATGTAGCATCATGATGACCGATGGGCATGATGCATTAATGCATTAGTGGTCCTTCAAGGGATGTAATGGTTGGTGAGTTGGGATGTAGTGGTTCAGGTTGGTGAGTTGATGCTTTTGATGCATGGCCATCAAAATTTATATGATGCCAAACTATAGTCCATCCCTGATTACTTGTCACTTGTACATATAATAACTGCAACCTATAGTCCATACTTAACACATGTAAACAGATTCATTTCCCTTGGACTATGGGCAGAAGGAGGGGTCAGCTAGTGCTGGAGGAATGGATATTTTTGAGATACAGAACCTTTAATATTATATAGGATTATGCAGTAATTTGTCACATTATTCCCCATATTCATATCCAAAAGTTGACAGATTTTTTCATAACTTCCTGAGCACTTAGATTGTAAGCATATCTTTGTAATGAATGAAGTATCAACATATAGTCCAAGTGGTAACACATTTGACTCTATATCAAGAGATCTTGGGTTCTATTTTATGCCAGGGAATGTAAGAACATATGTGAGCCAGCAAGCAGAAATGAGGGTTCCTGCAGGATTTAGTACCTGTTTTAGCCACCAGGGGGCACTACTATGGGCTAGAATAGGAAAAATATGCCTAAAACTGCTATAGGCTACTTTTTTATGGACAATCCAATGATTTTTTTTTATATATTTGGCATTAAAAAGAATGTTTTTGGGCCAAAATAGGCATTTTTATTGATTTCTGTTGCCATGGAAACATTATTTTCATTCTAAATAAGAAAATCGATGATCCCATTTGAAGGAACATTTCATAAGGTCCACTATGGTGTAAACAGAATGAAAATACCATTTCTACATCGAAAGTTATGGGCAAAAGAATGAAAATTTATGCTTATTTAGCTAATTAGGATAAATTATGCTAATTACAGATGTATCTCATGACCAATGGGACTTATTGACACTCACAAAATGGTCATACCTACCCATATTTAGCAAGCCATTCCTCCAAAACTAACAGGAGTACCTTCTCTTGCAATATATCAATGTAAAGCTAGTGATCTAAATTTCAAAGTTGACTTCTAGCATGGAGCACCCTTTCTTCTTGCCTCTACACATCTATACAAATATTTTGGGAACATTTCGATTTTCTTTTTTTTAATTTGGCTACCATAAAATGTTTTTTAATGTTTGTCAACATTTTTTCATCATCCAATTGATGTTTCTGGGACAAACCCCCTCTCTATCAAACGGTTTTTACTAACCCTGTTATTAAGCTATACTATCATAGAATGTGTTTGTCTGAAATATAGACAGATTGCAACCCCTCTTTTCCCTCTCCTGCAAAACTTGAAATATGCAGATACAACCTTGTTGCACTGAGGTAACGACATATGGATGAAAATCAATATGAAAAGCAAATGCTGTCATTCACTGTTAGTATCAAAGACACACAAAAACAATCTATTATCCAATAATTTGTAATACACTAATGAGGTTTATTATATAGAAGTCATTCTACCCAATTTACAAATTGATATTCATGTAGTAGATTAATTTGTTATCATTCCATAATAAAACTGATTTAAACTAAAACTTTCCCAAAAATATTATTTAGATGACTTGTTTTAAGATAAGTGGAATTTTTATCAGTGGTCTCATGCATTGGTCATTTGAATTTGTGTAGAAAAGTAATTTTTGTTTAATTTAAATTTATTTTGAATACTTTGCAAATTTTGAGGGGCCCAGATAAACTTCCTTTATAATTGAGGCGGGTGCCCCTTTTCCTATGCCCCTGATTCATGTTCCACTTGCAATAACTACTACCCACACATTCACTTTAACTCACGGGCATGTACTTTTGTTTTCTTTATGCAGGTAGTCAATTGCAACACAGGAACTTGATGAAATCTGCTAGATAGCACATATTAAGAGAGGTACTCCAGAGAAGAGGGCTGGCTGAAAAACAGCACAGTGGTGCCACCCATATGATATTTTTATTGCTGTCATAGATGTTCTGTCGGAAATAAGATACATTAAGTATGGCTATTTGGGGAAACCAAACTTTGAGAGGCTTGCATTGTTGATTCCTGGATTCATCATGCCTTTTTTGGTAGATTTGAATAAAAAGATTCAGACATGCAGTCTTGAATTCTAAACAAAAGACAGTGTAGTTACAATACCCTGTCTATAATGTGCACCCCACATTTAAGGCACACCCATACCTTTCTAATATGATAAAAGGAAATGTAAATGTTGTATATTTTATTCTAATCAATGGATCTTCAAAATTCAAGAACCAATAGCCATCCCAGTGCTTCCTTCACCCACCTTTACCACTGAATGTGGATGGGGGAATATTGCAGAGACTTTGGGGGAAAATTTACTCCCAGAGAGAAAATGTACTCCCAGTTTTGCTGCATCTAGAAGATGCACCAAAGGGCAATTCTTGCATATAAGACATGCCATATACATGGTTTATTACAGTATAATATTGCAAAGGCATTTTATGCTATGTTCCTGCCCCCTGGTGGCCAAGACTAGAACTTCAAATCCTCTATGAAAGAATGTATGGTAGTAATAGCAGTGTAGATGTAAGGGTAAATGGTTTTCCATGTTAAAAATCAATTATCAAATTGAGATCACACCTTTGTGTTATATTGCATAAGAAAATACTCCTGATAGTTTGAGAGAAATAGCTTGCTAGATATGAACCCATGAGTATTTATAACCATATCCCCAATCTCAATATGTTCTAGCTCTATTTGGCCTTGAAATACATCCATTTATTTCATTATAACTTCTGGTGTAAGAATGGTATGTTCTTTCTGCCTTCACCATAGTAAACCATGGAACTTTCCCACAAATGGGTTCCTTGATTTTCTTTTGCTCCTTTGTGCTCCCCTGTGCTCCCTTGTGGCAAAATTAGGAAATAAATCTAGCACGGGCTAGGCACCAATCCTATTTACCTGTTCGAGACTATATGTGTGATGAAAAACCTGAATATTTTCATTGCGGTGGAGCTTACTCTATTCAATATGCTGATGCTGGCTTTTTTTAAGGTAGATGGCTCTAATGCCAATCATGTTCTCTGTGCAGGTTTCTGCACATGTGTACTTCTCTATGGCTAGTGAACGACTATACAAAATCATACCAGGCCCATGAAGCTGAGGTGAACTCTCAATCTTCTGTGTCTACACCAGGCACACTAACTAGTTAGGCCACAAAGCCAGCTGGCTGTGTGGGGGTTTATGAGCAGTATTTAGCCTGCATGATGTAATTCTATTATTTTCAGGAGATTTTCAATGTGGAAAAACAATTCAAAAGTGCATGGGACCACATGATGGTAATATATTTTCTGGGTACAGAAAGTTGATGAAAATATTCTGGGAAAGTAAGCCAAAAAATTAGCTACTCTTTAATGAGATTCCATGCAAATTATGGCAAAACACTGTATAACCCTATGGTAGATTCATAGATAGATATCTCATAAACTAGCATGGGACCCTATGCTAGTTTATAAGACTGCTTTCTTTGTACTATTAGAAAGAGAAAGTAATTACAAACATCTGGTCCCTAGCCCACTTAAAAGGGTCTACTTCTCCTCTTTCCTATCCCCTCGGGATGTGTGTGGTGCACATATGCGCGGGCACTGACACATTCCCCTGTGAAATTATGTAATGTAGTTCTCGCCATGAATATGACCTTAGCTGTCGAAATGGCGTTAAACATCTATTACTCACTCACTCTCTCACTCACAAACATCTGGCGAAAATTTAGCTACTTTTAGCCTATTGGTGCCATCCACCTTCCCCATTTATTGCCCCCATTCTAGATGTATTTATTACCCAAATAAAGACTCAAATCAAAATATAAGTCAATGTGTCTAGTTTTGTGTGAATCTCTATATTGCTCAGAATCTATCAATCGAAATGATGGCGTTTCAAGGCTAGATCTACATCAAAGACAAATACAATGAGGAAAGTCTCATCATAGGAATACAAACTATCGATTTCAAATCTTAAATTGAGGTTAGAAGTGGGGGTTATTTGCAACAGTATTTTCAATATTGCCGTGATATCACGTGAATTTACTGTCGTTTCACGTCATCCCGTGATATCACGTGAATTTCTGCTCACAGAATCCCGTGAATTCACGTGTAAAATTCACGGGAATTCACGGGAACGACACCAGTTCAACACGTGATTTTACTGGTGAATTCACGTGAATTTGTTTCAAGGGAATAGTAGAGAACAATTTATTTCAACAAAAGAGTTCTGGATAACCATAATCCTGGACTGAAGAGTATAATCTGACCCACCATATGCTGCAGCTAGAATAAGGGTGATACCGGGCACTCTTCTCATGATGGAGCCTTATCAGGTACTGATGTACATAAGTATGCTCTGTTCGGACATAGATATATACAATAATCCCAATACACATATGACAAGTCATTTAACCTTTTAAGCACTGCTGATGCAGGAATGCATCATCTGTTGGCATGATGCACCAATGGAGTGCTGGCGAGGCTGCTTGCCAGGACTTTATTATAGCATCATACTGACCCTCCGGGGGTGTATCCCATAGGGTCATCATGATGCTTGAATATAGCACTGAGTTACTTGCCTTGACAGGGCTGCTTTCAACCATCATGTCGTCCAATTGGCATGGTGCATTAATGCAATAATACTTACCCTTCGAGGGATAAGAGACACCATAAGCCATGTGACATACACCTAGTTCACCATCTGGCCACAACACTCACATGTTATCTGTGTAGGTTACAAAGCATCAACATCCCAGTGGGCACAGCACCATGGCCACTCATTATTAGGTGAATCA
The DNA here is from genome assembly GCA_949317995.1 of Acholoe squamosa. Taxonomy (NCBI): domain Eukaryota; kingdom Metazoa; phylum Annelida; class Polychaeta; order Phyllodocida; family Polynoidae; genus Acholoe; species Acholoe squamosa. The sequence continues at coordinate 78,305,371 of OX439041.1, read as the reverse complement.
GTGGTTCATAAGAGTGAAGCCTTTTTTTATTATCTGACGAGATCTTGTATTTAACTAGAGGAAAATGCAGCTCTTAAAGCTTGACATTGTATTATTAGTGAGACAGAACTCACTTGGCAAAGAATATTTTTTCAACGTTTTTTTTCAACCAATTTACATGTTTTTTTACATTAGAGCGGCTTGCACACCTTGCCTTCCCTAATAAATAGGACAGGAGTCATGCATACCCCCTGGGGAGTACCCTTAGCAATGATACCCTCAAGAATATAACAATAGTATACTGGAACATCCATGGTCTGGGGGACAAACTCACCTACCCTCATATTCAGTCTATCATATCTAGTCACAACATCATAATATTTGGTGAAATTTGGAAAAACAAGGATTTTCAACCATGCATCCCAGGATACAAATATTTCCAGGTTAACCACAAGCAGAGACATCCAAATGCCAGAAGGGCTTCTGGTGGTTTAGAGGTTGTTATCTCTAAGGATACTGAAGGTGCTATACAACTCGAAGCTGTATCTGACTTTTCTGTATGGATCCATCTTAACTCTAAATACTTTGGTTTTGTATGTGATGTGGTGGTAGGTGCTTTATATATACCACCAGAAGGATCGACATATACAGCTGAAAATGATAAATACTTTGACATTATATGTGAGCAGATTGGTGAAATGGAGCATAAAGATGTTGATTTACTGTTCTGTGGTGACTTAAATGCACACACTTCTTCTGTTAATGAGCTTAGTTCAGACTCACTTACACTAGTCACAGGATTCTTACCAACCGTAAGAAAGTCTGATGATCAAACTGTGAATAGTAATGGCAAGGAGCAGATCCAACTATGTAAAGATAGAGACCTAGTAGTACTTAATGACAGGCTAGGAGATGTAGATAACACAGGTGGCTTTACATGTTACACTGCAAATGGGCAGAGTGTGGTTGATTACTTATTATGCAAGGCAAACTCTGTTGGTATATGTAAAAATATGAAAATAGGTGATCTGTTACCAGATTCTGACCACAAGCCATTGATCTTTACACTAAGAGGTGCTAATCTTAACTTTGATACTAGTCAAAACAAAACTGAACAGTATATGGCATATAAATGGAATGGGACGAAAAAAGAATGCATAGGTGCAGAGGTCACACATGTATTGGATGCACCCATATCTGCGTTCAAGGAAGGAGGAAAGGATGAAAAGATCCCTTGCCAGGCTGGAAGAGGATTTCCTGAGGGTGAGAAATTTTTATGCTGTTTTACCCATACATTTATTGTCATCCCCATGTCACAGGTCAATGTCTACATAAGGCCTAGTCTCATGCCTCTGTTGTTTTTTATTTTCATGGAATTAAAACATATCAATAAAAAGAATTGGCCATGTCCTGAAAAACAATTTCAGATGCACACTCATGAGATGGAGTCTATATGGACCGATATGTAAAAAGTGTCATCTCTTTAAAGACCATAAACCTAAAAAAAAAGATATTTTTTGCCTTATTTCCAGCTCGGTTGCATTTCTGAGTTCAAGAAGACCACATGCATGTCACCAGAGGTGTACAAGGACCTGCTAGAGATGGTGCGACCATACATCACATACCAGGACACATCTTTCCGTGATGCAGTCACAGCTGAGGAGAGGTTGAGCTTGACTATCAGGTATCTGCCACGAGGTAAGAAGTTTGAGTCTGTACAGACACAAAAGGGTGAAATTTTTCCTTCTCGTTTATATCAAGTTCAGAATTAGATGAATACATTTTGTTTGATTTATGGCCAAAAAGTTGTGAGTTGCTTTATATAAAAATATTTTAATCAACTTCACACAATATTTCAGTCAATAATTTTTAATTATGTATTTTTCCTCTCCAGGAGACAGTGTTACGACTCTTCACCAGGGTTACCTTGTAGGTGAGTCGACGGTGCTACCCATAGTGAGAGACACTTGCAAAGCCATCTTCAGAGCCCTGCATGAAACATACTTGAAGGTATGTGTCTTTAGACTAACTTTATGATCCCCCCCCAAAAAAAATAAAATAAAGTACATCTCTGCTAAAAAAATTTAATGAAAGGAACCACTTTAATACTGTCTGTGAGATGATAATAGACCTTTCATTCCATATAAAACTCTTCAAAAAAAAAATTCCTGAAGTCTGAGTGTGTGAGTAAAAGAATTCCCCTTCTGCAGAAGCACAAGTCTAAGCCTGCTTCTATCTGACTGTAATTTTTTTTTTTGTTTCAGCCGCCTACCACGAGGGATGAGTGGTTAGCCATAGCCAAAGGGTACCACGACAAGTGGAACATGCCACATGTTCTGGGTTCTTTGGATGGGAAGCATATCTGGATTAAGAAGCCAAAGAAGTCTGGTTCGAACTATTACAATTACAAAGGATATTACAGCATAATTCTGTTTGCCTTAGTTGATGCAGACTATAATTTCACATATGTGGATGTCGGAGCGGAAGGTAAAGCATCAGATAGGACTATCTGGAAGTACTCCTCTTTTGCTCAGGATATTGATGCCCCAGGTAATCCCATTAATGTGCCAGAACCCTCAACATTTCCAGGCTTCAACGGGGACTTGCCCTATCATTTTCTTGCTGATGACGCATTTGAGATGAGTGAGAGACTTATGAAGCCATATCCCTCCACCAAACTCACCCCCCAGCAGAGGATATTCAACTACCGCCTGAGCAGGTCTAGACGGTGTGTGGAGAACGCCTTTGGGATCCTGGCCACTCGTTTCAGGATTTTCTGCCAAGAAATAGAAATGGCTCCAGAAAATGTGGACATTATAGTACTGGCATGTGTGGCTCTGCATAATTACCTTAGAACGGTGGCCCCAGGAGCATACCTTCCGAAGGAAGCTTGTGACTGGGAGGGGGAAGACTACAAACAGCACAAAGGTCTGTGGCGTGCAGAGAAGGTCCTCCCAGGCGGAAAGCCTGCTACTGTACTGAACCGATCAGACAGGGTCAAGATAATGAGGAACAATCTCGTGGGATGGTGTCTGACCAAGGAGGGAGAACTTCCCAAACAGTGGGATGTTGTGATGCAACATGACTTCTACTTTGAGCGCTAAGTGTGGACCTCAGAGTCTATGAACTTTAGTGTGTGGGCAGTAATGACAATGTCAGAGACATTTCCTTTTCATCTAAGTAAGTCATGTACACTGTGGTTCATTAGTCAAACTTATGTATGCATATCATTCAGATAGAAATAAAGAAATAGTATGATTTACAACAAAAAACATGAACCTTTATTAAAGAAATCAACACAAGTTCTTGAACTGGAATATACTGTCGCTTAAGGCACTTTTCTGATACATGTGTAGGCTTCTCCCTTCATTGAGGCAGGATATAAGGAACTCTAGCCCTGCTAAGTGAACAAACATGAACCCAATATATATATATATATATATATATATATATATATATATATATATATATAAATATATATATCTGTGTGTGTGTAAGCATAGAATAAATTATTGATCTTGTTCTTCAGAACCTGTATGTGTTAAAATGAGTCATGAGATCGTTGATCCTTGAGGGAAAGTCTTAAGAATGGCACCTGTATTCGGGAAGCCCTATATGTCATACATGTACACTTTTAGTATGTAGACGTTGATTGTACTGTCATTTAAAATATAGACGCTCACCTTTATAAGTTAAGTCCTAGAGGGTAGTGAGAACCAAAAATAAAAAATCATAAGTTTGAATCATGCATCATTCATCTAAAACAAAATGTTGTTGAGCACCAACTGTAAAAGCTTGGATAAATACTTGTCATAGTAACATAAGACATAAACATGTAATTTTCCATATTAAGCACCACGCAAGGTTTTCTTGCAGAATTATATAAATAAACTCAAAGTTCTTTTCCTTTTTTATACAAAATGTTCAAACAAAATTGTCTTGTCATGTGTTATTTGACACCTTCCGTCTTTTATACATAATCATCGTGAACGACAAACATGAATCAAGTTCACTTAGAAGGCCAGTCCCTGTCTAATGCATCATACGCCATGTTAGTGACATGATGCATGAACTTCCTTTGCAGTTTCGGTGACATCTGCTCTACCTATCTGACCAAAGAGTCGGCCCACAGTTGGGCATCTGATGAAACAGGGTCTGAGGTAAGAGGCTGACTAGTGGGTTTGGGTTTAGACAAAACTTCTACCATTTTTTCTAGGTTTTCGGATTTTTTTTTTCCATCATCCTCAACACTGGGTCGTTCTTGGCCTTCTCGGCTTTCTTTTTGTCCAGCTCAGCCTCACGGGCCCGACAATGGTCAGGTCCTTGCTTGGTGTACCAATTTGCAGACGGGTTTTCCACACCATAGTCAGTAGACCTGTCCTCCATGGAAGACTCACCCCCATGCATGGAGGTGTCCTTTCCTGTGTATGGTTGGTAGAGAGAAGCTCTCTGGGATGAGCCATCCTCAGAATAATGCAGGCCAGATGTCACTTCTGCTTTGCTGAACAACCTTTTGTACCTATCCAAGGCTGTTTCCTGGCCCTTACCTTTGCTTGAGGTCTGATGCTGCCCTTTGCCTGCACCTTTCACAGTGTCTTTTGAGGTAGAAGCTAAAGGTGCTGTATCCTTGCAGTTGGATGATAGTCCCGACTTAGCAGGCTGACTCTGTTTCTTCTGTGGATTGTGTGGTGGACTCAGACGCTTAGATCGGTGTGCTGCAGCCTGCGTCCCAATGTGTTGGTTTCTGCTGTAATGTTTTTTACTAGACTGGAACACAGGACTACCCTCAACCTCACCCTCATTGTCTTCCTCTTCCTTACCCTCACCCTCAGCGTCTCCTTCACCTTCACCCTCATCTTGATCCAACTCTTGAGCTAGTTGTTCTTGTTCCTGCTTCACCTTCTGGCGCTTAGGCTGGAATGGTATCTGAGACGTCTCCAAGTTCTCGTCAGTCTGAAAAAAAAAGGAAATTTATGCCTTGTCTGTCTAATATTATTTACCATTACATCTTAACCCGTCATGAGCCTAAAAAAAAACCACCTCTACAGTTAGAAATCATGACTAAAAACAAGGGACCTATTTGTTTTCACCAGTAATGCAGACATAATTATTTTTTTAATGTTATACATATACAAGAACTTGATTGAGAACTTTTTTGGGGAAAATAGACTTACACAGAAGGGGGTGCACATTAAAGACTCATCTAAAAGTTATAAACTAAAGCACACTCTTACCTCTAAGTCTATAGGCTGGGAAGGTGTTCCCTTTGACTTAGGGGTAGATGTGAAGGTGGCCTTCCCGGGCCTGCGTCCAGAGTAGGGGTTGTAGGTTTCGTTCTGGTTCAAGTAAGTTCTTAAGAACCCGACCAACCTGCATATCTCCTTCTGTCGAGGGGTTTTACCTACAGCAGCTGAACCACTATTACCAGTTTTCAGTATCTTGGAGTACATGTTTCGGAGACTCCTCATCCTGATTTCGATTTTCTTTGCTGGAAAAAGGACAAGAAATATCTTGCAGCAAGATGTTTGTATTAAATGAAACAATGTTTTAAATTTTTGTTATTTCAAATACTTTAGTTATGAAACTGTTAACCAAATACTTAAGGTCAGGTTTTTATTAAATAGCCTATGTTAAGTATTGAGTAACAGAAAACATATAGGATTAAAGGAATGATAAAATAATTACTCATGTGGAACCTTAAGAATAACTGCCATTTTGGCGTAGATCAAATCCTTCACAGATGCCACCCGATAGCCATTAGCCCTCATATCATAGAGGGCTCTCTCCTGTTCCCAGAGCCTGCATAGAGTCTCCTCACGGGTAGGGTCTTCTGTCCACCAAGTTTCCATATCCTTGTCTTCAAATCTCAAGTCAAATTTGGATGGAGTCATTTCCATTATAGTTGATTGGAGGTTGGCAAGGTCCTCTGCGTCTTGGTCTACCTCTTCGCCGTCTTCGTCTTCTCCCTCGTCTTGATCCTGGTCTAGAAATGGATGTTTTGTGTAATCACCATGACCTTTGAAAAGAAAAAAAAAGAAAAGAAATTCAATTAAACACATATAGACTTTGCTTAACCTTTTCTTAAAAGCCAACAGAAATAACTTGCAGGTAGGTTGGGAAACAACAAATTTCTATATTGCATAATGTCTTTCATGGATTGCTACTGACATCAATATTAGGGTCCAGACTCAAACTTATAACTCACCTTTCATAGTACCTTGAGATCTGTTCAAGACATCTTCTATCTCTTCCTGGGTTGGATTGTTCTTGCTGTCGACTTCAAGCTCATCCTCCTTGGACTTAGCTGCCCTCTTGCGGGAGTGTTTTGATTTTGGCATCTCAGGCAGAAGGGACTGCGATTGAGAATCTGACTCACCCTCTCCTGACTCTTCTGGCAGTCTTTCAAACTGCAGGGATTTACTAGATTTATGCCGTTTAGTTTCTTCTCCGTGTACAAGAACGTCTTCTAACTGGGCCTTCAGGTGGGGGGAAATGCGCTGCTTACCTCGACCTCTCACAGACTTATCACACTGGGGGGTACCAGGAACGTTGTCTTCATCGCTCTCGCTGTCCTCTTGTACAGAAGCAGAAGGTGGAGTAGACTTCTTAAGCCTACCCCTCTTCTTGGGAGGAGGGAGACCCACCCGAGCTTTTGGTTTGCCGACCTTCTTAAACCGCGGGGGACTTCTAGTAGGCACAGCAGCCGCCTTCCTTGCCTTTAAGGGAGTGCTAGAAGAACCAACCTTCTTCTTTCCTGCCTTCTTTGTGTCTTGGAGAGGCGGGGTGTCTGGGATTTCATGGATTTCTTCCTCTTTGGAGGCACGTTTGGTCTGATGGGAAGCCATTTTGGTTTTCTGTTTGTACGGACAGACTAGGTCACATGGTCACATGATACGTCCTCTCCTTTACTCCGACGTGCGTGAAGGAGAGGAACTAGAAGTTGTGTTTGTATAACACTAGATGGAGCGGCCTTCGGCAGACGCACAGGCAGACGCATGGAAATATCTAATTGCTTTTGATATTTAAATACAGAGGTATGTTCGCGTCTGACTCTCATAAGTGAGTTGACGCACGCATGGCAAAAATCTGCTTCCATTCATGCGTCTGCCTTGCGTCTGTAGACGCATGGAGAATGCATGGGAGACTAATGGACAGTGGATCCAGACTCAATCCTATGCGTCTGTCCTTTTCTCCTATTATCTGACGCATGAGACTGCCTCCACTGCCTCTGCGTCTAGCTCATGCGTCCATTTCTTTGCGTCATGTGTCCATTTTCAGATGCAGGAATGGCCTATGCGTCGTAGTGGATTTACCGCTTAAGTAATATTGAGTTTGTGAATTCAATGGTCCTCAGGCTGGTGAACATCACTCACTGAATCACGCCATTATATCTGATTTGGGGGTGGGGGATCATTTCACAAAATCAGTTCTTAGTGGGAATGGGTCACTTCCATCATATTGGGTGTGTGTTGTGGGGGGGGGGGGGGTTCGGATAGAGATTTCCTCCCTGCAGCTGGCAATAAATGACCTGGCCTTTATGTTTTGTATCTTTGACATGAATACACACAAAACAGGCAGTAGTTAGTCCGACCCCAGCACAGATTTGGGGTACATGTGCTGTGGGGTATAGCTGGTATATGTATTTCATTTAGCAAAGTGCTGTCACTAGTTCCTAGAATTGTAAAAACAAAATGCTTACTAAAAAAGAAAGATTGGTTTTTCAAAGATCAAATGTTATAGTATGCACTGTAAAAAAATAACTGTTGAATCTACCAGGGATGCTTGTAATACTGAACAATGAATTATACATAACAATGACATCTCTGTGAAAATGACGACAGCTTTCTGGAAATATTGTGATGGGGAATCCTTCATTATTTCGATCAACCTTAAAACATAGTCCCCAAAGCCCCATGAAATAATACCGCATTGAGGTTTTATGCACTTGTTGGGTTACCTGGGCGGTGGAATTTGGCTCAAAATATCATATGGCTAAGTATTTTGATTCTTCTGTGAATATTAGTCGATTATGGTAAATTGTGCAATTTTCCTTTAACATACCACAATAATATTTGATGTCTTGGTAGAGACTTCATCGCCACTTGTAACTATACGGTCATGTTCTCCAGCAACAACAGTTACAACATCAAGACTACAGGAGAGAAACCCAAAATCATGGTTCATATTGAGCAAGGGCTTGAATTGTGTGGTTAAAATTGATATCCCTTGAAATCTTCCCCAGACACTCTACTAATTTAGGAATTGACACCAAAATTCAGCTAATGTTTTTGATTAAGTAGTATAGTCTAATCATGTATATCTCGATATGGTCTCAAATCTGGTTCCCAACGATTGGGGGTGAGGCGGTGCGTTCTAAGGGAGGTCAGCTTCTGAGGCAGCTTTTACAGTATATGATTCTAATTTCGAATGTATATTTGCTTGCAATACACGTTTCCAACATAATTTGGTTTATTTTCTCAGAAACTATATTATATAACAACCATAACATTTTACTCCCTGCAAGAAAGGTGTTTAATGGTCAGCATGTTTTTCTTTTTCTACTTATCAGGGGATTGTAGTGTTACCTACCTTAGCATATTACATAACATCCCCTGATAAGTACCTTCTCTTTAGTGGATATTTCACATTTTGAGACCAATCTTTTTATACTAGTGTTACATTGTTTAAGCTACCACTAGTTTAAGCTACATTGTTTGAGCTACCACTAGTTTAAGCTACATTGTTTAAGCTACCACTAGTTTAAGCTACATTGTTTGAGCTACCACTAGTTTAAGCTACATTGTTTGAGCTACCACTAGTTTAAGCTACATTGTTTGAGCTACCACTAGTTTAAGCTACATTGTTTGAGCTACCACTAGTTTAAGCTACATTGTTTGAGCTACCACTAGTTTAAGCTACATTGTTTGAGCTACCACTAGTTTAAGCTACATTGTTTGAGCTACCACTAGTTTAAGCTACATTGTTTGAGCTACCAGGTGTGCACTAGCCTGCACACCTCTATTGGCGTAAGGACAAATTCAGCTATAAAATGCTTAGAATGCTTGCAAATTCCACACACAACTTGGTGTCATTTAACATCAATAGATAACCATGGGAGATTATTAAGATGAGCATTTTGTTTGCAAGTTTCACAAGTTTCCAAATGGCTCAGGGAGCATTGCACATTGAATACAAGATCGTACAATTATTCCTTGCATGCAGGAGGAGGACGTTTACAACACTTGAGGGTTGAAACTTTTCTCAGCTGAAAATTGCTACAGAGTTCAACAAACTGATAATGTGTCCCTTCACGGGCTTCATTAGAAATACAAATAACAATTTAGTGTACTCTGTTAGAAGGGAACATTTGAGTAACTTACCACTGATTATCAATTGATATATCAATTATGTGCAACCATACAAAATGGGACACATGCCCATATTGAAAGAAATTGTGGAATATAAGTAATTGACCAAAATATAAGTAAATCTTTCTATCATAAATTGAGTAATAACTTGATGTAAAGCAGCCACAGACACATGATTCACTTTATTCATACTTAGTCTTTCAAAGTCAAGCAATCCACCAGGTAAACCAACCTTTTCAGAATAGATTATTGACCAATGAGATAATTCCGTTCGTCAAGTACAGACTTTTCATTTAGTACTTCAAAAAGGCCATTACATAGCAGCTGGTACCCATCATGCTTGTTGTTATCAGTGCTTATCTCTGCAGGTACCAGATCAAGCAATTGTCCCCCCTACTAAGGATCCCGGAACCTCAGTATACCATTTAGGCAAAAGAGAGTGCTGCAAAGTATGTGCAATGTCTTTTCTTTTTATATGATAGAAAATCATCTAGGTACACTTACTTTGTCATGTTGAAGCCATGGGCAGTGTTGGCAACATCAGTCACAAAGCGAAGAAAGACAGCCTTAGCATTAGTGATAATTGGTTTCCAATCACTGGGGCATAGCCATTTTCCCCTTTGTGAACCTGGAATTCATTTAGAAAGTACTGAAAATATGGCCATATTTAACTTAAGCATTCTAAAGAGTGAGTTTACATAGATACAATGAAGATTCCCTCATGTAAGTTGACAACAGATATGTGCTAGAAGCTCCATAATTATCCTTCAGTCTAGTGCAATGACATGTGGCTGATCAGAAATACTAGAAGAGGTAAAAAGGAATTTGATCCTATGAACGGATGAAAAAAAAAAGAAGAAAATTTGACAACAAATATACCTCATCTCTTATCCTCACACACTAAAGGTACCAATGCATCAGGGCATGATGCCTATTGATCCAAATAAAGCAGGTGTTTCCCAAAGCCCATTAATAAAAATCGGCCTGATATTGATAGGATTTTAATCAGATTTAAGAGAAAAAATGGAACATAATTCACAATTGATTTATTGTAGATTCCTGATGTATTTCCCCACTATTCCGGCAATTTTTTTAATTTGACCGGAAGTGGGAGGAAATGCATTGGGAAGATGGCCGATTTATTCCGATTTGGTAAAACACACAAGTCATCAACTAAATGCTGGTCATGGTAAATTTGCTTACCAACACTCTGGTTCATGATGGCAAGCCTCTGAACACATGATCAGCATAATATATGAGCAAAGACTTACTGTATTGACTCGTTTAAGCACTGGGGTCTCAAATAAACACCGGTCCCGAATAAGCGCAGGGTGCATTGGTATTAAAATCAACCTTAAACACTCAAAACAGTATTCAAATGATAACCTCTCTGGAAAAAGGGCCAGGGGTAGAGAGGCACTGAATTCAATAAGCGCTCAGACCTAAAGGGGCCATGTCTCTGGATGAGGGCTGCATTCATGAATCATAATGAGCGATTATTATCGCTCTACATTAAGAGCTGGAAATATCACAATCTGGCATATATAATGCCCATGCACAAACAAGTGTATGCCAATACTCACCTGTAGTAGGGGTGGTGGTTATGGGGGTACAGGCTTTGGGTATTAGAAATGAAAAATAAAGTCTTGATCAGAGATTTCTTAATCTTAAACTTCTAGCGATTCTTTCAAATAATCGCCTAGTCAGGAACACTTTTATGTGTGTCAATAAACACTCCTCAATTTCTAATTAACAAAAAAAAGCTTCACTGTATGAACCATAATATTTATGGCCATAAATCTCCTGCATGCAACTGAAACAGATTATTCCTTACAGTTACTTAGTTTTGAACAAATCACAGGAAAATACAGCTTTCTAAAAGATTTGAAGTTTTGCATGATGTTGCTCAAATCTGAAGAATATGTCAATATTAATCCACCATATTCTATGCCCAGTAGAAGGATGACAAAAAAATTACCGGTCCATAATGTACTCCTACTACACCTTATATAAAGAGACACTGTCTGATTACTTACACGAGACACTGCTTGGTTATGGGACAAATACCTTATCCACCAGCTGTCTACCAGACACATATATGTTATTTCTGTAAATGATCAAATACTAAAACATACATACGTATTGTTATTTCTATCCACTGTAAGCTGCACTATCACCTATCGCTGGTAGAATAGTTGAGAAATATTTCTAATATTGCGTTTGAATTTGTCAAAAGGTTTTCAAAATGTTTTATGTTATGTAGGGTCCCAATGTATTTCAAGTCAAATATTCTAAAGTAAAGAGTAGTGAAGTAAAACCACACATATTAGCAGCAGCTTATAGACAATATCATGTCCTAAGCACAGCTCATAGCTTTGCCTTGTACTCAGGGCACAGCTTTTACATGATTTGCTTTTATTTAAAGATCATAGTAAGAAATGGCCTTTTAAGGCCCCAGGTCTGTTACCAATTGCAAGGTCTGAGCTTTGGGATTCTTTAATGGAATAACATGCTCATTGACTGATGAACATATTCCTTACTGATTCATGTCGCTTTTCATATGGGTCAATATCTATCAAATGTCCACTTTATGAAATGTCCATAATAAAAATTAAAGGTTTTTTTTCAAAACCTGTCAAATTTTCTGAAAATATATCTATTTACCTCCGAAAAACACCAAACAGGAGGATTTACTTCCCAGCGGTTGAGTTTTTATTAACAGCGGAAGGGGACCATGTCATTTTCGAGAAAAAACGTCCATAATTTAAATTCATTTCTCATGTTCAGCCACTTTACATATTGTTACAACCTGCTGACTTTGGCTTCTTTGGGTTTATTTTACAGTATACAGTTATGGTTATTGTCTTAAGTGCCTTTAACTTTGTAGTCAGAATTGTGTGAAAATAGCACATCTCCCAAAACAGAGCAATTTCACTAGAAATGTTGAATGTCCATGTCATACCAAGTATGCTTCATGAAAGTTGATCCTATTTTTACAAGAGGCAGTCCTTTTTTTATCTGTTTCAGGTGATGAAACTTCACATTATTATCTGTCAATGGAACCCACAATCAGGGTGACAGGTCACAATTTTATCAGTACCACACACTCTCAAAATTAATTAATATTACGGACGTTTTTAATTGGGTTCTCGTACCACTTACCAACCTGAAGTCTCAAATATAACTGCATGTAGCATTACCTGTTCCAGTATGAAGATATATCATGTCCAAGACCACTGCTTTCCCCTCACAAAAATATCTAAACTAACTAATCTCACTGAAATCTTGACTCTAACTTGTCTGATCTAGTGTACTGTAATAAATATAATGGAGGTTTCTCATCGATTTCATTTCTTTAAAGAAAGATGAGAAACACCTCTATACTATGGTTCACAATGGTTAGTAGTCATCAATATTAAAACAAAAGCTTCTTGGGTCTTGTGTCCTCTCTGGCTGCTCCTGTATCTGCTTACTGAACACGTAAATCTAGCAACTGTGTTAATCAATTTTAAATGTAGCCTTTCCTTATTTTGATTGTTTGAACTATGATTTAAATGATTTAGCCAAAAACTGCATAAGAAAGAACTAGTAAATGAATTTGTCTGGCCTGATCCTTATGCGTAGACTGCAGAGGAGGTTAGAATACAGTGATGCAATGTCCTTGTACTCCCCCTGACATTGAAAAAAATGATTGTCTGAGACCAAATACCCGCAAAGGTCCATAATATTAATTCCACATAAAAGTGGCGATGGGATTCTGCAAAAGGGCCTGTCTGAAAGGTACAAAAGAGGCCCATCTTTAACCCTAATATGAAGTCCCTATTCAAATTTTGTCTCCTCTGAACAGAGGATTGAGTGTATTTATAATGGGCGTTTGCCGAGAAAAACGTACATAACTTTAATTAAAAGGGTATTTTTAAAAGACAGAGAAAGGAAGAAAGGAGTTTATTTGGGCATGAACAAACTACATTTGTAGGCCTAACTTTTGACATATAAAACAGGTAGGCAGATTGTGGGTGTTCAGTATAAGACACGATGGTATATCCGAGACAAATGCCTGCAAACGTCCGTAATAAAAATTGCAAGAGGGTTTTCAGAAGGTCCTAGAGGTGTATAAAAGCTGTTTCCTGATTTCTCAACAAGGTGATGGAAGGGGGTGAGGGGAAGCACAGGAGAGCTAAAAGAGTACATGGGAGAAAAACTGTACTCTAAAACATCTGTTTTTGTGAGGAGAATATACTGTTTTGAACAGGAATTGGGTGTTGGAAGGTGGAATTCTGCTTCATACCATGTTCAAACTCCATAAAAGAGGAAGGGGACAAGAGTGCAGACTGTTTTCTGATATAAAATGTGCATTGATGCAAGTTGTGGGCATACCATGGCATAAATGTAAACAACGATCAATTTATTATGGACGTTTGCCGGCATTTGCAAAAGTTCATAATATATATTATGCCACATTCTGGAACGTCGTGAAAAGGGTCATTGCAGCATGTGGTGATGTCATTAACACTTTGTAAATGTTTCCTAATAAGTAATTCTTCCATGTCACACAGAATCTTTACAGCCAATTTGATCTATTGTCAACAGGTCGTTACATGTCATAAAGTGAGGTAACAGGAGTCCAGACAATTCAGTTGATGATCCAGCTTTATTGTGAGATTGGCATAAGAGTAGTCAATACAGTGTACAGTATGGTACTCGCCAGTCTGACCAAGCTATATCCTGGGGCCAAGGCACCTGAGTGTCGTAGGGTCTAGGTTACGAGAGAATAAGATGATCTGAGCAGGATCCGTCCAGCTTATAAAGGGGGGAAAGGAGCTGCTTGGAGGGGCTCATGCCTCCGTATTAGGGCATGTCCAATGACTCAGTCTGGGGATGAGTAGCTCGGCCCCAGTCCGGTTAGATCCAGTCTGATCTGGATTTGGGGGGGTGAGCTGCTCTCCAAGGTGAGTCACCTGGACAGTAGGGCCTAGAGGTAGTGTATGAGTAATGCATTCCAGTGGGGGTTCACAGGTGGAGCCTGGGGGTTTCCACTGGGAGAGGGAGGGGTGAGTGAGTCACTCTGGACTGAGTGAGTCACTCAGCCCGGTAGGCTGAAAATAGGTAACCTTGGGTTCTACAGGTTCTACAATAAAAATTACAAACGTTTGTATAGCGCAAACGTCCATAAGATGACCTCATCTCTTTCAATCATAGAGAAGGAACAGAGGCTAATAACTACAAAAATGGTACTTGATAGGAGAGAACCGACCATAAGGGAGACTTTAGAAGTGGGTTAGAAGTTTTGAATTCTTCTGGACAAAAGTCCATAATAAATATTATTTTCTCAAACTCTCCCAACAGATATATCTATATTATAAAGCATCAATGGGGGTCTGTTTATGAGCAAAATGGGCAGCAAATGAAGGGAACTCCTTTCCCAAAGAAGAAAAATAGAGATAGGGGTACTAGTATCTGAGCAGGAGTACCTAGGAGGGTCAGGTTGGACCTCCCCAACAGATGCGGTAAGTCAGAGTATATGAAGCCCAGTTGGTAGATATTACAAATGGTGGGTCAAAAATAGCAAAGTTAGGCCCAAGATGTTATGCTATAGGTTACAAAGGACAAAAAAGACTTGTGGTTATCCATTTCACATTTATTGGGAAAAGTTCATTGTCATTTCAGTGGAAAAAGACGAAAAAACGCCTTTTCTACGACTTTGAAGCTGATTTCTGCAGTATAATTAGATAGAAAATAATGTATATTCAAACGGATTAGACAATTACATGCATCTGTCACAATCCAATGAGCCCCATTACATGAAGATTCGAAGCAAGTTTAAGATTATGGTGTCATTAACTCTGGTTATGCCAGGGACATCTTGTATGTGACTTGCAAGAACAACAGTTTGCTCATTTTGTATAATTCTCTTGCTGCACATAATACAAAGTTGTTGTTTGAAGGTCAATAAAAGCATCAAAGGATGACAAAGGAAGGCACTGTATTAATAGATTTGATGAGATGAACATTCAATGGCAAAGTGTACTATAGTAAGAATAATGGAGTAATGGATATGGGCAAGAAGTCACCGATAATAAACATTGAGTGGTGATGGTGCCCCCTATACTTTATTACATGAACTAGTATGTCAAGCTGATCAACAGATATCCATATGATATGCTAGTTGGGGACATCATAGAACAAAAAACGATCAATGAAACAAAAATTCAATATTTATGTTGCTGCACAACTGTAGAGGAAAGAAGTCAATTGGTATTAAATTTCAATTTTATTCTTAATATCTGGTCAGACGAAAAGGTAATATTAATGGGAGATGATTTAGTAACCTCCATTAGCTTTAACATTCTCATCGACCCATGTCTTGTACTTGGATACACGTGTGAATACAGTGGGATAGCCTCGACAATAAACCCTTCCATAAGAAGCCAGTCCAGCTAGGAACCACTGATCACCCCTCTTGCAGACCAGGGGTCCACCGCCATCTCTCTAGAAGGAAGGAAAATTCAAGTCAGTCAATTCAATGTATGAAGCAATGACTTTTGCCTAACACCTTTGTGTACTCTAAAATAAGCATCATTGTTGTGGGACAGAAATGTGGTATAGCTTGGTTGCTAAGAACAAAACAGCTATTACTATGGCTCAGAATGGTTTAAAAATACAAAATCAATGTAAAGATTCAAACTTCCCTTTGGCACAAGTCAAAATTGATTGATAATACTACCAACTTAATGGTAAAATTCCAAATTTCCCTAACAATGCAATTTTTCTCCAACCAAATCAACAACACTAAACTTCATACATGTTTCCATATACAAAACATACATACATTACAGATACCAGGTCCAGCACAGATGTTGGTGTCCAGGAGGTCTGTGTAGTACCGACTACAGATACTCAGCAGTATTGGTGAGACAGCTCGTTCATTTAGCATAGTGGGATCACTAGTTCCTTTTGAAAGAAAAGGGAATATATTTGTAAACTTCTGCTATTTCTAACGGTAGTATCGTGGTTTATCAGGTTTTGTAAAACCCCAAAAATGACCCTGGGTGAAAAATGACCCAGGGTGAAAAATGACCCTGCTCTGTCTGCTATGGAAAAAGTAATTTTAATTTGCTTTTTTGGGCCATTTTTCTTTATCTATCCATCATAAAACCATCATATATGAAAAGAGGAGGATTGATAATGGTAGTGTAGAATACCAAACTACTTTTTAGCCACCTTATTTTACATTCTGTTTTAATTATTGCAGTGGGTATGAGGGAAAATAGCTCTCTGGGCTCACAATAATGCAAATGATAAGTTTGTATCATATTTGAGATTGATAAATCATACATCACTGCAAAGATCAATATGTATCCTAGTTAAATCTAAAATAACTTTTGGATATGAACTATAGCAGTTGAGAAAACACATTTTGAAACTTAATCTGCTGCCCATTCATAACTGAAAGCCAGTATAGGGGAGAGGCCACTTTTCTAGGTCAACTGATAAGGCAGAGAGAGGGGGGGAAGGGAAGGGGTGGGGGCAGGGTCATAAATGACACTGGGTCAAAAATGACCCAGGGTCAAAAATGACTCTGGGGTGAAAATTCCTCAAGTAGGGTGAGTGGGGGGATGGTGGGGGGCAGGGTCAAAAATGACTACAGGTCAAAAATCACCCAGGGTCATTTCTATACTTTAGCTTAGACCTGTTTATGAATACCAAATTAACATCAGGGAATCATCACCCACAGCGAAATGTGAATATATGATACTGAAGGATCGATAGGAGGATGTGCAAACTAAAGCCTGAGACTGACAGTAGTAAAAGAACTATGTGTAATAATGGTTGACCAACATGTTTAGTGCCTTTTATTTCAGTAGAATATCCCTACAAAATGTTTTCTGCAAGTTTTGGACATGCAAAGTTCTCATATCCAAATATTTATGAGACATCCTATTGGAAACAATGGATGTCACACACTATTGATCTTGACATTATATTTGGTAATTTTAAAATTTTGACTGCAAACACATTGTCAAAATGTCTCTGAAAAGACACCCTTTTCTGGTTTCATGTACTGATAGAGTCAGATTGTACTCACTCATAGTTTCACCCCATCCTGTAACATAGCAGTTGTCTCCTGGCAAAAACTCCATATCATCTGTTTGTGGAAAGCAGGCTGGGAAGATCTTAGGGCCAAGTTTTAGCTTCTTTGACAGTTTCAACAGGGCTATGTTATTAGGCCATGGTGGAGTATTGATGAAGCCTTCATGCTGGAATCGTTTGATAAGGTAGCATAAATATGCAAATTATAAACCTATGGTGGGGATTGCAGATATAAGCATTTATTTCAACTTCAAAATCTATTTAGATTTCAACAAATGATAGGAAATATTGAACATCTCTATGATGATCAACTAGTGATTTGTTAATTATTACATGGTGCAATATTAACTGAAGACAAAATGACAGGGAAAATACTAAGAGAAGCAAGAGGTCCACTTCTAAATTTATGTGACACTCAAAAATTTGGTGTTCCAGGAAATGCTGACTGCATCGTTGTTACAATATTGACACATAAGAGCTGAAATATTCATAAATATTCACGAGAAACTAATGTATAATCTAAACAACATCATATGAAACAACCATTGTTGTGGTAATGCAGACAATACTTGTGATATGGCCTGGCCTATTTTGTTCAATGTACAAAACTGAGAAAATTAACACTTAACTTACAGTTATTGCATTAACTTTCTTGACGTGCACTTCATCACCGCTTCTAATTAAACGGTCATGTTCTCCAGCCACAATAGTCACAGGAAGGCCACTAAAATAAGGAATGTTAGTATGCAAATGTCATATAAAGGAAAAGCACACATTTAGAATTTGATGATTAATATTTTCAAATACTGGTTCACACATGGGGGCCTAAAGTTAATGGGTTCGGCAGGAAATGCATATACTTCAAATATTGCAAAATAGTCTTTGCTTTTACGAAGAATACTTGTGCAGGTATTAACATTGCTGAGAGAATGATGCAAAAAAATGAAAATTAAGGGAGTTATATGTGTTTTTCAATGATTTCACCCACCCCTCAAAAGCTACTAAATGATTGCACCAATAGATAGACTCTCATTTTGTCTCATATCCCACTGGGTATTATATTGATATTCTGATATTAGACCCACTTTTGACCCATAGTAACTGTGCATGTCTTCCCTGAATGCACAGTTAGACATACAAGAGGTTTTCTCACCATAATTGAAAAGTAACCTGGCAATTAGCAAATGGGAAAAATATAATAACCACTCTATGATAGACATATAACTCAGAAGAATAATGTACCATTTTAACCATGACATAAATCAATTACTGGAGCGTAACCAGTCAATCAGACCTCTGTAAGAACCTTCTTTAACAGCGTGAAAGATAGGACTCAGCCAAATGTTCTGACCACCGAACTTACTACTAAAGTGGTCTCCATCTCTTACTAAAGTCTGAAAGTAAGAGAGCCACATACTGAGCTCAGATTGATCCTGTAAGTTGAACAACTAGTCTATAACCTGCAGCTTATACATGGGGGATTAGCATAGGTACTTGAATAATACCCACATAAAATGGATACTTACTCATCAACACAAGAGGCACTTGTAACAGCCCATTGGTCAGACAGAAGTACAGCACCACAGGCATGTTTGTAACTCTTCTGTAAGGACAGCATCCATGGCCAGGAGTTGGGATTTGCCACATTGCCATTAACAATGTAAGTTAAATCACCATTACCAATGAAGCGTTTGCCACAGGCTGTAATTCAATGTGCACTTTTATTCAAACACTATTTTTTAAAATAAAATCAATTTGTTAACAGAAAGGTGGAATTGAAGTATACACTTAGACTCATCTGAACCAGATATATCCATTTGTTGGTCTGGAGTCATCTTCGACAGACCGATCAAATGCTCCTTTTGTCTGTCTTCAATAAGCTGTTGTTCAACTTCCATACCCAAGTACACAGGATGCTGAGGCCATGTGCCACATCACCACAAGGTCACATGGCCCTCGACCCAGGATATATGAAGTGTTACTTACACCTTCCTCAGGGTCCAGTCTTGATGGACCACCCTGAGAGGTGGATCAAGGCTGCGCTAATTATGTTGTGTTAATCTCTCTGTGCACAAGCATAGAGAGTGTTATGAGTTAGAGGAACCTGACACTAGTCTACTCTGATCCACTTTTTTCGAAGATTGTAAAAGCATTTAATTTCCTGTGTTTGTGGGTGATTGATTCACCAAGTAGTGGAAACACTACATACATATGTAAGTATTGATTTGATCTCATGTCCCATATGTACTACTTACCCGGTGGAGGGGGAGTGGTTGGAGGGGTAGAGGTAGGAGGTGCGGTGGATGGAAGAGTAGTGGTAGTATTGGTGGTTGGCAAAGATGAGGGCCGAGAGGTAGGGGTGGTCGGTGGAGGTTTAGGTTTGCAGCATTTCAGGGTGGAATTTCCGCAGGTACCTCGCTGCTCTTCCCACTCTCCATATTGACAGATTTTTGCACACACACCACCTGCCTCCTCACAAGTTGCCCCTGTGAGAGTTAAATTATTTGTTTGAATGCATTTATTCACTTTTATAGAAACATGATCAATCCATTGCAGTGTAAAGGTGTCAATAAACATCAGACAAACTGATAAATAAAACAGATAGCAGAATCAGTGAATGTAACACTTAGCAGAGGACAAATAGTGTCCCAAACACTATTTTTATTCAACTTTAATATCTTTTATACTGACCAAGACCTTGTCATTCTTTACAAATATGTAATGTATTTAAACCAATCTGATGAATTACTTACTCTCCCATGAAATATTAAATCCACGGGCGGTATTGGCACCATCAGTCACAAAGTGGAGATAGACAGCCTTACCACTAGTGATGATAGGTGAAATGCTCTCGTTACCACAAATGTTGGCAACTACAGGGGCATAGCCATTCTCCCCATCATGTACCTGCATATTATGCCACAGCAAAAATTTGAAAAAATAGGTGATTTCTATGTAAATGCATTTTTTTTTTATTTAATTTAGTTAGCAGAGATATATCTCAAAGAAATTGATCTTATGGAGGCTCTGAATGAAGGATTCAT
This sequence comes from Acholoe squamosa, assembly GCA_949317995.1. Taxonomy (NCBI): domain Eukaryota; kingdom Metazoa; phylum Annelida; class Polychaeta; order Phyllodocida; family Polynoidae; genus Acholoe; species Acholoe squamosa. Next base: position 78,284,889 of record OX439041.1, on the reverse strand, counting down.
GAAGAAATATTTTGTTCATAAAAATTCATGAAACTTGTTGATGTACAAAATGTACACCTTTTTAATATCCATGGTATTGCAGGATTAGTTATGGCATGGTATTGAGGATGTGATCAAGAGGGATGGCTGATATTCACATAGCAGGAGAAAAAGTTCTGGCTTAAACCTCGTTCTCACGCTTCCACTAGATGGGATCAAAATCATTTGGAGGAGTGCCCTTTTACTTATATGTATTATGTACCATAGTTTTTTACCCTTTCCATGATAAAAAAAACATTCATACCATAAGGGTTTGATTTTCATACATTTGTTATCTGATTCTCAGCTAATATTCTGCAATTGCATACCTTTAGAGAATCAGCTGTGCAGTTTTCAGAGCTCTCTACTTCAACAGCAAGAAAACTGAGTTTGATAGCACCAGTGGTATTAGGCTCCAGCTCTATAAAGAAGGCACAGTCAGCATTGTTTGGGTAGTTTCCAGGGAACTTCGGACTACTGATGTAGCCAGAGTTCCCAATCTGCTCAGTTCCGCAATTCACATTTGGTGGATACCTAGGAAGGATTGATGATAGATTATAAGATGTAATTTCTTCCAGTTAAAAAGAAGTAGTTGATTGTACAATGCCTGACTATGCTCTAGAAGTGGTAGGCTATTCACAGTGACCAAGAGCATATAACAAAGTAGTCCAATGACAAGGATTTGCATATTTTACACAATAGGCAGTGCTTTGAATATGGATTTTTGGTAATTTTTTTCAATACTTTTTTAATTCACATGGCCAAAACTATAAAATAATGCATGGGACCCCATATCAAAATTACTCTTATTAAAAGGTAAATTATCTGAACAATATTCTGAAGAAGTTTAAAAAAAATGTGGTGGTTGAAAATATAAAATAATAGAAAATTTACCCCTCTCTTTTCCGAAAAATGAGAAATTTACCCAGAATGCCATGCTGTGGACCTAAAATAAAAAAATATTTAATATTTTAAGATATAAAATATTTAATTTTATCAGACCGTTTGCCATATGAGGTTTCATATCTCTGTATCAGATAATTATGACAGGAAAAAATTCTCAAATCTGAGACACATTTTCTTTAATTTCTAGGTGAAAATATTTTTCAAAAATCTGTAGAAAAAAAAGTAGCTCGGGACCCCCTTCTTTTCTTTTCTTTTCATATTCCTATTGTAGATGATTTCTTTAACCTGTGGGAGAAAAATGAAGAAAATCTAGGATCTTTGATTCGATGGTAGCGACCCACCTTAAACTCTCATGTATAAGATATTGTAATTAAAGGTAAATGAGGATAGACTGAAGCCACATGTCTCGTGCCATTTCTGGTTGGAACTGGAGAGATACACTTTATTTGGAAAGATTCATACTCAGTATCATAGTAATACAAATGCCAACTAGGGGGCTTTCCCACCTTGAATATACACAATATGAGTGTCTATTTTCAACATAAGATACACCTAATTATGACATACCAGGGGAATGGTGATACTATACCTAAGGCTTAACAAATCTAAAATCATGAACTCTAATACTCTATTTTAACTCTACATACTACTCTACGTCCAACACCCAAAGTTCAGGATAATTATTTAAGCTGGATGGGGCCTCTGTTCTTTGCAAAACATATGGCTAATATGATGAAGCTGACAATAGTGAAAAAGGTGTTGATACTAACCTGGTGGTTGGTAGAGTGATAGTGGTTGTACTTGGTGTAACATCTATTGTGGCATTGGTTAGAGGAGACCTGGTGGTGGCAGTGGTTTGGTCAGGGGTGGTGGAAGTGGTGGTGGGTTCAGGGGTTTTGAGAATCTCCTTGTAAGAAGCCTTGAATCCACGGAAATTGATTCCTTTATCTGAGCTAAATATGACCTCAAGTTTGTTGGTCTCGCTTATTATCTTTGGACGTACCTCAGTACCACAATATCTGAAATAGAAAGTGTGAGCATTTCCTGATCAGTTCTCTCATTACTGACACATGCTCTAACTTAAGAATCACTAGAAAAATGTCTTAACTGTGTCCATTCCATCATCATAATTTATTTTCTATGTTATTTCTTCCAATGAACTCGCAATTTTTCCATACTTGAGGAGAAAGTGCTGAGAAAGAGTTATTTGGTGTTAAAAACCTAGAACAAATTGCAATCAATTGCAACAAGTGCCAGGGTTGGCATAATGCTCTAATGAAGTGCTTGTGAGCAGTCTTACCATCACTTCAACGGGGCATCATGCCGACATGCGCATTACGGACTACTACATTAACAGCCTTGAAAGGGTAAACATAGTAGTATGTCAGCTCTTTTTTCTGGGCAGGTCTCGATAGATGTATGAAAAATATGATAAGTATTGCTTAAGATGGCTTTTCTCTTTTTTATGGCCATTGTCTAAAATACTCACGGACCATAAGTTTTATCAACATCACCAACAGTTACAAAGTCTCCATCAAGACAGCCACTTATGGAGTCAGCAGCCTCCAACTCAAAGTCAAGAAACTCTAGTTCTATAGTGTTATCTTCTTGCACTGTGATGTTCCAGAAGCAGAGCGCATCATTAGGGTAGTTTTTGGGCCAATTGGGGCTAGTCACGGTGCCATTAGGACCCTTTAGGTCTGCACCACATTCCAAAGCCGATGCTGCAAATGTTGAAAAACAAAAAGAAGCACATTCATTTATAAAAATTGTATAATACATTGAATATACCTTTTTTTCATTAATGCCCATTTTATATTTTCTAACATCAAAGTAAATTTCTATCTATTCATGCCAATTTAAGAGAAAGAAAAGGAAAGCCTTTCAAAAATAAAAAAAAAAAATTCATGAACTGGCTATCAATACAACATCTTGGTCATGAAAATGACAAATCTGAAAATCTAACATACCATATGCTAAGGTTCCAAGGAGGACAATATATAGATGTCTGACCATGATGGAGTCTGGAAATCTACTACGCCACAGATACTAGTTTCATAATGTTTACCCACGTGTGATCTTTAGTCATTTATGGACCACTGATGTAGGAGTGCATCAAGCCAGCATTAAGCCCCACTAGTACTTTATGGAAGCATCCTGCTCCCATTCCAGGAGTGTATCAGCCCTTAAGTGTCGGCAAGACGTATCTATTTTATGTGAATAACTTCTTCCCGTAGAGATAGCATTGCGCGGCCGATCGCCACACCCCCAGTGGCGTAACGTGTGTCGATCCACCACAGCGGCCGATCCAGTACCGTAGCCTCATTCTGGGTGTGTGTAAACATTCAAAATGGCGGACCGCCGCTTGAACGGGGCAATACGGTAACGGATTTTGATAATTTTTCCTTATTTAAACCTCTAAAAACATAAAATAAATATAGAACTAAACTCCCCTGGTATCCTCGGTGGCCTATCCACCCCTCGGGAGTTGTCGACAACTCCCTCGTGGTGGATCGACCACCTCGTACACCACGGTCGTTTAGTTCTATGTATGTATGTATGTATATATATATATATATATATATATATATATATATATATATATATATACATATGCAGCCCTAAAAGGTTACTCACCGAGGCTGTATTTATCCATTATGATTACCAATGGTTATAATCAGGGTTAAGAGAGTTGATTACAGACACAAGTGACAAGAAAAATATATCTACTATAATGCCCCGCTTATAAGGTGCATCTTATAGGGCCCCAGACGGGTAAAATTGACGAGGGGACGCCACTTCTCTTAATTGACAATTGACAAGGGTTTGAGAGACAAGTGACAAGACCCCTTCTTAAAATCCACGATTGGGGGTGGCATCAAGGGACAAAGCCACTTTTTAAAATCGACAAGGGACATTGGGTTGAGGAATGAGGGACAATAACCATTTCTTAGAATCGACAATGGACATGGGAACCCCCTGTCTAGGGCCCTTCTTACATGTGAGGATAAGCCCTTTGTGCACCATATATGCCCAGGAGCGTGTTGCTCCTATGGTAAAAAGAGCTGTCAGTAGGTACCCTCTTTTCAAAAGAAGTCATGCTCTGCTTCACCATTCAACTTCCACTCACCACATTAGTCTGAAAAGTCACCTGCCTTGTTTAAAACAGAGAGAGCTGCACTATCAGGCACCTACTCAACTCACACACTCTATAGTATATTATACTGACTGACTTCCCAACTAGGTACCTACTCAAATCCCCCTTTTTGAGCATCGTACTTGAATGTCCACTTGTGAGCAACAAAAGGGAAAAGTTATAGCTACATGAAAAGAAAGGACTGGAAACAAGGGCATTTTTAGACAGCTCTTCCTTTTACTGTAGGAGCAACACCCTCCAGCAAAATGAGGTTTTTCTATAACATGCCCCTGATATTCCCTACCCTACATGGGTTTTTACAGGTTATGAGACATACGCCTAGTGTACCAGGTGTCCACTACACCTAGGGGTCATTATCTATGTGAGTTATCAACTGTTATCACATACACAACTAGCCACACGTACTTAAAGGCCAAATATATAAAGGCCACAAGTAAGATGGATTTTGATGAGACATTAAGTGAAAAAGCGAGACATGTTAAAGTGCGGTGATCATTATTTTCTAAACAAATTGTTGAAACTGACACTGCAGTTCCAGCCCTGCTAGCACAACTAATCCAAATGATGTCTTTTTTTACGTAAATCACATGAGATATCACATAAGAATGATGTAAATTGCACGAGGTGTGCTAGCTGAGAGAGTGATACAATTGTAGATTTATGGTATATAATAGGGTCTATGCTACAATACATATACTATAGATATGTGGCTAATACACCTTAGCGGAACTGTTACACTTGGGTAGGATGATTTAAAAACATCTAAACCACATAGACTCTCAGGTCTAAGATGGACTAGGATAACTTTTGAGGAACGATGGATGGGTTCCAGGTGCAGGTGCAGTGATATCTATTTTTTTGCAAACTCTTCATTCCATGGTGTCCTGTCTTCCCGGCCATTGCTTGGAACTTGCATTATTTGGTCATTTTATGTGGTTTAATCCACCTGTTCAACTCTAAGCCAATTAGGGTGAACCTTTAGTCTTTAGAAGACAGGTATCAAAGGGTCTCCATGATAGAATAACAGTATTAATACCTAGCTCCCATTGTATGTTTTCAGCCAATAGACAAATGTAGAAAAAGCTCACTTTAAGGTGAACCAACCCTCCTAAGTGATTTTCATTTATTTTTATTTATGAATGTGTGACTTTTGTCTATCTGAATTTGATGGCAATTCTAAATTTATCTTTCCCTTTGGGATTGGGAAATACAGAAAGAGTACATCCTAAAGAATAGTCACTGTCTTGATGCGTAAAGATTTGATAAGTTATCAGTACAAATGTTGAGATAATTATTGTCTTTTAAAGGTATTTTCCAACCAACTTGTTCAGGAAGCAACACAATCAATTTCTATAGTGCGGGCCAACTGACACCATAGGAACTTTGGTTTGATAGAAATGTAAAAGGTCTGAAGTTGTCCATATTGTTATATAATGTACTTTGAGGTCATGGTGACATGAATGAGAAATTAAGATGGTTGATACCTATTTGACATTGCCCTTTCCTTTCATCACAGCTGGTATATATGCTGATAACTCTGGTTGTCATCTACATGGTGACTGTCACTCCAGGCTTTTTTCTCACTCTGTTAGTCAGGCTGCAGGTTATAACCTGAGACTTTACAGTTCTCAAGATCTACAATGGTTCCATCGACATGCTACATGCAATGAACAGTTGCACAAATGTTATTGTGTACGCTGTTCTATCAAGGTAAGTTAAATTTGTGAATATTGCAAAATTTTGTATAGTAGCTGCACCTCCATATAAGCTGAACCAAGACTTTGGGAGTATTCTACAAGCTGCACCAGAGTCTGGAAATGGTTGCCATCTGTTCCTTATTATAGTCTATTTATGTAGAACCCTGTGTATAAGGCACACCCCAAACATAGGAGACTTTATAAGCTCCAGTAGGCTTCTGAAGGGGTCTACGAGGGATGGCTTATATTTCGGGTTTTAGTTATATCTGCCCCCTATACTACATAAAATGAACGTGTGCAATGCTCATAAAAGTATATGGCCAATTATCATGAATCGTCCAGATTTAGCCAGTTCTTGTTCTCCCTTCAATAAAAAAAAATTCGAATAAAGTTATATATGTGTCTATATCATTTATTCTGGTCAGGATGGGATAGAGCTACAAGGGGTATATGGGTTTTGCCTATCTATGAGGCATATTTAGGGAGCTGGGGGCCTAAAACTACTATTGTTTAATTTAACTGAACATACCTTCGAAGTAAAAAGTGGATCTCAATTCGAAGTAGTATATTTATTACTAGGTTTGTTATTTCACAGGCTCATAGTGTTACATACATAAAATATATTGCGCTCAACTATACCATTGTGTAAATACTTACCTCAAGCCCTATTGTAGTTTTTAGACTATTTCCTATGTGTTTTCTACCCTAGTCATAGCCGATGGGGGTAGTGTAGAGGCTTGTGGAGCGTCTTATATCGTTTTAGCTCCCTATTCAAGAGGACAGGTCAGTCGGTGCGGTTACCACCGGTAGGACAAGAGGTCGCTTTGATCTCTGGCCGCTATGTGGTGGTGGCAGCACTGGTTGTTGCTGCTCCAGTCCCTACCTGGGACTGCGTAGGGAGTTCAGTCGGCTTCTGGCTACGGCCAGCGCAACACCTGCTGAGCACCGAGCTATCCTTATATCACTACTTCAAACTCATGTGACTCCTGAATAAATATGTACCGGTAGCACTAACCCGAGCTGTTACATTTGTTTTGAACACAAAAAGTAACACATCAAGAAGAGCTCTCTGGACCTTTTATTCGTATTGGGGTTGTGACTTATTTCAAGGTGTCACAGTAATCACAGGCCAAACCAATAAACACAAAATGGTGATGGTGCTATTTATCTGCTTATTACAAGGGATAAATTACGTTGATTATTCAGATGCTGATTGGGTGGAATCAGCATGAATGTAATCATGATTCTGTTATCTGCTGATATAACAATGCTTGTATTTGTACTTAACAGTCATGCCATAAGCCCTTCAGAGGATAATGATTGCCAGCAAGGTGCTATTAGTTTATTAAGATGAAAAGTTGCAGTCGGTAGGCCTTAGGCGGTCTGCTGAAACTCCACATACTGCCATACTAGATGGGGGGATGGAGTCAAACTATAGCTAGATATGTTGTTGTTTGTTTTTGTTGTGTTTTTTAGGGGGTATGGGGCTGGGGGTTCACCTATGTGTTCTTGACAAGGGAGAGGGTGAGAAAATAGCATTAGCAGAAAACAGCTAAACAAGTCTTCCTCTGAACTGATTTACATCATAATCTGATCAATTGTTTGGACAGTAAACTGTAGCTACGTCTTTATCTAAAAAGAAATTATTTTTAGGGCACTATGCCCATTGTATTAGAACTTGGTCAGTGCATGCACTAGTGTTCATATGTTAGGACCTAACTGTTGTCTAGCTGAATGCCATTTTCCCTTTTCCATTTTCTTCCTTTTTAGTGGCATCACTAACCATATCTGCTGGTTTTACGTTAATTGTCTTTGTTTGTTGCCCGTGTATTTTGGTGGTACACATATCCCACAGAACCTCGATCAGCTCAGCCCATGTTATCACACTCGCCCCTAGCCACAACCCCATCAGGCCTCCTACATCACCTGGAAGTGGATAGAAAATAATGCATTAGTTTTCTGTGATTCATGTAAGGAGACATTTACCCTTTTACAAAGAGGCATAATCATGCTCTTATTTCACAATATGAACTGACTGTCTCCAGTCCTTTAAAACGAATAAAACATAACCAAAATAGTGGCCAACCATTTTTTATCATACTAGAAATTAGAATTAGATACCCCATCAAATTTTCCATTTTGCTTTAATGCACCACTTTTTCGATCATACTAATCCATAAATTCTACCCTTTTAAGTAACTTGCTGGACCTATATTCAGGCATACTACCGTGATAGTGTATTACTTTGAAATTTCCAGCATGATCCATAAAAGGAGGCACTAAACATTACTCAAACAAAGACAACATAATTCAATGTAATTGAATGTGAATATGGAGACTTTAAGACTTAAAGAGCTACCAGGGGCCTCATTCAGTAATAATATGGAGGGAAATATGGACCTCTATATGGGAGTCCATATTTGACATATGGACCCCAATATGGCCATATTTCAAATATGGACCCCCATATGGAGGTGCGTATTTTGCTCCAAATTTAGTATTAAATTGGAAAACACACCAGGAGCCATCAGACATAGCTACATATATTTTCTCTGTTCTGAAATCACTTAGAAAGACACTTCTATCATAATGTCAATGACAAGGGGGAAAATCATTTTTTTTAGATATCATGACAAAAACTTACTGAAGAAATCGTCAGTGGAGTAGGCCTTTTGTTCATGGATAGTTGTGACATCCAACGTCTCAAAGTAAATAGTCATAATTGCAGTGTTTTCCCTAAATATAAGATTATGTTATTAGCGTAGATTTTGGAGAACATGTTGGGGTTATTGTATGAGGACAGCGTTGTAAGCAATATATAACACAGACAGCCTTGTAAGCTAATACCAACGTCTGAATGCAAAATACAAAAATAAAGTCTATTATTCTCTAGGCATAACCAGAGAATATATAGATGGTATAATCTTTTGGTGATATATCAACATGATTATGAATGACCTTATGGCTGCTAATCCTTGAACTACATCTATTTATATTTGATATGAGTTGTAGTAGTTGCAAAGCAGCATTTGAGACATGTCTTCCCTGCATGAACACAGTGAATAGCTTATGATATCAATTTTAGGTAAAAGGTGTAACTACCACATCGTTCTCCCTGAAAGAATTGTGTATTTTTTTCAATAAAAAGTAAATAACTGAATGCAGATCACTGCTGTAATACCAATTCTGTCTTAGCCACTTCTTCCCTCTTCTACGGGTGAAGTCATCATAGTAGGGAGAAGGGTAAGGAAGACCTGATATCTTTGTATCAAATGTCTCCTCAACACACTTAGGTGGACAGTCACAGGACATTTCAGGGAAAGAGTCTGGAACACAAGTTTTCCAACATCTTGGTTAGTATGTACTTAACCACAATAAAAGCAAGTTTTTAAGGAAATTATTGGGAAAATATTTATAAGGGGCTTGTCTCTCAACATGCTATGACTCAAGCCCTTCATCTCACCTAGTAAGACATATATGATAATATGTTCACATACAGTATACACAAAGCCTTCGCGAATGTAGACATACGATGTTAGGAAATGCTACCAAGTATATAGAAGTTATATGACACATAGAAAATGATGAGTATAGTTTGTGGTTTCTTTATCTGGTTAACACTAGAGATTTCTGAAATCAAATTATGAAGAAGATAAAGTGTGCATAAAATACATCAAGATCTTACCATTCTGGGTGAGCTGCCTTAGACAATCAAACTCCTCTCTGGTTAGACAGAGACTGTAATTTCCTGGATAGTATGATATACCATTTTATTATTCCATAAATTCTAACATATTTTGTATTAATCAAATAAATATCTATGAAATTAATACATAGGTTGGTTCTAAGAGCTATAAGAGCGCTCAAACCTTGTATAAGAGCGTTCATGCCCCACTGCACACCAGCCACAGTCAGTTAGACAGAGTTTATGACATCAAAGGCTCCGACCTAATGGTTCACTGCACAATATAATAAAAATGAGGGTCTCAGTGTGCGACCTCATGGTTCAATGCACAAATTAATAACTTGTAAGTGAATGCAACCGGCCGTCACGGGTGCCTGAGCACCGCTGACGCCGTCATGAGTGTCTGAGCACTCTAAGGACTGAACAATGGGTTACATAAGCACGACGCCATAACCTTCCGGTCGCTCTAGCGTCGCTCCTGAGCGACCTAGGTCAAATATCAAAATATCTATGGAAAGCCCATAATTAGACGGTCAGAATGAGCCCAAGATCAAGGCGGAACTCCCAGTATTAAGGAAGTGAGCTACAGACAAACCGGCGGGAGTTACGCGCCTATCCAGCGGGCATTATAATCTTGGCACATTCAGCTCTGCGCATGCCCAAAATGGCGGTTATACAAGCATAAACGACCGAGTTATGAGGGTTTGAAGATGCAGAACCGACCAAGACAATGGGGGCCATAGCGGCGTCCATGGGGGTCCTTTGTCCCCCTGTGACACTTGAAAGAGTCCCCTCAAACAATTGTAGAGTTAGGCAGATGCTGCTGGCTCCAGTCAGTCTGGAGGTGCTTTTCCAAGATTTGCTACAAATAGCCTGTCTGCACCTCCAGGAAGACACATCACCAAGAACCGCTCTAGAGGTAACATCTCCAGTCATCTCCTGCTACCTGCTATACCACTGCACTATGGTGAAACTATGCTAGACAGGCATTGGTTTCCTACCATTAGTGGCCAGAGGCTATCTTCTTCAAGACTTCCACCAGAGGGTAAAGTTACTCATTATTACATTATTCCTCTAAGCAGCAGGTCAGGAGCTAGGTGTGGGAACCCACCTAGAAGTATGCTGGACACTGTATTATTAATACCTCACAGGTGGAGTGGAACTGAACATTGTACTTTATAAATTACTGTATGTTTACTGTATGTGCAAACTACCTACATACTAACTACTGTATGATTGATATTTCTTACATGTTGCCTAAAGCTGAATAAACCAGTGACAACTGGAAATAACACTATTTATAAGAGCCTTGAGATAATTACACTTTATACCACTAGTCTTATGATATTTCTCATATGACAACTTGATCATGCCAATCACTAGTATGACAAAGTGGTGGAGAACATCCTACTAAGATCCCATCTCTCACAGGCTCATAGAAATTAAAGCTGGTAACACAACTAGGAACAATCATACACACAGAAAAAATTAAAGCTGGTAACACAACTAGGACCAGTCATGCACACAGTAAGTTAAAGCTGGTACCGCAACTGGGAACAATCATGCACACAGTAAATTAAAGCTGGTACCGCATACACACAGTTAGACCCACTCCACCCACCCAGTGACCTTGACCTTGACACCATACCCACCAAGGTCACCAGTGAGATCTCCCACATACCAGTGAGATCTCCCACATACCAGTGAGATCCCCCACACATCAATGAGATCTCTCACACAACAGTAAGATCTCTCATATATCAGTGAGGTCTCCCAAAACGTCAGTGAGGTCTCCCAAAACGTCAGTGAGGTCTCCCAAACGTCAGTGAGGTCTCCCACACGTCAGTGAGGTCTCCCACACGTCAGAGAGGTCTCCCACACGTCAGTGAGGTCTCCCACACGTCAGTGAGGTCTCCCACACGTCAGTGAGGTCTCCCACACGTCAGTGAGGTCCACCACACACACATCAAGGCCTTATCAGTCAAGCTGGCAGAACAACACACAAAGACCTTACGTAGTCAGGGGCCTGTTGAAGAGGTCTCCCTCCCACCAAGATCTAGGAGGCCCACAGGAGGCAAACCAGCCTCCAATACAACAGACCCACACTCAGTAGACCCCACACCACCCACCCTGTCTACTCAGGGAACAACCAGTTCTCAGGGATCCAACATTTCCCAGGGATCTCTACAGGACGCCCAACTCACGCTATCTACCTCAGGGGAAGAAGGATCTGCCTCAGGGGGTGGATCCACACCCTCATCTAGATCCTCCACCCCAGCTCCAGCCTTTGACAGCCACTCCTCCAGAGACACCTCCCCCACACCCTCCATCATGGACACCGATGAAGGCCCCCAACCTAATCAGACAGCTGAGAAGATAAGGGCCTATGAGAAGGCCATCCAAGATGCAGTTACTGCCCTAGAGACCAACAAGTCCCAGCAGGAGGAAAGGGAGAGGATCCTCAACCAACAACTGGCAGAGAGGAATGCAGCAATAGATGCTCAACAGAAGGCCATGGAAGATCAGCGGAAGTCCCTAGAGAGACAACAACAACAGATAGCAGATCTCATGAAGATGGTATCATCCCAGACCCCACAACCTCACACACCTGCCATCACACCTGTTGTCACACCATCTGCCTCTGGATCCAAAGATGACATCATAATCTCCATGGTGTCCAACATGACCAAGCTCATAGACAATAAACAGCAGGACGACAGAAAGATCAGGATACATGAGGTAACAAAACCCAAAACCTTTTCACACCCATCACCACTCATGTCAACAGCATTATTCATTGATCACAAATTCCCAGAATATCTGAAGGATAAGTACAAAGTGACAGACAGTGACACCATGGTAACATATTTACCCAAATACCTCGAAGGACAAGCACTAGCTTGGTTTGAATCCTTCAGGGAGAGTGCCACACCTGATATGTTGACATGGACCAATGTAGTGAATAAATTAAAAGAGTATTTTGCTACTCGAGACAATATAATCTCAAGGACTGCACTCCGTGCACAAAAGATAGATGAACCTGTTCTAGACTATGCATGCCATCTCAGGAAAGTGTGTAATGCCCAACGCCAGAATGATGAAACCCTAAGCAAGGCATTTACCCAAGGCATGAGGCCCTGGATCTCTATAGCTCTTGAGAACAAGAAAATAGACTCTTTTGACCAAGCCCTAGACCTAGCCCTAGAGGTTGAGACCCAAGAGAGATCTAGGAAGGTAAGGGATGCAGAAACCAACCCACAGCCTACTAAGAAAAAGGTCCAGGAAATCAGCACTAGTTCAGATGAAGATGTTAACCTAATGTCTAGTGCCCATGTAAGGCAACAGGAAGCTAAGGTTGCATCAAGAGACCCTACCGGTAGATACAGAGGAAATAACTATGACCCCAACTACCAATCCAATAGAGGTAGAGGTAGAGGGGGCAACAACAACAACCGGGGGGGTCACAACAGTAGGAAAGACAACAGCTCTTCCAACTCCAACAATGGTAACTCTTCATACAGTGATAGGAGAGACAGAACCCCAAGTAATGGCAGATCCTATAATATTCAAGGATCCAACAGTAGGAGCCAGAGTCCACATAGGAACTACAACTCTGGATCCTACAACAACTCTGGATCCTACAACAACAGCCAGGGGTCAAACAACTCTGGATCCTATAGTCAAGGATCCAACAGTAGGGGCCAGAGTCCACATAGGAACTACAACAGTGGATCCTACAACAACAATGGCGCCTACAACAATCAGAGATCCAACAACTCTGGTCAATATAACCAGGGTTCCAACCCACGCCAGGAGGATTACAAACCTGACACAAGAGGTTACCAGGGGAACCAACAAAGTAACCCCCAAATACCACCTCATGTGATGGATCAAATCTCCAAACTCCTGGTGGCAAGCATCTCAACCACCCCACAGAACCAGGAAAACTAGGATGTCACAGTGCCGATGGGCCAGTGCACTGTGACACCCCAAATACAAACAATCAATCAGGATTAACAAAGATCCAACCAGAGACAATTGCTAGTGCCAATCTACCATCTAACAGACAGAGACGTCCATCAGTGATACACATCACCCCACCAGATTCATCATCAAAGGATACAGGTGAGAGTACCAAGCTTTCTATTGTACTTCTTCAAAATGGCTGTATCAATGCAAATCTATATGATGTTTCAGATGTACAATGTTTGGTTGATACAGGTGCTACTATCACCTGTGTCAGACAATCATTCCTCATGGATCTCCAAAAGAGATTCCATATCCAACTGAGGAAATCTAAAATCAACATCCACTTGGCAGATGGATCGGTGTGTCATGTTAGACATTCAGCTATGCTGAACTTTAGAATCCAAGGTGTCAGATTCCAATACCAATTTGCTGTAATACCCAACCTCACACAGCCCATTGTACTCGGCACAGATTTCTTAAGCACTACAAAATCTCAAATTGAATTTAATGTTGATCCTGAACAAATTCTCAAACCCATTAGGGCAGTGAGGGATTTTACCATCCCTCCATTCTCTGAACTTGCAGTATTGGGTAAGGTCACATCTACTCAATCACTGCAAGGCAGAACTGGAGTAGTAGATAACCTCCAAAGAAACAACAATGCCCCATATCTAGTTCAAAGGGCAGCAGTAACCCCCAGGGAAAATAACAAACATCCCCTAGTGTTACTCAACACCAGCAGGCGCCCACATAAAATCAAAAAGGGTGCCATCATAGCTCTATTTCAGGAAGTCAAGGAATCTGATTTAGAAAAGCCTCAACAGGTGTCAGACACTACCCCACACACTGATCAATCCATCTCAGCCATACGGCCTGAGGATGTAACTCAATTCAGTGACACAGACTCAGACTGTGAGTCCACATATGCTGACCCTGAACCCAACTCAATCAGACTCTCTGAAATAGCTGCTATACATAGTGAGGCACATGACCTCGAGCCAGAATGGGAAGAGAATGTTCCACCAAAATCTGTGCTCACATCCAAAGATCAGCATGATAGATTAAAATCACTGCTGACCAAGTATGATGATGTATTTGTAGGAAAAGATGGGGACATTGGTGCCACACACCTGTATACACACTCAATACATGTAAAACCTGAGGCAGTACCATGTCATTTCCTACCATATAGACAAACACCAGAAAAACAGGCCGCAATAGGGGAAGAGTGTGAAAGGCTAGTGCAACAGGGCATTCTGAGAGAATGTGCCGAGGGCCCCTGGGCCTCCAGATCCTTTTTAGTACAAAAATCATCGGGAGGCCATCGGCTCGTCACAGATTTTCGTTATTTGAACCAGAACACGATAAATCAAGCCTTATCTACACCCCGGGCCGATGACACTCTAGACATGATAGGGTCACTCAGACCAAGAGTATTCAGTAAGCTAGATGCCCAACAGGGATTTTTTCAAATTCCTATAAGACAGGAGGATCAGCATAAAACCGCATTCATAGCAAATGACAAAAAATATGTCTATGAAAGGATGCCGATGGGTTTAGCGACGGCACCGGCGGGATTCTGCCATCTAGTCACATTAATTCTGAACAAACTCAAGTACAAATGTGCCCTACCATACCTAGATGACATATTGGTATTATCACCATCAATCGAACAACACTTCCATGACCTGGAAGATGTGTTCAACAGCCTAAGAGTTGGTAAACTCAAACTGAAGAAATCAAAATGTGAATACTTCATAGACAGAATAGACTTCTTGGGAATGAGAGTCACACCCATGGGACTACAACCATCTCCCACAAAGGTGGAGTCAATCAAAACCTTCCCAACACCAAAATCAGTCAAAAATGTCCGATCCTTCACAGGCCTATGCCAATACTTCAAAAAGTTTATCAAAGGTTATGCCCAAATTGCTAGACCATTATATGATCTACAGACACATCTCAAAGCATTTGTCTGGACAGAAGAGGCAGATAATGCTTTCAAAACATTAAAGCATGCCCTCTGTACCAATGCTCTTCTCAGATATCCAAACTATGAGAAAGAGTTCAGTTTGGCAACTGATGCTTCCAATGTGAGTTTAGGAGCTGTACTCTCACAGAGAGATAATGAAGGAGTGCTCAGACCAGTAGCCTTTGCAGGTAGAACCCTCTCCAAACATGAGAGAAATTACAATACCACAGAGAGAGAACTACTGGGAGTAGTGTATGGAGTATTACACTTCAGACACTATCTAGAGACCAGACACTTCCAACTATACACAGACCATGCAGCCCTAATCCCACTATTAACCAATACAGGACTCACACATAGATGGGCCAGATGGGCTCTAGACATACAACAATTTTCATTCACCATCCAACACGTGAAAGGTGATGATAACACACCACCAGATGCTATGTCTAGAAGAGAATACCCAGACTCTGGACCCATGACTAACCCTCCACCCCCACCAAGGAGAGTTAGAGCAGCCAGTAGAACCAAGTTTGCAAAAGTAACAAAGAAGGTACCATTCAAAAGGGATGATCCACCCAACACCATTGAAAGGCCAGAGACACCCATTAGGGGTATCTTGAAGCAATCTACACACTATGTGTTTTGCCACTGTGAGAGAGAATACTCACAACTCTTTCCAGATAATGACTTCGAGCCTATTGAATTCTCATCACTCAATCAGATGCTGAAGGCGACTCCTAAGGAGCCACCCTTCACCCCACCTGACTCAGATGATGAAGATCCAGAAGACACAATATATGCTATTACTCAAGCAACTTCTAAATCAGTCAGATTCTTTGAACCAATGCAGGGAGAGGAAACACCAAACCATTTGTGTCCTATGACCACACGCTCAAAGACTAGAGAAATGATTCAGGAGGGCACACCAAAACCCCCCACACAATCACAAACTATTCTAAATGAGAAAAAGGTCACAGGAAACAAACCTATCAAAACCCCACCTGCCAGGAAAAATGTCACAAAAGACACTGCATCTACTAAATCAAAGAACTCTGAGACAAAGAAGATTGACAAAAAGCAAATTGTGCCTTTAAAGAAAAAGGTTGCCACTCCCATCAAGGCGAGAATAGGCCCTCCAAAGGAGCCTACACACCAAAACAAGAGTGACACACCCCAACAAAAGGCACAAGATAGGCCAATAGTCGATGAAAAAGAAAAAGAAAGAGACAGAATAAAACAACATGTGCTAGATATAAATCAACTACTGGATCAGATTCCCGACACATCCATCTCAGGTACAAACCTTGGCTTGGAACAAAGGAAAGACAAGGACCTATTGCCCCTCATACAATATCTTGAGGATGGAACCTTGCCTGCACCAAAAGCACAAGGAAATAGAATCATCAACCAAGGCCAGACATACACCTTGGTAAATGGTACATTAGTCCATATATGCCCCATAAATTGGAGAAAGACCAATACTGTACCACTTCAAATTGTTATACCACAGCAATGGGTAACAAGTACACTACAGTATTTCCATGACTCACCTACCGGCGGCCATCTTGGTTCAAGTAGGATGCTGTCAGCACTCCGACCTAGGGTATATTGGAAGTCTATGCTAGCAGACACAACAAAATATGTTTCCACCTGCCACACATGCCTCACAGCAAAAAGGCAAGTACACTCACACAAAACACCAATGACAGTGAGAGAGTACATGACTTCACCAATGAAGTTCCTAAACCTAGACGCGGTGGGACCACTTCCCACAACTGCCAGGGGAAACAAACATATACAAGTCTGCATAGATTATGCTACCAGATATGCAACAGCTTGGGCTACTACTGACTTAAAAGCTGAGACAACAGCAGCAGAGTTCTACAAGAATATAATTTGTCATCATGGAACACCAGCCACTCTTCAAACAGACAATGGAACATGTTATACAGGTGCAAAGTTCACAAAGTTAACTAAACACCTCAAGATCAAACATAAATTCTCCTCACCATACAGGCCACAATCAAATGGGCTTGTAGAGAGATTCAATGCTAGCATAGGCACAACACTCAGAGCATTCTGCTCAAAGCACCAAAACAATTGGGATTCATTTATTGAACCCATAACCTTTGCATTAAACAACACTGAATCCCAAACCACAGGATTCACCCCTTTCTTCCTACTCCATGGGAGAAACCCAGCCACCCCAATGGACTTAGGGCTGGGAATACAGGAAGACATATCCACAGTAGCAGACCATGTAGCTAACATGATAACAAATCAAGATACCTCTAGGAGGAAAGCTATAGAAAGGGTCGCCAAGCTACAAAAGGAAAGGAAGGATAGATATGATAAGAAACTTACACCACAGGAAATCAAGGTCACCGACATGGTGTACCTAAACATACCAAGAATCCTGACCAATACAGAGTGTAAGAAACTTCAACCCCTTTTTATGGGACCATATGTTGTAGTAGATAGACCTAGTTTGACAAGTGCCAAACTCAAAAACTTGGACACCAATCTATTGGTGGCCAGACCAGTGCACATAGACAGACTGAAAAAGGTTGTGGCTGTCAGAAACAATGAATTTGCACACAGGCTTATTCCACATGAGGCCAAATACTACAGCAAAATTGTAAGGAACAAAAATGATATCACCCTTACAAGAGAAACCACAGGCATAGGCCCTATCAAGCCTAGGCCTGCACACCACATACTAAGAAAGACATCTAGGTGTGGTGCAGTTTCAAGAAATTAGAAACAAGATTGAGATACCAAAGTCATAAGATTTTCAAAATGTATTACAAATTCTCTTCATCCACACATAAGACATGTGTGACTGATAATGAATTACTATGTATATAAAGCCAATCAAATTTGTAAATATATCAGTAGGTTATTGCCTCTGAAAGGGTCAAAGACTGGGACCCCCCAAGTAAAGCAGACATGAAGTCTAAGAAGAGTAAGGGTAACACAATGGAGTGTCTAAAGCCTAATCCCCACATGAAAGAGCGCGCTATGCCAACACAGCAGTCTATAGAGATCAATTGACCTTATAAGCTACCCTCAGACAACTGTCTAGACGGTCATGAATGGCTGTCCTGGATGACAGGAGGAGCTAATTACCAGTACACAGACTACACAATAGACCCCACAGTTAGCAGACACTGGAGATTAATGCATTGTCTCCAGAGAAACAATACCAGGCCCACAATGGATGTGGGTAGGGTAGGCTACATAAGAAGCACTGTGGACCATAGCCCACCATCAGTCTTCATCCAGCTGCAGTCTGGAACACAAGTCTACAGGACCCCACTTGGGAATTAGCCAGCCCACTTCTCCATTAGAAGAGACTGCACTAGGATAAAGAACACACCTACTTCACCTTCAACCTGACCTTACCATTTACTGGTCAACCTCTATAGACTCACCGGACATATTGCCAAGACAGCTCAATCTTGCAAAGGTACAGTTTGAACCACTTCATTTAAAGTGTTACACCATACACTTAGACTTTACCAGCACCAAATCACTACAAATTTGACAAGACTTTAAACAGCAAACTTGCTTTACACAAGCACCATGGGGAGACTGAGAGTTTCACCCATACTGCTAACTATGCTGTTATTATATACTATAAAACCACTTACTGCAGGCTATACACCTGTGGTGAGACAAAACATAGGAGTAGTATTCAAACCTAGCCCTCAACCATTGGTCAATGGACATACAACCACAACACTGTTGTTAGCTATTCCCTACAAGATACCTCGGGCACCCGTTACCCAAGGATCCATAAGGGATAGAATACTCCATTTGACCACTCCTACTCTACAAGATCATACCTCTGGCCAAATTATCCAACAAGCTAAGGAGCTAGACACCTTGCTGGAAATTGCAGACAAGGAGATAAATGAAACACTAGCCTCCATCAAATTGTTCTTATCCAACCCCATAAACACATTGGACAAGGCCAAAAGAGAGGCCATACTGGGTTTTCTAGCACCCCTGTTTCGCGGTGTGCTAGGTCTAGCCACAGTAGAAGATGTAAACCAAGTAATGGGACAGCTCAAGAACATAGATGAAATACTAAGAAAATTTGCTAAACAGGATCAGGAAGCAGCTAATCTCATTGAAAAGATCACAGACAGACAAGATAAGTTTGTCAAAGCATACATCCAAGATAAGAAGGTACTGGACAGCACAATCAACACCATAGGTGACACCGTCAACCTGTGGGCCTCTAACATGTCCAGGTCACTTGACTCATATTCAAGGCACGAGAAAACCCAAAGGGAGAAAATGCAAGTATTAAATGATGCATTAATTATCATAGCAGCAAGAATGAATACAGTTCAATCACTGCAAAGGACAAATGCAGCCCTGAGGATGCTATCATCAGGGATCCTAACCCCTGATATAGTACCACCCTCAGACCTTGCTAGATACCTAATTGACATTAATAACAAACTTAGGATTACACACCCTGGAGCACAAGTCGCAATTAATGACTTAGATTTCTATTATTCACAGAAGCTGACCTCATACACTTACTCAGCTCACCATATATATATTCATCTGGACATTATAATTCAATCTACCACCTCAACCTTCAAACTGTACCAAATGATTACATCACCCATGCCTATAGACACACAGGAGACCCCCACCAGAGGAGTCACCAAACTACAAACCACAACTGAGTTTCTAGCAGTATCTTACGATGAATCATTATTTATCGAATTGGACTCAGCAGATATGCAGGCATGTGAAGGTACTACAGTAAAGGTATGCAGGGATGTAAATGGTAGAATCTATAAACACAGGCCTACATGCCCCGTAGCCATTTTTACTAACCAGGCTCAACAGATTAAGGAACATTGCAAGTTTACAGTTTCACCACTGCAAGCACCTACCACCCATGCTATTTCCATTTCTGAAGATGAGTATCTGGTCACTACTAATGAACCCCATTACTTTATCAACTGCCATGGTAAAACGTCTGAAACTCGGAAGGCCCAGTCCTACTCAATCATTGGTGTACCCTGTGGGTGCACGATCAGTGTAGGAGAATTTTCTCTTCCAAACACAAGGTTGCCCTGTAACTCAACCTTATCATTTCATTACATTCTCAAGACAATTAATTTACCATTCATGGCAGCACTTAACAAAATTTCTGAAACCAAACCAGATGAAAGAGAGAATCTTCCAAATTTCCCAGTAGTAAACCTTTCTAGAACCTTAGAAAAACTACAGGAAAATCCAATCATGGATGATATTACTCAACTAAATTTAGAGCCCTTTGCCAAAACAGTATTAAAAGATGCCTCCAACCTTAATAAGGAAATGGAAACGCGCTACGAGGAATCATACCTACGTCGAGTTACAGAGCATCCAATCTTCCAAAGCTTAGCACTCATCCTAGGGATATCAGCTCACATTTTTATAGTATACATACTACTCAAACTGTACCGACTAGGAGGAACTGTAGCCTACCTGCCTACAGCCAAAGCATTCAGACTAGTCACCGAGCTGCCCCTACACAAATTGCTCCCAGATAAGAATCCTACCAAACTAACCCCTACAGAGGAAACCCACACCCCTTTCCTCACAATTCAGGAAACCCACACCCTGATAATTGCTATATTATTCACCCTGACCATCTACTCAGCCTACAGAATAATGAAGTACCTTAAGAAATTTGCACAGACACACTGTGGCAAGAAAAATGTGGCCAAGCGCACAAACCCCACAATATATTTTAAAATATATTGTGGAGACTCAAACTTCGCGCTACCCTTGAGGCCAATACCACATGAATTTGATGAGATTAAATCAGCAGCTGCCCCTACCTATAAGGATATAGTGGTTAAAACCTTCCCACTACCTAAGGCTATATTTACCTGGAATGGACCAGCAGTTATAACAACACAGAGAGGAGAATTTGCTTATCACCTCCCTCAGGTGATACACCTACCTTGGCGCACTAGGTTCAGCACTATACCAGCCCTTAAAAACAAAGGACTGTACTACTCCATGCTTCTCCAGAATGATTGTGGCACCAGCCCGGTGACCATGACAGCACTGGAAAATACAACAGATATAATTATTGACGAACAACAGGAGGAGACCGCAAGGTCAAACATGCAGACTATTGCTAATTTTCTAAACCACCAGCCCTCCCCGGTGACTGTGGAAACAGCCTAGACTGCCCACAGCCTAGGCTGCCCCCAGTCCACCACCAGGAGACAACACATCAGAGACAGTATTCAGAACTTTTCGGACAATTTGCCGGCCCTGAAAAGGGCCTTTGGGATGGCGGGTTTTTACACCCTAGGTTTCAGTCAGTCGGGATCCTACCACAGATCCTCGGGTTCAACATCAATGGGAGAGTCCGGGGCCGAGTCCGAGCCATACATATGGCCGTGATCCTGCTCCCACTCAGCGAGCCGGGCCTCCAGCATCCCCAGTCCATACTCGGCAGCCGTGGATGGATTCCCGGATGCCGCAAGATCGAGGAGGGATGCCGCCAACAAATAATCCCATAGCACTCGCTCCCGCGGCCCTAGGTTATAATCCATGGGCCAGAAACCCATACTGCCCAAGGCCCTAGTCAGAAGGGCCACAGTGGCCCCCCGACGCAAGGCTGAGCCCAGGAAATAATGGCAGGAGTAATTACAGACCATCACATCACCATGCTCAATGATCTCCTTGAAATTACTCACTATGTACCCATAATGGATGGTCTGGTTAGACTCAACCAGGGCCCTAGCTGGACTCCCCACCTCCATCACCTGGGGGACAGGCAGAGCAAAGAGAGCTTGTAGGTGGGCCATGGTACTACAGCAGTGACTTCCAGAGAGGAACTGATGCTCCAATACCAGCCACACACTCCTTAAATGGACACACACCCCCCCCCCCCCACCCTGAACTGTCCACTGACACCAAGCTAGGCACTGCCACAGACACATGCCAAAATCTGGCACCTAACACCTCAAGTGCCACCACTGCATGAGCACACCAGGGAGGAGACTCACATCTCACTCCTGACACACCTCCACTGTCAATGAAATTATCAAAGTATTAGAAAAAAAAAAAAAATTATATACACAGCCACTTGTTGATGTATAATATGAAAATCTATGGTATTCTCACAAAAATCAATGATTAATGCGCACATATACGCGCAAAATTGCGAAATTGCAAATTACAAATTGTAAAATTGTACAAATCTAACATTAATATACATGAATGCAGGTAGATAACTAAGACAGTTTTTGTACCCACTAGCACTTGTATACTATGCCAAGGTTTACTTAAAGTAACACACTTTAGG
The DNA here is from genome assembly GCA_949317995.1 of Acholoe squamosa. Taxonomy (NCBI): domain Eukaryota; kingdom Metazoa; phylum Annelida; class Polychaeta; order Phyllodocida; family Polynoidae; genus Acholoe; species Acholoe squamosa. The sequence continues at coordinate 78,262,143 of OX439041.1, read as the reverse complement.
TATCCAAGAAAATTGTTGGAAAAATGAAAAAAAAAAAAAAAAAAAAAAAAATTGTTGAGAAAATTGTTGACATAAAACATGTTTACTTAAGATACTCACCAAATAAATCTCTTTCAGGGACACATACTCAAAAGGCTAGGGGAATAGTCAATTAAGCAGCGGCCCACTGCTGAAATTGCCAATTAATACACCCATATAGCAAAATCAATGAGTAACTCAGAGACAAACAAGCCTATTGTACATGAAGTACTTTGTTTTTCCGGCCCTCGGAAAAATTTGTCTCAAATCCCATAAATTGAATAGTGTAATCTAGATTGTACGTTTGTACCCAATTTGCACACTAAAATTGTATGTTTGCACACCAGATTGTACGTTTGTACCCAATTTGCACACTAAAATTGTATGTTTGCACACCAGATCGTACGTTTGTACCCAATTTGCACACTAAAATTGTATGTTTGCACACCAGATTGTACGTTTGTACCCAATTTGCACACTAAAATTGTATGTTTGCACACCAGATTGTACGCTCGTACCCAATTTGCACGCTAAAATTGTATATTTGCACACCAGATTGTACGCTTGTACCCAATTTGCACACTAAAATTGTATGTTTGCACACCAGATTGTACGCTCGTACCCAATTTGCACACTAAAAATTGTATGTTTGCACACTAGATTGTAAGTTGTATCCAATTTACATTTGAATTATATGTTGCACATTATACTGTATGTCTGTACCCAATTCATACACTGAAGTCAGATTTTTAGAAAATCAACATTTCTATGTGTATCCAAGCTGTACGCAAAATTATATTTGTACATACAGAAACTATCAATTGAACGCAAAATTATACATTGGCATACTAAAATTGCCAAATGCACGCAAAATTATATATTTGCACACTAAAATTGCCAAATATACGCGAAAATTATATATTTGCACACTCAAATTGCCAAATGTACGCAAAAATTATATATTTGCATACTGAAATTGTCAATTGAACGCAATTACACGCGAAATTGTAAATTTGCACACTAAAATTGTCATTTATGTTCAATTTGCACGCTAAATTGAACATTAAATGCCAAAATTGCACACTATTTGCCAAATTGTATGTTGTACATAAAAATGGAAAATTGTACCCAAAATTGATGTTACATAAGCAAATAAGCTATGGTATGGTAAGATATAGAAACTCGGAAATGTACTTATACCCAGGAGAAAATTGTTTATACTGACAAAGCTCTACCACAAAAATTGCATTTGAAGCACTCCCCATTACTTCAAATCCTCTTACAAAACAGTATATAACTCCAAAATAAGGTAAAAATTGTATAAATTGTACATTCCCTCGGCGAAATGACGGAGTTTCGCATTCTTTCGGGGGAGAGGGAGTATTCTATGATATACCATTTTATTATTCCATAAATTCTAACATATTTTGTATTAATCAAAGAAATATCTATGAAATTAATACATAGGTTGGTTCTAAGAGCTATAAGAGCGCTCAAACCTTGTATAAGAGCGTTCATGCCCCACTGCACACCAGCCACAGTCAGTTAGACAGAGTTTATGACATCAAAGGCTCCGACCTAATGGTTCACTGCACAATATAATAAAAATGAGGGTCTCAGTGTGCGACCTCATGGTTCAATGCACAAATTAATAACTTGTAAGTGAATGCAACCGGCCGTCACGGGTGCCTGAGCACCGCTGACGCCGTCATGAGTGTCTGAGCACTCTAAGGACTGAACAATGGGTTACATAAGCACAACGCCATAACCTTCCGGTCGCTCTAGCGTCGCTCCTGAGCGACCTAGGTCAAATATCAAAATATCTATGGAAAGCCCATAATTAGACGGTCAGAATGAGCCCAAGATCAAGGCGGAACTCCCAGTATTAAGGAAGTTACGCTATGGAGACTGAATCGACCTCCGAGTGAGCTACAGACAAACCGGCGGGAGTTACGCGCCTATCCAGCGGGCATTATAATCTTGGCACATTCAGCTCCGCGCATGCCCAAAATGGCGGTTATACAAGCATAAACGACCGAGTTATGAGGGTTTGAAGATGCAGAACCGACCAAGACAATGGGGGCCATAGCGGCGTCCATGGGGGTCCTTTGTCCCCCTGTGACACTTGAAAGAGTCCCCTCAAACAATTGTAGAGTTAGGCAGATGCTGCTGGCTCCAGTCAGTCTGGAGGTGCTTTTCCAAGATTTGCTACAAATAGCCTGTCTGCACCTCCAGGAAGACACATCACCAAGAACCGCTCTAGAGGTAACATCTCCAGTCATCTCCTGCTACCTGCTATACCACTGCACTATGGTGAAACTATGCTAGACAGGCATTGGTTTCCTACCATTAGTGGCCAGAGGCTATCTTCTTCAAGACTTCCACCAGAGGGTAAAGTTACTCATTATTACATTATTCCTCTAAGCAGCAGGTCAGGAGCTAGGTGTGGGAACCCACCTAGAAGTATGCTGGACACTGTATTATTAATACCTCACAGGTGGAGTGGAACTGAACATTGTACTTTATAAATTACTGTATGTTTACTGTATGTGCAAACTACCTACATACTAACTACTGTATGATTGATATTTCTTACATGTTGCCTAAAGCTGAATAAACCAGTGACAACTGGAAATAACACTATTTATAAGAGCCTTGAGATAATTACACTTTATACCACTAGTCTTATGATATTTCTCATATGACAACTTGATCATGCCAATTACTAGTATGACAATAGTATAATATAAGGGAGTTGTAGTTTTTTAACAACAGGGGGGGTTGGTGAAATTCCACGCGTGCACAGTGAAAATTTTTCCGCCCCCCCCTCCAAGGGGTCTGAAGTTTTTCCGTACCCCCCTTTTATTCTATAGTCGCTCGCGGGCTTTTTCGCTGAAAAGGGGCGGTTTTTTTGTCCCCCTAAGAGGGGTCTGAAATTTTTTTGTCCCCCCAAAACCCATCAACTTCCTCTGTTGTTAAAAAATGACCACTCCCTAAATTTGAAAGAGAAACAACATTAGATGCATCAATGGATTGCTGATTGAGTTACATGATTCTTGGAGCTATTCCCTGCATGTATGTCCACAATACAGTTATATTGTTCAAGTTATGATGAATTATCGTACTTCTGATATACATTTAATAAACTATACATAGTATACATGTGTGTTAAAGCATGTTGGTAATTTCTCAATTGGTAGATTTACCTGGGTCATAGAAGTACTTGCATCCACATGTGTTGACCTGATGTTTGATGGAGCACTCATTGATACAAGCTGACTGACTGTAGGAGTCATACAGGTCCAATGTGTTAGAGCCTTCAGGCACACACCCCGTCTCTGGCAGATGATGGGTCTAGAATATATATTGAGTTTCCTGTTAAATTGTTGAAGATAGTCAACCATGCCATATATTCTATTACCTTTTACATCATCCATATCAAATACAATTTGATAAAGAAACCATAAAGAATATATTTTTGTGTGATAAAGTATTCATGGCCTTACTAATGCTTTAAAGTGTCTTTAAAGTGTGTGCGCCAGAATTAAGCTTATCTTTCATAGGTTTATTTGTGAAGTTTGTTTCTATTTTACAGATTAATCTTCCTTATCACATTATGTTATCTATGCAGTGCTTATATCAAATAAAAACATTTTGAGGAATATTCATATACATACAATGGTCTTCCGTAGACTGATGAAAGTTTCAACTTTAGGCGGGACCCCAATACCTCTTGACTGAACTTCAGGAAATACACCCTGACTATGAGGAAACAGCTGAAATCAGAATAATATTAGTCAGCAGAAATCTGTGTAATGTTGGGCGACAGGATTCTTTGGATTCTAGAGCACAGGTATTGCTTAACCAGTAGGCCGTCATATTCATTTGTCCTGATAACAGGTTTAGTCAGGTGCAAGCACAAGTCAATGTGTCCAATCGTAGGTGCTGAGCCAATTTAACTGATTTCAAAAGTTATCAGAAGCAAATCGTGAAGAAATGAACATAAGAAACATTCCTCTCATTTGAACAGTGTTGAATTTCAGGCTTGATTTAAGTAAACGTGCATACTCCACCTTCAGTCCAACAGAACCCAAGCTTCCTTGCTTGTAGAAATAGTTATTAGCCTTCTCCACAGATGTCACTCGGAGGCCATACACCTCCCCAGGGTACTTGATAAATTCAGTCTTATTAAAGCGGTAACACATCCCCATGGACGTAAGCTCAGGTGTGAACCAGTCATGCGTGTCAGATGGACTTTGCTCACTAAATCCTGATGTAAAGGCAATTGTACTTGACATAGGGGGAGATGCAGAAATCAGTTTCTGAGTAAACTCTGTCTGGTCAACATCTTTCAGAGACACAGATCTCGCTATTTCCATCAAGGTTGAGTTTTCTGTCATCCATCTTGCATCTCTGCCAGCAGTCAGCATGATATAGGTGAGTATATCAGGGTTAGCCTCAACAAATTTCTTCCTGTGGTTTGGGGAAAATATTCAACAGTATTATCTAACAGTTGGTAATGTGAACATGTTTCTATAAAATAACATTTTGTGAAAACAAAGATATTTTTAGCAAGAACAGCTCCCATTGCAATCACATCTCAACCTTAGGACCACTGGTAAAAAGGATAAATTTGATGATGAAACTGATGTTTCTGTACATGGATTGAGAAAATATCACCATAGTACTACACATATGACTGCTTATAGGGTATACTCTCACTTTGATAGAAACCAATGAGAATTACTTAGGGCTTGACTTTTGACGAACAAAGGGCAGTCTTACGTCTTTGCACCCTTCCTATAAGGACTGTCCCCTAAGATCTATTTAGTGAGAAATGCTGTGTCCCAAAGCATTAGACACTACTATTCTTCTGAACCTACCTAAACATATTGTTTTGGCAGATGGTCACTGAGGGGAAGGGAATGGACGACTGACGTTTAACAGATAGTTGCGTCATATACTCAGGGTTCAGTAATTTGGACACTCCTGATGATATTGTGTACACCATGAACAGAAATGTTCCCAAGATCATCAGTAGCCATATTGCTCTGAAATAATCATTACACAAATATTTAGTATACACACAAGTTGACTTGCTGAGGCTAATTCATGCATGATTACAGCCAAAGTTCAAGGTCTCATAGGGTAAATAATTAAAGTACATGGCTTACCTTCTACCCAGATTTCTGTCTTGGTCGAAGGCTTGATCAAAGCCATGAAATGTTGAGTTCTTCGTATAACTAATCCATGCCTCCGTTGGCTTCATATTATCTATAAACATCATAGAGTACATGATATTTACTTAAAAAAATAATCTAATAAAAAGTCTTAATGATAATAGTCTATTCATTGTAGCAATAATACATCATGCCCATTTGGTCATCATGATGTGATGACAAAATACCGTATTCATTCTAATAAGCGCACATACTCTAATATGCGCAAACCCTTTTTGGGCCCCACCTGGTGTGAAATCGGTCAAATAAAGTGTAAAAAAACAAGAATTTAATGGCCAAAACAACGATTTTAGGCTTTAGAGGGTGCGCTTATTAGAATTAATTCCTCTAATACAGTTTTGGGCATTCAAAAAGTAATTTTCCACACGTGTGCGCTTATTAGAACAAATATGGTAGACATGATACACTCTCAGAGCGCTTCATTGTTGCGACAGAATAACCAATTGGAATGATGGAATAATGCAAGAGAAATCTTGGAAGGGCTTGGTACAGCATGACTGCACCTAAGGTGCATGGCGGGGTTAGACTAAAAGTGGTCAGATTCTTTGCCATATTTCCATCAGACACCCAAAATGATATACACAATTCATGTATGCATTAAAAAAATTGGGGTCCCGTGCATATGTTTGAGATAAAGAGCTTCAGACATTATAAACGATTATATGGCAATTTGCCATTTAAATCCACAAATTTATATCCAAAAGTGGTCAGATTCTTTTTCTTACCTCCTCAGCACTCAGATGATAAGCATATTGTTGCAGCAAATGCAATTCTGATATAAGGTCCAGGCATATTTCCAATGTTTTGGGGTTTTGAAAAAATAATAAAATCAACGTTCACCACAGAGTTAGGGGATAGCTAATTAGAGACTTCAGGAGAGATCAATTAGGACAGCCTTCATGGCACAGCGGTAGTGCATTCATCTTGATATCAGAAGATCCTGGGTTCAATTACTAGCAAGATCTATTGCGGAAAACAGTTTTCAAACACTGATATTTGTTTAAGAAACGTTTTTTTTTCAATGGTTCTTTCAAAATCTATCCATCATTCAGAAAGAAAATGGTTTAGTAGATAGATTTGTTTTTATCTTTTATCAACAACAAAGAATTACTACTAAAAATCAGAACAGAATGCCAGAGCAGGGTTCGATCACACCACCTTCTAATTAGTAGTCCCAGAAACTGCTGGTGCTGGAGGGTCATAAACCTCTTTTGACTCATCTATGTAAGGACGCTATCCACCTTAAACCTAACCACTTACATGTCATTGTCAGCTGCCCAGCAAGATTAATGTATGCAGTTGTTGCCATTTTTTGGTAAACGGTACTTTCAGGAATCAAATTATAAATCAGGATATGATATTATAATTGAACAGTTACTCAACGGGTTCATTTGAGCGAACATCCACCTCAGTCAAGACTACCGTCCAACTCAAATAAAGAAAATACCAAACCTGTACAAACCTAGAAGATGTAAAATGTGCCAGCTACGGTGTAACCTTGTCCAATGCCTTTGGTTGTTACTGCTGGAAGTCAGACCATTGACAAAATATCACTTGTAAAGTCTGTATAGGCCTCTCTCCATGTACATGAAATAGCTGCCTGAGACTATGCCAGGTGTCGGGGATTATTGATGTGAGAAATCACTAATTACACACGTGACACTTACCTGTGAACAGCACTAAGATATGTACAAATGTCAACATGAGTAGCTGATGTATGGTGGGGCACATGGCAGGTAAGTGTAAATGATATCAATATCCATCACACTGACTTGGAGCTATGGTAAACCACATTGGAGTAACCACACTCAGGTGTGACATGCACCCCTTGCTGAGGGAATCTGGGAAATTGAGGGCTTATGCCTAGGAGCCACACCTCATGCTTGGGGTATAGATGTATAAGCTACTGGCTGACCTTTAAGGCATGGACCAAATAAGGGAATTTACATTAGGGTAGTGTGGGAATTATGGTCTTTTGAGTAGTTTGAGGTGAAAAAGGCATGTACACAGTACTGATATCAACTGCTGAATCTAACCCTACTGATTAGTTTGTTTTCATGATGTAATGATAGTTTACCAGTGAGTAACCCACCAGTGCAGTATATCTATATGTGACCCCTCATTCCAAAATGGTTTAGATATTGCCATATTCATTTACAGCTCATCAGGAGCTTTCATTTGGTATATAACACTTGCATAGTTGCATCAGGCTGCCTTCTGTGGATCTTCTAGCAGTAAATGTAGATGGATCGATTTATAATAGGTTTAACTGAGATAATTGACATATTAAACATATAGCAATCTATAAATCTTGTAATCATAAATCTATGTAATTATTTATAACCATAAAACCTATGTCTTTTAGGCATTTCGAAATCAAGGATTCTAAAAGACATCTACCCATATGTTAGAAACCCTGCTCTGTATTTGATGGGTTCTTTGTTTTGCTTCTTCTTCTTTCTGAAATGTTGGGGATACGGTCAGTAGGATAAAAAAATAAAGTGATTTCCCTGTTGGCGCAAGCACACAGTAATTGGCACATAATCAACAATAAGATAGTTCTTTAATGCACTGCAGTGTTTTATCATCCAGGACTTGCACCCTGGTAAGTAAATATTATCAACAATGGTAAAATAAAGTTTAAATTGGCCCATTGGGACTTTGATTCATGCGTTGAGGAATAGTATAACTTCTTTATTTATACGTCAAGGTGAAACAGTACATCACAAGGCAATGGTATGAATACTATCAAAGGATTAAAGTGTACTTATTATTAGAGAACCAAAATGTGCATCTAACCAAAGATATCCAGAAGCCTCTTCAATAGAATAAACTTCTGAAGCTATCCTTTATCATGAACACAATAGGCTGAATCAGGCAGAAATAATTATCAATGCAGTAGCGTAGGAAGCAAATTTTTCATTGGGGGGGGGCAGGGGTCTCGGTTTCGGGGGGTGCTATATTTTTATATAGGCTTATATCGGGAACCTCCTTATTATTCGGGGGGGGGGGGCCCAGGCCCCCCTGCCCCCCCTTTTACTACGCCCCTGCAATGCCATGTCCTCCTCTTGTAGATTGCTGCGTCACAATCAATTCCATTCATTCCACTTTATACCACGATTTCTGGCTTACACAGTGCTTTTTGGGGTCTATTCCCATCCACATATCTGTCGATATTGCACACCCTATAGGCTGTAACATCAATTTTGTAAGGCGTGCGGTTATCCATGTAAGGCGTGCGGTTATCCATGTAAGGCGTGCGGTTATACTGGATAACCGCACGCCTCTCCCATGTCAGATGTCACATGTTAAAACCCACGAAATTTTCCAGGCCAGGGTAGGGATCGAACCTGCAGTCTCACATCCCAAATCCAACTCCCTATGCACTGCGCCACAAGGACTGACGAGAAATGCTTGGTTCGAACCAAGTCTGGATATGATACAAAGCCGTGTGAGCTGTCGCTGTCCGCTGCCGGGCGAGGAGGTGTGTTCTACACAAACATAACAGCGAGACGCAGCTTTTTTTGCCGTGTGCACTGTCGCTGTCCACTGCCAGGTGACGAGGTGTATTATACACAAACATAACCACCAGAAGCATCTTTTTTCGCCGTGTGCTTTGTCGCTGTCCGCTGCCGGGCGCAGAAGGAGGAGACGCGGTGGTCTAGCGGCTAGCACGTTGCGCTCAGCCGTGAGAGGTCCGTGGTTCAAATCCAGGCCCGGCCGCATCTTTTTTCGCCGTGTGCGCTGTCGCTGTCCGCGTATTCTCCACAATATTCTCCACAAACATAACAGCGAGACGCATTGAAATCTAGGAGGTGTATTTTATACACAAACATAACCGCGAGAAGCATCTTTTCTTCGCCGTGTGCCGCTGCCAAGCCTAGCCGAGACCGGGCCTGCCGCTGTCCGCTGCTGGGCGAGGAGGTGTATGTACCAATCGTGTACACACAATGGCTGGCATCGAGTCCTGGGGAGGGGGAATAATTTTTGTTTTCAACTTGAATTCATTGGTATAATATTGATTATTTATTGGTTGCGTGGTATAAAATAAGTAGTCAATGGATAACTCATGACTTGTGTGGGTTAGCGAAGGCTAATAACACTCGGCCTACGGCCTCGTGTCATTATCCTTCACTAACCCACACGCGTCATGAGTTATCCATTGGTTACTTGTTCAATAAGGTCCACCTATTATCATAAGGTAACATATGGTGGCAATAAGTACAAACAGGCTTCATCCCTTTTCCATTCATACAGTCAAAATTAGCGTCAGATTCATAGATTTGCAAACCATATCATTAATCAATGAGACACTCAAAAATTGTATGAATAACACGTTAAAACAAAACAGGAAACCAGACTGCATCGTTATGTTAAATTAACATGAGGCTTCCAATTATAGCTGAAAAGGTGTCATCACATTATAAAGATTAAAATAATACAACATGAAGGGTGTCTCTGGTATGAAATTTACATTGGAATGCACATTAAAATCACTCAAAGCTCCCTGCTAGCTAGGTACAATATATCAAATCTCAGCCTTTATAATGGGGGAAATTATTAATCATCGTCATTAATGTATTATCGCCAATATTGTATTCTTGATGTCAATACAATATTAAACCTATATTATAGGGAAAGATCTCTGACCCCAAATATAATGGGATCTAGCCTGCATTCCTCACCAACGGTCCAAATTATTTCAAAATATTTAAGCCCTCAGGGAATATTTTACCATTTTAGAGAGACAAGATGCTTGCCATCTAGAACACTATTACACATAAGTCTAAAACCAAAAAAGAGGAACTGTATAAAATTGGATTCTTATAAAACATTATTCAGAGATATCCATTGTTACTTACCACACTGCAGCATTCCACTTGTCACATCATTCCACTTTGTCATCACCAAAGAAGGAGGGGCAGTACAAGATTTGTCATCCATCTGGAGGTTCAATGCCAATGTTTCCTTCATTCAACAGAGCCTCAGATAACAAACAATATCCTTATTTCTCAAATCTAGAAAGAGTGGAGAAGACCTGTGGATCAATGTGGTAAAAGGTATGCCCGCACACCCCCTCACAGGCGTACCTTTTACCATGTCTAAGGTTCATGATGTTTGCAAGGGGTTGGAGGTGACTATCATTCAGAAGTAGATGCTGTAGATGTGTAATTTCATTGATAGGAGCAGGAGGCACAGAGGTAAGCTTGTCGTTACTGATGTTTAGTCTCACTAGTGACTTCAGACGAGACATGAACTCAACGCCAAGTTCTGTGATGTTGTTACCAGACAGCTGAAGGTCTGTCAGTTCCAATTACAAGATGGGTGGGATTCGCATCAGTTTTTGGATGTTATTTCTATCCAAAAACTACCCGTGTCAGGTTTGCTAGGATGGCAATGGGAGGAAATGTTGCCAGGTGGTTGTCTGCTAATCCTCTAGACAGGACGTTTTGTGAAATAGGCTTATATATATCTGCCAGATATTGTTATTGTTTAGTGCCACCTTTGTTATTTTGTCAGATATATGGGGGTACTGAGATTTGAATTTTCCAACTTGACAGTACCTACACTAGGAATATTCAATGGAATCATTGCGACTTGGTTCACTTTTCAGGTGTGAAATATCCAGATTGTTAAGGTTTGGGAAAGCACCAGCTTGGGGGGAAAGGAAAGAGTTCTTTTTCAGGATTAGGTTGGTCAGAGAAGTCAGATTGATCAGCCATTTCTCTTTGATAACCTGGATGTTGTTTGAGGAGAGGTCAAGCCACTGCATAGTTCCTGCACAATTGTCCAGGTCTGGGAATGTATAAAGACCATTAGAACCAAGAGCCAACTTCCTCACAGAATGGCACCCATTTTACCCAGGTTTGCAGTCATCCCATTTTCATTCAGATTCAGATAAAAAAGCTGTAACTGGTGAGGAGAATTGCAATGATTAGTCCATGATGAGGCATTGAGAAGGGAGTGAGATGTGGTGTAAGAAGACTCAAATCCATGTTTGAGATTTGAGTGTACTCGAGAGTAAGTTTATGCAGCGATTCCACACCAGAGACATTGGGGAATTGTTCCAGGGGAATTCTCTCAATTCTTAGAGTCTCCATGTTATGGAGATCATCGAAAGCATCATTGGAGATGCTAATCAAGTTAGCGTTATCATCTAGGGTCAAGGATGTAACTGCAGTTATCTTTGCTGTAAGTATCTTATCAAGTGGAGATAAGTTGGTAAATTTTATCACTACGGTTTCAATATTGGTAGAGTTCCCTGCCATTAATGTATCAAGGCCGGAAGTTCCGGTCACAGTAACTGGGTATTTACTTAGACACATGACAGGCTGATGATCATGCACAGAGCATAGAAGGAAAATTGCCATTCCATCCTCATCTCATTAAATTTTCCCCTAAAAAATACAACAACAATGTATACATGCAGCTGTACTTAAGATACTAAACATCTAAAAGGTGAAGCATTCCTTTCTATGCTTCTTTCTTTGGATAAGAACCCCAAGTTCTATATCATATTAGTACCTGAAGGGTTTCCTTTAAAAGAGTGAATTTCTTATTGACAATTGAGCTGCTGGTGATATCTATGGACAGTCAAGTTACAAAACTGAAATACATTTGGACAGTTTAACACTATTCTATGTGCCGGAAATGTGAAGGCTGAGAACTTACTCAGACATCAGTAATCAGGGTGAAAATGAATGTGGGTGATATTTGCAATGTATACACTGCCAGAGGTATTGAATATAACTTCTGTTCTATAGTAAAAAACAAAACAAAACAGTATTTCATGAGCTAGATTGGCAATTGGCACTGATATCATGATCTTTGAATTCGTCAATGTATATAAAAGTGAACAATTTAGGAGCCAATCCCTATTTCCCTGTACGAAATGATACAAAAGCATTGCTCATATGTATGCTTTCCTCATGGCTACATTGGACAGTTTAACATTATTCTATGTACAGGAAATGTGAAGGCTGAGAACTTACTCAGACATCAGTAATCAGGGTGAAAATGAATGTGGGTGATATTTGCAGTGTATAATCTATGTGTCAGAATTTGCTTGCATCTGAGTCACTAGTGCAGTATTTGTTTTCAGCTTCACAAGGACTCTGCAGAGTGAGTGAGTGAGTAATAGATGTTTAACGCCATTTCCGACAGCTAAGGTCATATTCATGGTGAGAACTATATTACGCAATTTGACAGAGGAATGTGTTGGTGCCCGTGCATATGTGCAACACACATCTGAGGGGATAGGAAAGAGGAGATGTAGACCCATTTAAGTGGGCTAGGGAAGCCCACAAGGACTCTGCGGTACACCTTGAGGGCATATAGTGAATCCATCAGGTTTGTATAGTTTAGATAATTAGCCCTTTAAGAGTGCTGATGCATTTGTTGTCCTGATGCACAAATGAAGTTCTAGTCAGTGTGCAGGAAAGCACTTCATTGGAGCATGATTTGGATTGGCTCCTAAATAGTTCACTTTTATATACATTGACGAATTCAAAGATCATGATATCAGTGCCAATTGCCTTTTGGGGGATTTCTTTTACGTTTTTTTATTTAAATTTTGAATAATGAAATTACCCATGCGGGCCCTTCAGAAGCATGTGGGAGGTGGACGTAAACTGTAATGTAAGTTCCATTGGCCTAATACCATAGTGATACATAATACCGTATTAATCACAACCTGAGGATGTCTGCAGAAAATACATTTTTTCTGATATTTTACATTTACTACTATTTAAACCTTCAGACCATTGCAGATATTCAGATTGCTGGCAGAAAGTTTTGAATATATTGCATTTAAAGGGAGTTCCAGACTTTCTTTCTATTTTTTTGGTTACCCCTCAGTCTCTAATTTCGACAGGTGCAGTAGCCATACCCACTCAGCTTTGATGGAAGGCCCGGGTGAGCCCCCGGGGTCGAGCTCTACAGCCCTGGTCCCAAATAGACTAATATAAGATACACATCATGTCTATGCGCAAAAATGCACTATACTTAGTGCAGATCTATGAATGGGGTTCTTACAACCTATACTAGAGGTACATCCTGTGTTAATTCTGATTGTATTGGTGGCAGTTTAATTAGTGACAGAACATCAAAGTTGGGCTACTGTAGTATTGTATTGTACCATGTGGTCATAGGGAATCTCAAAATATTCATATAAATGCAAAGATAATAGTTTCTTCTGTCAACCCATGTAATATCATCCATATTCATAACAACAACATTAGTCCCTTATTTCACCTCAGGATGCACCCCATATCTCTGCACTGCACTAAAACACAGAGCACACACTGCAGGGATTGTCATCAAAATATAAATAGGATAATGAATAATTGTAAATAAATCTTGAAGAATACATCACACCAAACATTAAAGAGTGATACTGTATGTTCCTTATAAGGTAATACACATATTGGTCTTTACAAAGAAACAGCCCATAAGGAGCAATGTGTAGCAAAACGCCTTCTTTTACCCCTTCAAATCTTAATAAACAGTAATGCCTTTTGTTTTAGGCTGTAAAACCCTTATAATTGCAATCCATGAAACCCAAAATGTAGCAAAGGTCCCAAGATTATAGCCAGACATTTGATCCCACAGTCTGGTCATTTCTGCAGGCCTGGCAGCGATGGCCTCGGTCCCACGAGTTTTCGTATTGACTGGTTTGCGTCTGCTGACTGAACTTCTGGTGTATATTGCATGGATTAAGGAGACCTATTAACCCATGGAATTATCAACATGATTGTATTTTCCAATATCATTTGAGTTACTTGTATGTAAAGGTCAAATTGTAATTTGACCATTAACTAAGAAACTAAGTTTTGGGTTTTAACTCGGATTCGATCTGACTGAGGGTTATCTCACTCGGCTTCACCTCATAAGACAACTCTTTGTCAGATCCAACCCTCGTGAACCTTTCTCTATTCATTGAAAGATGCAAATATACAATGCTGTTTGCCATGATGTTCAAGACTTTTTTAATACACTTTTCAAAGGCATCAAAATTAATAAATATTTGCAATTAATCGGAATATTGAGAGAAAAATCGTGATAATCGACATGGGAAAAAGGTTGATGTCAATGACATCCCTACTAGTTGCCAATGCTGCATCAATAAGAATTACCAGTACAGGTTTGCACCCCTAATAGAACTCAGAATAGACCTGTCACAAGGTCTGTAGTACTACATATAGTAAGCAGAAGATGACCTATTTTAGGACTCTGATCTTTGACCTACTGACCTAATTCATCTCAAATTATGATCCCCATGTTAAACACATGTTTTACACTGATTAAATTATATATAGTTGCATTATTTGATGAAAATGTTGTCAATCCTAGGATTTGACGAATTAATTTGAATTAAAAATGATTTAATTACTATTTTCTTAAAACTCATATTGTGAAAAATACTGTTTTTGATTTTTTTTACACCTGGCATATCTGGAATCTAAGCTTTAATTTGGTGTATAGCATGTTTTGTTTTTCTTTGGTGATGGGTACAACCTGATAAAGAGCTCGTAGCTCAGCCATGCTGCAGCAGTATTAGACACTATGTGTGAACCAGTCTCTGAAAATATTGATCACAAACTTCTAGATGTATGCCTTTCCTGTATGTGATACTTGCAAATGAATATTTCTTATTTTAGTGGCCTTCCTGTAACTATTGTTGCGGGAGAACATGACTATTTAATAAGAAGCGGTGATGACGTCTACATCAACAAGTTTGATGTAATCATTGTAAGTTGACTGTACATTTTCTCATTTTTGTACATCAAACAAAATAATCTAAACAATGTTATTACCTTATTACTGTCTGAGCTCCATCAGTGGAACACACAACTATATACCATATATATCACCCACATTAAACTTATCTGGTTTTGTTCAAATTATAGATAAGTTTCTCATGAATATTTATGAATATTTCAGAACATATGTGTCAATATTGTAATATTGATGCAGCCAGCAATATCTGGAACACCAGATTCTAGAGTTTCTGCTCCTAGTAAGCTATAGATGGTTTTGAGGTTCAAATGAATTCTTAAATGCTTATTTGCAATGGCCACTATACAGGAAAAGGTCAATAAGGCATTCATAGAGCCCCAATAACAAAGAAAAATAGAAAAGTGATACATCTATTTTCTGGGTCTGTCCACTCAAAAAATTCAACATACAAGAACCTGCAGCAATTGTTTGCACAGTTTTGATACCTTTCCTAATCATTCCAGCATGAAGCCTTCATTAATTCTCTGCCATGGCCTAATGACATAGCCCTGTTGAAACTGTCACAGAAGCTAAAACTTGGCCCCAAGATCTTCCCTGTATGTTTCCCACAAACAGAGGATATGGAGTTTTTGCCGGGTGACGACTGCTATGTTACTGACTGGGGAAAAACCATGAGTGAGTACAATCTGACTCTATCAGTATACAAAACTAGAAAAGGTGACTTTAAGAAGGCATTTAAAAATGTTCAATCGTCAATTCTTGGAAAGTCAGCATTTATTGACGCATAGTTCTATTATTACTGCCTGTCTAGTTACTTTAGTTTACATATCATAAGATCCTTACTTCAAGTTCAATATCATATAATGGTATTTCCATTGGATGCTGATTCCCTGATGTTAATTTGGTATATATGGGCCCTTCATATAACTGGTAGGTACTGTGAAAGGCTACAAACATATTCCTCCTTTCTAAAAGGCACTAGCGATCCCACTCTGCTGAATGAAAAACCTGTCTCACCAATACCCATCAGTATCTGTAGTCAGGTCTACAGAAACCTACTGGAGACCAATATCTGTGCCGGACCTGCTTCCTGTATTGTATGTATGTTCTTGTATTTGTAATGGTTCTGGTTCTTATCTATTCATAGAAAATAGGTTAGATGGTTCCAGTAAGTACAATTGGCAAATATTTATTAGTGGTGTCACAATAGTATTCTATCCCAGTAAATCTAGGACAGCTAAATAGTCCCGACTAAAAACAGTGTTTTGCTTGATATAATCAGTGCCAAGTGACCTTATTTTTACCACAGATTAATACCTTTGGTACCAGAAGAAAGGTAAAGATTTTGGGAAAAAAGTTGCAATTTTCGTCACCATAGAAAACCTATTGTGTCAGAGAGGGGTCAAAGGTCACATTTGTGCTTGTTAGGGGCGCCTGTATCATTTAATTTGATCAGCATTGTTGTTTCCATGGCAACTGGTGCAAAATTGGTTGACCATGCTAAAAAAATCAGGAATGACTTCAGCTTCAATTCATGCCGCTATTTACGAACGGCATCAAATTAGAACCTGATCTACGGTATTTTATAGTGGAAGATCGGAGGAAAATCGGAACGTCCTTGGCCCTATTATTTACGGGACACCTAAAACATCCTAGTGAAACTTCTTTCCAAAACATGGAGTTATTATTATCTCAAGTTGAGCTCTAGGAAAAGAGTGTATAGGAGTAGGATTCCTCACCTGTAGTCTGGTTCTAACTAAGTCCCTGTCCCCCAGTCCATCCTGGAAGAGAAACTGAACAATTCAAAAATTCTACCCACAATAACTTATGGTTAAAGTAACCGAACTGAACTAAATAACTGAAAATTGTTCAGCTAAATGCAATACTCCGTCTACTGGACTGATTAACCTGAATTTTCCTCTCCTTTAGGGTGATGGTGGCGGTCCTCTGGTCTGCGATAGGGAGAATAAATGGTTCCTGGCTTGAATATCTACCTATGGAATAGCAAATTGTCCTCGAAACTCTCCCACTGTATTCTTCC
Source organism: Acholoe squamosa (assembly GCA_949317995.1). NCBI lineage: Eukaryota > Metazoa > Annelida > Polychaeta > Phyllodocida > Polynoidae > Acholoe > Acholoe squamosa. The sequence goes on along the minus strand of OX439041.1, from coordinate 78,245,106 downwards.
GTGTATCCAAGTACAAGACATGGGTCGATGAGAACATTAAAGCTAATGGAGGTTACTAAATCATTTTGAAATAAGATTCAATATTTAGAATAAAATTGACATTCAATACCAACTGATTTCCATCTTCTATAACCTCTTTCTGACTTTCTGACCTACATATTCTGATATCTTTCATCATTAATAAATTTTGTGAAAAGAAAGTGTTCTTTATCGTCCAAACCCGGGGAGGGGTAATATTCATGTGTGTTGCACACTAGGTTATGTTATCAAATATATCATTGGTGGCTTTCTTTCCTCCATTATCCTTAATATAGTGTACTTAGCCATTGTTTTTCCCCCTGTTTGTCTCATCAGATCTGAAGACATTGCCTCTCATACATTGCCGCCCTAAGTCATTCTTTGGTGCTATAATCCATGGCAAAACAACTGCATGTTATTTATATTATTAGTGATTGCCAGGCCATTTTCATTTCTTCATTATTCTTACTATAGTGCACTTCACCATCTTGTTTTTTTCTCTCTTTATTTGATTAAAATTGAATGCATTTCCCCCCTATGTCGTTCTTTGGTGCTTTAATTCAATATTTAAACAACTAAGTTAGTAAGATCTATCATGTGAGAACATTCTACAAAATGAGCACACTGAAAACCCTCCAGATATCTAAACTCGTCAGATTGAGGACCTATAGTCATCAGAAGAGGCACATACAGGGGGCAGCACCTTACAAGGAGTGAAATCCCTCAGTCTACTTCTCCCAAGTATGAGTCTATATCATTCTGTTGACAATATATAACAAACTCACAAGGTGGCAGGTATGTGCCACTCATGTTTGATGGTCAGGCCTTCAATTTTCAACTGAAGGTCTTCACTGCTGAGGACTTTAGGTGCTCAAGTTGATGATACCCAAATCTACAGCTTTGAGTAGTCAGATTGAGAACCCAAGGTAGTCAGCACCAAGGTTGTCACACTAACAACCTTATGTAATCAGTTTGACTACCTTGGATGAGTGTGTTGACCTAACCCATCAGGTTGACTACCCTGGGTGCTCAATCTGATGACCTAAGGTTGTAGATTAGGGTATCGTCAGTATGACGACCTTGGGGCTTTCAGTGCAAAAAGAGCAATTAATTAAATCAAAGGGATAACAAGAAAGCGTGATCAAACTTGATGATATCACAAAACTGAGGCTTGCTTCCAATAATACCAAATCTTCATATAATGGGGCTTTTGGGGTTGTGACAAATGTTTGTAGAACTTTGTCTAATCCATTTGAATATACTGTGAAATATCATGTAAAGCTGCGGGCGTATGGTTTGTCAGCAGAGGTGGTAAGTTGAGTTAAGAGCTACCTCGAAGCGAGATGACAAGTGAGTACTGCAAATGGGGTAGAATCCAGTGAAGAACTAGCGAAGAGTGGCATCTCCCAGGGCTCGGTCCTGGGGTCGCTACTCTTCCTAGTGTACATAAATGACTTAAGTCATGTAATTAGACGTGCTACGGCGTTCATGTATGCAGATGACCTTGCAATCACCTATGAAGGTCATACCCCTGGAATCACCCAAATATCATGCAGGAGGAAATAGATGCAATCACACAATGGTGTACGAAGAACAGAGACGCTGTACGAGAAGAGCAGGAAAACTAGCATGTGCAAAGATCTACAGGCAAATGCTGATGCCAGGATTGGAATACTGTGCTTGCTTATTGGATGGTGCACCAAAATGGGCAAGAAAGAAACTACAAGTGCTACAGAATGATGGTCTGAGGGTGTGCGAGCAAATTCTGGACGGAAGAGACATCACAATATAAGAGCTACATGAAAGGCATGGACTGGAGGAGCTGGAAACTAGGCGAAAAAGGCAGTTATTGGGTTAGGCCTATGACCTAGCGCAGCATGATGCCAATGCTGTGAAGCCAGTCAGAAACCTACAGGGTAACTTGATATTGAAGGTGAAAAGGACACAGAAACAAATCTACAGCATGAGTCGGCTACACCGGGTTAACCTGGGTCAGTGCTGCTGTCAAACCACTGTCTGGGAGAACACAGGCGACTAGCTTACAACCCACGTCAGGATTCTATTAGAATATAGTGTACCTCTAAAGTTGCATAGTTCCAGTATTACTGTCAGTCCGTTTCCTCAAGTTTAAGTAGCGTTTAATCCATGTTATGGGACAGCACAAGTGGGTTTATGGGTTTATAATCAATGCAAGTGGCCATGTTATTTTTGTTCCTCGGCGGGTGCCCGACTTTCCAAAAAGTTTCCGTATTGAATCCAAGCATGCCATGCACTGAGCTCATAGCACCAACAAATATAATGTCCACACATGGGGTTCGCCTACTTTTTTCTTCCATAACACTCTAAATAAATAAGAATCCAATGAATTTTCATACTGATACGTTTCACCACCCGCCTCCACCATGGCTGTCAGCGGAAGTCATCCTGATCTTTCTTGTCCATATTCCAAGCCTGGTCACCGCAGGGCTCCGAACCATGGATACTCAAATTCTTTATAAATCCAAGTGATTAACTATGCCGGGCGTGTTGATGCTGCAGAATTAAACCGGAAGTAGGCGCCTGACACACATATGAGATCAAAGGTCAGCGAGCCGCAATGGAGGGTGCTGAGACGTATCGCTATGGAAAATGATTGGATTCTTCTTTATTTCGAACAACATGGAGAATTTAGGCATGACATGTTTATCTAGGATACCTTAGGATGTTTCCCTGTAAATAACTCCACATGCCACCATTGGATTCTATGTTAAATAAGTCTGCATCCCTGAGCTGGTAAGTCAGATCTTCTTAAATATCTGGTTTGCATTGGTTTCTAGTGCCGTTCTGCGTGGAGTAGTGGACAGCGAGTCTGTCTATTGCCACAGCAGCCGGGGAACGATTCCCATAGAACCCTGGATGGTTTTAACTGGAAATGTATGGTGAGGTTGACTTTGTATACTTCGCCAATTTATTAACATGTCCAGATTCTAACCAAAGGCTTGTTGAAGAAGTACAAAAGGTGTTAGAGTAGGTTTATGGCCTGATAACGCACTCGGCTATAACTAAAAAAGCACTGTCCAAGCCAAAATAGTGAGATAACTTATAAGCTCAATCCTTCAACATCATATATTGGTATTTCCCATTAAATTCTAATTCCCTGATGTTAATCTTACCAACACCCATCAGTATCTGTAGTCCGTTATACAGAGATTACCTAGACACCAATATCTGTGCCCGACCTCGTATCTGTGAAGTATGTATGTTTTGTATATAGTTCTGATAAGTGCAACTCTAGTCATTCTTCTATATTAAAACATTGTTGTTAACGTGACCGATCAAATTTAAACTCTAGATGGCCTGCAAAAATGTTGCCTCAGCATTCTCGTTTATACCCATAGAGGATATATAAATATATACCGTAATTGCTTGTTTAAGTGCAGGGCTCTCAAATGAGCCCAGGTCCTGTATGAGCGCAGGGGTAAGACCCCCTCTGAAATCTAAAATTCCTCTTTAAATGGACCTCAAATGAGCGCAGGTCCTGTATGAGCGCAGGGGTAGGACCCCCTCTGAAATCTAAAATTCCTCTTTAAATGGACCTCAAATGAGCGCAGGTCCTGTATGAGCGCAGGGAGTAACAGAGAGCTGAAATTTATGAGCGCAGGTTCGCTTAAACGAGCAATTACTGTATATATACCACAACAGTCACCAACATGATCTCACTCACTGCATGAGTATGTGCCACCCCTTGTCATCCCTCCTAAAGCATGGTGACTTATCACCACCATTGCCAACATAGATCTCACTCACTCCGTCAAAATGTGCCACTGCCTGTCAACTATCACTCAGAATGGCGGCTTATCACAAGCATCGCCAACATGGATCTGACTCACTGTGTGATAATGTACCACTCCCGTGCCACTGGCATCAACTCTCACACAAAATGGCCACTTATCACTACCATTGCCAACATTGGTCTCACTCAATACGTGAACTTGTGTCACTCCATGTCAATGCTCTCTGAGGATTGCATCATCTGTCACTCACTCTCACTCAGAATGGCAACTTATCACCACCATTGCCAGCCTTTGTCTCACTCAATGTGTGAATTTGTGTCACTCCAAGTCAATGCTCTCTGAGGATTGCATCATCTGTCACTCACTCTCACTCAGAATGACAACTTATCACCACCATTGCCAAAGTTGTTGAGACAGCACCACTGTTCAACATGTAGCCTATCTAGGAAGTGTGGGCATGAAGTATAAGTCCCATACTTATCAAATGTGCATTGTTGCACAGTGATTTCCATGTAATACTTCAGGGTTGAATCAAACAAGATTATATAGAGAAAATATCAATTGAATTTAGATAGAGGTATCTCTAAAATAAAAGCAACTATCCATAAACACCTTTTCTCTGGTTACAGGAAAAATACATAAGGAAGTATCTACATGAACACCTTGTCTGTGGTTAGAGGGAAGATACATATGGCAATACCTTCTCTGGCAAAACATACATTGATCTGGCAGATGTGAGGCTGCATCGCCATCACTGGTGAGTCTGAGTGATCACCACTCTCGCCATCCATGGTGAGCCTGCACTATGACGTGGTGCGCATTTCATCTAGCGAGGTGAGTGATCACCTGCGTCGCCATCCCTGGTGAGTCTGAGTGATCACCATCCTCGCCATCTGAGGTGAGGCCATGTGATCACCACCATTGCTATTCCTGGTGATCTTGTGCTATAGCGACGTCGTGTTCCATCTAGCGACATGTGTGAGCCACTTCACCCGGGTTGACGAGGAGTCACGACAATTTGCTGGGAACGGTCCTGGAACATGATGCAAATCCTTTGGGGATTAATAGTAACTTAGATAGCATACTTGAAACTCTAATCCAACTAGACAAAACAACAATATTGTTTTGGATAACTGTCCTCTTCAAAAGAGGGGCAACGTGGATGCACATTCATTAGTGTGGCTCTCTAGTTCATGTTGTAATAAAATAGTGATATAATTAGAAACAGTGCCTCAATATGTCATCCTTTGATGTGTTAATTTATGTTCAAGACCCATATCAATGTGTCTAAAATATTTTTGAGCCCATAGTGACTTCCTAATAGGAACATGAAAATTTGGATTTAGAATGCTTTCTTGCCCTCTTTTTTGTTATGTAAAAAGCAAAGACTCTCTGATAATTCAAATTATACCACTATTCTGCCACCTGCCTTACTGTTATGCCCTCTCCTACCAGTGCATTATGAGAGCATATACGCACATGTTCATTTTAGGGATATTTGGATATACTTTTTCGAGGTCAAGTTGGAATATTTTGGGAAATGTGTGGCAGACATACAAAGTCAATCTGACCATCATTTCAATGTGAAAAATCGTGCAAACTTGTAGGAGAATTGAACCCCGGCTGCAGTGGAGGTAGGCGAAAGCCTTAGCCATAGCGCCACACTGTACGGTGATGAAATCCAATGCGAAAGTAAATAAGTTCTAACCTGGGGTCCTAATCCTATGTTTGCACTCAGTTTTCATCTTGATTCCAATGTTGTCATTTTTTAAAATCCCAAGAAGTATTCGATCCATAGAAGAGGAATGCGTGCTAATTTTCTCCATTTTGTTCAATATAAATAAGAATCCAATGATTTTTCTATCATAAGCGGGTCGCGGTCTGGCCATTCCCACCCGCCTCCTTGTCCGACGAAAGTGTGTCAGTGGCCCGGATGTAGATATATAGGTCAAGGAACAAAAACAATGGCTTTGCACAGAGCAGCCCGGGCCGTATCGCTTGCACTTACAAAATGTCTTCTCCTGTCTATATTCTGTAGATATCAGGTAAGAAATTAATACAAAATGCAGGAAAAGGTGGTATAAACGCAATATGGCATAAATATGACAGCCCACGGTTTGTATATTGACGATATTGCTGTCATATTTATGCTACAGTGCATTAGTGGCTGCCACATACATAGTTCTAAATTGTCTGATTGCATTCCCTCACCCCAGAAACGTGACCTTTTATTTGTTTCTCTAAGATAAATAGAAGCAGAGATATGCAATATTCAAGATATTGGTTGAATTCTGGTCGCCATCCTAAATAACATAATTTTCCCAAGGATGACAGAAATACAATATGCAGGATATGGTCACCTAGACCATATACATGAACAATCGACAGGAAAAACTACATCAGAGAATTTTGGGTCAGGCTTAACTGCCAGACTATTTTATGAAAAAAAAAACACATATATAGGCCTGAGCCTGATCTCAAGGCCAGCCTATAAGCTGCACTTAGGGCATGACATGGAATACAAACTGCATCGTATAATTATGTTTGGCTTTACTTCACTTGACTTCAGAGATAGATTGGGATTTAAAATTCAAAATTGATATTAGACATACTCCTCAAAGATTTCGCCACAAATGTGTGCCATTGCAGCTCACAGTGGAATAGATATATCAATAGGTATAGGCCTATATGTATGAGTATTTCATAACTTTTCATGTGTCTGGTAGACAGCTGCTGGATAAGGTATTTGTCTCATCTAATCAGTCAGGCAGTATCCTACATTCAATGAGTAGCAGGAGTACATCATGGAGGGGATACTTTATGCCATCCTTCTAGTGGCCATTGAATATGGTGGGTTAATTTTGATATATAGACAAAGGTGCACGAGAATTGGTGCCCACTGAGTGTTATCACACATGAGGCGAAGCCGAGTGTGATAACACTCATTTTATCTAGTTATGTGACGATTTGCAATGATCTAACTGGCAGTGTGATATAGGGAAGGGCTATCACACTGGGGTGTGTGATACAGAGGTTCTTGGTTAAACTTATGGGGCTGTCGTATTCAACTTGAGATAAATATATATTCCTCAGATTTTAGCATTATCATGCAAAACTTTAACGCTTTTAGCAAGCTACTCTTTTAGCAAGCAACTGTAAGGAATAATCTGTTTCAGGTGCTTGAAGCATATGCGGGAAATAACATGGCCATACATATTTTGTTTTATACAGTGAAGGGTTTCTCCAATTTTAGAAATTTAGGAGTGCTTATTGACAGGCACGTAAGTGCTCCCCAATAACCATTTATTGGAAAGAATTACCAGAATTTTAAGATTGAGAAATTTCTTATCAACAGGCTACATTCACATAAGATGCATACAGTAGAGGGACAATCCAGACATCCTAAATTTCGCTACACTACTTATAGTGTAACAAACTAAATATTGCATGAAATCTTATTCTTGAAGCCTGGTTGAATGAAAAGTGTCATCAGTCTGCAAATATAATGAATAAAGGTTCTGCCAATAAGAATAATCAAACACATGCAGCATTAGAAAACAAGAAAAATGTGGCAAGGACCACGGATAGGAGTTGCCACTCTGCGGCCAACGTGTGATGTCACGGCCGACGTATGACGTCACAAATTGTGTCACAAGGTGACCGTGACGTCACTGACAAACCCAAAACATAATGAAGTTGCCAGGGTCGCTGCGCTCCCAGCCGCTACGCGGCAAGCAACTCCAAAAAAATGAAACATTTATTTTTCATTTCTAACAGCCAAAGCCTGTGCCACCACCATCAGCACTGCATCAACTGCCAGGCCTCCATTAACCACCAGGTGAGTATCAGTATACACTTATTTGTGCATACATTGTATATAGGCCATATTGTGATATTTCTCTCGCTTAAAATAGAGCGACAATAATTACTCATTATGATGAATGAATGCAGGCCTGGTGCAGAGACTCTCTACCCCTGTCCTTTTTTTTGAGACCTACACATATCTGAATACTGTTTTCAGTGCTTAAGATTGCTTTCAATACCCCTTTACCCCTGGCGCTTATTCGAGACTGTGCTTACTTGTGACCCTGGCACTTAAATGGGCCACTACAGTACCAAGCCTTTGCTCATACATCCTGATTGATATCCTGTCAGAGGCTTGTCATCATGAACCAGAGTGTTGGTAAACAAAATTACCATGGCCAGCTTTTAATTAATGACGTAAGTGGGTGTTCCACCCTGGCCTATTTATTCCCGATTCTGAATGAGGAATACATCAGCCCTCTTCCCGATGCATTTCCATCCACTTTCTCTCAAATTAAAAGAATTTCCGGAATTGTGGGGAAATACATTAGGAATCTATATATATCTAAACTGTAAATTTGAAGCTACTTATATGCGCGCATATAAGTGGTGATAAATGGGCAGTAGCAGTTCCCAATGTATTACTAGATGTCACCACTTCCATTCAGGTGTTATGTAACAGGTTCCTTCACTGGTGGCCCTTGTAGTTGGCCATATTGCCTAGCCCCAGGAAGGACCACCGGTCTCACATTGGAGATTTTTACGGAACTACCAGTCACAGTGGATGGCTGGAGCCACAGAGCATACTAGGAAGAGTCAATGGAACTCTTATATGGAAGTCGTGTTGTTATATGTTACACACCTAGCTGAAAGATTGCGCTACAGCTCCATTGGACAGTACCTAGGAGGACTTTGGGTGTTGCACAAGATCCTAGGATATTCACATGTCAACCCTGATACATTTGAACTCTACATCACTATGAGAGGTATTAGAAGGACCCTAGGTGATCATGTAGACCAGGCGCGACCAGCTGTTATCTATGGTGATCTACCCATCCAGTGACTCACAAGTAGTGTCATACATGAAAAATCTCCAACGGTGTCATGGCAGTTACTCATGGTACTTGGTCAAGTTGCACAAGTTGTGTGCCAAGTCAGGCATCAATAAGTTGTATTCACACTCGCTACGCAGAGGAGGTGCATCGGCCTTGGTAGATGCAGGATTCAGTTTATTGGACATCAAGAACATTGGTGATTGGAAATCATTGAGTGGGTTGCATTTTTTGACAAAATCCAAACAAGCTCGTATCCATCTTGATCAGCGTATGGTTAGCACCTTATTCATGTAATATTTGGGTTTTCTTTTCTTCTCCATTCTGTTTGGCGTGTTGGCCTGGTTATGTATGTTTATTGGCCAGGTCCAATAAAATATTCGCCCAAACTAGATTGGAGTTGTCGTATGTCTATTTATAAGCTACTTATATGCACGCATATAAGTGGTGATAAATGGGCAGTAGCAGTTCCCAATGTATTACTAGATGTCACCACTTCCATTCAGGTGTTATGTAACAGGTTCCTTTACTGGTGGCCCTTGTAGTCAGCCATATTGCCTAGCCCCAGGAAGGACCACCGGTCTCACATTGGAGATTTTTTTCTTTCTTCTTGTGTTACTTAGGCCTGGTTATGTATGTTCATTGGCCAGGTCCAATAAAATATTCGCTCAAACTAGATTGGAGTTGACGTATGTCTATTTATATGCATCTTTTCTCTAAAATCTGATTAAAATCCTATCAAAATCAGGCTGATTTTTGTCAATGGCCTTTGGGGAACACCTGCTTTTTGCTGACCATTGGGTGTCATACCCTGATGCACTAAAATACCCTTAGTCTATGAAGAATCAGACAAACTCAGGTATACAGCAGCCTATCCACCATTCATTTATAAATCCATTTATAATATTAAACAAGTTCTGTCAAGCTGTGATGTCTTTCATCTGGGGAAAATGATTGTTTCATTGCAATCTATGAAACATTATTCCTAGGTACCCGCCAAATGTGAATTGTGGTTATGAACAAGTCGGCAACTCTGGCTTCATCACTAGCCCCAAGTTCCCTGACAACTACCCAAACAGAGCTGACTGTGCCTTCTTCATCAAATTAGAGCCTAAAACCACTGGTGCTATTAAACTCATATTTCAAGACTTTGAAGTTGAAGAATCTGAGAAATGCAAGGCTGACTCTCTAAACGTATGCTATGATAAAAAAATTCTGTCATCAATGTTCCAAACTTTTCTCAAAGTCTCTTACCATAGAATTTTCTTCTTTTTCTTCGAGTGTTTATAGAATCTGATACCTATTTCCTATCAGTGACAGTACATTGCACTAGACTGAAGTATAATAATGAAGGTTCTAGCACAAATGTGTTTTCAACTCACATGGGGAATCCTATAGTTTACTTAATATCAATACTTATCTTTGATCTCAAATCTGATTAAACCCACTTGTCAGAATGCTTGAGTCAAATAGTGCCATATTAATCATTTTCCCCCCACCCAAATTCTAGGTACATGATGGAGAAAATGGATATGCTCCTGTGATTGCCAACCTTTGTGGTAAAGAGCCTGTAAAACCCATTATCACTAGTGGTAAGACTGTCTTTCTCCGTTTTGTTACTGATGTTGCCAATACTGCCCGTGGCTTCAACATCACATGGCAAAGTAAGTGCACCGAGATTTTTTCTATATAAAAGAGAGAAAAGAAACTGCATATCATTTGCAGCACTTTTTCTCACCTAAATGGTATGTACCGAGGTTGCAAATTCCTAAGTAGGGTGCACCATTGCTTGATCTGGTACCTGCAGAGATAAGCCCTGATAACTACCAGCATGATGCGTACCAGTTGTCATGTAATTCCCTGTTTAAAGAGTCTGCACTGAATGAAAAGTCTGTACTGAATGAGGGTCAATAATTTATGTTGCCATGTCAGTATATCTCCTTGATGATGAAGTGATTGAATTCAAGGGAATAAGTATGAAAAAAGTGAATCCCGGATCTCTGTATCTATGAGAGAATAATTTAGCTGTAATTTTCAAGCCTCTTATGTGATCTGTCACAATTCTTTTAAATATGGACTATGTCCATGTCTCTTATTTTTATCAATGTGTGTTATTTTGTATGATTATATATATTGATGCTGATAACCCAGTTGTGTGTGACTCAAACACTTGCTACCAGGATTGTTTTTGGTATTTTCAATGGAGCCCTTGAAGGGACACATTATCAGTTTGTCAAACTATACAGCAATTTTTCACCTGAGAAAATATATACCGCTTTTCTACAGGGGCTACCTGTGAGGAGGCGGGTGGTGAGTGTGCTGAAAGCTGTCAGTATGGAGAGTTAGGAGATCAACGAGGGACCTGTAAAGGCCCCTCCCTCAAGTGCTGTGAACATCCACCTCCTCCCAGTAAGTAATAGTTACAGGATACTGTGTTCAATGTGCAATGCTCCCTGAGCCATCTGAAAACTTACAAAACTTACAAACCGGCCTCACATGTTCATCTTAATAATCACCCATGGCTATCTACTGATGATGGATAACACTTAGTTGTGGCTGGAATTTGCAAGCATCATAAATATTTTATCATTGAATTTGTCCTCACTCCAAGAGAGGCGTGCAGGTCCTTAATATTGAGACAAGAATTCTATAAGTAGTACTCTAGTCATTGGTCTTGAAAATGTGAGAAATGGGTTCAGATCTAATTTGAGAAAAATCCTCTGAAGAGAAGGTACTTATCAGGGTATGTTATGTTGAGTAGGCTAAGATAAGTTTACCTCCACCATTTTATCACCATCTGGCAAATTTTGAGATTAAAACTGATATTTGTATATTAATGAGACATAAACATACTTTCTTCATTTTATTTCAAATGTCTGACTTAATTGCATTTTATGGTCAATTTATCTATAGGTAAATTCTCCAGAAAACTTAATAATTCATCATCATTTCTCAAATTCTGTGAAGGCAAAGCAAGTTCCGTCAAATGACCATTCACAACAATCATTTGTAAAAAAATAACTGAAGCAATATATCTTTTATAGGCACAAACTGTGGCAAGAGATTTATCAATGGTGGTAACACATCATACATAGTCAATGGTAATGAAGCACAGCCTAACTCTTGGCCCTGGATGCTGTCGCTACAAATAAGCTCCACTACCGGACATTTCTGTGGTGCAGTATTACTGTCTGATGAATGGGCTGTCACAAGTGCCAAATGTGTGCATGAGTAAGGCTTCTTTTATCAATTATGAGATCAATACAGGAAGTTTCATTTTGTGTGACTTCTGTGTGCTATAAAATATTAGTTAGTTATAAAACATTAACTGGGATGTAAACACACTGTGACATTATCAATAGAAAAAAAAAAAAGAAAATCACAACATGCTAACCAGTAAGAGAAATATTGACATTGATAAACAGATTCTCACGAAAGTGAGATTCCTAAACATTTCAGAAAAAAGTATGTCTTGTGAGGAGTAAAATAATACATTGTTGTTATATGATATAGCTTCTGAGCAAATAAACCAAATTTGGTGCAAATATGTATTGCAAGTAAAAATCCATTCACAATTGGAATTATTCAAAATTTGTACAGCGTCTGAGGGAGGTTTAAAGGGAGATCAATATAAGAACCATGCTTTTGGGCTTCTCTCCTGTAGTCTTGATGTTGTAACGGTTGTTGCTGGAGAACATGACCGTTCAATTACAAGTAGCGATGAAGTCTCTACCAAGACATCAAAAATTATTGTGGTATGTTAAAGGAAAATTGCACAATTTACCATAATGGCCCAATATTCAGAGAAGAATCATTATACTCAGCCTCACAATGGCTATGTGGGATACTCCAGTCCCACCTCAGGAATACTTGAAGCCTGGAAAGGTTGCGCATCAGGGCTACATTCCCTAAAATAGATAGGAGCATTGCTGCAGGAAAGATATCACTACATCAGATATGCAAAATCTTGGGCTGAAATGACAGGGCTTCTAGGCAGAAGTGGCTTCTTGGTCCAAGATGGAGCTGACTGAGAACGAAGCTTTATCTCGGGCCAGAGTCATCAACCCTCAGGACTGTTCAAAAAGCTAGTACCTAAATGTCAAATCACCACAAGTACATCAGGTATGCCAAATCATATCTCTAATATGTATGTCTTAATCACTCCAGCATGAAGACTTTATTAACTCCCGACCATTGCCTAATGACATCGCCCTGTTGAAGCTCGCAAAAAAATTAAAACTTGGTCCAAAGATCTTCCCAGTCTGCTTCCCACAGAAAGAAGATATGGGGTTTTGGCCCGATGATGACTGCTATATTACAGGCTGGGGTTCAACCATGGGTAAGTCTGGTGCATGGTATGCAATATTGATTAAGTTTGGTCGCTACTTGTTGAAAATGAACCTAATGCGCAGGTCTCTGCGCATATAGGTTATATTGCTCAGAATTGGTGGGCATATTTTTATATTAGCCTTTTACCCTTTAAGGGCAGAGCAAAAATTGTTGCCCTGCCCATGGGGACGGCCTCCTAAAAAAAGTATAGTTCCTAGAGGACAAGTCGATTTTCAATTCCTATACTAATCCTATATAATGGGCGTCGACTATAGTCGACACTAGGCCTGCCATGGTATCGACTATAGTCGACGCTAGGCCTACCATGGTGTCGACTATAGTCGATGCTAGCCCTTAATGGGTTAATTATTTCAGGTCATTTCTTGATAAAAATTAAACATTGGATGGCACTTTGAAATTTGTGGATATTTGCATCTAGATTTAATTCAACTTTTCATTCCGGCTTATATTCATAACTCTCAAATGTTGTAAATAAAACTGTGGAAGTGATTATGATACTCAGAATATCCAAAGGTATAGCTAGAAATATTTTTGTATTATACTTGTTATCCATTTTACCCACAATGCAATGCTACAAATATGAGATTTTGGTCATCTTTGGAGTACTTTTTTATTTCAAGGGTCCCAAACCCTAAAAATATGCGCTGTCCAGACCATATCTCAAAATTATTCTCATATGAAAGGTATGAATGTAAGGTATTTTCTGAGAAAGTTAAAAAATAGTCTATGTCCTATGATTATTGCTTTAAGGCAAAAATATTATAAGATTGAGCCAAATTGTTCCTTCTTGTTCCTAAGACATTGCACTTTTACCCAGAATGCCATGCCATAGGTCAAATTTTTTTCTTTTTGTAATTATCTTGCATAAATAGGCTTTCTATTGTGTGAGGTTAAATGTTTCTGTGATTAATAGTTATTATGAAAGAGAATTAAGAAATTTTAAACCTACTTTCCTCTTTTTAGAGAAAAAAATTCCATATTTCAGAAAAGTAGCAGGGGAACACCAATTTTTCTTTTCATATATCGATTCTGGATGATTTAAGATACTTACACACAAAAAATAGAGAAGTTCTATGTACTTTCACAAAAGAGTAGTGACCAACTTTAAGGAGAGATTAGTTCCCATCCGATGTACTAAAATCTATCTTAGAATATACGGCAGGCTATGGTGAACAGGCTGGATATCAAAACCCATAATCTGCCATACTCTAAATATTGAGATAGTCTAAAGGATTGATCATTTCCTAACAACAGGTGGGGGCTGGTGGGTTTGAGGAGGTCAGAATTCTTTTTGACCCCTGGACCAGGGAAGGTCAAAAACATTTTCAACCCATCTGAGGGGGGTCAAAATAATTTCATCCATTTTCAATGAAAAAGCCTGCACATGACCATAGGTTAAAAGGGCATATTCGCATGCGATTTTCGTTCCCTATGGGGGAATCAAAAATTTTTGATAGTTAACCCTTTAAGGGCAGAGCAAAAATTGCTGCCCTGGCCATGGGGACGGCCTCTGAAAAAATTATAGTTCCTAGAGGACGAGCCTATTTTCAATTCCTATACTAATCCTATATAACTGGCATCGACTATAGTCGACGCTAGGCCTGCCATGGTGTCGACTATAGTCGATGCTGGGCCTACTATGGTGTCGACTATAGTCGATGCTAGCCCTCAATGGGTTAAGAGGGGGAGGTCCAATTTTTTTTCATGCATCCATGCACAAACCCACCAGCCCCCCCCCCTGTTGTTAAAAAAAATTATCACTCCCTGACATTTGATCTTTGATGAAGCAACCATTGATTTGAATAATCATAAATGTGCTAACAATTCTCTTTGTATAGGAACTGGTGACAGCACTTTGCTAAATGAAGTAGGAATACCTGCTATACCTGGTAGCATATGTCCCCGTGGCATCCTTGAGACCCAAATCTGTGCTGGGGTCGGTCTAACTTCTGCCTGCTTTGTATGTATTCATGCCAGAATAACAAGCATAACATAATCCCAGCAATAAATCCTCTTCTGGTGAGAGAACATTTATGTGAGATAGAGCACAAACTACTCACTTTAAAGAATACCAATAACGCTTGATATTTGAAATGTGACTAAAAGTAAGGATATTTGTGTCTTTTGAGATATCCCTGGTAATCAAATCAAATTTGGAACTGCTGAATTGTTTAGCTGGATCCATAACTCTCTGTTTTGTTTATAACAGTATAATAATTTATAAATGACTGATTCTTATCAAATTTATTTTTCTAGGGTGACGGAGGAAGCCCCTTGGTGTGCAGGAAGGAAGATAAGTGGTTCCTTGCTGGTGTATCTTCTTATTGGAGCAAGAGATGTCGAGCATCAAAACGGTACCCTTCAGTGTACACACGTGTATCCAAGTACAAGACATGGGTTGATAAGAAGATCAAAGCCAATGGTGGCTACTAAGTCATCTTTGTTTCTGTTGGGCTTGATGCATATATACACATTACATATAGAAGTGTCCAAAAAAATCATTTACGTTAATGGTGTTGTTGATGATAATAAGTTAATGCTCAAAACACTTGTTATCTATTCTGCAGATAATAAATTTGATGAATCCAAGTCTCTGTACAGAGTGATTTATACTGCCATTTTCCATGGTGCCAACAAGGAAGTTGAGTCTTAATTGATGTCGCCAAAAAATAAGGTCACAAAAAAAAAACTTTTTCCTGAGATGCTTTGATATTAAATCTTTAGCAGGTATTATTCAAATTCCTACAGTGAATAACAGCCCTGTAAACCAAAATGGAAAAGTGTCATTACTATAGTGACATGAAATTATGTGCATAGCTAATTTCAAAATCTATGATTACTTAAGTGTCTATACACAATATATCCTATATGTATATCTAACTACTCCTTCTTTTCTCTTTTCCTTTATGGGCAGAAAGAGTGAACAAATGCTTTCCTACAGAAATTCAATGGTCATCAATCTTCTCTCCTTTAGCATGTCCTTCCCTTATTCCTCATTTTGAGTTTCAGTGGAGAACGGGTACATTAATAAAAGGAAAAGAGTAGTAAGGGAGAAAGGCAGTATAAGGGCTGCTCAGATAAGAGTAAGGTTTTGTGTAAACATAATGAAACTCTGGGAATCAAACTGGGGTCTCTCAACTTTGAGACAAACATGCTACCACTGCACTAAGTAACTGTGCTTGACATTCTCACCTCCTACCACTTGATCGATATGGGATACATAGACACTTAGGTCTTTTGGAGCGAATTAATCCCTACAGAAGAAAAGAATCTTAGCGAGACCCTTGAAATTTATGATAGGTGTGATTTTTAATAGATTAAGACCTGACACTGGGTATTCTGAGTGTATTGAAAAATAAAGAATTTATTTTTCAATGCAAGTATCTACTTAAGGGACAAGGTTTCCACAATTTCTCAAATCTGTCTTTTTAGCAGATATGCTAACTTTAATATTTAATAAATTGGAGAAACAATGTCTTGTGTGTCTGATAAACAGCTGGTGGATAAGGTATCTCTCTCATAACCTAGCAGTATATAAATCAAATTATGCAATAAGACTGGCAGTGCCCATCCATAGTGTGTTAACCGTGCATCATGGACAGGTTACTTTGTGCCATCTTTCTTGTGGCCATACAATATGGTGGGTTAGCTTTTATATAAACTCTCAATACAAGGCTAAGGTCATCATTAAGTGCACAAACATTCTGATTCAAGCAACATTATGAAAAATGCAAACTCTGTGCATTCTCCTGAAATCTATTCAAAACTCTCATGATGAAAAGTCCATGATTCTGGGTCATATTGTTAAGTGTTCCCACAAATATGTAGCTCTACACTGAAAACCTGCAAGATCCGAAACTAGTCAGCGGTGACCACTTTAGGTCCTCAAGTTGACAATACCTAAAACTACAGCTTTAGGTAGTCAAAATGAGGACTTTAGGTCATCATCCTGATGACCTAAGTCATCAGTATGACAACTCTGTACTGTCAGTATTGTCATACTGATGACTCAGGTCGTAGTTTTAGGTATCGTCAACTGGAGGACCTAAAGTCATCACTGCTGACTAGTTTTGGATCTTTCAGGTTTTCAGTGTAGTAGTCTTTATTGACTGAAAATCGCTCAAGCTTCACAGGTGACAAACAGGCTTCATGATAGCCGGTGACACATTATCTTTGTTGTTCTACTCTGAGTATTTACATTATATAGTGTACTGTGGGACTAATTTTGCATATGTCCTGAACATCATATGTAAACAATTACATACAGAGCAGCAGATTGGAAGGAATGCGGTGTTAAGCATTCTATTATGGTCGGCAGTGCCATTCACATTGGAAAACCTGGGGCAATAGGGAATACTCTCCACTGGACTAGTACTTGATAGGATCATTGGAGCACTGTGTCTGTAAATCACTGATGTTTATCTGTAAAGGTGAAATATGAATGCCAACAAAAATAAGGCATGATTTAAACACTATGCAATATAATCTAATGTAATATTTCCCCACATAAAAGGCATAACCCAACTTTTGTAGCTTACACCAGGGGTCCATCCCCGCATGTACGTAATGGTATACGCTTAGAGAAATAGACCTAATGCATTTCAAAATAAATAACATGCAAAGTATGAGTATATTGATATCCTTACTTTGTCCCTATGGAATTTTGTGAATTGAACCGCAATGGCTCATGACTAATGAGTCCTAATGTCACCTTCACTAGTCCTAACTGGCCCGGCAATTACCCTGATAATATTCAGTGCTTCTGTAACATCACAGTGCAAGAAAAAAATGCTATAGAATTGAAGTTCCTTGACTTTGAGTTGGAGTCTGCTCACCCCACTGAAGGCTGCTTTGCTAGATACGTTGTGATCATAAGTGATGCAGATAAAACTTATGGTCCGTGAGTATTTTATTGATGATAGACAAAAGCATAGACAAACCTGTTGAGGCAATATCTACAAGGCTTTCATATTCATTTACAGGTAGAAAAAAATTCTATCCTTTGAAAAAAGTGTTTGCTTGCCACTATGTTAGAAAAAAACAAAAAGAAAACAACAACAACAAAACATGATATCAATCACTTATAATGCATGTATGATGTACTGTTATGGCACACTTGATTCTAAACTCACAGCACATAGATGCCAGAATAGAATATTAATACACATTTCCGAAGTCATTCCATACAGATAGTTATATGAAACTGTATGATTGATTTGGTGATGCTCACATATCCTTTTGCAGATATTGCAGTACTGAGGTACGTCAAAAGATAATAAGTGAGACCAATAAACTTAAGGTCATATTCAGGTCAGATAAAGCTTTCAATTTCCATGGATTCAAGGCCACATACAAGGAGATCCACCAAGCCCCTGAACCCACCATTACTTCAACCACTGTCAATCCACCAACCACCAGGTGAGTAACTGCCTTACATGAAAGGCATACTTTGCATATAATGGTAAAGGAGACAGATGATTAGTTTGAGCCGACCGTTTCTTCACAAGCACTTCCTGCCCGTTCAGCACGAGGCCAATAGGCCGAGTGCAGAGCAGGCAGGAAGCACGAGTGAAGAAACAGGAGGCTCAAACTAATCAGAGTTCATCTTTACATTTATGTCAAGGTGTTTGGGTGTATATTTAAATAGACAAAAACTCACATTTAATAAGGTTCTCCTACATTGTTTTGATGCGACCGTAGCCATCTTGAATTCGAAAAGTGCAGTGCGCATGCGCAGTGGGTCTATGACGCAATTGTGCGGATTTGGCGCTGGTTTTTCAATGCAGGGGTGCAATATGGTGGTTTAGTGAATTGTCAATGGGGCATCAATATTCACCTTTACAATACAGGCACACCTTCAGCTACCAATGAACGTATCTATAGACAGCTCCTGATATAGGGCAATTCAGGTGGGCATCTAAGACAGTTGAAAATATAGCTTTTCTACCTATGGAATTCATGTTTCATGTATAAACAGATACTTCTTCCATAAAAAAAATGACATCAATCAAACATCCTTCCTAGGTATCCTCCAAATGTGAATTGCGGAACTGAGCAGATCGGCAACTCTGGCTACATCAGTAGTCCGAGGTTCCCTGGAAACTACCCAAACAATGCTGACTGTGCCTTCTTTATAGAGCTGGAGCCTAATACCACTGGTGCTATCAAACTCAAGTTTCTTACCTTTGAAGTACAGAGCTCTGAAAACTGCACAACCGATTCTCTCAAGGTGGGCAGTAACAAAGATTGGGCTGGGTATAAAAAAGGAAGAGAATTTAAAAGTAAACCTTTCCAACCTCATTTACATGTCGTTATTTACTCATAATAACCATGGAAACAATATGATGAAGGTCAAAAGATGTCACTCCAAATATATCAAATCAGGGAATATGTACTTGGATGATTGATAAATGATAGGGAGAATGGCAATGCACCAGTGATAAACAGCCTTGAGGCAAAGGGCCCATCATACCATCATCACTCGTCATAAGGCTAACTTTTAACCTTTAATTAATGATGATACCAGATACATGATGGGAAAGATGGCTATGCCCCAGTGATGGCCAACCTTTGTGGAAAAGAACCTTTCAAACAATTCAATACAAGTGGTAAGGCTGTCTATCTTCACTTTGCTACTGCTGTTGCCATTACCACCCTTGGCTTCAACATCACATGGGAGCGTAAGTATATTCATGGTGTTTTATTGTACAAAACTGGTACTGCCCATCAGGACTCTACAAATCAAGTCTGCAAAGGTGTGCAGAGGAGGTCCCATGTGATCAAAGAGAAATGTGGTCAGTTTTCCACAAAGTTCCAATATCTTTAGTTTTCAAACTTTAAAAGTAAATTGTGAATTTTCAAAAATGACAAGTAGATTACCATTTTTATTGTGTGCCCAGTTGACAGAAGTTTACAAAGAGCAATTGTAGATCTATGCATATATAATCTATTTCAAACAGGAGCTACCTGTGAGGAGACAGATGGTATGTGTGATAAATCCTGTCAGTATGGAGAACTGAAAGATCAGCGGGGCACATGTAAAGGCTCCACAATGAAGTGATGCAAACCTCCTCCCACTACTACCATTACTACTCGTACTACCTCTCCTGACAAAGTCGTCCACAATTACCACTACTACTCCTCTCACCAGGAGGCTATTGTGAAAAGAATCGGAATCGGATTCTCACTGACGTAACTCACCTTCCAGTTCCTGGCTGTTCTGCTGCTCAGAACAAACTTCTTACCTTACACTCAGAATCAATCCTCTTAATGTGAGTCATACTGGAAAGCATTCCCCAATTCATGAAAACTTAAGAATCCATTCTGTAACCTATTACCTTGCTGCAAAACAGGGGAGAAGTTATTGCTTGGGGGTAGTCAGTTCCCATTTGGGAATAGCACCTCCGACAGAATTGAATTCCTGTCCTTTCGCAACACCCTCCTGTAGGGCTCTCTCCACAACATCTCCCACTCCCACCTGTAGCGTTGTCCCCACATCTCCCCCAAGCACCCCTCCTTCCACTACTCTTTCTCAGAGTAAGTATTGATTTACTTCACTATTATGTGCTCCATCATCATTTACAGTTGAAATTTGTGTAAGATTAAGGTATTACTTTAGTCTGTATGTTAATTCAAAAAAAGGAAAAGAGAAAACAAATGAATGCATTTCAATGGTATTAATGATTCAAAAGTACCCTCCTAATTCCTGTCTTGATGCCATTTTGTAATTTGCAGGAATGTTGCCTAATTTGGAGCCCTATTGTGACTGTAATTGTGATTATGCTGTTATAAAAATGTCTGTGGATTGAGTATAATTCAGAAAACCTCCTTGGAGCCAGATTTCTTGCAAATCCTCCAGACCAAGCTCCGCAGAGGTTTTCCATTACAAATTTATACCTGTGCATACCAAGTATGTGATTTCAAATAATTACACCCCATTCCAAGAATTAGATTATTAATTACTCCCTGTTTTGAAGTATTGCTTCTTAGGCACACACTGTGGCAAGCGTTTCATCAATGATGAGGAGATGTGATACATCCTTGGTGGTATTGAAGCAAAGCCAAACTCCTGGCCCTGGATGCTGTCTTTACATACAAGTACAGGGCATTTCTGTGGTGCCACATTACTGTCTGATGAGTGGGCTGTCACAAGTGCCCGCTCTGTTTATGAGTAAGACTATTTTTTAGCTATAGGCTAAGGCAAGAATTAGCCCTGGTGTATATAGAGATATATAGCTAGATTCCAACTAGATGTGGCTACTGTGTATAATGATGTAAGAGGCAAATTTATAGATTCCATAAAACAGAAAGATTTCTCTATATAATGGAGTAATGGGTGTAGTTAATAATGACTTTTAAACAAATACACCATGTTCAGGTACAAAAATAGCGGAGTGTTTCAAATCCAATCCAATCATCATCAGGGTTATCTCAAACAGCTTGCACCCCATACTATAAGTTATCCCCTGATATATGAATCACCCTCATGCAGTCTTGATGTCGTAACTGTCGTTGCTGGAGAACATGATCGCGTAGTTACAAGTGGTGATGAAGTCTCTGTTAAGACGTCAAAAATAATTGTGGTATGTCAAGTAAAATTATCATGCAATTTATCTGATTAGATTATTGTCAGTGACAATGCATTATACCCTGAGCAATACTGTATTTTATACATAAATGAGTTGTTCTAGGGCTGCAATCGGTAGAGCCAAATACACCCCACGCTCACTTAAGGAGTGCAAGAAACAAAAACAAGTCACTGATAAAACAGGCAGATTCCACCTCATTTTGTAATCAGCCCAAAAGGTGTACACAAGAGGGCTATATCCCCTAAACAGATATAAACGATTGACTCTGAATGTTTACAAGAACAAAACAGAGTTCTAGTAGCATCAATGTGAATGAACATGTTACACTGTGTGTATTCTAGCAACACAGTGAACAAATAAGAAGCACCATAATGTATGGTGAAAAACAATTGGATATGTTCCTCTTGTATCAAATATGTAGCCTTGTAGTTAAAATAATGTGTACATATGTGCATATATGCTAAATTTCTCTAATTCATAATTCATAATCGTTCCAATTGACTTTTTCAAGGTTAAACCAGACAACCACATTAAAGCATCAATGCATTATTACAATGACATTGCCCTGTTGAAGCTGTCAAAAAAGCTAAAGCTTGGTGCAGAGATCTTCCCAGCCTGCTTCCCACCAGAGGATATGGAGTTTTGGCCAGATGACAACTGCTACATTACTGATAAAGAGTATGTATGATGCAGGGAATGCAATGACTGAAAACTGTTTTTTTAAGATCAATGACAAAACTGAATGTATAATTTGTGAGGCTGTCCTATTTTGAATATTGGGAGACTATATGTCAGAAGATGATAAACATTTCATTGATTTGGCAAAAGTAATCATGCAGTATAAGTTTATAATTCTCTTAACAGGAACAATTGAAAGCACTGTGCTAAATAAACAAGAAATTTCAGTCACATCCCAAACCTCATGTCGCTATAGATATCTGATGGATACCCAGATCTGTGCTGGATCTGGTCCTACTACTGCATGGCATGTAGCTGAAAGTTTCATGTGAATGTTTGTAAACATGCTCAAGTCCAACCCATATTATAGACAGAGGGTTCAACATGCCATGTATGAGCTGATTATGGGGCCCAATTTACAATTTGATTTTTGTATTGTATAGACACACACCTAGCCCAAAGGTTGGTGTAGTCTTCAAGAAAATTCTAGAATATGATTTCTTTATAGGATTCCCAAATGATATTGGCTCATGCACTGGGTATTCTGTGATAGTGGATCAACAAGGGAATAGGGAGCCCCAATAGAACTTCAAATAGAGTACTTCTGAATTGTTTGGCTGAAACTGTGATTGTCCAGTGAGGGACAAAGTATTTTCCTTTTATAAATGTCTGATTCTTACATTTCTATTTCTTTTCTAAAGAGTGATGCTGGTGGACTCTTGGTCTGTAAAAAAGGTGATACATGGTTCCTTGCTGGATTGTCTTCTTTTTGGAATAAGAGATTATCAATACGCTATCCATCAGTATACACTTGTGTAACCAAGTACAAAACATGGGTCGATGAAAAGATCAAAGCCAATGGTGGGTACTAAATCATCCACATGCTTTGTGTACATATTGGAATAAACCATAAAACAAAGGCTCTTTTAGTTGGTTATATTTGTGTAGGATTTGTGGACCAATTCTTTTTATAACTCCAGATTAACTATATATATATATATATATATATATATATATATATATATATATATATATATATATATGGGCTTCTTCACCATTTAGTGTCAACCACCAGTTTTTAATAGGAATATGAGGTAAGAGTAGAGGGGATAACTCTACTTTTCTTTAGAGAGCGACTTAAATCAATAAACTCTAGCCTAAAAATGAAAATATTAAAAACATTTTTGAGCCCCCTAAACATCTTATGAGGGGGGAAGGGGAATTGAATTTATAGCCATGGTTGAGACTTTATGAAACAATTTGCTCTGTCCAGTTCTTTGTACTACTTTATACCACGATTTCGGCACTTCCGGTGGGTTTATATGCAGTTTAGCCGTGCATTATTCTGCATATACCACCCATGTGCATTTTTGAAATTTTTGGTATATACTTTTTCGGGGTCAAGTTGGACTTAGAATAATTTTGGAAATGTGTGGCAGATATACAAATTCAATCTGGCCATGTTCCATTGTGAAAAATCGTCCTAACTCGTATGAGGATCGAACCCCGGCCGCAGTGGTGGTAGGCGAAGGGCTTAGCCATAGCGCCACACTGAACGGTGATGAAACTCAATGCGAAAATAAATAAGTTCTAACCTGCTATGTTTCCAGTCAGTTTTCGTAACATGTTATAATATTAAAATCCCAAGAAGTTTTCGATCCATAGAAGAGGAATGCGTGGTAATTTTCTCCATTTTCTTCGATATAAATAAGAATCCATTGCTTTTTCGATCGTACGCGAGTCGCGGCCCGGTTCGCTCTGTGCGAAGCCATTGTTTTTCTTCCTTGACCTATATCTACATCCGGGCCACTGGCACTGACACACTTTCGCCGGACAAGGAGGCGGGTGGGAATGGCCGGACCGCGACTCACGTACGTTGGGAAAATCAATGGATTCTTATTTATATCGAAGAAAATGGAGAAAATTAGCACGCATTCCTCTTCTATGGATCGAAAACTTCTTGGGATTTCAATATTATAACATGTCATGGTTGGATTCCATACGAAAAGTGAGTGTGAACACGGCGGTACCTCTGCCGGCAAGGAACAAAAACAATGGCTTCGCGCAGAGCGCTGACCCGGGCCGTATCGCTTGCTTTTACAAAATGTCTTCACCTGGCTATATTCTTTGGATTTCAGGTAAGAAATTGATACAAAATGGAGGAAATGGTGGTATAAACCTATTAGGTGATGCATATCGGGGCCCCACGGGCTGTATATGCTGTATATACCCTCCGCGGCTCAGGTATATACAGCATATACAGCCCTAGGGCCCCGATATGCATCATCTATTAGCTTAGTATTACTTCTAAATGGGCTTAGATTAGTCTTCATATATCCCCAAAGGCAGCTGCTAATTTTTAACTGTGGGGACCATCCGCCACAACACATAGACACACTTTGTATATGCTGCATGAATACTATGTATAGGATGAATGCCGTGACAGTCTCCAGAACAGATTGTCACTGTGTTACAGGTCTGACAGGCTAACAGCATAATTATGCAGGACCTTTTGGTGAGGTGACAAAGATGTTTCCACTAGTTCTGGGGCAGTGGTGAATGTGGGGTCACACCTCTCTCCATGAGAAATATCATATGACTAGTGGTATATAGAGAGTAAGAATATCAAGCTCTTATTAGTGCTATTCCAGTTATCACTTGTTTATTCAGCTTAGGCAGAACATGTTATGTATCAGTAATACAAATGTTAATTTGCACACAATAATAATAATAATAATAATAATAATAATAATAATAATAATAATAATAATAATAATAATAATAATAATAATAATAATAATAATAATAATAATAATAATAATAATAATAATAATAATAATAATAATAATAATAATAATAATAATAATAATAATAATAATACACTGTCCAGTATGGTCCTAGGTGGGTTTCCACACCTAGCTCCTGACCTGCTGCTTAGAGGGATAATATAATTGTGTAACTTTACCCTCTGGTAGTTGACTGGTGAAGATAGCCTCTGGCCACTAGAGGGGGTAGTCCTATGCCTGTCTGGCATAGTCTAACCCAGCATAGTACAGAGCTATAGCAGGCAGTAGGAGAGCTGAACTGGAGATGTTACCTCAGTGGTGGTTCTGGAGATTCTGATTTCTAGAGGTGCTTGCCAGGTGTATAAGTACCACTTCCTGGCTTGGCCCCTCAGACTGACTGGAGCCAGTGGCATCTGCCTTAGTCTGTGGTTGTTTGAGGGAGGTCTTTCAGACCCTCATAACTTGGTCGTTTCTGCATCTATAACCTCCATATTGCGCATGCGTGGAGTAAAATATGTTAGATTTTCACTCCCCGCTTTCTGGGTGCATACCTTGCGCCAGTTTGTCTGTGGCGCACTCAAAGGTTGAAACAGTCCCGGTTGCATAACTTCCTTAATAATGGAAGTTGGGCATTGATCTTGGGCTCATTTTGACCATCTTATTATGGCGGTTACATAACTGCTTCATATTTGACCTGGGTTGCTCTGGAGCGACGCTAGATCGACCAGAAGTTTATGGCGTCGTTACTTATGTAACCTATTGTTCAGTCTTTGGTTCTCAGACACCCGTGACAGTGTCAGTGGTGCTCAGCCACTCATGACGGCCAGTTGCATTGTTTGTGCTCAGTGTACCATTAGGTCGGTATGCTTTGACCATTAAATCATTATATTGTGCAGTGGACCATGAGGTCGATTCCTTTGGTCTTATAACTTATGTATATTTGACATAGCTGGTGTTCAGTGGACCGTGGACGCTCATGTTTTTTGAAGTTTTAACACTGTTTATTGGCTAATGGAAGCACTACCTAAGTAGTTGTTACATTCAGTTGCCAGTTACGAATTGTATCACATATTCCAGGTACAGGGTACAATCTATGATATACAGGTGGTTTCCATGAACTTATTGCATCATGTGGACATTCAGTGTATTAATGCCTCATATTTTAATGCATTTATACAATCATATGTTAAGATTATTGGAATAATAAAATGGTACGTCATATATTCATGTCGAAAACTACAAGCAGGTCAAAATTTTCACATTTACATATCTTTTGATGATACAATGTAGGGCTGAAACACACAATTCATATTTGAAGTAATAACTACTTCAAAACTTTTCAGATTATAGAAAAGCATTGCTTAATTTCATTGACCAGTATTTTGTGCCATTTCATACCGGATACATTGCCAAAAATGGTTTTAAAATAAGAACAATGGAAAAAGGGAGCCTTGATATGTACCCCTTTACAGTGTTGATCATTGTGTGCCTTTTAAGTCCTGGGTGCCTACATCTAATCAAGTGTTTGACTGAAGCCATAACTTTGTAACATATATGTGAACTACAGTTCATGTATTAATGAATACTTAACCCTTACATATCCATTCCCTTTCTCTATGGTCTGTAAGAAAGGCGATAAGTGGTTCCTTGCTGGAGTATCTTCTTTTTAGAATGGAAGATGTCTAGAATAAACCCAATACCCCTCAGTGGCTCTTAAGTCATCCCCATGATATTCTCGGGCTAAAACAATCCCAGACCTTGATTTATAAGCTACATTTTTAAATAAAAATTGGTGTGCACTGGATATCCAGGGTTCAATAAGCCAACACTGAGAAAATATTGTTACTCACATGAGTCTAGATCCAAATCCAGAGTATCATCCAAGGATCAGTCTCAGGATCTGCCTGAGTATCATCCAAGGATCAGGCTGAGTCTCAAATCATACTCATTTTGGCGACGTTGCCTGAGTCTGGATCTAGACTCATGTGAGTAACAATATTTTCTCAGTGAACCAGGGTAACAGGTGGCCTGTTAGGACTATATATGAGTATGTTTTTGTAGCCTTCTGTCTCGCACATAATAAAACATCCAGATTTAAGAGCTGCATTTTCCTCTCTTTTAAGTTGAATATAAGGTGTTGCCTTACACTTTTCAGCCACTGATTCACCTAATAATCAGTGGTCATTGTGCTGTGCCCACTGGGATGTTGATACTTTGTAACCTACACAGATAACTGGTCCCCCCCGAGTCTTATGGCCACCTGGTGCACTAGGTGTATCTCACATGTCCTCTGAGGCCTCTTATCCCTTTAAGGGTCAGCAATGCGTTAATGCATCATGCCAATTGGTTGACATGATGCTTGAATGCAACCCTGGCAAGGCAAGTAACTCAGGGCTATATTCAAGCATCACGACAACCTTATGGGATACACTCTCGGAGGGTCAGTATGATGCTATAATAAAGTCCTGGCAAGCAGCCTCACCAGCACTTTAGTGGTGTAGCATGCCGTCCCATGGGCATAATTCACTCCTGCATCAGCAGCAAGTAAAAGGTTAAATGACTTGTTGAATGTGTATTGGGATGATTGCATATATTTATGTCAGAGCAGAACATACTTGTTATACACAGAACCTGATAAGGCTCCAACATGAGAAGACTGCCCGGTATCATCCTGATTCTTGCTGCAGCATATGGTTTGTTGAATTATACTCTACATTCCAGGATTATGGTTATCCAGAACTTTTTGGATTAAATTGATAGTTCTTTACTATTTGCATACTTTTTCTTGTATTCTGATTATCTTTTGTAAATGTTTGATAATGATTCCCTTCATTCAGATAATGCCTGTTTATATGATCTATATTGATGTTCTGCACACCAGCGGTTCTTGGTCTAAAGATTGAATTTATGTTTCAATACAAGGAAAATACTAATTCAATGTTGTGACATCTGTGAAAAGGGCAAAAACAATGGGGTGAGAAGTAGGAAAAGTTTACTGGTTATGATAATATAAACCGTTTAAAATTAGGGGAAAGTAAACAAAATCAATATCTATTTTTTCATCTATTTTATATAAAATCTAGTGTCTGCTCAAGACTGTGGCGACATATGCCTAAAGGGTCCCAGTGGCACACTTACCAGTCCCGACTGGCCAAAGAGCTACCCAGATGACTGCAAGTGTACCTGGACCATTACTGTTGGAGAAGGCAACACCATAGACCTGGTGTTCCTTGACTTTGCACTAGCGCCGGCTGACCCTGATAATGGCTGCATTGACTTTGTCAAAGTTGTTGATAGAGATAAGACGTACGGCCCGTGAGTGTACCCATGTGAATTCAGTGAACTGTACATACATACTTGTGTAGTCAAAAACATGATTAGTAAAAATTATATCAATTCAGGAAGTGGTCAGCAAAGCTTTCCTAAAAAATCATGATTAATCATGTCGTCCTGACCAGAAAATCATGGCAATAACTAAAAGTGTTTTCTTGGTGATGGCAAATTCTGTGCAGTGTCTGAAAATTGGCATCTTCTAAAAAAAAAAGAAAGGTGAGAAAATTTGTGGGAGTGCCTTGCTGACAAGCTCTCGGACTAAACACACTACTTGGCCTTTATCAAACTAAAGGTCACATACAAATCTGAATATGGCAAGTATGATCTTTGATGATTATTTGTAAAACCTCACCTATCAACTGAATTTTTTGGTGATTTTTTATTTCATACAAGCCAAATCTTCCTCCAGAAACGCAATTTTGGTTTTTGCTTGAGGTTTTGATACGATAAAATAAAGAGAAAATTAAATTAAAATATTTTTCCTACAAGCCAAATTATTTCCCTCGAGCCAGATTTTTTTTTGCAATTTACAATTTATTTAGATGATCCCTTAACCACATTTACCAGAGCTAACTGACTCATTGTTATAAAAGTTGGTATATATGGTGCAATTCAGTGAGCGATGTTCACCAGCCTGCGAACCAATAAATTCAAAAACTCAATATTACTTTATGCCACTTTTATTTATTGATAGCCCTATATCTTGGCTTATTAGAAAGGTTGATTCAAGTCACCAACTCCAAACGGGTCAGTTTTTATAGCCCGCAGCGTAAAACCATATATTTTTAACCTCACGTACGTAACGTTTTTATTCAGACAGTCATTAAAGCTATTAAATATCATGCTATCTACATCATATTTCATGTCCATAATGGTACAATATATGTCTTTAAGTGTAGTGAAAATCAAATCCCTCAGTCAATAACTTCTTTTGTCACACTTCATCGCCAACTTTGTAGATTATCGAAATTTTTTAAAATGTAGATTAGTATTCTTAACTTTACCCTCATACCTTCAAAAAAGACTAAATCTGTCTGAAAATGAATCTCCACCATCTAGAATGTTCATACTTTCAAGATATGTTGCTCTTTTGCAACAATATTCGATATGGCCGGTATGGTCCAAATTTGCGTGGACCCTTCCGAATGCCGAAAAAACGTTACGGACGTGAGGTTTTCGGTAGAACTTTCCAAGTCCACCTGAGCAGTACGTATAAACATCACAGATCACCTTCATCACTTTATCTTGTACAGAATGATTTAAATTGCTATTTTAAAGCCATATCCAGACACTTTGAGTGTATTATGGGTCATTATGACTGCTCGGAAAAAAAATTCTCCCAATTTTGCAACACTTCCAACATTGAGTGGGAGTCCAGTCCTACCTAAATACAGACTAGGGTAACTCAAATACTCTTTTTATACAAGGCACATATCTCTATTAATAATTGCAAACAGGAGAATTAATATACAACATCAATCAGGACCATATTGTTCATTCTACTATGACATGTCTAAAACACCCGAAAACGTTACGGACGTGAGGTTTTCGGTAGAACTTTCCAAGTCCACCTGAGCAGTACGTATAAACATCACAGATCACCTTCATCACTTTATCTTGTACAGAATGATTTAAATTGCTATTTTAAAGCCATATCCAGACACTTTGAGTGTATTATGGGTCATTATGACTGCTCGGAAAAAAAATTCTCTCAATTTTGCAACACTTCCAACATTGAGTGGGAGTCCAGTCCTACCTAAATACAGACTAGGGTAACTCAAATACTCTTTTTATACAAGGCACATATCTCTATTAATAATTGCAAACAGGAGAATTAATATACAACATCAATCAGGACCATATTGTTCATTCTACTATGACATGTCTAAAACACCCGAAAACGTTACGGACGTGAGGTTTTCGGTAGAACTTTCCAAGTCCACCTGAGCAGTACGTATAAACATCACAGATCACCTTCATCACTTTATCTTGTACAGAATGATTTAAATTGCTATTTTAAAGCCATATCCAGACACTTTGAGTGTATTATGGGTCATTATGACTGCTCGGAAAAAAAATTCTCCCAATTTTGCAACACTTCCAACATTGAGTGGGAGTCCAGTCCTACCTAAATACAGACTAGGGTAACTCAAATACTCTTTTTATACAAGGCACATATCTCTATTAATAATTGCAAACAGGAGAATTAATATACAACATCAATCAGGACCATATTGTTCATTCTACTATGACATGTCTAAAACACCCGAAAACGTTACGGACGTGAGGTTTTCGGTAGAACTTTCCAAGTCCACCTGAGCAGTACGTATAAACATCACAGATCACCTTCATCACTTTATCTTGTACAGAATGATTTAAATTGCTATTTTAAAGCCATATCCAGACACTTTGAGTGTATTATGGGTCATTATGACTGCTCGGAAAAAAAATTCTCTCAATTTTGCAACACTTCCAACATTGAGCGGGAGTCCAGTCCTACCTAAATACAGACTAGGGTAACTCAAATACTCTTTTTATACAAGGCACATATCTCTATTAATAATTGCAAACAGGAGAATTAATATACAACATCAATCAGGACCATATTGTTCATTCTACTATGACATGTCTAAAACACCCGAAAACGTTACGGACGTGAGGTTTTCGGTAGAACTTTCCAAGTCCACCTGAGCAGTACGTATAAACATCACAGATCACCTTCATCACTTTATCTTGTACAGAATGATTTAAATTGCTATTTTAAAGCCATATCCAGACACTTTGAGTGTATTATGGGTCATTATGACTGCTCGGAAAATAAATTCTCTCAATTTTGCAACACTTCCAACATTGAGCGGGAGTCCAGTCCTACCTAAATACAGACTAGGGTAACTCAAATACTCTTTTTATACAAGGCACATATCTCTATTAATAATTGCAAACAGGAGAATTAATATACAACATCAATCAGGACCATATTGTTCATTCTACTATGACATGTCTAAAACACCCGAAAACGTTACGGACGTGAGGTTTTCGGTAGAACTTTCCAAGTCCACCTGAGCAGTACGTATAAACATCACAGATCACCTTCATCACTTTATCTTGTACAGAATGATTTAAATTGCTATTTTAAAGCCATATCCAGACACTTTGAGTGTATTATGGGTCATTATGACTGCTCGGAAAATAAATTCTCTCAATTTTGCAACACTTCCAACATTGAGCGGGAGTCCAGTCCTACCTAAATACAGACTAGGGTAACTCAAATACTCTTTTTATACAAGGCACATATCTCTATTAATAATTGCAAACAGGAGAATTAATATACAACATCAATCAGGACCATATTGTTCATTCTACTATGACATGTCTAAAACGTTACGTATGTGAGGTTTTCGATAGAATTCCAGAAATCATAGAACATCTGCATCATAAAAATACACTTGTGAACGACAGACAACTGATCTGGGAGAATGATGTGATATGAAGCATGACAGCCGGTTAGGAGGTCAAATCGTCGCGCTTCTTCTTTAGCTTCATGTTGGCAATTTTGATGGTGAGGCCTGCGATCTGGTATGAGACAGTGCGTGATGAGGTGCCAAACCTCTTTGGGGTATACTGTACCCTTCCCATGATGTCATCACTGTCCAGACACCAGACGTTCTTCTCCCGCGGCCAATGGAAGGCAGTAGCGTCCTTCTCGTGCCGCACCATCATGCTGACCTCATATCCGGCGTCATGCCTACATATCACTTTCCCCAAGTACCAGGTGTCCTCCTTGGGAATAGATTCATGCAGGAAGGGCACGGCGACAAAGTCACCATAGTCGTACTCCTCCTGCCATAGAATCTGGGCTTGTTCGATGGCCACGGGCTTTGGGTCGTCAAATCCTGGAGGGGACGTTGGTAGATCTGGTCGCACTCGCTTGTTGATTGGGACGGCGACGGCATTCTCCGCGGCACGCTTTCGTGCTGTGCACGGAGGGACATTCTCCTTGTTGGTTGTGGCAGCAGTAGGCACGCGTTCACTTCGAGTGCCCTTACGTGCCACAATTGGAGAGCCGTCCCTAGGGCGCTTGTTACACGCGACCGGATTGTAGTCAGGGTCCACCTGCTTTGGTGGGGGAGGAGTGGTGACATCCGCGACGTCCACCGTAGTAGGAGCACGGACGGGTCGGGTGTTTTTCCGCCGTGTGCCTCGTGTCTGCTTTGGTGGGGGAGAGTCCTTCTTGGTGAACTTGAGTTGATGTGTCACCCATCCCGGACATCCACGTTTGGACTCACAGGTTTCATGGTCCCAGCAGCAGCTACCAAAGCAAGATGTGTCACGGACAGCGAGTGACTTTCCAGCTTCGGCAGGGACAGCAGCATGGACCTGCATGGTGCCCTTCACTGCCTTGTCTGCTTTTGCTGAGACCATGGTAAGGCGGGCGGCAGCGATGTCTACAACTGGAACGCAGACGTAGTGGACAAGGCTGTCGAGTTGGTTTCCCTCGTCGACGAACTCTGCTGCGTTCCTGATAAGGTGTTTCCTGGCAACGAGGTTGTCTGCATTACGCTTTGCAGCAGCGCCGACCCCGTCACAGGGACCTTTACCATGGCCCGCCTCAAAGTAAGTCCAAGTCGCTTGGAGACCGCCAAGTAGCTCTTTGTGGCGTACCAGCAACGAGAACACTGAAATGTTCCGGTACTGGCTAGAGGGAGAGTCCGATGCGTAGTGGACCATCCTGACCTCGGGCAGGTTTTCACGGAGGAACACTGCCAGGACTTGTAGAAAGGCCAGGATGGCACCAGTGTCATGTTTCCTGTCGTCAGTACAGAGCGCCAGAGAGTGGTGTTTGGTGGTACCAGTGGGTTCATCTCTATAGTGGATGACTGCAGGGTGTAGCGTCACCGGCTCCTTGGAGTAGTACACACTCTGTGGCGACTCGGGGTATGTTACGAGCCAGTTTTCGGCAAAGTCCATCTGGATCGTAACTTCCACTGAAGACAGGGTCTCCCTCAGCTGTCGCATGACGCGGTGTTGGTTACGAGCACGGGACACATGTTCAGCCATGGTGCCAAAATCATCTGTGAGGTTTTGGATGAATTCAGCTCTAGGCTCTGCCTCAACAACATGTGGGCGGAGCTTCATCACTGTTTTGTTGTCCTTCCCATATACAACAGCCTGATGGATCCACGTCATGTACTTGATGGTCTCCTTGCGCACCTCGGTGTTCAATCTGTGTGTAAACTGCTCTAAGGTGGTAGATGTCACAAGGTCGTCCGGACAGTCATTTATGCCAGCAGCTCGGAGCCTGAGCACAAAGTTCTGGTGCTTTTCGCACAGGCACTCATTGACGGGCTGGTCTTCGATTATGACAAACCATGGCCGTGCCTGTCTGATTTTGTAGAATGTTGTGCGGCCAATGGTCAGGTCAGGGTTGGCTTCATTGTACTTGTCTGCGAGTACATGCACAAAGTCCCGCAGATTCCTCTTTTGGTGCTGAATGCCGTTGACTGTCTTATAGTCCTTTTTCCCTGCCAGCATGGTGGAGTTCTCTGGGTCTGACAAGAACTCCACCACGCGCCTGACCTTTGCCTCTTGGTCCACCAAACGCTTGTTAGGTTTGTCCACAGGGGCTTTGGCAACAGTGCGTTTATCAACCCCCATAATCCCTGCCAAGTCCTTAGCATTTTCCTTACGGACTTCGAGTGGCAGTGCTTGGCGGAGGAGGTTAATCTTGGCACGGCTGTCCAACTGTGTGATGCCCTGCAGCAAAACGTCACAGACAACTGGCTGAGCTGAAGTGTGGGGTAGTTCGCCGTCGGTTGCAACGCGCTCCTCCATGTGCGCTACAGCCGGGGGTAGTTCGTCGTCCGGTGCAACACCCTCCTCCATGTGCGCTACAGCCGGGGGTAGTTCGCCGTCCGGTGCAACACGCTTATCACTGTGTGCAACACCGGGGGTGTGAGTGGCCTTGGCAATCTGGGTGCGCAGTTTCACCACCTCCCGTTCGGCTTCCTCCGCCCGCCTTCCGAGCAACCGTTTCTGGTAGTTGCGCCGGTTTGTTCTTGGGGTTGTAGTTTTACGTGATGTATACTTCAGGTTTGGTGGGGTGTTCTGGGTCGTTTCGGGGGGCGGTCCTGGGGTTGTCATCTCACCAATCCATATGCGTGGGCTGGAAGGTATAGAGTACATGTTAGTGATAAATCATGGCATATTGAAAGGATGAAGTCAATTCAAGCAGTCTGATTATTTCATGCACTGTTACACTGTCAATATCTTTCTAATCAAAGAAATATACTCTACAGTTGAAAACCTCACATACGTAACGAAACCTCACATACATAACGAAACCTCACATACGTAACGAAACCTCACATACGTAACATTTTGAAACAATTGAACTCATTTAACAGGTAGGTAATTAAACATGCAACTATTAAACATGCTTTCCAACTATTTACTAGAACTATGGATAGTTACATTTCACTTATCACTGGCATTTTTACGGATGGTCTTCCTGTAAATAATTGCAACATTTAAAAACATAAATTACTTTAAGGTTGATAAGTCAGAAATGCACAATTTTGATTTAAAATATATTATAATGCCAGCACTTCATTGGTGCATCAATCCCATAAGACCAGCATGATGCATCAATGTAGCAAGGGCAATTTTATAATACTTACACTATCTCCTCCATCAGGGGCAGGTTGTGAGGCGGTGGAGGAGAGGCATCGTGCGGCCGATGGCCGGTCGATCTGCCGCTGCTTCTCCGTTCCCGGGGGGCTGGGATTGCAGCCTGCCGGACCGGTCGTGTACGGGCGCATGCGCCCTCATCCTCCACACCTGCGTCTGCTGCCTTGGCTGCGGCGGGGACCGTGGGTGCCTCCTCATCCTCTGATGACAGGAGTAGTGGGTTCTGCAGAGTATCCTGAAATGTAAAAAAATACATTAGGATAGCTTAAATACACCTAAACTACACAGGTTATGGAATATCTAGTTTCATGAATTCATTTAGATCAATTGTGCTATTTAAATCACAACATTTAAAAATGTATAGATTATGGAATATTTTGTTTCATCATGAAGTTGAATGAACATGAATCCTTTAAAATGACAAAGCATCCTTATTTCATAAATGATAATGCATATCAATCATTGAAGGCTGTCTTAATTCTCACTTACACCAGTAGTGTCCTTTTCCTTGTGGGTGCTCGACACCTGCTGGAACCGTGGGCGCCGGGTAGAACCGTGGGTGAAGAGCGCCACAGGCATGCGGGAGCCCCGGCCTTGGCTGGGTCGGCCCGCAGGCGTGGCGCTCGTCTTCCCACGGCCCTTCCCTTTACCCACGTTACCTGCAGGTGTCTTACTAACCCCTGTGGCCTGAGGAGTAGGTGCCTCTGCTGCTGGTCCTGTGGAGGAGCCCTCTCCAGGGTCAGTGGCAGGTGTCACTGGTCCTGCATAGGTGCCCTCAGTGCCAGGAAGGGTAACCACCCCCTGAAATGGAAAAGTAGCATTGAATACAAAATGAATGCAATGATAGCAAATGACATACCTGCATTGCTATTGAACTTTAAAAATATTCAATCAAGGAATTTATATACTTATTACCTTCTTAATCTCACATTACATAAATACATTACTATATCAGATAACAACAGATACAAATGTTGCAGATTAGGGAAATATAAACAAATAGTTACCCTTTCACGCCAGTACTTGGTCTTTTGACGTAGGGCGGCCTGTGCCCTCTTCTTGGCGGCGTTGGGATCACCCTCCTTCTTCAGTCTTTCACGCAGGTCCTTCTGCCTTTTCGCTTCATCAGCCTTATCCTGCACCTCCCCTTTCTGGGCTCTCACTTTGGCACGATGCTTCGCTGCCCGCTCGGCCGGGGTCATGGGGACCTTTTTCTTCTGGTCATCAACTCCATCATTGGGTGGCTTGTCACCGCCTGTCGCAGACATACTGCCAAACATAAGGACAAATTATTGAACAACCAAGGTGTGTAAGCTCAATGAAAAATACTTCTATATTAACAGAATATGTATGGATGATGATGACAAAGTAGGAGTAAAAAATTATGTATGGATAGAACAATAGACAGGTCATTACTGTCCAGTAGTTCAGCAGAACCCTAAAAATTGGCCACCATGAAAAATGTTGGGATTTTTTTTTTTCAGAATTGCTACAACCAACATCATTTAGGATGAGGGGCCCATAGGCGCATCTAATGGTGAATTTAAAATAGTCTGGGTGTGTCTGAGGTACATATAGCAATCAAAACGAACAAAACCTCACGTACGTAACGTTTTCAAATTTGTGTAGAACTTGCATAAAATAAGGTGGTAAGTGCTTTAATTCTGTCCAGCATATTAGGTATGGCCACTAGGGTGTACATTGTGAAGCAATTTAATGGAAAAAAGTGACATGGAGGTCTATAGGGCAACATATCTAGATAACGACTCACGTACGTAACGAAATTTGAGGAATGATGAAAAATAGTCATTGCTGGCAAAATACATACCAAATGTCAGGTTATATGAACTAGAATGATTGATTATAGATCTTGGGGCACATACACCATGGTAAAAACAGGTAATTATGCAAAATACTGCCATTTTGGGGGTCAGCAAGTAAAAAATTCAACAAAAAAATCAGCCCTGCCCCTCCAAACAAGCTGGGGGGTCATCCCAAAATATCCAAAGATGGTCTAATGCACCCTAGTAGCAATGGTAGACCCTAATTTCAACATATAACAATGATTTGGGGCTAAATATACAGCGTGAGTTGCTCAGCAGAGCCATTTCCACAACCTGGCGAAAACGTTACGTACGTGATAAAAACAAATAATCGAAGTTCAGGGAGGTCCGGGGCCCAAAAAAATGGCGTCAACCGGCCGAGATGGCAAGAGAATTTGACTGTGGTCGATTCTACGTCCACATACATCATTTCTGCGTATTATTTGCACAATCAAAGCCATCTACGGACACTCACATACGTAACAATCGATATTCCATCACACTTTCATGGGAATTACCTACCTTTTTTGT
Source organism: Acholoe squamosa (assembly GCA_949317995.1). Lineage (NCBI taxonomy): Eukaryota > Metazoa > Annelida > Polychaeta > Phyllodocida > Polynoidae > Acholoe > Acholoe squamosa. The sequence goes on along the minus strand of OX439041.1, from coordinate 78,207,683 downwards.
GGTTTTAGGAAGAAACAAGGACAAGTAAACTTCACTATTTGCAAGTTCGAGATCCTCTGAGCATGTTGCAAAAGTTCCCGGATGTGGGTCACTTCCGCCCGGTTAACAGGAAGCGTCTTCGTTTGGCGCCATAAATTTTCGTTACGTAGGTGAGGTTTGCCGCGAGCAAGACAAAGACACCCACTGTGGCCATACTACACGGTCTGTGGCTTTGATTTTTGCTTCAATTATTCCATTTATATTTAAATTAATCCAAAATAGACTAGAAATGAAGAATTATAAATTTATGTAGCAAGTAGACTTGTAAAAGTATACCTCACGTACGTAACATTGTCGGGAGTTGAATTTTGGTTTATGAGATCTAGCTCGTATCTGCGACAGACCAGCAGTTTTATTTATTTAACATCAGAACCCCCCTAGGGACCCTGTTGAACACAATTAATAGAGAAAGGGAGGATACATTTTTATTATGGTAGTTAGGGGCATAAAAAAAAAGTTACGTACGTGAGGTCGCTCATAGTTCCATATTATAAGACATGCGGGACAGAGGGTTGAGGCTGTGACATGACCAAAGCATTTTTGATAGATGGCTACGACCCCCCACCTATGTTTAAAGAGGTTTATGGCACTGTAACACTGTCTACCTTGATAAAATATTGGTGGGAAGGATGAAAAATTGGCAAAAAAAAGGCATTTTTGGTGTGTCATCCAACTTCAAGACTCTGTAACTCATCAAATTATAGGCCGATATACATAAATCTGCCCTCTGCTTGAAGCTCAAGATGTTTTCTATCAAATGTCATTAAAATAAGGAAGAATGGTAATCTACATTTTATACTGTAGCTCCCCAAAGCTAAATAATACCCAAAATAGGCCCATACATCGCTCAGTGAATCCCCCCATATAAGCAAAAATGGAATTGATATGGAGATCTGACTTTCACTGTAGATACTGTGGTAGAGATATTCGCAAGAAGATACAGAGCGAGTCAAACAAACTTCAGGTCATATTCAATTCAAACAAAAATCTTGACTACCGTGGGTTCAATGCATCATACAAGGAGATCCCAAAAGCCCCTGTCACCACCACTACTACCACCAATGTGCCACGGAAAACACCTACATCTGAACCAACGACCCGGTGAGTATTCATAGTTGTGTTCCTATTGAAGTGAATATTCAACTTACTGTGGAAATATCATGCCATTAGACCTTTAGATCTGTTTTTAGAGGCTTGCCTTTTGTATTGGATAATAGAGAGAAGCATTTGGTGAAAGGATGTCTCTGGGAGAAAGGTTTTCTTGAAATAATTTCATCTAATATTGAAGTACATATTATTTAATGAGGTGAAGGCACACAATACATCCAAAAGAAATAATGGGAACTTCTTTTCGTCAATTGAATGGTAAATTTGATCATTTGACACTCAATAGTAAATTTTACAATATCCATAATATTACATTTCACAAAATAAAGGATGCACAGTGTTTATTTTATTTGTCATAATGTTTTGATAAAGGTGATTTCAGTAGCCAGCAATATTGTCATTCTCAGATATCCACCAAATGTAAATTGTGGAACTGAGCAGATCGGCAACTCTGGCTTCATCAGTAGCCCCAAGTTTCCTGATAACTACCCAAACAATGCTGACTGTGCCTTCTTTATAGAGCTTGAACCAAACACCACTGGTGCTATCAAACTCAGGTTTCATAGCTTTGAGTTAGAGAGCTCTAAGAACTGCAAAGCTGACTCTCTTAAGGTAGACTATTTCTATGATATTCCCTTTAAAACATTACATAAGGGATTCTTTCAGTGTATTGAATTAGAGACCAGACTATAGGGCATTGAATCAAAGGCTGTTATTACCTCAAACTTGAGCAGAACCATTTGTGAGTAAGCTAGGTCGTCTGTATTATCATAGTGTATAATGTCCAAATCATGTGCAATAATATTGTATACACACAATATTGTTAACCTCAATGTGGCGAAAATTCCAGGTTCATGATGGAGGAAATGGTTATGCCCCAGTGATTGCCACCCTTTGTGGTAAAGAGCCAATCAAACCCATCATCACGAGTGGTACGGCTGTCTATCTCCACTTTGTCACTGATGTTGCCAATACTGCCAGTGGCTTTAACATCTCATGGGAGAGTGAGTAAATATATAGTTTTCTAACATAGAGTGCTGCTCCTGGAAGCTGTCCTTCACGTCTCTGTGTTATTAGAGGGCCACATTTATAATACCATGACTTATGTAGTTAGTATTCCCATCTATGCTGAAGCAAATAATGGTTCCAATAAAAGGCTGATGAGAACATTTTGAATTAATACTAATGCCTTCGGGACTAGGGGGCAACTACACCCCAGGGTATAGGTATATGAAGCACACTCCCCCCCTCCCCATCAGTGTACCCCCTGTTCACCAAACTGGCGGGAGGGGCCTCCCCAGCCCCAGGCCATCTTTAAAAGGGGTCTATGTCTTGCTTTTCTATCCTCTCTGAGTGTGGGTGGTGTCCATATGCGCAGGCACTGGCACATATTCGTTCCTTGAATCTCCTCTTTCCTGTCCCCTCTTTCTTACATGTGTCTAGTGTCCATATGCAAGGGCACAGGCACATGTATTCCTTTGTGACGTGATGTCTAATGTACTTTTTCCGCCATGAATATGACCTTAGCTGTCGGCTTGGCGTTAAACAACCATTACTCACTCACTCACTCCTCCAAACTGGCGGCAAAATCTGTGGCGCCATGTGACGATCTGTGGCCATATCTGTGACGTTCTTTAGCAGCGTGTAACCTAGCAACAGTGCTTGGCATAGCAATTGCAAACAATTTCAACTGTCTCCCAGCAGATTCTATCGGACAGTTGAATTTGACTTTTCTCTGGAATTACTGATCAGATTTTGATGCATGACATGGCAAATGGAAGGGATTTGTGGGTTCTATTCAGATCAATTAAGATCAACTAATTTCCCTAATGAATAACACTCGCGTGGGTACCATTACCTTTGAATGATGGTTCAATATGGCCGAAAATGCAGAAAAATGTAGTCTGACAGTTTGGAGTTTACAGGCTACTGTTTAACATAATACATACCTTTATTCACAATTGGATCTTTTTATTTCTTTGATTGGGAGAAGCTATATCATAGATGGCCCATCTCAAAATATTAAAAAGTTTTAAATTTTTGTGAAAAATCGAGTTAACTTGAAAAAAAAAGTACATGATTTTCAGTAGCCTCTTTTGGTTCATCTGTTCCTGGCAAGCACTGAAGGCTATTTTAATGAAGGGGGTACCAACAACAACGCAACCCCTTTTTATGTAATTAAAAGGGGAATGATTTTAACTTTTTTTGTGCGTATGAGTTAGAATGTATACAATCATGTACATATACCAGTAATATGAACATAATGATGTTTTAGACACCTCATTTTGGCTTTTTATTTTAAAGTTTTGTGTTGTTCGCTTTCAGGATTTTATGGTAGGAGACACAATCAATTTTCATTTCAAGTTTAGTGTCTTCTCAATGAATGTCATAAGTTGTTTAAACATAACAGTGTGTGAAACACGAAACAAACTTTTAGATAGGAAATCTTTAGTAGTTTAATCATCTACTAATTTTATAAGGGGCTACGTGTGAGGAGGCAGGAGGTGTGTGTGCTGAAACCTGTCAGTATGGAAAACTGGAAGATCAGCGAGGCACCTGTCAAGGTTCTTCCATGAAGTGCTGCAAACTTCCTCCTCCTCCCAGTAAGTTTTATTTGCAAGATGTGTGAACTTCCCCTTATTTATTCATTTTCAATCCCCATATTCTATATCTGCATCATATGATCCCCCCATATGCAAAAAAGAGAAATCAATGCATTCTAAGGATTGTCTTGAAGTCAGTCTTTAATTTGCTTGAAAAGTGCAGGCTTAATTCTTGAAAATAAACCATATATGCAATTTCTGTAGTGAAATGTTACTGTCAAGTAATTACTCAATGTTGAAACAATTGACCTTAGGCACAGACTGTGGCAAGCGTTTCATCACTGATGGGGAGATGCCATATATCCTTGATGGTGTTGAAACAAAGCCCAACTCCTGGCCCTGGATGCTGTCATTACAAACAAGTTCCACTACCAGGCATTTCTGTGGAGCCACACTACTGTCTGATGAATGGGCTGTCACTAGTGCCCGATGTGTCTTTGAGTAAGGGGATTATCAACAATAGATGAAGTCATGATTTGACCTGGTGTAAACATATATTTATTAGGCTATCAATACTGTTTACTACTGATATTGTAAGAGCCAAAACTACAAACTCAATTACACAGTGTAACATACTACCTATAGATATTTTTTTTTACAATCAGAGGGAAATGTTTATACTTCTTAAGAGGCGTAAGAACACACAAAGTATTGCAAAATATTTGCAATTATGATAAGGGTTATATCAATCAACTTTAACACCATACTTCCCTCATATATGAACTACCTTTAAATTAAGGCTTTGTCTCTCTCTTAGTCTTGATATTGTAATTGTCGTTGCTGGAGAACATGACCGTTCCGTTACAAGTGGTGATGAAGTCTCTATTAAGACGTCAGAAATTATTGTGGTATGTCCATGAAAAATTTCATTCTCACTTTACCTTATTAAACCAGTAGTCAGTGGCCAATCATTATAGCCTGAACAATACTACATATTTAGTATACACAATTTCAAAAGGTGCTGGAAATGGTGAACCTCTCAGGTAAATATACCCTCAGCTTACCCAACTGTGAATAGAACTCAGAAAGGATTGATGAGGTAAATATTTCATGGTGACTTTATGAAATTGCTAAGACAGCTGGGGAATATACAAAAACACAATTAAAACCAAACATGAGGCCTTGTCAGAGTTCTCATGGTACTAACCAAAGTGGGAAATATCTTGATACAATGTGGCAAAACACTAAGCAATGTGACAATGTCAATAAACAGTGGGGTGATGTCACTAAAGGGCCGCATCCAAATAAACAACTTATCATAATCATAGAGAAGAAATAGGATGTGTAGCAGTGGAGATATGTGTATATAGGCTTTTCTAAAAAGTTTCTAAATTTTTCTCTAGCATGAGGACTTTGTCAACAAAACACCATATTATAACGACATTGCCCTGTTGAAGCTATCAAAAAAGCTAAAACTTGGCCAGAAGGTATTCCCAGCCTGCTTGCCGCAGAAAGCGGATATGGACTTTTGGCCAGATGATGAGTGTTACGTTACTGGCTGGGGCCTAAACATGGGTAAGTATAATGTAAGCCATGCAAAAATGATAGAATTATGTAGAAAGTGAAATAGAAGACCTCACCTTTAGATGATTGCATACCTTCAGATGTGAAGAATATGGATATCTAAGGACATATTGAACCTCTCTTTTCCTTTTATATGGTCAATGGCAGACTGCATGGGCCTTAAAGAGCAAAGCGTGACTATGCGTGAATATGCAAACAATATTCATTTGCTTTCTGATCAATTTTGCTAATCAAAAACAAAAAAAAAACAAAAAAACAATGAGCATACACATCCAATCCTCTCTTCATAGGACCAGATGACAGCAATGTGCTAAACGAACGAGAGATTTCGCTGACTTCCCACATCATATGTCGCCAAAAATATCTTGTGGAGACCCAATTCTGTGCTGGTTCTGGTCCCACTACTGCCGCCTATGTACGTATTCATTTCAAACCTACTACCTAAATAGCCCACATATAAGGCACACCAAGACTTTATGGATCTGCTAGGAAATTTCAAAATGACTGAACTTTATTCAACTATTTGAGAAATCCCAAAACCCACCGGTAACTAACACTTCCACATAGAGCCTTAAACCACTTTTGAATTTATGGGAATCCCAAACCTTGAATCTTCCTGATGGTATAAGGTGCACTGGGGGCCATCCTCTCAACTAATATGTGCATTAGGTGCAGGATAATATGGTATCATAACAAAAACCCAATAAGGTAAATCTTCTTCAGATAAACTACTATTAGATTACAAATGGATTAATTGTATTTGAAGTAATTGGAGCACAAGATACTTATGAAAATATCATGAATGCTTAATTTTCAGCAAAGTTATTTCAGCAAAATCCAGAATCTGATTTCATCCTAAAATCCCAAAATGCAATAACTGTTTTTTTTTTCAGTAATAGTGAAGTAGCAATTGAAAGATGTACATCCTGTAGTTCCTCTTTTCCTTTTTAATCAACATATGCTATTTTTACACAGTACATCTAAATGAGTACTACTAAATTGTTTGGCTGAAGCCATAATTATCTACCCAAGTACCCTAACTCATTACTGAATTGTTTGGCTGGAGCTATAACTTTTTGTAAATAACAGGATTTATAAATGCGTGACGCTCAAAATGTATTTGTCTAGGGTGATGGAGGTGGCCCCTTGGTCTGCAAGAAAGGTGAGAATGGTTCCTGGCAGGAGTTTCCTCTTTTTGGACCAAGAGATTCTCAACCCGATTCCCTTCAGTGTACACACGTGTATCCAAGTACAAGACATGGGTCGATGAGAAGATCAAAGCCAACAGCTACTAAATCATCCCCTTGGTTGTCTTTTGGGCATGGCGTACATATATATAGGAATAAACAGAAAATTAATGATAAATGTTATTTTTTAATATTTTTACGGGCTCAGGTTCCCTATACCATGTGGATAAGCACCCAGGGGACAGTCATCAGGTAAGTATGATGCACCAATGATACAAATAGTTGCCAACATTTCATTAGAGCATCATGTGACAACCATAATGGGTATCAGCCCTTGAGAGTGGCCATGATGCACCAATGAATTTTCAAATTCCTGGCTCTTGATTGGAGCATCATGAGAAACCTGGAGGGTTGACTTAAATTCATGAATGTATCAGCTTAAAGCATTAGGAAGCACAACAAAAAATAAGTACACATTGAATAAGTCTGTCTTTCAATGTTCTTCCCTAGTGAAGCATGTTATCCACATAATATTTAGCAATCCTCAGACATTTTTTTATTGGGGAAATGGATTTTTGACCAAATGTAAAAAATTGTTACAATAAGAACAACACCAAGCAGACTAACCATTGTGTAGGCCAGCTAAATAGTTCACAATAGATTGTACAGGTTTTGTCCTGTATATGTAACTGTGGTGATATTTGGACACAAGTGATCGCTAATACAAGTGATACCACAGATGATGCACAAAGAAGTCATGAGACCAGCCCCTTATAAACCAGGTGTTCAGCATTGCACTGAAAAAAGTCTTCCTGACAAAATGACATGTATATCCATGTCAACTTGATTTGACACATAGAGCACATGTCATTGGGACATGGCACATATGTCATCATGACAACTGTCTTCATTACGCATGTCAAGTGGAGTTGACGAACCAAATGTGAGAGTGTCAACCTCATTCAACATGCCTTTCACGCATGTCATGTGGGAGACAATTGTGACCTGTGCAGTATGTGTCAAAGCGATCAGTCTTCTTTTCTCTGTGTGGATGTTATCTAAATAGGTTATCTAATATTAACATAATCACTACCACCTATTCTATACTAGGCAAGTTTAGGCTCTAAATGCACAAAGATAATTTTCTATGTGAATATAAGGATAAAGCCTAATCCTATGCTCAAATCCTTCAAGAATACACATACCTGATTAAACAATTTCTTTCTGGGTTTGCCCCACCAATTTGGGTATATTCCATTGCCATTCCAAACAAATTTTAGAGAACAAATCTTTTACTACCAGAACTATAGTAAAGACAACATAGATTACAACGATGCACTATTTACACAAAATATGTTCAAAAGTTTTGATAAGTATATCGGAACGGTGAAATGTCAACACATGACATAAGATCAGGTTGAAACATGCCAGTATCAGTTGGGAAGGACTTATACAACCAGTTGCTACAACCATTGACCAGAAGATACATTCAGTTATTTGAGCAAATTTCTGAGAAATGAAATATATGGAATCATGAGAGCATCCACTATTCATCTATTGGTCCTTTCCAGGTGGCAGCACTGGGAGAGGATGCAGAGTAGGTAGAGTTACAGCATCAGGCAGGATAGCCTCTGGAGGATATGGTTGTTTTTTTAATCCGATTCCACTTCAACTTCATCTACTACCACTTCTGCAGTGACTTATCTGAGCTGGTTGCTGAGGCTTCCAAATCACTCTCCTCATCACAGATATTAGCACCATCATCCACTGCTGGTAGCTCAAACTCAAACTCCGAACTCCTTGCCAGCTGGTTTCATGATGGTTGCAGGGTAGTTGCTGTCCATCATGACTGTGGTGCACCGGTTGTAGATGCACCACAGTCAGACAGTTCCTGTGGTGCACCAGTTGTAGATGCACCACAGTCAGACAGTTCCCATGGTGCACCAGTTGTAGATGCACCACAGTCAGACAGTTCCTGTGGTGCACCTGTTGTAGATGCACCACAGTCAGACAGTTCCTGTGGTGCACCAGTTGTAGATGCACCACAGTCAGACAGTTCCTGTGGTGCACCAGTTGTAGATGCACCACAGTCAGACAGTTCCCATGGTGCACCAGTTGTAGATGCATCACAGTCAGACAGTTCCCATGGTGCACCAGTTGTAGATGCACCACAGTCAGACAGTTCCTGTGGTGCACCAGTTGTAGATGCACCACAGTCAGACAGTTCCTGTGGTGCACCAGTTGTAGATGCACCACAGTCAGACAGTTCCTGTGGTGCACCAGTTGTAGATGCACCACAGTCAGACAGTTCCCATGGTGCACCAGTTGTAGATGCACCACAGTCAGACAGTTCCTGTGGTGCACCAGTTGTAGATGCACCAAAGTCAGACAGTTCCTAAGGTGCACCACTTGTAGATGCACCATAGTCAGACAGTTCCCATGTTGCACCAGTTGGAGACGCACCACAATCAGACAGTTCCCATGTTGCACCAGTTGTAGATGCACCACAGTCAGACAGTTCCTGTGGTGCACCAGTTGTAGACGCACCACAGTCAGACAGTTCCCATGTTGCACCAGTTGTAGATGCACCACAGTCAGACAGTTCCTGTGGTGCACCAGTTGTAGATGCACCACAGTCAGACAGTTCCCATGGTGCACCAGTTGTAGATGCACCACAGTCAGACAGTTCCTGTGGTCCACCTGTTGTAGATGCACCACAGTCAGACAGTTCCTGTGGTACACCAGTTGTAGATGCACCACAGTCAGACAGTTCCTGTGGTGCACCAGTTGTAGATGCACCACAGTCAGTCAGTTCCTGTGATGCACCAGTTGTAGATGCACCACAGTCAGACAGTTCCTGTTGTGCACCTGTTGTAGATGCACCACAGTCAGACAGTTCCTGTGGTCCACCTGTTGTAGATGTACCACAGTCAGACAGTTCCTGTGGTGCACCGGTTGTAGATGCATCACAGTCAGACAGTTTCTGTGGTGCACCTGTTACAGATGCACCACAGTCAGACAGTTCCCATGTTGCACCTGCTGTAGATGCACCACAGTCAGACAGTTCCTGTGGTGCACCGGTTGTAGATGCACCACAGTCAGACAGTTCCCACAGTGCACCAGTTGTAGATGCACCACAGTCAGACAGTTCCCACAGTGCACCAGTTGTAGATGCACCACAGTTAGACAGTTCCTGTGGTGCACCAGTTGTAGATACACCACAGTCAGACAGTTCCTGTGGTGCACCGGTTGTAGATGCACCACAGTCAGTCAGTTCCTGTGGTGCACCTGTTGTAGATGCACCACAGTCAGACAGTTCCCATGTTGCACCAGTTGTAGAAGCACCACAGTCAGACAGTTCCCATGTTGCACCAGTTGTAGATGCACCACAGTCAGACAGTTCCCATGTTGCACCAGTTGTAGATGCACCACAGTCAGACAGTTCCTGTGGTGCACCAGTTGTAGATGCATCACAGTCAGACAGTTCCCATGTTGCACCTGCTGTAGATGCACCATAGTTAGACAGTTCCTGTTGTGCACCAGTTGTAGATGCACCACAGTTAGACAGTTCCTGTGGTGCACCAGTTGTAGATGCACCACAGTCAGACAGTTCCCATGTTGCACCAGTTGTAGATGCACCACAGTCAGACAGTTCCTGTGGTGCACCAGTTGTAGATGCACCATAGTCAGACAGTTTCCATGGTGCACCAGTTGTAGATGCACCACAGTCAGACAGTTCCTGTGGTGCACCAGTTGTAGATGCACCACAGTCAGACAGTTCCCATGAAGCACCAGTTGTAGATGCATCACAGTCAGACAGTTCCCATGGTGCACCAGTTGTAGATGCACCACAGTCAGACAGTTCCTGTGGTGCACCAGTTGTAGATGCACCACAGTCAGACAGTTCCTGTGGTGCACCAGTTGTAGATGCACCACAGTCAGACAGTTCCTGTGGTGCACCAGTTGTAGATGCACCACAGTCAGACAGTTCCCATGGTGCACCAGTTGTAGATGCACCACAGTCAGACAGTTCCTGTGGTGCACCAGTTGTAGATGCACCAAAGTCAGACAGTTCCTAAGGTGCACCACTTGTAGATGCACCATAGTCAGACAGTTCCCATGTTGCACCAGTTGGAGACGCACCACAATCAGACAGTTCCCATGTTGCACCAGTTGTAGATGCACCACAGTCAGACAGTTCCTGTGGTGCACCAGTTGTAGACGCACCACAGTCAGACAGTTCCCATGTTGCACCAGTTGTAGATGCACCACAGTCAGACAGTTCCTGTGGTGCACCAGTTGTAGATGCACCACAGTCAGACAGTTCCCATGGTGCACCAGTTGTAGATGCACCACAGTCAGACAGTTCCTGTGGTCCACCTGTTGTAGATGCACCACAGTCAGACAGTTCCTGTGGTACACCAGTTGTAGATGCACCACAGTCAGACAGTTCCTGTGGTGCACCAGTTGTAGATGCACCACAGTCAGTCAGTTCCTGTGATGCACCAGTTGTAGATGCACCACAGTCAGACAGTTCCTGTTGTGCACCTGTTGTAGATGCACCACAGTCAGACAGTTCCTGTGGTCCACCTGTTGTAGATGTACCACAGTCAGACAGTTCCTGTGGTGCACCGGTTGTAGATGCATCACAGTCAGACAGTTTCTGTGGTGCACCTGTTACAGATGCACCACAGTCAGACAGTTCCCATGTTGCACCTGCTGTAGATGCACCACAGTCAGACAGTTCCTGTGGTGCACCGGTTGTAGATGCACCACAGTCAGACAGTTCCCACAGTGCACCAGTTGTAGATGCACCACAGTCAGACAGTTCCCACAGTGCACCAGTTGTAGATGCACCACAGTTAGACAGTTCCTGTGGTGCACCAGTTGTAGATACACCACAGTCAGACAGTTCCTGTGGTGCACCGGTTGTAGATGCACCACAGTCAGTCAGTTCCTGTGGTGCACCTGTTGTAGATGCACCACAGTCAGACAGTTCCCATGTTGCACCAGTTGTAGAAGCACCACAGTCAGACAGTTCCCATGTTGCACCAGTTGTAGATGCACCACAGTCAGACAGTTCCCATGTTGCACCAGTTGTAGATGCACCACAGTCAGACAGTTCCTGTGGTGCACCAGTTGTAGATGCATCACAGTCAGACAGTTCCCATGTTGCACCTGCTGTAGATGCACCATAGTTAGACAGTTCCTGTTGTGCACCAGTTGTAGATGCACCACAGTTAGACAGTTCCTGTGGTGCACCAGTTGTAGATGCACCACAGTCAGACAGTTCCCATGTTGCACCAGTTGTAGATGCACCACAGTCAGACAGTTCCTGTGGTGCACCAGTTGTAGATGCACCATAGTCAGACAGTTTCCATGGTGCACCAGTTGTAGATGCACCACAGTCAGACAGTTCCTGTGGTGCACCAGTTGTAGATGCACCACAGTCAGACAGTTCCCATGGTGCACCTGTTGTAGATGCACCACAGTCAGACAGTTCCCATGGTGCACCAGTTGTAGATGCACCACAGTCAGACAGTTCCTGTGGTGCACCAGTTGTAGATGCACCACAGTCAGACAGTTCCCATGGTGCACCTGTTGTAGATGCACCACAGTCAGACAGTTCCTGTGGTGCACCGGTTGTAGATGCACCAAAGTCAGACAGTTCCCATGGTGCACCTGTTGTAGATGCACCACAGTCAGACAGTTCCCATGGTGCACCAGTTGTAGATGCACCACAGTCAGACAGTTCCTGTGGTGCACCTGCGGTAGATGCACCACAGTCAGACAGTTCCTGTGGTGCACCTGTTGTAGATGCACCACAGTCAGACAGTTCCCATGTTGCGACAGTTGTAGATGCACCACAGTCAGACAGTTCCCATGTTGCGACAGTTGTAGATGCACCACAGTCAGACAGTTCCTGTGGTGCACCTGCTGTAGATGCACCACAGTCAGACAGTTCCTGTGGTGCACCTGTTGTAGATGCACCACAGTCAGACAGTTCCTATGGTGCACCAGTTGTAGATGCACCATAGTCAGACAGTTCCTGTGGTGCACCAGTTGTAGATGCACCACAGTCAGACAGTTCCTGTGGTGCACCAGTTGTAGATGCACCATAGTCAGACAGTTCCTGTGGTGCACCAGTTGTAGATGCACCACAGTCAGACAGTTCCCATGTTGCACCAGTTGTAGATGCACCACAGTCAGACAGTTCCTGTGGTGCACCTGTTGTAGATGCACCACAGTCAGACAGTTCCTGTGGTGCACCTGCTTTAGATGCACCACAGTCAGACAGTTCCCATGTTGCACCTGTTGTAGATGCATCACAGTCAGACAGTTCCCATGTTGCACCGGTTGTAGATGCACCACAGTCAGACAGTTCCTGTGGTTGACCAGTTGTAGATGCACCACAGTCAGACAGTTCCTGTGATGCACTAGTTGTAGATGCACCACAGTCAGACAGTTCCTGTGATGCACCTGTTGTAGATGCACCACAGTCAGACAGTTCCTGTGATGCACCTGTTGTAGATGCACCACAGTTAGACAGTTCCTGTGGTGCACCGGTTGTAGATGCACCACAGTCAGACAGTTCCTGTGATGCACCTGTTGTAGATGCACCACAGTCAGACAGTTCCTGTGGTGCACCGGTTGTAGATGCACCATAGTCAGACAGTTCCTGTGGTGCACCAGTTGTAGATGCACCACAGTCAGACAGTTCCTGTGATGGACCTGCTGTAGATGCACCACAGTTAGACTGTTCCCATGTTGCACCTGCTGTAGATGCACCACAGTTAAACAGTTCATGTTGTGCACCAGTTGTGAATGCACCACAGTCAGACAGTTTCCGTGGTGCATCAATTATAGATGCACCGCAGTCAGACAGTTCCTGTGGTGCACCAGTTGTAGATGCACCACAGTCAGACAGTTCCCATGGTGCACCAGTTGTAGACGCACCACAGTCAGACAGTTCCTGTGGTGCACCAGTTGTAGATGCACCACAGTCAGACAGTTCCCATGGTGCACCAGTTGTAGACGCACCACAGTCAGACAGTTCCCGTGGTGCACCAGTTGTAGATGCACCACAGTCAGACAGTTCCCATGTTGCACCTGTTGTAGATGCACCACAGTCAGACAGGTCCCATGTTGCACCTGTTGTAGATGCATCACAGTCAGACAGTTCCCATGTTGCACCTGTTGTAGATGCACCACAGTTAGACAGTTCCTGTGGTGCACCGGTTGTAGATGCACCACAGTCAGACAGTTCCTGTGGTGCACCGGTTGTAGATGCACCACAGTCAGACAGTTCCTGTGGTGCACCGGTTGTAGATGCACCGCATTCAGACAGCTCCTGTGCCTTATAGTATGTTAGTAATATATGGATATCAGGTCGACAAACGCCTGTAGTGTAGGATATTGGACGAGGATGTAAGGCCGAGTCCGATATTCTATACTACAGGCATGAGTCGATTAATATCCATACCTTACTAACTTTATTACACGATGTATTCAGGTATCAGAATGGGAATATCCAGGAAAAGCACTCAGAATCACAGGAATCGTGTAATAAACAAGAATATTCCACATCGATATGATTTGTTACTTATACTAGTGTTGTATTCATGCAGCATGATTATCAATGGATTTGGTGAATTATTGTGTTAGAGACCCTTAAAGGGTTAATTGCAGAAAGTCTTAAAACTTAAAAGAAGGTTACCAGTGTAACAAACATATAACATTGAACTGGTATTGCCATTGGAAATAGATATCCCATAAGGGAGTAATCATTTTTGTAATAATTTGGAAGGCGCAGAGGTTTTCTGTGCGGGGGTACAAAAACTGTCTGCCCCACCTCTCTGCTCGAGGGTCAAAACTTGTTTGTCCTCATTTGTTTGACCTCCTCCCCCAAGGGGTCAGAAACCTATAGTAACGTGCAGGCTTTTTAACTTAAAATAGGTAAAATCAGTTTATTCCTCTTCTCAGAGGGGTTGAACGGAAGTGCTAAACCCCTTCATTGTTTTTTTGTGATTAATCTAATCATGATGTATGAATGCAACCCTGGCAGGCAACTCACCAGGGCTGCATTAATGCATCATGCCTAGCCTATGGGGCTCTCACACCCAGAGGGTTGGCATGATGCTCCAATGAAGTGCTGGTGAGCAGACACGCCAGCACTTCATTGGTGCAACAAAAAGACCTTTAAGCCTGATGCACTTCTGCATTGGCGGCCATTAAATGGCAAAACCGTGTCATCCTATGAAGCAAACAAACAAACAAATTCAGTAAGACTTCTGAATTGTTTGATGAGCCCCAGTGAATTATTTGTGACACGATCTGCGAAAAGGGCCCTTAGTGCAGTGTGCAATATGGTCCCTATTCCCAGTACATGTCACATTTATGGATATTCTTGCTTGATTAGAGGTGTTCAATGGTAGGACATTAATTAGTGTGCTTAGCCACATAGATTGGGGTTGGTAGGTGGACAGATGGGCTGTGTCCCATAGTTTCCCCAATAAAGCCTGCATACTGCTCTGACAATCAATGCACACCCTCCTATGTTACATGAATCAAATCCTCACCAGTAGCTTTCCAGGCATTTGTTTTGTTTAAGGCAAAGTGTATAGCTTATATAGGGCGTTACCCTAGCTGCATCTTAAGCGTTGGTTCCACAGCCATACAATCGGTCGGAATAGCTCTAATCCGACGATTTATAATATATCAAAAGTATAGAAAAAAATCGGTCAGATTAGTGCTAATCCGACCGATTTATGCCTGTGGAACCAGCGCTTTACATCTTGAAATATAGCAGTGCCCTTTTGATCAGAATATTCTATATTAAATTAGTGGGTGGTCCCTCATTTTAGCGGTTCTTTTCCCCAGTTTCAATGCAATAAATGTTTTTAGTCTGTTCTTTTAGATTTTGTTCCTAACATTTTAAACTGTTATATGGCTGCTTATACAATACTGCATGGAAACTTTTCTGGGGAACTTGATTATTTACTCACAGATTAACCTAAAATAATAGGGAAAATGTCTAAATTTCAGAAGTTTTCTCAGGGGAATGTCCCCAAACCTCTTAGATATTCAAGGTTCACTTGCTATGCTTCAAATTGTCAATACTCGCCGCTTTGGCCTCTCCATCATTCTATATTACTTAAAGGCCACAAAATATCCTTTAATGACAAGTTATAGCAGAGCAGAATGTATCCAAGTTTTGAAATAGAAAATAAGGCGTTGTATGCTAATGTCTGTGTTAGCTCATATGAATTTGCATTAGACTACTGTGGAAACATGCTATGCATAAGACATGACTTATTAAGTAGGAACACTTTCCTATAATAAGGAAACCTTAGGGTACACATGAGAAAAGCCTGTTTGAAGGAACCTGGACAAGGTAAAACATGGACCTTCTTGACTACAGGTTTTATGTTTTTTTGACAGATCTAGAGTCAAGTTTGGCTTTGATGACAACCAGATAAAAATACTTAGATTCACTGCATTTATTAACTTTCATATTTAATTTCGCCTTTAATAAGACATCGCTGATAACATGAAACATTCTACTTTTGTAGGTAATATGTACTGAGTCGATCTTGGCGACGAAGGATTTCTTCGATACAATATCCATTATAGTTAATACACTTTCAGACAACACAAAGTAGTGGAAACTTGAGCACCTTGCTGTGGATAAGTCTGGATTTCCATGTCAATATCACAAATTGTCCGACACCTGTCATACACCTGCCACAGATCTACCTGGACCTTTCCATGCAGGACAAAGTTCGACATCTTCATTATGGGAATACTACATTGGTCTACATCAGTCGGTCTATGGTTTATAGCATGGCAGCTTCCAACAGGTAAAGTAGTCTGTTACTATTGTACATTTCAAGTTAGGAACGAGCTTTACTATGGTTTTGTATGGAAACACTCACTCCTAACAAGTCCAGTAAGAAACTGGATCTCATTCCCCACGGCTCCAAAATCCACTAGGATGTCATCAAAAAAGTGTCAACCCCCTCATTTACAGAGGTTCACATAATTTGCCCCAAACTGAGTAGTGGACTTTTGTGACACCTGGACTTTGAGAGATTTCTATAAGGCTCTTATTGGAGTTGTAGTTGAGCATTTTAAATCTAATCTAATCTTAAATAATCTGATTAATAAAGTGCTCATAGATATTGACCCTTTAAGGGCCCCTGATGTATTTTTGGATTGTACCCACTGGTAGTCAACACGACTTACATACATACATGTGCATACATGCAGCCATGATGAGAAGCTTGGCATGGCTAAATTCTTGCATCATGCTGCTCTATTGAGTTAGATTACTCCTGGAGGTTTTTAATGATGCTCCAATGAAATGCTGGCTAGAAGTGTTGCCAGCACTTTATTAGTGCATCATGACAACCAAATGGCATTTTGATATGGGTCTTGTGCAAAAGCCACCAAGGTGTGTACTCAACAAAACTTTTAAAACATAGCTTGTTGGTTATTTTGTTGCTACGTAATAACCTTCAACAGAATTATAGATATTTAATACAGGAATCACTAGCAGGTATTTCATTCAATGATATTGTAAACTAGGACTCAATTGACAGTAATTTATCATTAAGTAGATGATCTCCATAATTAGCTTAGTCTTTAAATACATGTATTTTATAAATCAAAACCAGCTCTATAGGGATTCACAAATGTCAGAGAAATCCTGCCAGAGAACAACTGTTATTTTCATGGACATTCAGTGTAGCACAGTGCTTTACAGGGGTCTGTTACACAATCAAATTTGTGATTGCTAGTTATAATATATTAAAATATTTGTTTCAAGTATAAATCTAGGTGGTGTTCATTAGTTTTTCATAAGTATATGAACAAGATCCAGTTAGTTCTACAGAAGGTGGTAGGCGTTTCATAGCTATTTTTTACTATTTTTATGGTGTTTTTTAATTTCTGGTGCCCGTAAAGGGGGTTATATGAATTACATGAATAACAGTTATACAGAATCAAATGGGGGTACTAACTTAAAAAAAAAAAAATGAAAATAATGTAAATTTGATATAGCTATATATCAGAAGGTCCCAGAATACCTAAAGATAACAACTTGCTGGGTGAGACCAATCCTGATTGGTCTATGTATTGATACGGTCAGTACCACTACTCACCCACCTGCTACTCCTACACACACACACACACACACACACACACACACTGCTGCTGCTTGCCTGAACATACCTGTGGGCAGTGACCCACTACTGCAGCCTGCTAGCCTAAGGGCACACACATGGGACTCTTCCACTGCTTCAATTTTTTTTTTTTTTTTTATGCATCATGGTGGTTTGTTTGGTATGCCAACAGTCATACCATGGCAACAAAAAGCACTGTCCCAACTATGGGGTGCTAAACCACAAACTTACGGAGGAGACCAGAAGCAGCAGAGTGCTGCACACAAGAGTACACCGCATTTACGAACGCACCCAGGAGCAGCAGCAAATACGCCGACGACCGATTGGATTACACCGCATTTACTAATGCAGCCAGCAGCGCCAGGAATACCGAAGACCACGGACCTTGCCGAGCACCTCTGAAGGTATATCCAACCCGAACACGGCCGGACACATACGGAGATACCCGAATGCCGCCGAAAACGGGCTCGGAGAGAGTCGGGGACGGTCGGCAGATGTACCGAGAATACCGAACGCCACCTCGGGTTTCTTCGGAGACGTAAACTTCGACAGCGGATTGAAAAAGAGCAGTCACGGCTTGGATTACGATATGCACCAGAGAGCAAACGCAAGTAGCATATTAACCAACGAGGATATACCGAGCGCTGCCGACAGCCTGGGTCAGAAACTTTCGGATTACGTCGGCTCGGGCAAGTCCGGCAATGTCCGTGAACGTTCGGGAGTGCAAGATGGCGTTCCTTCCGCTTTCGCCGAGGGAGACAATTTACAGCAGGAGTTTATGCATTTTCTTGCTGGAAAACAGCAAAAATTGCTCAATCAGGTTAACCAGAACCCAGTAGGCAGTGCTACAGTCCCAACCACAGCAGCACAGGAGGTACCACAGCTGTATTACTTGGATGGGACACCCTACACTGGGTCTTTGCCTGACACACAACATCAACAACACAGGGTTACACCACCCAAGCTTCCCCCCTCTGCTACCATTCAGGCTGGATTATCAAATGCAGGCCTGACAGCTGAGAATATGGGCGTGGAGGGTGACCTTGCCGGCTACCTGGATGCAAAGGACCAAGGTGACTTGTTATCCACTTTATTTAAGATAGGTGAAGCTTCTAAGAAAAAGAGGTCACAACACTGGTTAAGGCCAGATTACCACATTCCCACTGACAAAGTCTACTCTGATATGACATACAGAGAGCTAATATACGGTATGACATGTGTTCAGGAGAAGTTAGCTATTGCTAATTTACCACAGTGGTCTGCAAAAAGTTACGGTGACCATATGAGATTCGTAGCTAGGAAGGGTCTCAATGCCACATATACCTCGAGTGCACTAGCTAAATATGAGCATGATCTCACTACTAGAGTGATTTCAGGGGAGTTACCCGGATTTCAGACAGCTGAGCACGCATCAGTCTCTGATAATTTGGGCTCCGACAACCTTCAGGTGGTACAGGATTTGAAGGCTGAATTAGCCAGATTAAAAGCAGGTAACAAACAAGGCACTAAAGGTAAAGGCCCTTCTACTCAAAACAGAATCCATTGCCCCACGGATGTTTGTGCGTTGTTCAATTTCACTAGATGTTGGTATAACCCATGTAACAGGCAACACGTATGCGCTGTATGTAAGGGCCCCCACCCAGCAAAAGGGGGGTGCAAAAATCAACCAGCAACCACAAACAGTGGAGCAAACAATAATGCGGGAGGGGGGTCAACCTTTTTCGCGCCGCCGATCCACTCCCGCGTATCTTGATGTACAAATAATATTGACGGTGCCCATGATATTCCGGATTCCTACGGTCCCGCGGTCAATGTAACAACCAATAATTTACCAGACATTTATTGTGATAGAGACTCGCTTGTGTGTACTTCGGACATATCAGAATTATTGTCAATTTATGGAAACTATGCTCCATTGTGGGATATTAACTCCACCCATATTCTAAAAGGGGTCAGATCTCAAATGAAACCCGCAGGCTAGTTATCAATGCTTAGTGGAGGTCCTAATTCAGTTTATGGTACAAATGGTTGGGATTATGACGCTGCCTTCCTAATGGACGGCATAATGCACGGGTTTAAAGTAGTAGACCCAAACACACATATCAGTGAGTATAGTACTAAGAACTATGTATCCCAAGAAGCAAGGAACTTCATTGATAACCTGCTAAAGACAGAAGTAGACCAAGACAAATTGTCTATAGTCACAGCAGCACCTACTTGCATCCACGCCTTAGGTGCATTGAGAAAAGAGATGGCGGTTACAGACCGGTAACGGACGCCAGTAGACCAGAAGGTCTATCTATTAATTCACATATGAACGAGACCTTCCACCACTTTAGTTACACTAGCATCGATGATGTAACTAAGGTGCTCCGACCCGGTATGTTCATGGCAGTCACAGACATATCTGCAGCGTACCGTTCTATTATGATTAGGCCAAGTGATAGGCAATTCCAGGGCCTACAGTGGATATTCGACTCACAGAAAGTGTATTTAGTGGACAACTTTGTGTCATTCGGCACTAGAATGGCTGCATTCCTCTTTAATAGGATTACTGACAGCATAGCTCGTTATATGAGAGCTAACGGTTATTATTGCTTTAATTATCTCGATGACCTACTTACCATGGGTAACTCATATGCTGAGTGCCAAAAGGCACAGTTGTTTCTACATAGCACGCTCCACTCGTTGGGCTTTTTCTTATCCTATAAGAAGGTTCTTTCACCTGCGCAAGTTCAAACTTACCTAGGGATAGAAATTGACTCACTACAAATGTGCCTCAGACTACCGGAGAGTAAGATCAATAAATTGCACAGTGAGCTACGTTTCTTTGTAGGTCGCCGAAGGGCAACCAAGAAACAGCTGCGCCGTTTATGCGGGATCTTAGCACACTGCTCAACTTTAGTCAGGGGGGGAAGGACATTCTCGCACAGAGTCATAGGCATGTTATCTGCGTTCACGAGCACTAAAAGGTACATAACCCTCTCTACCGGGTTCTTCAAGGACCTAGACTGGTGGTTAAGATTCGCAAAGTGGTTTAATGGCGAAGCAAAAATTGTGAGCACTCTACCGTCCACAAAAAGTGACTTATACATGGACGCATCAGACAGGGGCTATGGTGTCAGGTACGGCAAAGACTGGATATGTGCAGGTTGGGGATGCAGGATCAGTATGAACATAGACAGTCATGGACACTGCCTCCCACCACCTAGTCAATTTGTGCCTGAAAACATAAACATCAGAGAGCTATACCCCATCTTAATGGCAATTAATAGGTGGGGACCTTTATGGCGCAATAGGAAAATTGTCTGTTACACGGATAACACCCATGTAGTAAGCGCACTGAATAAGGGCAAAAGTACAAATACAAGAGCGATGGACTTCCTGAGAGAACTGTTCTGGCTTACAGCTCTTTATAACTGCCATATTGTAGCATTACATATCCCAGGATGACTTAATGTCCTTGCAGATGCTTTGTCAAGAGTGTTATATTACCCGCATAACCTTCCTATGTATCTATGTTGTAGCGGCGGCTAAGCTATGCGAAGATTTGGACATGAAAGCGGCAATAGCGAGAGCGCATGCTTGGAGCGTTTCCACCTGGAAAACTAAATGCAGCCAATGGAAAAGATTTATTGTGTTCTGTACCATCTCTGCCTCTATAGTCGTACCCACTTCGGTTCAGACCATGTGTCGATATTCAGTGTACCTGTCTTCGGACTTGAAGTATATAACACTATAGACAATTACGTGAGTGCAGTGATAAGTTTAAATGCACATTATGGCTACGACGTGGCTTGGATAAGGACAAATTTTATGTTTAAGTGTACTATGTCAGGCCTACGCAGGATCCTCGGTGACCCTATACCCACTAGAGTCACACTGTCAGTTTCGCAACTCTTGAACATGTTTACAAATGTGAATCTAGCAGTACCTGACCATTTAGCTATGTGGGCGTGCATCGTTACTAGCTTCAGGACCCTTCTCAGGAAGAGCAACCTAGTAGTAGACAACGCAGCAAAACTATCACCATACTTTCTAAGAAGAAAGTCGGTATCATTCACTAGCTGGGGAATGATTGTCACGGTTTCAAGCTCAAAAACAATCCAATTTGGACAGAGAGTCCACCACATCCCGGTGGTAGGAGTCCCTAGCTCACCACTTTGTGCAGTATCTTTACTCAAGAGACACTTTGACAATACCCCAACTACAGACCCTGAAGCACCCGCCTTCCTAGTGCGCAAAGGAAATTCACTGGTCCCATTACAATACTCAGCACTACTTAAGTTCCTGAAACACCTACTAAGTTCTATTGGGATAGATACAAACAGAGCCGGAATACATTCTCTGAGACGTTCAGGTGCTGCCTTTATGCACCTGTGCGGTATCCCACTAGAGGACATCAGATACACCAGTGACTGGACAAGCTTGTCTGCTCTTTTGTACTTAGCCAAACCACTTGGTACCAGGATAGAAATAGACAATATAGTCGCCAAGGCACTGAAAGCTACTTTTTAGACATACTAATGTGTAGAGTATCAGGACTATATCATTGTCCTACCTTGTGATGATGTAGTACACAAATATGTGGACTTTACCATGTACCTCACCACTACTGGATGAGCGGCAACATTAACTGACAGGAAATAAGAACATGAAAAATAAAGATCATGAATGCATTTGGTATTCGTCTGGACGATTACACTTTATAAAACACAATTATTTCCTACTCTCCTTCATGTTCATTATTTTCAACATATTTTTAGTTAAGAGCACAAATTAATGAGCATCATTTGTGTAACAGACCCCAGGGGCTTATTGTAGAAACATTGCTGCTTATAATAACAGTGGTTCAGTGTTTAGTTTAATGAGGATGCCTGGTAGATTTAGAAGTGTACACTTGACTATTTACAGTGTATCCTGGAAGTTTTGATGATGCTTCTTGTGCAACAACTTTCACAACATCAAATAAGGAGTACTGCATCTCCCCCGGGGTGAGCGCTGATCTTTATCCAGTTGACGCCTCTACCCTGTGTGCCGCCCTAGGCTACATGCTGCCGTTCTTCGCCGATGAAAATGAGTGGAATGAATTTAACACAGTGTTACAGACTCAGCGGACAAGGTATATCTGAGGTTACCTTTAAACTTTGATAAAGTTACTGTAAGATATATGGAGCGATGCTCATGATTATCTAAAACATGTATGTCATACAAATTGATCTACAAAAAGGTGTTGAAATAGACATAAGCCACATGGCCGCAACTGGCTAACTTTCAGTATTACTCTATATGGGGGGGGGAAGTGTTCCCTTATCCATTTCATGATATACACATTTCACAATAAGAACAATGTTTTAAACTTTAATATGACTGATTGCCCCAATCAAATTACATTGTTTTGTAATTATACTCACCCCGTAACTATCCCTCCCCTGTGATTTAACAAGAAATTAAGCTATTTCAAACATTTTGACATATTTTTATTTGCAGCCTGACAAAATTTTGGCTGAGAATACGGAGAAGTGATATGGTGTTTGTGGACGTCATGCTCAAGACCAGAGAGGCCTGGACACCACCTGACCAAAGCATCATTGCAAATTGTGTAATGGCAGTTCCAGGAACTAACCCGACATTTAGGTATTCTTACTGTTCACGCTACTCAACATATGGCAATGTGTGTGAGAGAAAAATAGGTAAGTTGACACCTTAAGTTAGTCCTTTAAAGCTTGCAAGTAGCATAAATAGTTCATACCAATTGGTAATCATAATTCATAGATTAAATGGACTTACCAAAATGCACTCATGTATCACTTATCAATGAGTCGATGTGATGCTGTTATCGCCGTTTTTCTATAGAGGGGGGCACAGCCAGGGTTCTTCACAACATTGACTACAGCTAATACTATGTTCAAGACCCAATTTAAGATAATGTAACCATTGCTTTACTGTTTGGTCTGCGTCAAGCTTTGCTTTTTTGGCATCAGGGTATATCTAACTAAAATAATCCCAAGTGATTAAGAGTGGATGCCAGTAGAGAATGAATAATTTAACAGGGTACAAATCAATGCACCTTACCTCTCACCTGGTTGGCATTTTGTCCCCTCCGGACACTTAGTAACACGCCTCTGGCCCAAAATTAAACTGACTGACAGCCGACTGGCGGATGTCTGTCACTGACGGACGCTGCAGGGACAATATCTTCAGCCTCTCCAGCTTTCTATTTCTATTAGAGCTTGGGGCAGGTATATCTGGTTCATAGTCAGCTGACAGGCAGCAGACAGGCAACTGACAGCCGGCGGCCATTGCTGTGGTGAAGTCATGACCTCATGACATAATTGTACTCAAAATGAGGCTCACTGCCATCACCTGCCTGTAGCAGTGCTCTCATTGCCATAACCTTACTATGGCTCAAACACTGATGAATTTCCCCATAGAGATAAGGCCAAATATTTGTCAGTGCTGCGAGCTTTCTTTCCATGGAGCTGGCATTCTAGGGAATACCTCTCTCAGGTTTGGGGATTGTGGGTCCCCATCTAGTGGGGAATATTACAATGCACAGTACCTGCCTACGTTTTACCACTACAGCAACTAGCGGCTACAACTACTTTTACCCAGCATCCCTAGGTGCCAGCTACGACTCACACTAGTGGTCAAGGTGGGGCCAGCTTGGACCTCATCTACACAGGGGCTTCTTAGATGGTTGCCATTCCATATCATAATAATAAAAGCCTGCATATAAGCCACACCCTGAACTTTGTGAAACCAGATACATGTTAACCTTTGCATTTATTTCATGATGTTTTCTTAGTCAGAAACATTCAAAACTGGTTTAGAATGTCATAAAAATATTTCATCTTGGGTGGTACTACTAGCTGTAAATTTTTGGGTAGGGAGATACAGAGTGCCTAAGTTAAGACTATGGGGGGCATCCGTTTTTCAATGTTGAAATAAAATGTCATGGTGATTAAGAGGCATAATTTTGTACAGGTAGCCCTTGCTTGCTGACACCACCCACCCCGTCTGGACATCAGTACTGTGAAATCTTTGGTAGTTTTACAAATGAACAGGCGTATAAAGTCTGTCAGAGGCTGGGTGATGGATACAAGCTGGCAGAATTCCCGCATGAGGTAGACTGGACTCAATTCAAGACTATCTTTGAGAACAGAATCATGGATGTATGGAGCATGCAGTAAGTGTAGAAATGTCATAATGTACATAGATGATGAAAACTAACAACCTGCATATAAGTGTCATAATGTACATAGATGATGAAAACTAACAACCTGCATATAAAGCCACAGCACATATTTGGTGTATTTTTATCACAGAGCAGAATCAAACTTGAAATGCTCATGTCATATATTTGGCCTAAAATTTCATAATGGGAAGTATGTTTAGTTCGAGGGGGGTGTATAAGGTTCAGTCCTGCATTGGTAATTTTGAAAAAAAATGCAATAAGTGCAACAATAACAAAAAAGAATGAGAAAACCAAGAGCTGCATTTTAGTTAGCAATGACTCAGCATGAGGGCAGAGGGGGAAAACTGTATAAAACCATGATAGTCAATGATTAGTTTGAAGCAATATGTACAAATTTGTATTCTTTCAGCTTAATGTATATCGGCCTGAAGAAAACTTCCTCTTGGCAGTGGAAAATGACTGAAAGTCCACTGACTTATGACGTTTGGGGATTGGTTCACCCAAAGAGCTATCATGAATGTGCATACATCAACTTTAAAACAAAAAGCTGGTATTCAGCTTCGTGCAGCATATCATTAAGAGCTCTCTGTAAGTATAGATCTGTGGTTATGTAATGTATCATATCAATCCTTCAAAGTTTCAGGGTTTAAGATAAATGCCAAACTAGATCAATAGTTATCACCATAGAGGTGAAGAAAACTTTTTACACCTCTCCCCCCAATGGCATTCAAAATTGTTTGCACTACCCTTGTGCTGGTGGTTCCCCTCTTTGATCTATGTTTTTTGAACCCCCCTTGGAGGTCAAGAGTGTTTACACTATATGGGGGGGGGGCAAAAGTGTGTACGCCCCCTCTCAAAGCCACCACCCCACGTAATAACCACTCCCTAAGCACTGCAGTAAGAGGATATTAGGTCAATAGTTTGCAATAAAACTGATTTTCAACTAAGTGCTCAAATAAGAGTAGGTGTACAGTGGTATTGAAATATAGAAGTGCTGGTACCTTAACCTTTAAGGGGCCCATTGGGCATCATGATACATGAATACAGCAGTGGTGAGGACCTTGCAAGGGCTATATTCTTGAACGCATCATGCCGACCCTACAGGGTCCTGCAGGTTTGGTATGTTGCATCGATGAAGTAATGGGGAGCAGACTCAACATCACTTCATTGGTGCATCATGACGGTCATTGTTCATGATGCACTCCTGCATCACCAGCCTTTAAAGAGCCATAGGGCCACTATGATGTATTCCTTTGTTAAGGCATGCCCTTAATACACCCATCATATGTGACATGTACTGGGAATAGGGACCTTAATGCACCCTGCACTAAGGGCCTTTTTCGCAGATCCTGTTACATATTGTAAATGCAGAGCTAAACTGGTGATCTGTTATATTCTGATTTTTTTTTTAACTTTTCTTTTCCAGGCATGATCACTAATAACATAGCTCAGGCAACATTACCGGTGACAACCCCTACCCAAGGTCATGTCCCTACTTTGACATATGTGTCCAGTACAACAACTGAGGCAGGAGGTGAGTAAACCTGCATGTTACTCTGTTACAATGTTACTCTTATGTGGTAGTGATTTTGCATGCGGACAGATTTTTTATGCCTGCTTCCCCCTTGACAGTGGACAAACTGTTTTGTGCCTCCCCCCATGGTGGCCTTTATATATTATGGGCGATAGTCATTATTTAGGGCTATATATGACATTGTACTAATGGGAGAATTCATTATGTTCACATTCAGAGGTTGCTAATTAGTGTTTAACAGCCTTCAAGCAGCAAGGACAGGGGTTGAACCCATTATCAAGTGAAATTGGGGCCCAATTAAACATGTGGAAGAACATCATTGTGTCATCCCGTTCATATACCCACCATCATTCATAATTTTGAGATATTTCTTTCTAGTGTCTGATATATTGTGAAATTCCCTGTATTGTAAAAATGATGATTTTGGTATTCCTGTTTCTAAGCTTTATAAGAACATGGATGTAAGCCATCAACATTTCCCTGTTCTTCAATCTTTTTCAAATCCAAGAAATATATAATGATATTTCAAAACACATTTCACAATATACATAAGGCATGCTATTTTAATTCCCTTTAATTGAAGATATCCTTGTGATATTCTGATTACTCTCATGACCATTCTTTTCCAGACATGGTAACAGAGAGCATACCTCAAGTGACAACACTGATGACAACCCCTACCAAAGGACATATCCCTACCTCCACATATGTGCCCAGTACAACAACTGAGGCAGGAGGTGAGTAAATCTGTATTTTATAATGTAACTCTTATGAAACACTCTATGATTGTCAACAAACTGGTTCAGATACCCAAATGAGGTCAAAACTCTTGAGTTAATCTTTGGGTGATCTCAGTCTCAATTTGTCAATATTAAGATGATACTCAGTCAGTGAAATGTCAAGACTGCTTTCACCTCTTCTACAGGGACACATGTTTTACATCAGTAGTTGTTACTCTGTGACCTGTTCATTTTGACCAAACTCACAGTAATGCGTGATGGTTCAGAGGGAGATCCAACTGCACATCACACACTGACAGGCTGCATTAGTACAGGAACAAGGTTTACATGTGACAGGGTCCTAGAAGCCTATCGCAATTACTTATTGTAGGATCTAGTCTCCTGCCAGTGTTTGCCTTAATCCAGACACCCACAGGCTGAAACAGTAGAGAATACAAGACTGCTGATTGAATATATTTGGTGTTATGTTGAAGGTCAAAGCATAAAGCAACCGATAGTGGTGCAGCCGGGTGTGCAAGCATGACTGTTGATATCCACAATCATAACTGCACACCAAGCTGCACTACTGTCTATGGGTAAAATACATTAGGAACATCTAATGTGATATAATGTGACTAAGACAAGACTGTCCTACCTTTATGATGTACATATTAATGCAATAAAAGCTGTTGTTTCAGTCTGTGCAGACACATCACAGAAGGCTGCCTGTCAGTGTTTGTGTGCACTGTCTGCTGGCCATTAATGTAGGTTTAATCGCATGGTCTGAGTCCTAGGGAGGTATAGCATAACTAGTAGTACAATATAAAGAAATAAATGTTGAATCTCTCAGGGATCCTCATAAAGGTGAAGAGTGAATCATCATAATCATATAGCTGCCAACTGAACATGACTCGAGTTGGGATTGTTCACAACTTGGGCAAGAGAATGTGATTATCTCCAGAAATTCAGACATGCCAGAACATCTTATACTCGAGAAAAAAGAAAAATATATCCAGTTCTTGGGAATATCCAGAGTATTTCCCCAAGTATTTACCGGGAAATTCCTGAGCCATTCTTGAGATCTAGACTAGAGAACTTTCTCGGGTATAAGATGTTATGGCATGTCCAAATTTCCAAGGAAAATCACATTCTCTATTCTTGTTGTATTCACAAGTCGGGACTCGAGAAATTTATGAGTAATTCTCAAGATCTTGTTGAGTGGGGGTGAATCAGTGTAGTTTTTTTAGGTGGCAGTAGAGTGGTACACAAGCGTACATGGAATTTCTGTTGACATAAACGACCGATGAAATGTGTACTCAAGTTACCAAATCTAGGAAGGTGGGAATGTCAGGCAAAGAACTGTGATGTAATGCTCAACACATTGGTTTGTCATGCCTAATATCAGGGTTCAAGCCCTTGTGGTCCTTGATATTTTCAATGATCGCTACAACTCTTTATTTCTTTGTTTCAGATTCACTCTGCTTCCCTGCATTATTCCTGAAACTACTAAATTTTGAACCTCATAAAAACATGAACATATTCCTAGATTTGACCATTGGGTGTTCTGGATATCTTGAATCAGTGTCCCTTTATGCATGCTATCATGGCACAATGTGGATAGACTTGTGGGAAAACACAGCCCCTTCAACCTATATTATAAGACATTCATTCAAGTTTGATATCTCAACCACTGGCCTTCATAGTAATCTCCCATTACCAGGTGGTAAGGTTTATATTGAAGCAGGGCTGATGCTTGGAAACCACTTTGCTTCTAACGGGCATGGTGTAGCTTCTTATGCTCAATCTGATGAGAGCGGTTTGTCAGATACTGGATATACTGAGGCTCAGCTTTCAAGATATGTAAATACAGATATATATCATGATCAGTTACCAGTTGGTACAGAGTTGACTGCAGAGGTGAGTGAACGGAAACAGACACCTGCTATACGCTTACATCTAACTAGGCAAGGTAAGTCCCTCACATAACATTGAGTTATTCTAAACTTTGTAGGGTGTGCCTGGGGTCAGAATTGGTAATTTAGTACTGTTATATAGTGTAAAAACTTTGCATATTAGATACACAATGAGTTCAGACAAATGCTATAGCACACAGATGAAGTAGTTTTAGTGTATGAACTTTTCTTTTTGAATGATCATGCAATATAAAAAAAAAATATCATCATGGGTGTGTATTTACAATCACAATATCCTTCATGATTATGCATTTTATACTCCGCCACAATAAAGAGTATTAAGGAAACAGAACAGGAAAATAGGAAATAGATCATCAGAGTGGGTACCATATGCATCTTTGTTATATGTTAGGGGCACCTGTTGCCAGGACTACATCCATACATCACACCAAGCCTCAAAAACATGCCAATATCAACGAGATAGTGATATGAATATTTTTTAAGGAAACCAAACCATCATTAAAAATAATGATACAATAACATTTCTACTTTAAAAAAAGGAAATTTGATACCAAGTTTTGAAAATAATTGAGCAGATTTAGTTTGGGGATTTCTCTCATCTGTTACTGCAATTTCACCACTGCAACTCCAGATATAAATGCTGCAACTGTTGCTGTCAACACCAAAACTGATGCTTTTGCTACTGAAGCTGTTGTTGTCAACACCAAAACTCATGCTGTTGACACTGAAGCTGTTGCTGTCATCACTAAATCTGATGCTATCGCCACTGCAGCTGTTGCTGTCAACACCAAAAGTGATGCTGTCACCACTAGAGCTGTTGCTGGCAAAACTAAGACTGATGGTGTAACCACTCTGGCTGTAGATCTAACCCGTCAAACTGAGGTTGATGCGGTTGATAATGCAACTGAAGCTGTTCACATGATGACCAATGTTTCTGATACTGGGGTGGATCCTCTCTCCACTGTTACTGTCAACACTGTAACTGAAGCTGTCACCAATAGAGCTGAAACTGTTGACACTGCTACTGCCACTGTCACTACAAAAGCAAATGCTGTCATTCCTGCCACCGAAGCTCTCAACACAGGTACTGACAATATCAACACTGCAACAGACAGCATAAATGATCATGTGAGTTCAAAAAGTGATGCCTTCAATACTGCTGAAACTTATAGTGTGAGCACCAGTACTCTCGCTGCCAAGGCTGTGGCTGATGCTGTCACCAATGGAACTGAAATTGCCGACACTACTGTCGATACTTCTGACATTGCTACTGCCACTGTCAGCACAGACACAGATGTTGTTATTGCTGTCACTGATCCTGTCAACACTGCTATGGATGCATTCAAAACCACACTTGTCAGTGTCATCACAAAAACTGATGCCGTCAATACTGCAACAGATACTTTCAATACTGTAACTGACATTGACACTTCAAACATTGATGTCATCAACACTGAAACAGTTCCTGTCAACACCAAAACCGATGGTGTGAGCACCAGTAATGAAGCTATCAACACTGTGCCTGAAAGTGTAAGCACTGCGACTGATGCTGTCAACACTGATGGAATCAAAACCACAGCTAAAGCTGGCAACACTTCAGATGATGGTGTCATCAGTGGTTCTGATGCAGTGAGCACTAAAGCAGATGCTTATGGCGGCACAACGGTACTTGCTGAGTCCTACCCTACTATTGCTGCTAGGGATACAATGGCACCTTTTGCACTGGTTACAACTTCTGAGTCTACAATGACAGGTCCCACTGTCAGAGTGACTTCTGCTTTAGTAACAACAGCCACTGACAGGGCTAACATCATCAGTGGCACGGAAGACATTACAACTACACACACTGTCACAAGAGGTGCAGACCAAGATACTATTCTTCAAGGTACATATCTAACTTTGACAAAAATCTGATAGAAAAGGACTTTTTATACTTACCCATTATGTGTCACTGACGATTCCCTCTTTAATTCTAAATAATTGAAGCACCCCTGAATGAATCTTCTAAATCACAATTACAGAGTGCCCTCATACCCCAGTGGTGAGGGATGTTGTAGTTCACATGGTAACACAAAGATGCTATTTGTACACCTGTAAGGATGGTTTTATATTTGATGATGGAACAATGAGTAAGACAATATCCTGTACAGCCCAAGGAACCTGGACCCCCGAAATATCACACTGTAACAGTGAGTATTTAGCTGTCTTAGTATTAGTGATGTGAGTTCCAATTTAGATTTGCTACATCTCCAATGCATGTACACATATATAGAAACTACCATTTTGGTCAGGCAGACCAAAGTCCCATATCAACTGCATGTTTGTGAGAACATCTACTAGTCAACTAGCCTAATTAGCCTACAGCTACAGGTTTTAGACGCCAAGCTGGTCTTAGTGTTTTAGTATGCACCTAACACAATCCAAAGCAAAGTACACTAGTGGTTAAATGATTTAAAAGATATTATGCTTTTGGCTAGAGTACATATCTATTTGTACTAGCCCTCTGTAAATTTCAATTTTTGGGAACGTAAATTTGAAGATATTTAGAACTTTATCTAATTACCTCAGGTAGCATTATTAGTTGTGCAAATAATGTTATGAACACTTCTAACAATAAACTTTCATGAAAGTCAAAAAGTGTCCAGCAATTGCTACAAATGTGCCCTGGAGCCTGAGCACTGAGGACAGGTACATTGGTCTCACAGCTACACTAACTTGCCATGTGGGTCACAAGTACAGGGATGGCAGCCGAGTACGCAGTGTTACTTGTCTAGATACAGGGGAGTGGTCAAAACAAATAGAGCATTGTTCATGTAAGTACTTTTTACTCAAGCTTCTTAGTTATTACCTTATCAGAGCTTTGAACTGCATGAAAAGGAGAGTGATGATCTAAAGTGTTCAAATGATTGTTAATGACCTGATTAGTGTTCATGTCATGTGCTAAACCCCATGGAACTAATATTATTGAGAGCACCTAGACTAAAACTTGTAGCATCATTTCATGACCAATGATTATTGAAAGAGATTATTGATGTGAATCTCAAAGTCTTCATTTTAGTGGTAAGATGCCCTGGCCAGCTTTTCTATGGTGACAGAAAAACAAAGACATGTGGCATGAATAACAGACTGAAAACAGGCCTCACACACTCGGTGTCTCTCTGTACATCCAGAGGATATCTGACTTCTATCAGTAAATGTTCAGGTAGGCTCAGCCCAGTCAATAAACTACCAAAATGTAATATAAAAATTATTGTGTACAAGTGTCAGGGTACTATGATCTGAAACTAATGTTATGATTATAATGGCAATGAGGAGTTGATAAAAATACTATGCTATAGTACTATAAGAAAAAAAACCCAATTAAGTAATTTCATGAGGAAATATTCAAGATATAACACACCTTATTCAAGATATAACACACCTTGAATTATATTTCCAGCTACACATTGCAGCCCTGTCCCTTACTATGACCACACCACCATCAGCAGGACCAGCACAATCTTTCGGAGCTCTGTTGTTGTAACATGTGACATGGGGTACAGGTACCCAGATGGCACCAAGACAAAGAACATAACTTGTGCTGGTACAAGACAGTGGGACCCTGCACACCTGCCACACTGCCTTGGTGAGTTAGTTCCCTGAACTCCTGTGTAACACCAGGAAATCAGGAGGTAAAATCTTCAGTGTTCACCATGTGTGTCTGTAATTGAGTGGCTTGAAGCTTTTAGTCGCAGGGCTAGGTTCTCCTCATAATAGAGCAAAGGCCCTGCATTGAGTGAGTTCCTGTATTCAAATGACACTTTGGATACCCAAACTCTGCTGAAAAAGCATGAATGAAGTGTAAAATTAGGTAATCTGCTACAATTCTTTAACAACATGCAATCTGATATCTTTCAGAAGTGACATGTCCCCCAGTACAGACTGTGTACAAGGCTACAGCTAACACATCCATGGCTGTGTATGGTACCAGAGTCATGTTTACATGTGACTCAGGATACTGGTTCTACACACAAAGAACACCATCACAGATTGTGTCTTGTCTCGATTTGGGGGAATGGTCACTTGAGCTTCCTGATTGTGAAGGTAGAATTTGTCATTTCTATCAAGACTGGAATACTATTAATGTGTGTATTAAATTTGAGCATCCTTCATTAGGTGTATATTATCTAGACAGGGAAATGTTCCAAACAAGTGCTCGATGGAAGTTTTTATTAGCTGCTTTAGATGCAAGAGCAATATATGATGACTGAGACCTATGTAGATATGCTAATCAACATGGTAAAAGTAACATCCATGAGAGGCCTGATTTTACCTTTAACCTGTTCATCTACACATAACTTCATCCTGAGAAATCATCCCATTATAATCTATGTCTTTTTTATATCATATGTTATTCAGTAATAACCTGCAATTGGCCAACCTTAGGGAATCTCGTAATGACTAATACCACTGAAGGTCCGCAATTGGTCAACACTGTGGTGAAATTCAAGTGTGACAGTGGATTAAAGTTATCCATTGGAACACCAGAAACTGTTCTTACATGTAACAAGGATGGTGACTGGCAGATGCCTGATTGGTACCATGTTGGTACTCCTGAATGGAAGGCTTTGTTTGATATTGGCTACCTTGAAGCAGGATGTGAGGGTGAGAGTATGATGCATTTATCATAGTTTTAAAGCTGAAAGTCACTTAAACCAATGAACTATGATACAAAATGGTAAACTATTTACAAAGAATGAAAGAAGAGATCATTGACAGCTCTCAGTGCTCATAGTAGGTTCTTTTTCAAAAAGACATTTTTTTCAATTAACTAGATTATTTCAAAAAAGGATATTCAGAACTTACATTTTGAACATGGATATCAGACACGTGACAGTTGTGTTCACTTCCTCCCAACACTTTTTTTCCACACTCATTCTGGCAGTGAGATTGATGCAACTGATTTCTTCCAGATAGAGTCAGGAAAAATAAAATTATTTTTAGAACATGATTGAGCATGACACCTCTTCTCTTTTCAGCTAATACTTGTTCTGTTGTAGAGACACAACTCGACTCCAATCTGAGTTCTATAAATGCAACAATAGGTAGTACTATCACTCAAACCTGTTACCATGGACATGTTACAACAAACAATGACACCTCAATGGCTATCAAATGTGGAACAGACCTTGCCTGGAACGGGACACTGAATAACTGTGAACGTGAGTATTATAACTTTAATCAGGAGAGTGGCAGGATAAATATACTGACTCACTCATCTAAAAGGCATCTTTTTCAAACCGATTGCAACTTTTGTTGGGAGAGCAAGATAGAAGGACAGCAGGGTTCCATTGGTTCCAGATATGAAGAGATTTTTTGAGTATAAAGTCCATAAAAGAGCCATATAGATTTTCAGTCATGGTATTTCTTCCTAGCAAATCTACATTATTAAAAACATTCAAGACCTTTTTTTATTATCAATGTCAGTAATTGTGAAGTTATGGTCTGAACTATTGTATGTAGTTTCTCCTTACCCATATTTTCAGTGGTGAAATGTCCACAAATTCCTGATATCCCAAACACCTTCAGAGAGGGAAATTTGCCTGTGTTTGGTAGCAGAGTGAACTACACCTGCTATAAGGGTTATCAATTTCCTAATGCAGCCAGAAGGATGTCAGTTAACTGTACAGCTGATGGTACATGGGCAGGACTGTACCTACAGGAGGGATGCACTGGTAAGGGACCAGACATGTTATTTATCAGATTCAAATTCAAATTGTTGCAAAACAGCTTCATCAATATCAAAGCAGCTAATTTAGTATTTGTATATAGTATTTCCTTGACAAGATCATATATTAATTGCTACACATCTCACAGATCACAGCAGTCGGCCATTTTGTGTCACTTTCACATTCTTCAATCCTAATATTGATTCAGTGTAGACATTGAATCGCATTGAATCTGCAACAGCCACTGTAGGTAGGATCTCTATGACGACAATTTTTTTTTACGTCCCCTTGGGACGCTGCATTGCCCATTTTCCCGTGCTAAGCTGTAAAGATGTGATTGAGGTCGTGTGTGGTGGGGCCCAGGGTACGAGTCCTGGGGTGAAAGGGTTAAGTTACCTGCTAGGTCTACATTGAGGAACTAAGCCTAGGGCAGAGGTAGATCCAGAAATTGTGGTACCAGGTAACGGGGAGGGGGGGTGCACATTCAGGCGCACATACAAGAAATTTGGTCTCGGGGCCACAGTCAGGCTTTGGCACCACATTCCCTAGGTACTACCATAGTTAAGAGCCTTTGATCTGCTACAGTTAAGGGCTATTCCTTTTTTCAATAGTCACAACTAAAATTTTAATTTCTTAGATCAATTTTATTCATGACTATATTACTTGGATATTTTTGACAAAAAAGCTGTGCACTGCTCAATGGTTTGCAATGTAAGCAATAGCCATACTAATAGTCTGTGAACAGTATTTGTGATATCCATGGCTCTGTTCATAGCCATTCATGGACACTTGTCATCAATAATAGCCATAGGAGCAGCCTAAACACTGTAGTCACATCGTTTTTTTTTTCTGTTTATAGCCGTACACTGTCCATCAATGCCCGTTGTCAAAAACAGCCGTACAAGCAGCCTGAGCACTGTGTATGGCAGTGTTGTCACCTACAGCTGTCTCCATGGTTACATGATGGGGCACATTACAGTCAGGAAGGCCACCATAACATGTACACACACAGGGCAGTGGAGCTACATACCACAGGACTGTCAGGGTAATATAATGTCAAGCTTAAAAATGATATACAACAATATATGTATACTCTATGTCATAAGAATGCAAACTGAGTAAAGTTAATCACCTTCAAAATGATCTCACTCCACTCTTCCAAATAAGTTATTAACTTAATATAATCAGAACATTGATTCATTATTGAGAAGGCAAGACATTGGATATCTTAATAAGTGGAATCAGCTACTATAACAGTTTTTTTCTACTTGTTTCAGCTATCCACTGTGCAGTCATACCAGTGTGGGAGAACCTTGTAGTTGACACCCAGAGAAACATCTATAACACAGTGGTAAATGTGTCATGTTCTGAAGGTGTCTTCACATCCACTAATGAGACATCCTACCTAACAACTTGCATGATTAATGGAGAATGGGACCCACCAATATGTCTGTGTGAAGGTATGAGTCAAATTAATCATAGGTTATATTCTGATGAATATGCTTGGTGAATGAGGAGGGACATAAGGAATGGTAGATCTCAAATAGAGATAGTGATCATGCATCGCAGGAGTGAGAAGGCAGAACATACTCCATTTCTTGTCAATAATACATAATGTACATATACAAATGGAACACCGACAATGTCATTATCCCATGTCCTTGGCCTTTTTGTCAGGATATTGTTGAATTATGATTTGATTTGAAAAATAAGATGAAGAATATTCCCGTTTATGATGCCAAATCCTTTATGATTTGACATGATTTCACATATCCTAGATTCGTTAGTATTTATAATTATGAATTATATATGGTGCTGAATAACATGCATTGATATCTATATATTATTTTTAAACGCGACCAGATATGGCGATCATGGAGGAAATTCCACCTACTGAGGCAGAGAATGCTAGGTCAATAGGAGCCCTGAGTATTGTGCTGTCAGTAATGACGTTCTGTCTCATTGTGCTGCTGGACATCCTCCATCACATGCCTTCCTTCATATCTAGGATCCATAAGCCTTGAAGAGATGATAAATAATACTTGACTCTATACTATTCAAATGAAGATCTACCCAGTGCAAGATGTTCCACTTTAAAGACTCCAGAGTTGTGTTACATGATCCAATACAAAAGCATTAAGGAAACTGAGCTCTACTGTCTTCATCTTAGGTTACACTGTAAAAGGAAACTGTTGAATCTACCAGGGGTCCACGTAAAAATGAACAGCGAACAGTACTTGTATTGCGATGAACAAGTGTGGTTTTATACAAGAAGCTGTAGGTGGCAGTGCACTGTGACACAAATTAGCAAGAAATCTCTGAGGTCTCTGGCACCATTAGGACAAAGATTTTGTGGTTATTTCAAGTACTTCTTTTATGTTCTAGTGGTAGGGCCTGCTGGGTTGACATGCTAGAGTGGTTTGAAATGATTTTCAAGCAAAGAAATGTATCATATTCTCATTCAACTGATATCTGTACAAGCTTTAAGTGTAGAGTAAGGATATTTCAAGATTTCAAATGTCTCTTAACAGCGAGTTCATTTTTTAGCTGTACCCTGTAGGGACCTTTTAAGATATCAATTTTCTGCAGAATAAAAATCTTTGAATTTGTGTCTTTAATAGATCTTTATCACTACTATATGTACATAGAAAAAAGGGGACATATAGGGTCATATTTCCTCACCAGATGGAAACCTCCACAGCCGCCTGAGTACTTTCTTGTTACTCTGCAGGTACTCAGGGCATGTACATGTAGGCCATGTCTGATAACATTTCCCCCCAGATCCTAGAAAATAGATCATTTAAACTCAACTGGATGGAGGTTTTAGGTCTGCAATCACAGTTTATATTCCAATGATCTGTATATATGAGAAACAGGTAAACTTTTGGGGTAGGAGTGTACCCTCTTGTTAGTAAGCGTGAAGAGAAGTGATGATTGACTGTTAACACTCCACCAGGCAGGCTGTGAAAAAGAACTACATATGTGGACTGTTGTTTATGATATTTAATTTCATGTTGGAAGCAGTGGAACATGGCAGTTCCAAAGGTTTAACATAGAGGCTCCATATATCACACCCCTCGTGAGATTATCCTTCCGAGTACCAGCACCGGAAATGATCTTAAAACATGTGAATAATCGTCATTTTATATCCTTTTTGATAATATTTTGAACCTTTCTGACTCAGATAACACAAAGGTTCACTCCTAGTGGGTCTGCATGAGGCAAAGCCAAGTGAGATAACCCCCTATTCATGAACCTGTGTCTATATATAGAAACCCGCAATAGATATCAGCCGTGTTAACGACCGCAAAGAAGTCTGAACCGAGTTTGGTTTGGGGCAACCAAGGCACATAGAGATTTGATTTTTTTTTTAAATCAACACCCCACCAATAGATACATACTGTATGATAAGTGAAATAGTCCCAAAATGTTTTATATAGGCTGTACAGAGGAAGGTGTTGTTTCTGGGGGTGTGGGAAGTACTGACTTGAACAATACTTGAATGTGTATTGCGCATACCAGGCAGGAGGTAGACCAAAAATTTGTTCACCCAAAATACTCTATAATTACGTATGGATAAGAATGCTGAGGCAAGATTTTTATTATGCCTTATAGAGATTTTTAATTTCCGTCAGTCATGTTAACGACACTATTTCAACTTATAAGAATGGCTAAGGTAATTCATTTTTGAGACACATCACCTCCAAACCACATGGTAATGTTAAATAGGACCGCCCCCTAAGGAATAAATAAAATTCTGATGTTCTCTAACTGCTTGGCTTGATGGAATAAGGCCAGGAATGGAGTGAAAATTTGAAAAAAAAAATTTTATGGGCCATTTTCCAATTTTGGATTATCATATCTCCTAAAATATTGGTCTGACCTATGCATATTGGCCCTTTTTCTGAAGGCCCAAGTGTTTTCTTTAAAAAAAAACATAAATAAGAAGTTTAATAATTTTTATTCCACAACCAAACAAAGCCAAAAAGTCCCCAAAAACAGAAAGTGGGAGGTTTCACAGGAATCACCCACATATTAAGTGTACTTAATAAGACATATCAAGATTATACACAATAGACTTCATGTCACAGAGCAGACCTCATCACAGGCTGTCAACAGATGTATCAGGAATCATTTTCCATATTTCCATTCTTGACCCTAGTGGCCCCATTAACTTTGTGTAGCCACCTTGATCACCGAATTGGGAGCTAGAGATATGTGTTACTGCTAAACCAAAATGCAAACCAATACCTGTAGGCTGACAGCCTTGGATTTGGCAATCTATTGAGGGTCCAAACTTATTGAACACTTAAACCAACATATTCTAGGAGAAAAGTGACAAAGTCCTTGTAAAAACAAATTTAAATTATCATGTTATGACCACATGGCAAAAAACAGATTTTATTGTTACACGTGTAATAAATCAGGTGCCTTTTCCCACCTCATGATGGATATTGCATTTCTTAAAACCTCTCTACCAGTCAACCCAAAAAATTGAAAAAAAATGAAAAAGGGTCAAGTAGAATTCCCAAAACCCGTTCCCGGTTAAGTATGAATGGCTTAAGAAGATAAGATATAGTCTAAGAGCATTGATGTTTCATCCCTTAAGAAAATGGATTCATAGCCCAGGTTTCTGGTGTATATGACAACTTCACCAGACCCCCAACCCACCAGAAAAAAGGCTACTTTTTAAATTGGAATGTCAGTACTAATTGCATTTTGTTATCGAGACAGCTAATAACAGTCCTAGTGAGAAGATACCTTGGATATTTTCCACCTAATTGTTAACGAACCGTTACAAGTCGATGTTGTGATAAACACTGAATCCAGACAAGTTCTTTGATCCTTGTTCATTGCATGATGACAGAGTGTTCATATAGGTGGTAACAATGATACACTTGCCAGCGTGCAGGCTCTGCCCCTAAGCTCATAGCTCAACCTGTCGTAGGTTCTAGGTACTAGGGAGGTTGTGTGTAGGATAATGTAAGTAGAAAAGATGGAGACTGGGGCTGCTCACCGGTCTTATATACCTAGGTGAGCAGCTCACAGGGTGATGAAATGTACCGGTAGGAGCAGGCCAGATCTGGCTGGATCCGGTCAGATCTGACGCGTCGCCATACCTGTTAATGATTCTATTTATATGTGAGCCAATCAAGATGAAGGGAGATTGTGGAATTTCCCTGCATCCTAGAAATGCGTCCACAGGTATGTTGGTATGTTGTGATACTCCTAGTGAGTCAGTGCCCAGAAGGAATGGGTAAAGGCTCTCACAACATCCTGGTATAGGTGATGTAAGAGCAGCTCACTGTACACAAGGAGGAATGAGCTGTGAGCTTGTGAGCAGGGCCTGAGCGTGTGTGGCGAAGAATTTGATAAATGTGTAAAAAAATGAATAACACCCAGAATAGTCCATTGACAAATCCCCACATTCCCACTCGTCTCTGCACAAGGTTTAAGGAAGGAAAATCATTAATAATAAGGGCTTTGCCAAGTCCATTGACAATTTGGGGTATTATGCACATAATATATTCGAGTAAAGTAGGTATCCGGTGTGAGAATACC
Source organism: Acholoe squamosa (assembly GCA_949317995.1). Classification (NCBI taxonomy): domain Eukaryota; kingdom Metazoa; phylum Annelida; class Polychaeta; order Phyllodocida; family Polynoidae; genus Acholoe; species Acholoe squamosa. The sequence goes on along the minus strand of OX439041.1, from coordinate 78,167,385 downwards.
GTATCAGAAAAATAAGTATACATAGAGGTTCCTTTATGGAACTGTAAAAAATAAGAGGTGTAGGTAGCATGCTATTACCTTGTTGGATCAAAGAAAGTCTATAATGCTTATTACTACAAGAATAGATTGGTACATGTATTTTTGGCACGTCGTGAATACTGTTTTGTACCTGAGCTTGTTGTGAGCTATAAAGTGATACATTAAAGTATAAAAATACATTCTTTCTAAGCTGAGGTATCTGGGTTATTTACAAATATGTAGGGAGAAAGCAAAAAAAAAATTTTATTTACACAGTTTGTGGAGTTGGCACCAGGAAGTCGAACCAAGGTTGGGAGTTTCCTAAGATAAATTCGGCTTCAAGCTGCCAAGGGCACATGTTCAGCCAGTTATTTTTTTTGTATTTAAAAATTGACCGAGGTGGTATTTGGTTCGGCTGTAGGAGAAAAAAAATAAATTTGGAAATTGTATGTAGGGCAGGGTCAAGGTAGTATTTGATGTGACTGTTGGCCCTGCTCCATATAGTTTGTGCCAAACTTAAGAACTTAAGGATAAATGTAAACTTAATTATACTACTGACTAAAGCTCATAAATACAATACACAGTTGAGCTTGAAAAAGGTGTGAGAAATCGGGATGATCTTGTAGCACCTAAGGTGACATTATAAAAGGTTGTGTTATAAAAATCCCCTATAAGATCATAAGAGGTTGCCAATCTATTGCAGGCATGATAAAAAGGTTGACGTTGTTCACAAAAATAAATAGTCAGTCTTCTGTCCAAAAATGATTATCTTGGGTGGTTGTATGGGGGGTCGGAGGAAGTTTGTGTCTCCACGACATAATATAAAGTCCAAAGTTCATTATTGATTAATGGAATATCGTCACTTGTTTTTCCTGAAGTGCTTTACAGCATGGAAGCTGTTGGGTGGTAGGTTGCCATGCTGTTGGGCATTTAAGTTCATGAAATGACCCTCAGCCCTCCTTTTAGTCCTCTGTCTAATAGGCATGTAGGAGAGTGAGAGGTCTGCGAAGTCCTCCATCACTGAGGCTAGGTTTCCAGCCTCAGAAATGGCTGAGTCTCCACTGTCTGAGTCTGTAGGTGTTGGGGGCTCGACGGCATGGGCTGGCATGGGCCTCCATGCTGTCCTGGGTGGGGAATATACTGCTCTGTTCCTCCAGTTAATGGGGACCATTTTGCTGTAGGAACAGGGGCAGGCGAAACTATTGGGTCTGTGGTGGCATGGTGTGCAGAGGGCTGCAGATGATGTCTGCCCTCTCATATGTGTGCAAAAGTTATTGTTGTGCATCCTGTATGCTGGGGGCATCGGGGTCCCAGGCCTACAGGATGCAGAGATGATGGTGCCCGACAGTGGTAGCACGGCAAGGTGATTGGGTCGTGCTGGTCTTATAGGGATTGGTCTGCTGGTTGTTGAGCCTCTGGATCCGGTGGTACTGGTCCCTCTATCTTGGGGTTGGCCTCTGGTCCTGACGGGATTGTGGCTGTGTCCGGTGGTGGGCCTGCTGAGAAAGCGACAGGAAGAGAAAACAATTCATCAACCACAGATTGTCTGTCATGGTCTGCAAACAGGCCACAGTTAACACAGAAAAAGGACGCCAGGTTAATATAATTTTGTCAACGTATAAAGACATAGTACAGAGCTCAATTGATTCATTTGGCTTGGCGCAGGTCCTGTATCCAGGGACGCTTTGATTAGTTTTTCTAGACTCCACGGTAGTAACGAGCTGGCACTGTACCATAATGGCGAAAAAATCAGGTAAGTTATGGGGATTAATACAGGTATGACCTGCTCAGGTCGACTCCTACCTGTTTCATGTATCTTAACCCATTGAGGGCGGATGTCGAGTATTTTCAACATCCATGTAGGGCCGGTTGTCGATAATACTCAACACCACGGACGGCCGGATGTCGACTAAAGTCGACACCACGGAGGGGGCGGATGTCGATTATTTTCGACAACAGAAGCTGATTATCAAAACAGCCTCTAAAATAAAACTGGCTGGACCAATCAACACCATTTTTTGTATACGGATAAAAAAATACATTTAGGCCCATAAATGAATATTTTTATAGCTAGGTTACCATGGTAACCTTATCAGGCATCAGAGATACGAGATGTAAGCATCAGACAAAGACGCTGGACACCGTCTGCTAGATCTTGGGGAAGGTAAGTGGAAACATTATACTAGAACTCAAGATATGACGACTTTTGTTGTGCCAATCCTTACAAAAATTGAAGACATCATCAAATAGATATATTTAGATCATTGAGGGCAAGAATTAGTCCACATATGATTTATTTCCATTGTTAGACATCGTTTTTCACTACAATCACTTTGCAATCAAGTTATTATCAGTGACCACACTTGTCAGTCTGAGAATTTATCATCCAAATCCACTGCTGGCATCTCTAATCTAAGTCTAATTGTTATAAACGACAAGCACAATACTGCTAGTGATTGTATTGATAGACTGTGTAGAGGATGTGCATTTTTTGATGAGATAAGTGACATAAAACAGAAAAATAATGTGACATGTTGCTCTGACAAAAGACGGTGCGATGCGTCACCGGGCTGATGCCCGCTTAGTACGGAAGGTGGCGCCGCTGTGGTGGGGCGTTTCACACACAGTTTCCCGCCCCTCCTCACCCTGACGTTGGGGCGTTGGTACTATGGTAGGCAGTGGGGGGGGGGGGGGGGGGTGAGGGGAGGGGCAGGGATAACAGGTCATATACATTGTAATTCAATCATCTGGATATCGCCTACCCCACTAACTTAGGGACCCAGCCCAATAATGATGCATGAAAGATATATTCAAGTGAATAAAAATAAAATGTAAAAAAAAATCAATGTCCTTTTGAATTATGAATCCAAAGTTCACTCTGTCACTGTTTTAGGCATGTATACATATAATGTGAATTTGAAATACCGAAAATCTGGCAAAGTGGTATGATGCACCCATAATTGTGGCTAAAAAATAGTATTGAAATATAAAGCTAATGCATCATGCAACACTCACTGGGTTAAGAGTTTAGGCCCATACACAACCTTTGACACACACCCAGCCATCCAGCACTACCCCCCACAATGCCAAACACACACACACACCATAAGCCACGCAGCAGTAGGAGGCATGACCATCTAAGCCAAAGACTCTGTTTGGAGAGGAGAGCAAGGTGATGATGGAGAGTGTATGGTTTCCATGGCAACCGATATGTAGAGACCAGCTTCTGACCCCAGGTGCAACCCCTTTCCTGATGTTATCTTAACGACCAGATAAGAGTTGTCGCCTGCCTCCTGAATGTGTCAGCCTATAGTGAACTAGAAGGAAAAAAGTACTACCGTAAAATGCAGCATATAAGCTGCACCTCAATATAAGCTGCACCCTGTCCCTGACTTTAGGAGAATGCTATAAGCTGCACTGGAGGCCTGAAATGGTTCCCATTCCTTAGTTTAGTCTATATATGTAGACCCTGTGTATAAGCCGCACCCAACTTCAGGGAGATTGTAGTAGGACTCTGAAATGGTTTATAAGCTGTGGCTCATACACAGGGTTTTTCTAAGGTAGATACAGATAAAATCGATTTAGGAGATGTCAGCCACATTACAGAAAAATGCTAAATGAAGTTAATTTCCCAGGCCACATCTATTGCCTCAAATAAGGGTATTTTTCTCAAGTAAATTTCGAGATAAGGGATCATCTTTTTGGGTGTATCCTTACATACACTTTTTTAGACAAGTGTATGTAAGGATGTGAGCTTGTTGGCAAGAAAGGACTGGAATATATTGCCAATCCCTTCTCTAAACCCACCACTCCCCATTGAGAAAAGAAATGACAATTCTGTAATATCAGTTTCTTTTCTGCGAGGACTAACAAAAGTTTTTCTAACCTAGAATTCTTTGACAATGAGATCTGCGTTCTGCTGATAAGTTACAGATAAAAAAAAAACTCTCAGCAGGTATGGGGAGGGTACCGTAAATTCTCTTGTATAAGCCATGGCTTAAAATCCAAATTAGGATTATAGGATCAGCAAAAAAAAGGGGTGCGGCTTATAGGAGGGTATTTGGTTTATACGAGAGAACTTATGGTAGTTCTGAATGGGGGGTAACAGACCTGAAGGTTATGAAAGTTTCTATCAAAATGATATACTTTCAAAGCCAGCACAAAGCATGCAGATCTGTGCTGCATTAATCTAAGCATGTAATTTACACAAAGATAAGGCTTTGAATTGGAGAATTAGAATGTGTGCATTCAAAGCAGATATTTAGAATAACATAGTGATACAGATACTGGTTGGATACGTATGAGACTTCTTGAAACCCATGAATTGAAGTTGACATGACCCATTGCTACATGGGGGAAAGGGAAAGCATTTTCTAAGGGGGGGGGGTTAGTGTATGTTGTCTAATTTATCTGCATTCATATTTCACTCTTTTCAGGTCTCCCACAGCTACCAATATGGTAGACTGTGACCCAGATGAGTGGTCAGATTTTGAAGATGGGTGGGAGGATGAGCTGCCTTTGACAACTCTCAGGGCACTTCAAAGGCCAACAATTGACGATGGAGAGATAGAGAATGAACCACCAGAGGAACATGATCCAGATTTTCTACTTGCAGCAAGTGAGTGTGAACATGAAATTAAACACAATGTTTGAGGTGATGACATGGCTTTGTAGAAAAAAGAATTGCACCACATCGGGTACTATGACACACTTTATTTTTCTACAATTGAATTTATTTGTGCATAATGTATGCAGAGAAATACACTATATTTGATGTCATATGTTTTCTATCATACATTACAGGTGGCCAGGCTGCTAAAGATGAGGAGGCCAACCCCCGTGTCTGGGATAGGATGACAAGAGGAATGGACCGCTCCCTTAAAAATCAAGCATTTGATGATAGCAAAGTAGGAATAAACCCAGAAGCTGGAGTGGGGAAAAGCAGTAGCATACTTGATTTCTTCGGTCTATTTTTCTCAACAGCCTTTGTCTTAGCATTAACAGCAGCTACAAATGAATATGCGTCAAAGGTGCGGGCAGCAAACCCAGATGAGCATAAACAGAAGTGGGTGCCCATCACAACAAATGATCTTAAAAAATTCTTCGGCCTAACTATGCTTATGGGCCTTTTGAAGAAACCGAGAATCAAAGATTATTGGACCCGAACAGCAGAGCTCCTCACCCCATACTTCCCTTCTGTCATGTCCCGTGATCGCTTCGCACTCATACTTAGGTAAGCATTGTAAGAATTACCCATGATTGTCATGCCCCACGTAACTGGTAAATGTGCCTGATAGCTGTTGAGCCTATAATATAATATATCATTCAATACCATTAATATCCATCTATTCTGCAACCTATAACTGGAGCTGATAGCAATAAAAATGTATCCCTTATATTCTTGCTAGATACCTGAACTTCCCAACGGCCCCTCTATATGAACCACCAGTGCAGGGACCTCCTAAAAAGCGGAAAAGACAGTCTACCAGCAAAAGTAAACCTCCTGCAAAGAAGAAACAAAGGACTGGAAACCAGGAAAATCCAAAACAATCACCTCAGGCAAAGCAGCGAAGGACTGAAAATCAGCAGGAAGATCCAGAACAACCACCTCAGGCAAAGCAGCAAATGACTGAAAACCAGCAGGAAGATCCAGAAAAAACAACTAATCCACCACAGAGCAATGTTGCAAAGATGAGAATGACTTGGCTATTTAATTTTTTCAACAATGTGGCCCGCTCAGTCTACCACCCAAGGAGGGAAATTTCAATTGATGAATCAATGGTTGCCCATAAGGTGTGTTCATTGTGCCATATCATAACTTTATAGCCACCTCTAGAATTAACATGCCACAATTTTCATTGAATCTTTTAAGTTATTTATATTGTATTTGTTTTGATAAAATCTTAAGAAGATGATGCTCATAATGTTTAAAATCTTCAGGGTCGTACAACACATCTGCAACATATGCCAGCGAAGCCAACCAGGTTTGGCTTAAAGGTTTGGATGGTGGCAGAATCGGTAACTGGTGAGTCTATAGATTATTTCTATGTAACCAAGTGAATTTATTATCTATATACAAGCAGCCCACTTGGCAGAAAAAGGTTTTTTGATGTCAAAAAAACGTTTTATTTTGTTCCTAAGTTTGCAAAACGTTTTTTTAAAACGTCAAAATAACGTTTTTACATGTACTCAAAAAAACGTTATTTTGACGTTTTTATAAAAAGATTTTTATATCAGGTTAAAAAAACGTTTTTTTAACATAAAAGAAACGTAAATAGAAAACGTTTTTATTTGGTTGAAAATTGGTTGAAAAAGCAAACGTTTCTATTAGGTTGAAAAAACATTTAAAAATGTTTTTTTCAATGTCAAAATAACGTTTTTTAAAAAACATTTTTACCCAAACCAAATAAAAACGTTTGCAAACGTTACAAACGCATTTTTTGCCAAGTGGGAAGGTACTTAAGCTGACTAGTTGCCCAATTCTCAGGTCAGACCTATCTATTTGTAGAACACATGCAATAAAAAAGGTAATTCTCGGTTTGAAAATAGAAAACATAATGATATATTTTTCACAGGTTATGTCCTCAACGCCTTTCCCCACTTTGCACGCCTGGCAACAGATTCTACACCATTTGGGATTTATGAAGACACAGTTCTACGGCTGCTAAAGGGTGGTAATTTGTTGAACAAGTTCCATCACTTATATACTGATAACTTTTACACTTCCGTGCCAATGTTAGCAGAGCTCAAAGCTAAATTCTCTACATTGTGCTGTGGTACAGTTCGTCTGTATAGAAGATTCCTCCCAAAGGACTTCATGCAGCGTAGCATCCCTGGCCTTGAGAAGAGAGGGTCATGCCGGTTCAAGTACTCAAAAGGGATTGTACTTTGTGCCTGGCGTGATAATAAAATCCTTCACACCTTGTCAACGATTCACGGATCAGACATGAAAACATGTTATCGCCGCATGCAAGATGAGAATGGCCAATTCAAACGAACAGAACTACCATGCCCAGCTGTTGTACGAGCTTATTCACAGTTTATGGGGGGTGTTGATCTCGCTGATCAACTCTTTGCCTACTACTGCTTTGCTAGGAAGACAAGGAAATGGACAAAAAAAATGTTTTTCTATGTGTTTGAACTGATGAAACTAAACTCCTATGTGATGTACAACTCTGTTGTTGCTAAGAAAGAAAACCTCCATGACTACACTCTCAAGCTCGCACAGAAACTCATTGCATCTGCAGATGGCCCTCTTCCTTCACATGTGGAAGCAGAGGCAGAAGCTGAAGTTGTTCCTGGACCAACCGCTGCAGGTGAGCCCGCCCCAGGACCCTCTGTTGGTACTTCTGCTACACCCATAGCTGATGTTAACATGCCGGGCCCCTCAGGTGAGCCAGCTCCAGGACCCTCTGCTGCACCAAAGGCTCGTTCTAAGCCAGAGAAGTTCCGCCCAAATGCTGACGGTCCAGGAAGGTTGACAAGTCGGTGCTTCCCTTCACGCATGCCAGGAGTTTCCTCCCGCTGCCACGTTTGTTATGAGCGAAAGAAGAACAAATGGATCAAATCCCTACACTACTCACAGTATGGGTGTTTGAAGTGTAAGCGGTGCTTATGTGTTGACCCATGCTTCCGCCTGTATCACACCGTAGAAAAGTTCGGCATGATTCGCAATGTTGAACCAGCCCGGCCAACCCAACAAGAGGAATAGATGAAATGATATTCACAATATCCATCTATGTTCTCTCATGTCATGGTGAGAACTAAATCAAAATTCTTGTGTTCAGGTAGCAGGAAATTAGGTTAGGTCAGGATATCTGAGCACTCTTACGGTATCACAAGATGGCAGTGTAGGTTCATATTGACGTTGCATTACTAAGTGCTAACTATCTGAGATTTCCCATGCTACCCAAAGTACATGTGTCACCTATTGTTATTTTATTGCATCCAAATGATGTAGGCCTACAACTAATGAACATTGCTAACAGTGAATTGTCAGGTAAACATGTAAGTCTGGATGACAAACCTAGACATATACATTTGTCGCGTCAAAGCAAAACAGCTGTCTCATAAATGACAATGTTTATGCTATTTTATAGATTTTGTGCATGATCGATTGAAGCCCTGTTTATTTGTATATGTAACAACTGACAATCTAGCCATATACTTCTTAAATGTACCTGTTGAACTGAGGTCATGATGTATGCAAGTGAAATATACATTTCAGTGATTTGGCACATGTACAAGGCCTGAAATAAATAGATACTTGAAATCATTTACCTTACAGAAGTGTCTGATTCAACTTTATTGTCCAACGTATACTGCATGGAATGATGCAATAGGTAGCTTGATCAGTGAAGGTGTTTTTTTTGTACATGTTGTATCTTGATAGGTGACCTACTTCCCTACAACATGTTGCTTAGAATTCTAATATCATAACACTTATAACTATATGTTGTGGGGAAAGAAATGCACCTACGTTTTGCACTACCTCCTAGACCTGATTCTGGCCTTATTCTTCATAACCAGTACCAGAAAGGCCAGGGAGGTTATATTTTGCCAAATTTTTGCAATTTATAAATTTTTGGTCATAGCTCTAATCACACTGGGTGATACCCATTTTGGGATATTTTCTCCTTTATACTTGTCATGTGGTTCACTAGAATGTTTGCAATCTCAGTTGCTAGCCCATCACTGATCTGAAGCCCATTGTTCAATTTCTTGTACTTCTCATTCCTGCCAGTATTGGTATTGTATTTGTGAACTGGTCGAGATGTCCAGGGCGTGGATGTCTTTCCATCTTTGTTGAGGTGGTATATTGTATTATTTATCATCCATACACCATTATCCATCCACTTTTGTCTTTGGTCATTTGCATTGGTACAAATCTTTCCAAGGACTGCACCGATTAGTGGGCATATGATGATTCTCTGGGATTTAAACTCATCTTGCAGTGCATGCACTTCATCTTCAAATACCTGACACATATGATTGCAGAAGTGTGCCTGAGATACCCAATCAAAGGTGTAAGTGTTATCATTTTGCCAATGCAATGGGGCATGTACTGTTAAACTATCATAAATTCCACCCATTATGTACGTCAAATCTCCAGGATTAGTCCTTATGTACTTGGCAGCCTCTCTGCACAGAGCACCAAGTTTGGCCTCTGGATGCCTATATATATTGGCATACCAATTGGTTTTGTTTAACCTCTGTATTTCATTATACAGCATAATTCCATCTCTATTGTCTGTGAAGATACCAATCATCCTATGCTGATTTGCCATTACTCAAGTCGGAAGTCCTACACAATGCAACTTTTCAGGCATTTCCCAAGGGACCCTTAGAGTCAATATCAGATCCACAGGCCAGTACCAATAGGTCTCTACAAAACAATAAAACAACCATAAGTGAGGCTAAGGTGGCATCCAAAAATACAGGGTTCTTGAGGATCTCTAAGGGAGTGGTCATTATTTATCAATGGAGGGGGGGGGATGATACTGGCACGGGAATCTTGGTTGAGTTAGATTAATATCTGCACAACATTTTCTAGAAAACGGGACATTTGATAAACTGGACATTTGATAAACTGGACATTTGACAAACTGGACATTTGATAAACTGGACAAAACCAAGAAATTTAGGAAACAGGACATTTGATAAACTGGAAAACAAAAACATTTGATAAACTGGACAAAACCAAGATATTTAGGAAAAGGGACATTTGATAAACTGAACAAAACCAAGACATTCGGGAAAAGGGACCAGGGTATCTGGTTCTAATAGATCACATAGTCTAATATTTATCCCCTGTGTTAAAGTTCCCATCCAACTAATCCTGTTGTCCCATTTCCAAAATGAATGTCCTGTTTCACAAGTAATTAGTCCTGTTTCCCAGACTTTTCAAGTCCTGTGTACTAGAAAATCCCATGTGAATAAGATACCCGTGTGAATATCGCTTCCTTGGGGCAGTTTTAAAGCAGACGCGCAGAAATTTTTTACACCCCTCTTGAAGCCGAAGACAGTAAAAAAAATTTGTGCCCCAGAGGCACGGAGAATGATTGCACCGCTCTTTGATCTATAGCAGCACGCTGGCTTTTTTGCTAAAGTTTTGAAGAGGGGTCAAAACTTTTTTGAAAATTTTAGGCCCTCCCTCAAAGTCAACACCCCCTGGGGCCATCCACAAATGACATCATGCTGGAGGGGGAGTCAAAAAAGGTCAAATTTTGCATGACTTCATTTATGGATGGCCCCCATGTTGATAAATAATGACCACTCCCTAAAATAGTACATGAGTTAATTGCTATGACCCCAAGGGATCTATCATTTTGGCCATTGTGTAGAAAACTTGATGAGGCAAGATATAATTTGGTACAATATAGCATCAATGTCATAGACAGCCCCCCCCCCATAAGTGCTAAAAAAAATCTTAAAGGATCTGAGGAAATCACGAGAGTGAATATAAAAATCCTGCTGTTAGAATCGACTTTTCACTGGACACCCACACCCTGTCTTGAAGTAGATAATTGAATGAAAGATAAAGGTTTCATTACTAGGATAATTAAGGGTCAATTTTTATATATTTTGTTGAAATCCTGCTGAAATATGACATCATTTTCTAAAGGGTTAAAAGCCATGGCTTATACACAGGAGTTTACAGTAATAGCCTGGTTGGGTGATCCTTTCTGCTTGTGGGTGGGAAATGCCGTCATTTGATACCGGGTATTGTAAACTTTGATAGTCCCGGGACTGAGTGATGTTATCAGTATCATTTACCACAGTCAGATATGAACGACCTCCCTCTATCCCACACTTGCAGCTCACTCACACATAGAGACAGTTGTCCATAAACAGATTGAAGCTTGGTGGGGGAAAATGATTACCTTGTGAAATGGATTAGGTCCCCTCTTCAGCAGTTGCTTTGCGTCAACAGCTGCCACGGCACTTGTTGACAAACGCAGAAAGACACTCGTGGGTAGTTCGTTATCAGGCCAAACCACAGAATTTCTAAAATTCATGAAGAATCCTGGCCTTATCTTTGATAAACATTGAGATCAGACCCATGTGGAACTATGTTGATACATAAAATACTGTGTCATTATTGAGAAATGCTGCTCTGTGACAGTTTTGTAGCTGAGGTAGATATATTGTGTGCACACGTGCCGCCATGCTTGACACGCCCCCGGCACGTGGGTGCGCGTGCGCATGGTGTTGCCGGGATACAGCAGACGTGCGTCAAAATTATCCGGGCTCACGGCCAGACGCTGTGCAACACTTCCCGCCCTCAATGGGTTAAAAGGAACTATGTTGATGCTGACTGAAGAAAAAATTATTTTTGGCCAAAAAGGGGGGAGGGGAAGGGGAGGAAAAAAAAAATTTCTTTCCTGTGTCGCCAAAGTTTTGATCCAGGCTGCTATAAAAGGGCCCTCGTCCGCTCTGTGATGTCATAATATTACATAACAACCATGGAGGTGTATGAGGTACAGCTTGTGATGCCCAACGGCACCGTCTTGCATCTCACAATAACCATGTTGGGTGGATTGTACGTATATCTTGACTTTCAAAAAGGCGACTCTTGAGTTTTTGACAATTTTGACTATACAAGACGTGGAGCATTTGGTCTAATCTGCCTTTTAATTTTCACATTTCAGCATTAAGCAGATTCAGTGGACCATAGTCCCTCCGGGCGGGATGCCCAATGGATATTAAGGTAAGACTTTGAGCAAGCCAAAGCGTGAACATGCGTCAATGTTGTTGTTGTGATAGAAAGCGCCATGTGCGGGTGTCACATGACCGATGGTAGTCATGGTGATGGCCGTGACGTCCATCACTTTCGGTTTGTGATACGAAACCAAAATTGCGCCGGGCCGCCGCATGTGGCGGGAAAGGGACGGCCAGACGCCAGGGTCGGTGTTAGCCCTGGTAAGACTCAGTGAAATCCGATCTATTGTGTTAGTTACCAATTGCTATGATTTTAGGTGGTTTAATGGGCCTGGTGTTTAGCGGTGTGTCAATGTGCTATGGGGGATATTCTGAGGTGGGGGGGGTCACTGTGGGGGGTGGGGGTCTGATGGGTGAGTTGGATGGGGGGGCGATCCCCACATCAGCATCTTCATGGTGGTGCCTGCCATCTAATTTTAAGGGGTACCTGTCATCCCCACATAAGTGTGATGGTACCTCCCAAGCATCATTGACATTTGGGTATAACCTTGGGACGGTCCTAAGTTATATGATGGTGGGGGTGGCGGGTAAATGGTGAGGTGGGACGGTAGGGATTTGGGTGATTCCATCATGTACCGAAACCGGCCATGTTGGATCGGTGAGTCGAAATTATACCTACCATTGACAATATCTGTGGCCCTCTCAGCTAGGTCGGGTTAAACATATATAGATTGGTGGAATGCTGGGTCTCCCTAGGGTTTAGCAGGGTCAGATCAGCCTTGTTGTCCTTGCTTGCCGACAGCTGGGGCCCAAACTTCCTGACTTGATATGTCCTCCTGGGTCGAGGGGCGATATCGGGGCGAGACTTGCCGAGGATTCACCATCACAGCGTGGGAACGCCTGTTCTATAAATAAAGTAGGTGTTTCCCCCGAGTGTTTTAGTTTGAATTCACTTTATTTGTCTAGAAGAATATAATTCATCGTACACTAATATTGGTTGAGTCAATATTATTGGTAGTCACAGGTATTACAGGTTAAATGTACAAGTGTTCAGGTTCTTGACCACGCAACAAAATAGAACAATAATATTGTAATATAAGTTTCAATTTAGACAAAAAAGAAGGCAGAGGACCTCATCCCCACAGTAGTGTTGGGTTGGTACTTCTGGTCCTACCTGACTTATAGAATATATGTGGAGTATAAGTGGAGTATTATTATAAGGATATAAATGGAGTAGCAGAAATATACATACGGGGGGGGGGGTTATATTCGAGAGCAAAAAATCTGTAACAATGCACATTAATATAATATGATTCACAAGATACACACATCAAGAATATTAATCGGTAAGTCCTCATCAAAGGGCATAGGGCAATAAGTTTTTCATATAAATATTTGTATCACTTTTGAATTTTGCAATCTCAGGGGTATTCCTTCGATCCTTTGATAAGGCATTCCATGCAATGGCACCATGATATTCAACACTTCTAGCATACGATAGGCAATTTGGGGTAAAACATTTAACAGTTGGAGCATCATGTAGACAAGTAATTAAATTTCTATTATCTTTATACATGTCACACCTCGATCTATTGTACATATAATTAAGTAGATGGGCATCTCTTCTTTCATCTAGCATATTTATTTTAGTAATATTGTGCACATATTTGGTGTTAGTTAAGTGAGGAACCTTTAGACAGATTTTTAAACACCTATTTTGGGCATTTTGAAGAGGATCCAGATATTTATCGTAGGTAGACATGAAGCAAATGTCAGCATATTCCATATAAGGTAGAATAGTCGATTTATAGAGTTGGATAGCCAATTTGACATCTAAATATTTCCTTAATAGACATAATTTATAAGTTTTATAAGCTATAGTTTTCACTTGGTTACTTTGATAGAGGTTATAATTTAGCAGGGGGTCCAATATAACACCTAAATATTTATAGCTAGGTACCACTTGTAATAATTGGTCGTTGAGGTTAATGTTGGCAGTTAAGGTATTCAATCTTCTAGTACTAGATGAGATGAACATAATTTTTGTTTTAGAGGCGTTAATAGATAGTTTGTTCTGAATACACCAGGTTTCGTAAGCCTCTATGTCAGTTTGTAAATTAATTTTCGCATTTCCAAAATTATTTTGTGATGAATATATGACAGTATCATCAGCATAGAGTCTAACCTCACAATTTTTCACACATTTTATAACATCATTAACATAGATTAAAAAGAGTAAAGGACCCAATATCGAGCCCTGGGGTACGCCACATATCACTTTAGCTCTGTCAGAAAGTATTCCATTAGCAAAGGTAGTCTGGTACCTATTGTCTAAATAATTTTTGAACCAGTGGTAAGTATTAGAACGGATGCCATAGTGATGTATTTTGGTTAGTAGAACTGAGTGGTCTACAGTATCAAAAGCTTTCTTAAGATCTATAAAAGCAGCTACTGTTGAATTACCCACATTTAAATTTCTTTTAATATCATCCGTAAATTTTGCTAGTGTATCTATTGTACTAAAACCAGATCTAAATCCACCCTGTTTCGGTGTTAATATACCTTCTTTAATCAAGAAACCGTAAACACGATTATGTACAATTTTCTCTATAAGTTTACATGGTAGAGGTAGGAGTGAGATCGGTCTATAATTGTTTACTAATTTCTGGTCTCCCATTTTGGGGATTGGTGTGACTTTTGATATTTTCCAAGAATCTGGTATACAATTTTGTTTAAAAGACAAGTTAAAATTTTTTACTAATTTCGTAGGAGCATGTTTGAATACAGTTTTTAATATTGTTGAGGAAATATTTTCAATGGCTGAGGATTTAATCGTGTTTATGTCTTGTACCAATTTTACCACTTCTTGAACATTGGTTTCAATATCATCGATCTTGTTAATCATATAGTCATCATAAGGTTTCCATGGTATAAAAAGGTCTTTGGCAAGCAAGGGACCAATATTGGCAAAGTATTGGTTAATAAAGTCTGGTACTTTTCCATCTTCAATTGGAGTGTTATTGTTTTCATGGTCTACCAATGTAATCTTATTTGAGCGATTTGGATGACCCGGTAATATATTATTAATGGTTCTCCAAAATTTTTTGTGATCGTTCTTATAAATTTCTAGTTGATCTATAAAAAAGTTTTTCCTCGCTCTGTCTATAATTTTATTGGCTTTGTTACATGCTTCACTTAAAGTAATCCAGTCTTCCTCTTTACCAGATCGTCTTGCTTTCCAAAGTTTGGCATTTTTATCACGTATAATCTCATACACATTTTGGGACATCCATGGATCCCTATATTTATTAACCAGAAATTTATGAACTGGACAATATTTATCTAATATTTTCCTTATTGCTGATTCCATATGATACCAGGCACAGTTGACATCATCAGTGCTATTAAATTCAGTCCAATCATATGCATCAAATTCTCTCAATAGTGTATCGTTATCTAGTTTAGAATATGACCTACCGGTAATATAGGTCTTTTCATTTTTTATTTTCCATTTCTTTCTTACCAAGAACACTGGTAGATGATCTGTTATAGTATTATTACAAACTCCAGTATGAATATAATTCTCTCTTAAGTTAGTAAAGATTAAATCTAAAATAGATTTTTTTCTTGTACCAGATTTAATTTCCTGATTTAGACCTAAGCCCTTCATTTTATTCAACAGATCATGAACAAGATCATTATCCTCAGATACATTGAGATTAAAATCTCCCATAGCTATAATTTCATATTGGTCCTTATCAACAATGGTAGAAATCGTATCAATCAAAATATCAATAAAAGCTAATTTAGACCCATCAGGGGGTCTATATATATTGAAAAGTACAATAGGTTTCATATGGTCTTTGGTTAAGGTAATACATTGTAGTTCACTGTCGGAGTCAGAAAGAAATAGTGTAGAAAATTTATTGTAATCATGTTTCAGACCGTTTTTAATATAAATACATACGCCACCACCAGTTTTGATATTACCTTTTTCATCCAGGACTTGCCTATCTAACCTATAGCGGGTATAACCTGAAAATTGGTATTCCGATTCATCGTCTTCACTCTTAAACCATGTTTAAGAGAAAGTAAAAATTTCAAAATTAGCAGGGTAGATTTCAGCACAAATACTAGCATAATTACATTTAAAGCTACGAGCATTCATATGCATAAAGCGCAGGCCCCTGGTGCCATTTAAATCAGTTAATGATGAGTGTTGTATAGTACAATTAATTCCATGTTAGAAAATACAAGGTACATTGCTAACAGATAGAGTTTACATTTATAATTACAATCAGACCCCCCCCAGACTCCATAATCAATTATCAGAATGACTACCACAAAAGGGGCATAGGCCTTAGTGCCGCACCCTCTACAGGTATAGTATAATTTCATAGCTTGGTACAGGTGGGTTGAACCATAGCAACAGCATGACAGCGATTATAACATATGTACTATATTTGAGAAAAATAAATACATAGACGGGGTACATGGACAAAATGATGTTACATTTAATAATTAGTTTCTTCTAGCGTCCTGTAGCCGAATTTCTTCTGATGTTGGTAGTGGGTCTTCATTAGTATGTCTATATCTAAGATTCATCAGCATTTCTCCTAGTCTATTGGAACATTCGTGCTGGTTGTGGGCCACATTTTTGATAGTTATTTGATCTCGCTGACCAAGGTGGAATCCTATACCATAGGTACTGTGGTAGGTGGCCTCATATAAGTATTTTCCTTTGGAGTTGACCAATGCTTGAAGGAGGGTTGGCTGTGCGAACTTGATTTCAAGTAGTCTGCTCATGACATCTTCTTCAATATCATACCAGTCATTTGAGATGTTACATTGTTTGGCTGTGTACATACTGTCCATTGGAGTTTTTGCAGCAAGGACCCTTCTCAAGACGTTCATCTGTTTACTAACTATGCATTTCTTCGCATGATAGGCTCTCTCCACTGAGTCATATTGCTGGTTTTCAAATGTAATGGGGCATTTGTATAGATTAGAAAATATAGAATGTTCTCCTTGGAAAGCTAGCCCGTCTGGGGTTTCTATCGTCTTTGCATTTCTCAGGGACAAATCATGTGGTAGATTGTTAATTTCTTTGTATGAGAATAACTTGCCTTCAATCACCAGGTTTGTACCCGTAGTATTACAGTCAATACCTAGTCTACCCTGCTAATGTTCCTAGCAAGAGCCTGTATAGCCCTTACGTCCTTCTGCATTCTTTTCTCCTCGGGAGAAATGTCATCTGCAAGGTGTAGTCCCTTCCATGTAGGGTTTCCTTGAAGATTCTTGATATTTCCAAACATTTTCAGTTTGAATTGAGCAGAAGAGAACACCACAACTACTGGTCGGTTTGGTGATTTAAAATGTGGATTCTTTTTCTGCTGAGGGGTTGGAATTTTCCTTTTACCTCTACGATATATTGCTTCAGCAGCTGTGTTATTAAAGTCAAGTGAGAGGTCATTTAGGAGCTGATCCAAAGTTTCTCTTAAGCTTGCAGGCTTATCTTCACTCAGACCTTCAATTATCAGAATTTTCTTTTTCCGATCTACCTCGATACGTGAGAACTGGTCTTCATGTTTATCAGTTATATTACGAATTTTCACTGTTTCAGAGACATTATTTTCAATTTTGTCACTATGAGTTGATACTGATTCCTCTATTTCAGTGATTTTTTGTTCAATCTTAGGTATTGACATTGACTCATTCGCTGGGAAGCCATTGGGACCAAACAAGCGAAGTTCCATTCCACATAGCAACCGAACTGTACTTTGATTTATAGATTCTTGGGATTTTAAGCGAGCTTCAAGTTCGTTTACCTTGTCTACTAGATCCTTGGTACTAGCTTTGTAGTTCAATTTAGGTAAATATTTCCTTTCTTCACCTTCAGAATCATAGTTTTCAGGTTGTATTACGTTAGATTTGGTCCTACCGGAAGCTGCCATCTTGGATCTGGTTTGGTTGGGTAGAGCTAGGTGCGGAGAAAGTTTCGTACTTCTAGTGGCCTTTTGCGACGTAAGTTTCGGAGTTGGATAGTCAAAGGTAGAACACAAATTTGTAGAAATATATTGTGTATAATGTTCACAACTCCTTGGGAAAAGAGAAGGATTTACTTTCAATCTCTTGAAGACAGATCATACAAAGACCAAAATATCCAAGGTAGGGTTTAAAATCAGTTCAAAAATGCCATAGGCACTATTAGATATCCTTCCCACGTTGGTTTGTATAAATATAGCTGGAGCAATGAAGTTTCGCTGTTAAACCGCTGTATACTGCGCTCCGCTCACACCACGCGTGCTCAGCCCTGTGCCATTGTTTCGCTATTCCGTGTTATGGCTGCGGGTATAGTAGCAAGGGGTTTGTTTTGATTTTGCCAGTGCACGTGTACTCTCCTGTAATAGTAATTTAGTGGTGCATTCGACACCATAGTGCCTCTGTGGGTGGTGTGGAGTACATCAGATAGGTTCTTAAGTCCTATTTTCATTGTGTCATGAGGGATTCAAGTTAACAGGGAGCTCGCCTCCATCACGGAGTTGAGTGAGTCTAGTGGGGGATTAAAATCGATATCTATAAGGGTTCCAATGTGCTTGGGGGGGGTGAATAGGGGGGGGGGTGTTTGCCTGGCTTTGTGTGAGGGGAAAGGTGTGTAGGGTCTAGTTGTTTGGTGAATTTGGGGTTGTGAAAAAGAAAAACTCATACAAAATTTTTTTTTGGGTGTGGGTTTGCTTGTCTTGGGGTGGTGTGTTTCTCCATAGGACACTTGTAGGCATAATTCTCAAACAGACTAGTTTGTTAGGCTAATCTATGACTAGTTATTGATGTATTTTACCCTGACTTTTTGTAAGAGGTTTAGTGACTAGTGAGCTGAGATGGTTCAATTCAGTGGTGGGGGCAGCTGGCCTGATATTTGGAGCAAATTCAAATGTTTTAAAGATTGCTGGCTGTGCCTAAAGGTTGACATTGTCAACAAAATATTGTGTCTGCTGACACATGTGTAGTGACGTGGTAGTTCACGTAAAGGTTGGTCTGAGGCAATATGACTGCACTCCACAATGGGACGGTGGGGGTTTTAAATGAATACTCTCCATTGAGATAATATATGGGAAATGGAAGCATAATGTCAACTGCGAAAGGAGCAAATTGTATTTCAGGAGGAAAATGGAGTGAAGTATGCTACTCTGGATCATAATCCCCTTGAGAAAAATCATCAGTCCATTTCTGTAAATGCCACTGAGCATGAACAGATAATGTTTGCAACAGGCACCGACTCATGCCCCATAAACAATCTAAAACTCTATCTGTCAAAATTGAATGACGAGTCACCTGATTTGTTCCAAAGGTCGAAGGAGACGTAAATTGGCAGTGGCAGTGATGAGTAGTTCTGCAATGCTCCATTGGGTATAAATAATATTGGTAAAAAGATGCCCAAAATTAGCACTGCTGCCAAGCTGGATGTGATATACACCAACCACAGCCTGCGTGTGACTTGTGTCACCATTCTGAGAAATGCTGGAATGGCAGCCAATGATATTAAAGCAGAAATACTGAGAGCATCGAGCGCTATTCCAATGGACCCACCATAGAAAAAAGGAGACAAATGTCAAATGTACTTGCAATGACATCTGGGTGCACTGATGCAATGGTTCCAAGTCTTGTACAGAATAGGCTTCTCCTTCACAAACAGGATTAATGCTGCATCAAGCAGCAGTATGGACATGACAAGGACCCTGTTCAGCAATGCGGTCTTCAACAATTCCACAGTTAACATCACCTTTACCAAGTAGATCGTTTGACAACTGTTGATGGCCGCATTACTGGACAGGGACTAATATTGTTAGTTCATCCATTATATGTGAAACATTGTATAGAATTAATATATTTAACCTACTGCAGGTTTTCATTACAGGCTACATATAACATTGACTACATTCACTTTCCTAAATTATTCAAATAACCCATGTTGAAATAATTTATATGGCCTACTGTTGGTCTTATCACAGACTAGGTAGAGTGTTGACTACTATTTATATTTAAGTTATTAAAAAGAAAAAAAAAACTGTTGTCATAATATTTACCAATTTGTACCAAGGTACCCTTTAGAGAATAGACAACAACATTCTTCACATCGAGACTCTCTGTTGGACTATAATGCACGATGGTCGAGGGCCTTCATAAAAATTTCTTAAGAGGCCCAAAAGTGATGAAAGTTAGCTAACTTTTGGCGCAAGTCCCATCACAAAATTCAAAATAATAAGCCCAGGAGAATTTTTTTAATTATAGCTTCGTTCACGTAATGATAATGGGCGCTAGAGAGAATAATTTTTGTATTGGGGGTTAGGCCTAATTTTCAGCGCTGAGCCTACTTCACAGTAAACTTCAGTCATTTTACATATTTACCATTGCTCTCCCAATAAAAAATATTCAGGGGTTAATTTTTTATTAGCCTTTTAGTTTTGGACGACATGGGCCTATTTTAACATTGAAAGTGTATAGAAATGACTGGTGTGGCCAGACATCAAGTTGCTATTTTTTTGTTTTACCCATTTAGGCTTCACCCCCCTAAATGGTCCAAAACTAAATTGATTAAACTAACTTTTGGTGCAAACCCCATGGAGATATTCGAAGTATTAAGGCCAGGAGAATTTTTTGAATTTTAGCTTTGTTCACTTAATGATAAGTCTATTGGGAGTGTACCGGTAGAAGGAATGAATGGAAGACTTAATATACGAAGTCTTTTAAACTAGCTAATTCGCAGCGCTGAGGTTAATACATTATAAACTTGAGTTATTTAACTTGTTTCCCATAGTACTACCTTTAAGAAATATGAGGGGTTAATTTGTTATGGCCATTTTAGTTTTGAAAGTATAGGGAAATCTCTGATTCGGCCAGACATCAAGATGGTTTATTTTCGTTTTACTCATTTAGGCTCCACCCCCAACAAATGCTTAGGAGGCTAAAATGTAGAGACATTAAACTAATTTATGGCATTGGTCCCATCAAGAGATTTAAATTATTAAGGCCAGGAGAATCTTTTGAATTTTAGCTTTGTTCACGTAATGATTAAAGTCTATGGGTGCTACCCGGTAATAGAACTGAATGGAACTGTAAGTATCAGAATTTATTTTTTGTTGGTTAGGCCTAGTTTTCAGCACTGAGCCTAATACACAGTAAACTTGAGTTATTTTACTTATTTACCATCGTATTCCCATAAAAAGATATACAGTGGTTAATATGTTATAGCTATTTTAGGTTTGGTCGACATGGGCCAATTTTAGCATTGAAAGTATAGGTCAATCACTGATACGGCCAGACACCAAGATGCTTTCTATTTTCTTTTACCCATTTAGGCTTCACCCCCCTAAAAATCCTTCGGTGGCCCAAAAGTAGACGAATTTAGCTAGCCTTTGACGTTGGTCCCATCAAGAAATTCGAAATATTAAGCCCAGGAGGATTCTTTGAATTTTACCTTTGTTCACGTAATGATAAGTCTATGGGCGCTACCCTGTAGTAGAAGTGAATGGAACTCTAAATATCAGATTTACTTTTGGTTGGTTAGGGCTAATTCTCAGCAATGAGGTTAATACACATTAAACTTGTGATATTTTACTTGGTTCCCACCGTATTCCCATTAAAAATATTCAGGAGATGTTAATTGACAGCTCATTTACTTTTGGTCAGATTCGGCTTTCTTTACCATTGACAGTATATGGAAATGACTGTTATGGCCAGACATCAAGATGCTTTATTTTTGTTTTACCCGTTTAGGCTTCACCCCCCTAAAAATGTAAGAGGGTCCAAAACTAGAATGATTAAACTAACTTTTG
This sequence comes from Acholoe squamosa, assembly GCA_949317995.1. Taxonomy (NCBI): domain Eukaryota; kingdom Metazoa; phylum Annelida; class Polychaeta; order Phyllodocida; family Polynoidae; genus Acholoe; species Acholoe squamosa. The sequence continues at coordinate 78,145,873 of OX439041.1, read as the reverse complement.
GCGCAAACCCCATGGAGATATTCAGAGTATTAAGGCCAGGAGATTTTTGGAATTTTAGCTTTGTTCACAAAATGATAAGTCTATGGACGCTACCCAATAGTAGAAGTGAATGGAACTCTAAATATCCAAGTGAATGGAACTCTAAATATCCAAGTATATGGAAATGACTGATTCGGCCAGACATCAAAATGCTTTTTTTTTTTTTTTTTTTTTGGGGGGGGCCTAATTTTCAGCACTGAGACTAATTCACAGTAAACTTGAGTTATTTTACTTCTTTACAATCGTACTCCCATTAAGAAATATTCAGTATTTATTCAATGACAGCTCATTTACTTGTGGTCGTCATAGGCAGGTATGGAAAATCAGTTTTTGTCCACATTCTACATCCCTCCCTTAGAGATTGCACTGAGGCTCAGATCAGCGGTACATTATTTTCAGTTTAAATCTTAATTTGGAAATTTTATGGAAAATTTCACCCCGCCTATAGTAAACTTAACCTTTTTACAGTGCTTGGGCGGGTAACTTTTTAGTTTTATTCAATTTTAGGGCCGAAAACATTGATTTTCCTGCATTTCAGGGTACTGTTTGACTGATCACCTTCACTCTTCATACATATTGTTCAATCTCTGGGCAGATGTTTTCTCTTTAGCATTGCCAGCATACAACCATTTGGTTTACGCCAAAAACATTCATCAGGGTACCTACAAAGAGGGCATTTGGCAGCACTGCTTGTCTATGGGGAAAGTACGAGCCATTGAAAAAAGATAAAATTGGCATTGTTAGGTTCTAATCTGATTTGTTTTAACTTGATTACGACAGATTACTCATGTTCAACAAAATTTCCACAGAAAAATGGCATTTATTGCAAAATATGTAGGGAACTATTTTTTTTTATGCTGCATGGTCAAACCTGAAGTAATGGTTGTGATGCAGTTTCCAAGATGGCAGCCTCCATGCTCAGACAGTGGATCAAATGTTCTGGTAAATAAACAGTTGTTTTTCCATTTATTTCGTTTTATAAAGACAATAGACAACTCAGTCTTCACGTCTTGACGTACTGTTGTTGTATAATGCACGGAGATCTATTCTCTAAATATAGCTGTACCCTGGTTCCGTACAGGCTCTTAAGGCTTGACACAGGTTAATATATTGTCTTAATACAGTGCAGACTACCATAATACCCAATACATGAGGTGTACCCTGATTAGAGGGCAGTTTCTAATATGTGGGAATCCTAAAGAGTGTATCTGCAGCTTGACTTTAACCAGTTTAATGAATTCCTGAAGAAAACTTACAAGCTACCTTTGCCAAACAAAGCATCTATTTTCAATAGACCTTGGTAACTAGGTTTCATTTATACTGTATTGTTTAGTTTAAGCACCAGGTAAGGAAAAGGTGGTGGTCTAAATCTTCATTGATATTTTTCAATTAATGCAGCTAGATCTAATTGTATGGATAATGGAGCATAGTGCAGTAGCACAATATCCACAATATGGGTGTACGAATAATCATAGTGCCAGAGTCAATTTTCTGCCACTAATCAATAACAGTGAACGCTTTTCTATTTCCTAGGTCGGGTAACATGAAACATCTCTGTACCTTGAATATAAGGTTATAGATATAGGTGAGTGGACAATACAGGACAGCCTGGTGAATTCCTGTTAGTAACCAAGTTACAATTCAGGATATCGCATTTCTGAATAAATCTATATACACCAACTACTTTATTGCTAGCTTAAAACCATTTTCACTTACATTAAGAATATGTATTATGTGTGTGTTTACCCAAAGTGGTCACATCCATTTATATGTACAGTAGGTTTGGATTTCTGTATCAAATATCATAGGTTTTAGCCCTAATGGTACTCACTTTTGTGCATTAAGAAGCCATATCTGCCATGACAGCGATGGGAACAATACATTGGTTGGCACCAGTAGTTCTGTGGCTTACAGCATGGCACATGCAGACAGGTAGGCCTTTCTAGCCATTCATTAACTTAGTCAGATATACGTGAAAGGTGCAAGTCAAGAATCTAGTCAAATTATTTGAGGAAATATACATGGAATGTGCAAGTCAAGAATCTAGTCAAATTATTTGAGGGAATCAGTTGAAATGAAGCCTTTCAGTTGAGATATGTATTAATGACAAAACAGCTATAACTTAATATTGCTCCCTTATATTACTTCTCACCTTTAGGCATTCAATCATATTGACTTTGAGTCCTATTTGCATTGATCCTTATATGATTGGATTAGGTAAAACACCTAGTTCAATTGGCCTTTGTGACGCGATTGAGTCATACATTTCCTATATAAATTCCTGAGACAGAAGCCTAGTGGCAGATGTGAGGGCTAGAAGGCATGTGAGGGCTAAAAGAGATGTTAGGAATATAGCCCAGGACGATGTCCTTAATATCAATGAGTTTCGAGTCTTCCCTATACACTTCTCCATTTCTGTTAACAGTGCACCTTGTTGGTTTTGATGATGTGTTTTGTGCAACAACTTTCACTACATCAAATAAAGAGTATTGCATCACGCCTGGAGTGGAAGCTAAACTTACTCCGAAAAAGGCCTCTACCCTGTGTGGGGCCCTAGGCTACATGTTGGTGTTTTTTGCTGATGAAGACGAGTGGAATGAATTTAACGCAGTCCTACAAACTCAGCAATTAAGGTTGGATTGTAAAAAAACTCTTTTCAGAATCCTAGATCCTTTATAAGCAAGTGCTGGATATGTTGACTATTACCTTTTTTGGATAAAATCTAATGTGAAAAGTGTTGATGATCATCAATCTGTGTCCAAGAATGATGCACTGAGACTTCAGGGACCCTTTAGACAGATCCATGATCATTCATGAATGTTTTCTTTCCTGCTATGACTTAGACATCAAATCCAAATATTGTTATCTAGGCTATATTGACTAGCAAACACAGGTCATTGAGTTTGATTGATGCCATGTCAGGGCTTTGGTTTTGGACGGCTTTCAGTGAAATTCCAGAAAGGAAGAGTATTTTCAACTACTCATGTTTTAAGGAATGCTTTATAATCTCAGGGGCTTCCCTAGCCCACTTAAAAGGGTCTACTTCCCATCTGTCCTATCCGGATGTGTGTGGTGCACATATGCGAGGGCACCAACACATTCCTCTGTGAAATTGTGTAATGTCATTCTCGCCATGAATATGACCTTAGCTGTCGAAATGGCGTTAAACATCTATTACTCACTCACTTTATAATCCCAGAGGCAGACACTCCCACAGGCCTTGTAGCAAAAGGGCAGTTTTCTTGACTGGAAGCAAGTGATCTTTGTTGATTTACTTAGGAATTGACATTTGACTTGTAGAAAAAATATATAATATATACTAGATCAATGGTCCAGGTGGCCCTAAGCTGAAAATGCTAGTGTCTACCTTTGATGCTTGTGACATTATATGGAAATTGAGGCAATTCTTCTTCCTTGATGTTTAGTCTCAAGAAATATTGGTTGAGAATAAAGAGGAATGACACATGGAATCTGTACACCGATCTGCTGTTGAGTACCAGAATTACCAGGACACCAAATGTGAGTGAAGGATCAATGTGTGCCATGGGTGTGTCAGGAACTGTACCAACATTCAGACATGTTTATTGTGTACACCACTCCACTTATGGTAATGTCTGTGAAAGAAAACCAGGTAAGGTTCATGTCTTTTGTTATACTACTAGGCTGGCAAGGTATATATTGGTTATAGGGGGGAAAATAGGTCCTATACCTGGCCAGATATAAGAGGACTATATCTATATAGAGGCAATTCAGAAACCAAAAACATCACCTGCCCCTGTAGGTGCCAGTCCATAACTACAGAGTGGTTTGACACCAGGTGGCCCTTTTATGTAACCGGCAGTCTTTTACTACCCAAGCAGAACCTTTTTGTTTCAGATAAAGGACAATGGAAGTAGACAACGAAATCAAACATAGAGTAATGATGTGCAGACTTTTTAACACTTTAGAAATACTTGGATGTTCCTGGTCAAATTTGCAGATGAAGGCTATTCTGGTAGTTAGGAAGTGGGAACACCATTTCTATTGAATTGGAGCAAGACAGATATGCTACCTGTAGTCACTATAAACGTGGAGGCTCTCTTCTCTACACATTCATGGGGAAATTGTGGAGGGAGATTGAGGCCAGAATGTCACTTCACTGAATCAAAGAGACTTTTCTTGGCTGAATGAGTTTGTTCTGAAGAATGAGGTAGATGATTTTCTATAGGACTTTGGAATAACTGGCAGGGGGAGGAGTTTAGCACCAGACACTTTGCTGAGGAAAAAGAAACATTGGATGTCCATTGTGTTAACCCAGTGTGGCCCACACCATATGTCTATTGTAGCCCAGGCTTGGTCCACACCAAGCTTAACACCTGGGAAAGCCATAGACTACTTGCAACTACCACAAATTGCTATTCATTAGGGCATTCATTTTTTAATTTGGGTGAATAATCTCCCTCTATGTGTCCTCCAACAACAAAATGCTAGAAATGTTAAATGCCTACATTCAAAATTATGATTTAATTTGGAATATGGAAATACGCCACACTTAAGTAAAATATGTTTGTTGGCAATACACATGACATCTATTAAGCAGATTGAATAGTTTTGACATTTTCTTATTTTACTCTTCACAAGCATTTCGCTATGCATAAGGCATTTATGTATTGTGTTAAATTAAGTTTATTTTGATTTGCATCCAGGTAGACCTTGCTTGCTGACACCACCCACCCCATCTGGCCGCCAGTACTGTGAAATATATGGTAGTTTTACAAATGAACAAGCAAAGAAGGTCTGTCAGAGGTTGGGAGATGGTTACGAGTTGGCAGAATTCCCTCAAGAGCTGGAGTGGATTCAGTTTAAAGATATCTTCAGAGGAAGAGTGAATCCCAGTACAAGTCTAAAGTGAGTGTTAGAGTAAAAGATGAAATCACTTTATAGTATTTTGGTTACTCTTCTTTGTTACAAGATAACCCATGGTCATCACTAAAATATAAAACAATTACTAGTCATGTATCTCTAGAATAATTGAATATGGAACTAAAATCCTGGTATGGGGAATACTATAGGGATAACCATCTCAATTTCCCCATACTACATTGTCACAATTCCAAATTAAGCTAAAAACATTAGTAAAAGCTCATTTTACGGTAGATTTGAAAGTTTGGTTCCAAAATGCAATAAACACCATTTTGGAAAAAATGGAGTTAAGATGAAAATACAATAGGTAAGTGAAAAAAATGTTGCAAAATCATCTTTTTCAAAACAGTCACCATTTGGCACATATGGCCTACCTAAAATCCATTTTTTTTTTCCAAAACGACATAAATCCTAAGTTTTATAACCTTATTCCCAATAAAAACTAACTTTACATGTGAAGAGAGAGGTATATAGATGTAACAGCTGTTGTAATAGATTTATTGCATTTTGGAACAAAACAGTGCGGATTTATTGCGTTTTAGAACAAAACAGGATTTATTGCATTTTGCAAAGAAATATATAAAAAAAAACACCTTTTGTCTGCGATAGAACCATCAGTGTTAAAAAAGTACTTGAAAATGTTTCATTTATATCCAACTAAATGAGGAAAGTCAAATATAGAAAAGAAAACTAACATTTGTGATTGTTATGTGCATACAAAGAAGAGTGATATATTGGATTTATTGCATTTTGGAACAAAACAGTTTGTGGATTTATTGCGTTTTGGAAAAAAAATGGGATTAAACCACTTAATTTATCCATAAAGGAGGTGTTTTATTTATGGTCCCCTGGATATTGGAACCCACAAGACTGGTCAACCCCTCTTCAGTTTTTTGGAATGATAAATGGATTTGTTGTGTTTTGGAACCAAACTCTTCATTTGTTCCTTAGAAAATTACAAATTTATTTAGAGATGCATATGAGCCAGTTGACTTCATCCTGTGCAATATTGATTCAATGGCTAACAGGTGAGGCAATAATGGGTGTATACAAATTGTATGGTCCTCTGTGTCCTGCCCTCTTACAAGCAAAGGAGTAAATACATACCTTGACATGTAAAATAAGTAAAAATTCAATAACCATTGCTGATCATTGACTTTCTTCTAGGCAAATGTATGTAGGACTGAAGAAGCTATCCTCATGGAAGTGGACAATGGCTGGAAATCCACTGAACTATAACACCTGGAAAGTGAAATACCCCAAAAATGACCATGACTGTGCCTTCATTGACATTACTACTGAAAGCTGGTATTCACGTCCATGTACCACAACAAATAATGCCTTATGTAAGTACTATGTTAACCTGTTTCTTTGTTCAGCCTACATTGTTGGTCAAATTCTTTTTTGTGATATTCTGATTATTTCTCATATTTTTCTGTTCAAGGCATGGTAACTAGTAACATAGCTCAAGCAACAACACAGATGACAACCCCTACCCAAGGTCATATCTCTACCTACACATATGTTCCCAGTACAACAACTGAGGCAGAAGGTGAGTGAACCTGCATGTGGCAATGTTACTCTGTTGAAACAATATATTTCTCTCAACAAACTGATTGAGGACCCTAATAAGGTAAAAAATTAAGAGCCAATCCTCCGTTGATGGAGAATGTTTATTGCAGATGTTTACAGACAGTTAACACAACCTAACTGGTGATTTACTGTACATAAATCCTGAGCACATTGACTATACCACCTGGCACTTTGTGTATAGTAAAATTATTCTACCTGTGGTAGCTACCAACAAACACAGGTCAAAATTCTGATGTCTCTAATGTGTGCTTAACCATAGCCTCTGTGTAGTGAAACTTAAAGGGTTTAGCATTTGGTTTGATGAGAGATGGTCTTTGTCTATTAATTAGGGGTTATTACATGTAATTACCTTTCCAATATTGTCTGAGAATATTTGATACAAAAGGCCCAAAGGTCAAGCAATTTCAGAACAAGCTGATTTTCTGAGGAAACATGGCTAGAGAGGCGCTGAAACACATATAAAAAGTCCCTGCAAATCCTCCGTGTGCTTGCTTGGAAATTCAAGATGGCATCCCAACTGGAATCCTTCAAATATAGTTATTATTGGAGGGAGGGTCAAGTTAGTGCAAAATTTCTGCAGGATCCCCTATCAAAATATGGTTCTCATCAGGACAAACAAGAATATTACCTTTGTTTTTGGCTCGGTGACTAGAGCCCATTTGTCAACCCCCAATACAGAAAGTAGGAACATTTTAAGCTATTTCAAATTCAATTCAAATTAAATTTCCAAGGCATTTCTTGTATAAGAAATGATCATTATCAGCAAGTTGTGCTTGGTAGAAATATGTTTACCATACTTCTTTCTTCAAACTGATAAAATCATGCACTACCACTTTGTACATAACTTATATAATTTGAAGTTCCAAAGTAATTTAAAACAAATATCCCCAGCCTACTAAATAACTTCATTGAATACCTCAACCATAAAAATGTATTTTTTTTTCTTTTTAAATGAGGATTTTCTGTTATAAGAAACATGTGCATGCAACTTCATGTCTTTCAAGCATTTTCACCATCTTTAGCATGATAATTGCATATGGCTATGTCTCACCACCGTGGTGCAACTCTGAGTGTGAAGGTTTTTGACCAGTTTCTAACCGACCATAATGTTACAAAATAAAGTTGAATTCCATAAGGAACTGACAGAACAGTCATGCATACACATGTTTTCCTGATTAACCATGGCATGTTATTACAAGTTTTTAGTAAGTTAAGTGTAAATGATGGTAAATGTCATCTATTTTTGTCAACTTGAATAGTTAAATGATAAAATTAGGGCAGCAGTGAACAGATATAACACTGCCAGTCAGAAACCATCATTCAGAAACCTTCATCTCTTGAACAGATAATAGCCAACTGCAACCCCTCTGAGGATATGTAAGATTTATTTTTACTTGAAACATGAGTAGAATTACAGAGGAATCCCATAGGAATAATTGTTCTGTCAGTTCCTTATGGAATTAGGCTATAACCTGCACTTTTATGCCCGGTCAGAAACCTTCACATTCAGAATTTGCACTGTCATACTAGTTGTCATACTAGTAATTGGCATGATCAAGTTGTCATATGAGAAATATCATAAGACTAGTGGTATATAGTGTAAATACATCAGGCTCATATAAAATAGTGTTATTTCCAGTTGCCACTGGTTTATTCAGCTTTAGGCAACATGTAAGAAATATCAATCATACAGTAGTTAGTATGTAGGTAATTTGTACATACAGTAAACATACAGTAATTTATAAAGTACAATGTTCAGTTCCACTCCACCTGTGAGGTAACAATAATACAATGTCCAGCATAGTTCTAGGTGGGTTCCCACACCTAGCTCCTGGCCTGCTGCTTAGAGGAATAATGTAATAGTGAATAACTTTACCCTCTGGTGGATGTCTTGGGGAAGATAGCCTCTGGCCACTAATGATGGAAACCCATGCCTGTCTAGCATAGTTTCACCATAGTGCAGTGGTATAGCAGGTAGCAGGAGATGACTGGAGATGTTACCTCTGGAGTGGTTCTTGGTGTTCTGTCCTTCTGGAGGTGCAGACAGGCTATTTGTAGCAAATCTTGGAAAAGCACCTCCAGACTGACTGGAGCCAGCAGCATCTGCCTAACTCTACAATTGTTTGAGGGGAGTCTTTCAAGTGTCACAGGGGGACAAAGGACCCCCATGGGCGCCGCTGTGTCCCCCATTGTCTTGGTCGGTTCTGCAACTTCAGACCCTCATATCTCGGTCGTTTATGCGTTTATAACCGCCATTTTGCGCATGCGCGGAGTTGAATATGCCAAATTTATAATGCTCGTTGGATAGGCGCGTAACTCCCGCTGGTTTGTCTGTAGGGAACTCGGAGCTTCTTTCAGTCTCCATGGCATAACTTCCTTAATAATGGGAGTTCCGCCTTGATCTTGGGCTCATTTTGACCGTCTAATTATGGGCTTTCCATAAATGCTTTGATATTTGACCTAGCTTGCTCAGGAGCGACGCTAGAGCGACCGGAAGGTTATGGCGTCGTGCTTATGTAACCCATTGTTCAGTTATTAGAGTGCTCAGACACTCATGACGGCGTCAGCGGTGCTCAGGCACCCGTGACGGCCGGTTGCATTCACTTACAAGTTATTAATTTGTGCATTGAACCATGAGGTCGCACACTGAGACCCTCATTTTTATTATATTGTGCAGTGAACCATTAGGTCGGAGCCTTTGATGTCAGAGAGAGTGTTTGTAACTGACCTGGCTGGTGTGCAGTGGGGCATGAACGCTCTTATACAAAGTTTGAGCGCTCTTATAGCTCTTAGAACCAACCTATGTATTAATTTCATAGATATCCTTTGATTAATACAAAATATGTTACAATTTATGGAATAATAAAATGGTATATCATAGAATACTCCCTCTCCCCCGAGAGAATGCGAAACTCCGTCATTTCGCCGAGGGAATGTACAATTTATACAATTTTTACCTTATTTTGGAGTTATATACTGTTTGTAAGAGGATTTGAAGTAATGGGGAGTGCTTCAAATGCAATTTTTGTGGTAGAGCTTTGTCAGTATAAACAATTTTCTCCTGGGTATAAGTACATTTCCGAGTTTCTATATCTTACCATACCTGAGCTTATTTGCTTATGTAACATCAATTTTGGGTACAGTTTTCCATTTTTATGTACAACATACAATTTGGCAAATAGTGTGCCTTTTTGGCATTCAATGTTCAATTTAGCGTGCAAATTGAACATAAATGACAATTTTAGTGTGCAAATTTACAATTTCGCGTGTAATTGCGTTCAATTGACAATTTCAGTATGCAAATATATAATTTTTTGCGTACATTTGGCAATTTAAGTGTGCAAATATATAATTTTCGTGTATATTTGGCAATTTTTTAGTGTGCAAATATATAATTTCGCGTACATTTGGCAATTTTAGTGTGCAAATATACAATTTCGTGTATATTTGGCAATTCTAGTGTGCAAATATATAATTTCGCGTGTATTTGGCAATTTTTGGTGTACAAATATATAATTTTTGCGTACATTTGACAGTTTTAGTATGCCAATATATAATTTTGCGTTCAATTGATAGTTTCTGTATGTACATATATAATTTTGCGTACAGCTTGGATACACATAGAAATGTTGATTTTCTAAAAATCTGACTTCAGTGTATGAATTGGGTACAGACATACAGTATAATGTGCAACATACAATTCAAATGTAAATTGGATACAACTTACAGTCTAGTGTGCAAACATACAATTTTTGTGTGCAAATTGGGTACAAGCGTACAATCTGGTGTGCAAACATACAATTTTAGTGTGCAAATTGGGTACAAGCGTACAATCTGGTGTGCAAACATACAATTTTAGTGTGCAAATTGGGTACAAGCGTACAATCTGGTGTGCAAACATACAATTTTAGTGTGCAAATTGGGTACAAACGTACAATCTAGTTTACACTATACAATTTTTTTGGGATTTGAGACAAATTTTTCCGAGGGCCGGAAAAACAAAGTACTTCATGTACAATAGGCTTGTTTGTCTCTGAGTTACTCATTGATTTTGCTATATGGGTGTATTAATTGGCAATTTCGGCAGTGGGCCGCTGCTTAATTGACTTTTCCCCTAGCCTTTTGAGTATGTGTCCCTGAAAGAGATTTATTTGGTGAGTATCTTAAGTAAACATGTTTTATGTCAACAATTTTCTCAACAATTTTTTTTTTTTTTTTTTTTTTTTCATTCATTTTTCCAACAATTTTCTTGGATACCTAAAGTGTGTTACTTTAAGTAAACCTTGGCATAGTATACAAGTGCTAGTGGGTACAAAAACTGTCTTAGTTATCTACCTGCATTCATGTATATTAATGTTAGATTTGTACAATTTACAATTTGTAATTTGCAATTTCGCAACTTTGCGCGTATATGCGCGCATTAATCATCGATTTTGTGAGAATACCATAGATTTTCATATTATACATCAACAAGTGGCTGTGTATGTATATATTTTTTTTTTTTTCTAATACTTTGATAATTTCATTGACAGTGGAGGTGTGTCAGGAGTGAGATGTGAGTCTCCTCCCTGGTGTGCTCATGCAGTGGTGGCACTTGAGGTGTTAGGTGCCAGATTCTGGCATGTGTCTGTGTGAGTGCCTAGCTTGGTGTCAGTGGACAGTTCAGGGTGGGCGGGGGGTGTGTGTGTGTCCATTTAAGGAGTGTGTGGCTGGTATTGGAGTATCAGTTCCTCTCTGGAAATCACTGCTGTAGTACCATGGCCCATCTACAAGCTCTCTTTGCTTTGCCTGTCCTCCAGGTGATGGAGGTGGGGAGTCCAGTTAGGGCCCTGGTTGAGTCTAACCAGACCATCCATTATGGGTACATAGTGAGGAATTTCAAGGAGATCATTGAGCATGGTGATGTGATGGTCTGTAATTACTCCTGCCACTATTTCTTAGGCTCAGCCTTGCGTCGGGGGGCCACTGTGGCCCTTCTGACTAGGGCCTTGGGTAATATGGGTTTCTGGCCCATGGACTATAACTTAGGGCCGCGGGAGCGAGTGCTATGGGATTATCTGTTGGCGGCGTCCCTCCTCGATCTTGCGGCATCCGGGGATCCATCCACGGCTGCCGAGTATGGACTGGGGATGCTGGAGGCCCGGCTCGTTGAGTGGGAGCAGGATCACGGCCATATGTATGGCTCGGACTCGGACTCGGACTCTCCCATTGATGTTGAGCCCGAGGATCTGTGGTAGGATCCCGACTGACTGAAACCTAGGGTGTAAAAACCCGCCATCCCAAAGGCCCTTTTCAGGGCCGGCAAATTGTCCGAAAAGTTCTGAATACTGTCTCTGATGTGTTGTCTCCTGGTGGTGGACTGGGGGCAGCCTAGGCTGTGGGCAGTCTAGGCTGTTTCCACAGTCACCGGGGAGGGCTGGTGGTTTAGAAAATTAGGAATAGTCTGCATGTTTGACCTTGCAGTCTCCTCCTGTTGTTCGTCAATAATTATATCTGTTGTATTTTCCAGTGCTGTCATGGTCACCGGGCTGGTGCCACAATCATTCTGGAGAAGCATGGAGTAGTACAGTCCTTTGTTTTTAAGGGCTGGTATAGTACTGAACCTAGTGCGCCAAGGTAGGTGTATCACCTGAGGGAGGTGATAAGCAAATTCTCCTCTCTGTGTTGTTATAACTGCTGGTCCATTCCAGGTAAATATAGCCTTAGGTAGTGGGAAGGTTTTAACCACTATATCCTTATAGGTAGGGGCAGCTGCTGATTTAATCTCATCAAATTCATGTGGTATTGGCCTCAAGGGTAGCGCGAAGTTTGAGTCTCCACAATATATTTTAAAATATATTGTGGGGTTTGTGCGCTTGGCCACATTTTTCTTGCCACAGTGTGTCTGTGCAAATTTCTTAAGGTACTTCATTATTCTGTAGGCTGAGTAGATGGTCAGGGTGAATAATATAGCAATTATCAGGGTGTGGGTTTCCTGAATTGTGAGGAAAGGGGTGTGGGTTTCCTCTGTAGGGGTTAATTTGGTAGGATTCTTATCTGGGAGCAATTTGTGTAGGGGCAGCTCGGTGACTAGTCTGAATGCCTTGGCTGTAGGCAGGTAGGCTACAGTCCCTCCTAGTCTGTATAATTTGAGTAGTATGTATACTATAAAAATGTGAGCTGATATCCCTAGGATGAGTGCTAAGCTTTGGAAGATTGGATGCTCTGTAACTCGACGTAGGTATGATTCCTCGTAGCGTGTTTCCATTTCCTTATTAAGGTTGGAGGCATCTTTTAATACTGTTTTTGCAAAGGGCTCTAAATTTAGTTGAGTAATATCATCCATGATTGGATTTTCCTGTAGTTTTTCTAAGGTTCTAGAAAGGTTTACTACTGGGAAATTTGGAAGATTCTCTCTTTCATCTGGTTTGGTTTCAGAAATTTTGTTAAGTGCTGCCATGAATGGTAAATTAATTGTCTTGAGAATGTAATGAAATGATAAGGTTGAGTTACAGGGCAACCTTGTGTTTGGAAGAGAAAATTCTCCTACACTGATCGTGCACCCACAGGGTACACCTAAGATTGAGTAGGACCGGGCTTTTCGAGTTTCAGACGTTTTACCATATCAGTTGATAAAGTAATGGGGTTCATTAGTAGTGACCAGATACTCATCTTCAGAAATGGAAATAGCATGGGTGGTAGGTGCTTGCAGTGGTGAAACTGTAAACTTGCAATGTTCCTTAATCTGTTGAGCCTGGTTAGTAAAAATGGCTACAGGGCATGTAGGCCTGTGATTATAGATTCTACCATTTACATCTCTGCATACCTTTACTGTAGTACCTTCACATGCCTGCATATCTGCTGAGTCCAATTCGATAAATAATGATTCATCGTAAGATACTGCTAGAAACTCAGTTGTGGTTTGCAACTTGGTGACTCCTCTGGTGGGGGTCTCCTGTGTGTCTATAGGCATGGGTGATGCAATCATTTGGTACAGTTTGAAGGTTGAGGTGGTAGATTGTATTATAATGTCCGGATGAATATATATATGGTGAGCTGAGTAAGTGTATGAGGTCAGCTTCTGTGAATAGTAGAAATCTAAGTCATTAATTGCGACTAGTGCTCCAGGGTGTGTGATCCTAAGTTTGTTATTAATGTCAATTAAGTATCTAGCAAGGTCTGAGGGTGGTACTATATCAGGGGTTAGGATTCCTGATGATAGCATCCTCAGGGCTGCATTTGTCCTTTGCAGTGATTGAACTGTATTCATTCTTGCTGCTATGATAATTAATGCATCATTTAATACTTGCATTTTCTCCCTTTGAGTTTTCTCGTGCCTTGAATATGAGTCAAGTGACCTGGACATGTTAGAGGCCCACAGGTTGACGGTGTCACCTATGGTGTTGATTGTGCTGTCTAGTACCTTCTTATCTTGGATGTATGCTTTAACAAACTTATCTTGTCTGTCTGTGATCTTTTCAATGAGATTAGCTGCTTCCTGATCCTGTTTAGCAAATTTTCTTAGTATTTCATCTATGTTCTTGAGCTGTCCCATTACTTGGTTTACATCTTCTACTGTGGCTAGACCTAGCACACCGCGAAACAGGGGTGCTAGAAAACCCAGTATGGCCTCTCTTTTGGCCTTGTCCAATGTGTTTATGGGGTTGGATAGGAACAATTTGATGGATGCTAGTGTTTCATTTATCTCCTTGTCTGCAATTTCCAGCAAGGTGTCTAGCTCCTTAGCTTGTTGGATAATTTGGCCAGAGGTATGATCTTGTAGAGTAGGAGTGGTCAAATGGAGTATTCTATCCCTTATGGATCCTTGGGTAACGGGTGCCCGAGGTATCTTGTAGGGGATAGCTAACAATAGTGTTGTGGTTGTATGTCCATTGACCAATGGTTGAGGGCTAGGTTTGAATACTACTCCTATGTTTTGTCTCACCACAGGTGTATAACCTGCAGTAAGTGGTTCTATAGTATATAATAACAGCATAGTTAGCAGTATGGGTGAAACTCTCAGTCTCCCCATGGTGCTTGTGTAAAGCAAGTTTGCTGTTTAAAGTCTTGTCAAATTTGTAGTGATTTGGTGCTGGTAAAGTCTAAGTGTATGGTGTAACACTTTAAATGAAGTGGTTCGAACTGTACCTTTGCAAGATTGAGCTGTCTTGGCAATATGTCCGGTGAGTCTATAGAGATTGACCAGTAAATGGTAAGGTCAGGTTGAAGGTGAAGTAGGTGTGTTCTTTATCCTAGTGCAGTCTCTCCTAATGGAGAAGTGGGCTGGCTAATTCCCAAGTGGGGTCCTGTAGACTTGTGTTCCAGACTGCAGCTGGATGAAGACTGATGGTGGGCTATGGTCCACAGTGCTTCTTATGTAGCCTACCCTACCCACATCCATTGTGGGCCTGGTATTGTTTCTCTGGAGCAGGTGCACCTAATCTCCAGTGTCTGCTACTGTGGGGGTCTATTGTGTAATCTGTGTACTGGTAATTAGCTCCTCCTGTCATCCAGGACAGCCATTCATGACTGTCTAGACAGTTGTCTGAGGGTAGCTTATAAGGTCAATTGATCTCTATAGACTGCTGTGTTGGCATAGCGCGCTCTTTCATGTGGGGATTAGGCTTTAGACACTCCATTGTGTTACCCTTACTCTTCTTAGACTTCATGTCTGCTTTACTTGGGGGGGTCCCAGTCTTTGACCCTTTCAGAGGCAATAACCTACTGATATATTTACAAATTTGATTGGCTTTATATACATATAAGTTATTCATTATCAGTCACACATGTCTTATGTGTGGATGAAGAGAATTTGTAATACATTTTGAAAATCTTATGTTCTTTTGGTATCTCAATCTTGTTTCTAATTTCTTGAAACTGCACCACACCTAGATGTCTTTCTTAGTATGTGGTGTGCAGGCCTAGGCTTGATAGGGCCTATGCCTGTGGTTTCTCTTGTAAGGGTGATATCATTTTTGTTCCTTACAATTTTGCTGTAGTATTTGGCCTCATGTGGAATAAGCCTGTGTGCAAATTCATTGTTTCTGACAGCCATAACCTTTTTCAGTCTGTCTATGTGCACTGGTCTGGCCACCAATAGATTGGTGTCCAAGTTTTTGAGTTTGGCACTTGTCAAACTAGGTCTGTCTACTACAACATATGGTCCCATAAAAAGGGGTTGAAGTTTCTTACACTCTGTGTTGGTCAGGATTCTTGGTATGTTAAGGTACACCATGTCAGTGACCTTGATTTCCTGTGGTGTAAGTTTCTTATCATATCTATCCTTCCTTTCCTTTTGTAGCTTGGCGACCCTTTCTATAGCTTTCCTCCTAGAGGTATCTTGATTTGTTATCATGTTAGCTACATGGTCTGCTACTGTGGATATGTGTTCCTGTATTCCCAGCCCTAAGTCCATTGGGGTGGCTGGGTTTCTTCCATGGAGTAGGAAGAAAGGGGTGAATCCTGTGGTTTGGGATTCTGTGTTATTTAATGCAAAGGTTATGGGTTCAATAAATGAATCCCAATTGTTTTGGTGCTTTGAGCAGAATGCTCTGAGTGCTGTGCCTATGCTAGCATTGAATCTCTCTACAAGCCCGTTTGATTGTGGCCTGTATGGTGAGGAGAATTTATGTTTGATCTTGAGGTGTTTAGTTAACTTTGTGAACTTTGCACCTGTATAACATGTCCCATTGTCTGTTTGAAGAGTGGCTGGTGTTCCATGATGACAAATTATATTCTTGTAGAACTCTGCTGCTGTTGTTTCAGCTTTTAAGTCAGTAGTAGCCCAAGCTGTTGCATATCTGGTAGCATAATCTATGCAGACTTGTATATGTTTGTTTCCCCTGGCAGTTGTGGGAAGTGGTCCCACCGCGTCTAGGTTTAGGAACTTCATTGGTGAAGTCATGTACTCTCTCACTGTCATTGGTGTTTTGTGTGAGTGTACTTGTCTTTTTGCTGTGAGGCATGTGTGGCAGGTGGAAACATATTTTGTTGTGTCTGCTAGCATAGACTTCCAATATACCCTAGGTCGGAGTGCTGACAGCATCCTACTTGAACCAAGATGGCCGCCGGTAGGTGAGTCATGGAAATACTGTAGTGTACTTGTTACCCATTGCTGTGGTATAACAATTTGAAGTGGTACAGTATTGGTTTTTCTCCAGTTTATGGGGCATATATGGACTAATGTACCATTTACCAAGGTGTATGTCTGGCCTTGGTTGATGATTCTATTTCCTTGTGCTTTTGGTGCAGGCAAGGTCCCATCCTCAAGATACTGTATGAGGGGAAATAGGTCCTTGTCTTTCCTTTGTTCCAAGCCAAGGTTTGTACCTGAGATGGATGTGTCGGGAATCTGGTCCAGTAGTTGATTTATATCTAGCACATGTTGTTTTATTCTGTCTCTTTCTTTTTCTTTTTCATCGACTATTGGCCTATCTTGTGCCTTTTGTTGGGGTGTGTCACTCTTGTTTTGGTGTGTAGGCTCCTTTGGAGGGCCTATTCTCACCTTGGTGGGAGTGGCAACCCTTTTCTTTAAAGGCACAATTTGCTTTTTGTCATTCTTCTTTGTCTCAGAGTTCTTTGACTTAGTAGATGCAGTGTCTTTTGTGACATTTTTCCTGGCAGGTGGGGTTTTGGTAGGTTTGTTTCCTGTGACCTTTTTCTCATGTAGAATAGCTTGTGATTGTGTGGGGGGTTTTGGTGTGCCCTCCTGAATCATTTCTCTAGTCCTTGAGCGTGTGGTCATAGGACACAAATGGTTTGATGTTTCCTCTCCCTGCATTGATTCAAAGAATCTGACTGATTTGGAAGTTGCTTGAGTAATAGCATATATTGTGCCTTCTGAATCTTCATCGTCTGAGTCAGGTGGGGTGAAGGGTGGCTCCTTAGGAGTTGCCTTCAGCATCTGATTGAGTGATGAGGATTCAATAGGCTCGAAGTCATTATCTGGAAAGAGTTGTGAGTATTCTCTCTCACAGTGGCAAAACACATAGTGTGTAGATTGCTTCAAGATACCCCTAATGGGTGTCTCTGGCCTCTCAATGGTGTTGGGTGGATCATCCCTTTTGAATGGTACTTTCTTTGTTACTTTTGCAAACTTGGTTCTACTGGCTGCTCTAACTCTTCTTGGTGGGGGTGGAGGGTTAGTCATGGGTCCAGAATCTGGGTATTCTCTTCTAGACATAGCATCTGGTGGTATGTTATCATCACCTTTCACATGTTGGATGGTGAATGAAAATTGTTGTATGTCTAGAGCCCATCTGGCCCATCTATGTGTGAGTCCTGTATTGGTTAATAGTGGGATTAGGGCTGCATGGTCTGTGTATAATTGGAAGTGTCTAGTCTCTAGATAGTGTCTGAAGTGTAATACTCCATACACTACTCCCAGTAGTTCTCTCTCTGTGGTATTGTAATTTCTCTCATGTTTGGAGAGGGTTCTACCTGCAAAGGCTACTGGTCTGAGCACTCCTTCATTATCTCTCTGTGAGAGTACAGCTCCTAAACTCACATTGGAAGCATCAGTTGCCAAACTGAACTCTTTCTCATAGTTTGGATATCTGAGAAGAGCATTGGTACAGAGGGCATGCTTTAATGTTTTGAAAGCATTATCTGCCTCTTTTGTCCAGACAAATGCTTTGAGATGTGTCTGTAGATCATACAATGGTCTAGCAATTTGGGCATAACCTTTGATAAACTTTTTGAAGTATTGGCATAGGCCTGTGAAGGATCTGACATTTTTGACTGATTTTGGTGTTGGGAAGGTTTTGATTGACTCCACCTTTGTGGGAGATGGTTGCAGTCCCATGGGTGTGACTCTCATTCCCAAGAAGTCTATTCTGTCTATGAAGTATTCACATTTTGATTTCTTCAGTTTGAGTTTACCAACTCTTAGGCTGTTGAACACATCTTCCAGGTCATGGAAGTGTTGTTCGATTGATGGTGATAATACCAATATGTCATCTAGGTATGGTAGGGCACATTTGTACTTGAGTTTGTTCAGAATTAATGTGACTAGATGGCAGAATCCCGCCGGTGCCGTCGCTAAACCCATCGGCATCCTTTCATAGACATATTTTTTGTCATTTGCTATGAATGCGGTTTTATGCTGATCCTCCTGTCTTATAGGAATTTGAAAAAATCCCTGTTGGGCATCTAGCTTACTGAATACTATTGGTCTGAGTGACCCTATCATGTCTAGAGTGTCATCGGCCCGGGGTGTAGATAAGGCTTGATTTATCGTGTTTTGGTTCAAATAACGAAAATCTGTGACGAGCCTATGGCCTCCTGATGATTTCTGTACTAAAAAGGATCTGGAAGCCCAGGGGCCTTCAGCACATTCTCTCAGAATGCCCTGTTGTACTAGCCTTTCACACTCTTCCCCTATTGCGGCCTGTTTTTCTGGTGTTTGTCTATATGGTAGGAAATGACATGGCACTGCCTCAGGTTTTACATGTATTGAGTGTGTATACAGGTGTGTGGCACCAATGTCTCCATCTTTTCCTACAAATACATCATCATACTTGGTCAGCAGTGATCCTAATCTATCATGCTGATCTTTGGATGTGAGCACAGGTTTTGGTGGAACATTCTCTTCCAATTCTGGCTCGAGGTCATGTGCCTCACTATGTATAGCAGCTATTTCAGAGAGTCTGATTGAGTTGGGTTCAGGGTCAGCATATGTGGACTCACAGTCTGAGTCTGTGTCACTGAATTGAGTTACATCCTCAGGCCGTATGGCTGAGATGGATTGATCAGTGTGTGTGGTAGTGTCTGACACCTGTTGAGGTTTTTCTAAATCAGATTCCTTGACTTCCTGAAATAGAGCTATGATGGCACCCTTTTTGATTTTATGTGGGCGCCTGCTGGTGTTGAGTAACACTAGGGGATGTTTGTTATTTTCCCTGGGGGTTACTGCTGCCCTTTGAACTAGATATGGGGCATTGTTATTTCTTTGGAGGTTATCTACTACTCCAGTTTTGCCTTGCAGTGATTGAGTAGATGTGACTTTACCCAATACTGCAAGTTCAGAGAATGGAGGGATGGTAAAATCCCTCACTGCCCTAATGGGTTTGAGGATTTGTTCAGGATCAACATTAAATTCAATTTGAGATTTTGTAGTGCTTAAGAAATCTGTGCCGAGAACAACGGGCTGTGTGAGGTTGGGTATTACAGCAAATTGGTATTGGAATCTGACACCTTGGATTCTAAAGTTCAGCATAGCTGAATGTCTAACATGACACACCGATCCATCTGCCAGGTGGATGTTGATTTTAGATTTTCTCAGTTGGATATGGAATCTCTTTTGGAGATCCATGAGGAATGATTGTCTGACACAGGTGATAGTAGCACCTGTATCAACCAAACATTGTACATCTGAAACATCATATAGATTTGCATTGATACAGCCATTTTGAAGAAGTACAATAGAAAGCTTGGTACTCTCACCTGTATCCTTTGATGATGAATCTGGTGGGGTGATGTGTATCACTGATGGACGTCTCTGTCTGTTAGATGGTAGATTTGCACTAGCAATTGTCTCTGGTTGGATCTTTGTTAATCCTGATTGATTGTTTGTATTTGGGGTGTCACAGTGCACTGGCCCATCGGCACTGTGACATCCTAGTTTTCCTGGTTCTGTGGGGTGGTTGAGATGGTTGCCACCAGGAGCTTGGAGATTTGATCCATTACATGAGGTGGTATTTGGGGGTTACTTCGTTGGTTCCCCTGGTAACCTCTTGTGTCAGGTTTGTAATCCTCCTGGCGTGAGTTGGAACCCTGGTTATATTGACCAGAGTTGCTGTATTGACCGGAGTTATTGGATCTCTGGTTGTTGTAGGCGCCATTGTTGTTGTAGGATCCACTGTTGTAGTTCCTATGTGGACTCTGGCTCCTACTGTTGGATCCTTGGTTATAGGATCCAGAGTTGTTTGAACCCTGGCTGTTGTTGTAGGATCCAGAGTTGTTGTAGGATCCAGAGTTGTAGTTCCTATGTGGACTCTGGCTCCTACTGTTGGATCCTTGATTATTATAGGATCTGCCATTACTTGGGGTTCTGTCTCTCCTATCACTGTATGAAGAGTTACCATTGTTGGAGTTGGAAGAGCTGTTGTCTTTCCTACTGTTGTGACCCCCCCGGTTGTTGTTGTTGTTGCCCCCTCTACCTCTACCTCTATTGGATTGGTAGTTGGGGTCATAGTTATTTCCTCTATATCTACCGGTAGGGTCTCTTGATGCAACCTTAGCCTCCTGTTGCCTTACATGGGCACTAGACATTAGGTTAACATCTTCATCTGCACTAGTGCTGATTTCCTGGACCTTTTTCTTAGTAGGCTGTGGGTTTGACTCTGCATCCCTTACCTTCCTAGATCTTTCTTGGGTCTCAACCTCTAGGGCTAGGTCTAGGGCCTGGTCAAAAGAGTCTATTTTCTTGTTCTCAAGAGCTACAGAGATCCAGGGCCTCATGCCTTGGGTAAATGCCTTGCTTAGGATTTCATCACTCTGGCGTTGGGCATTACACACTTTCCTGAGATGGCATGCATAGTCTAGGACAGGTTCATCTACCTTTTGTGCACGGAGTGCAGTCCTTGAGATTATATTGTCTCGAGTAGCAAAATACTCTTTTAATTTATTCACTACATTGGTCCATGTCAACATGTCAGGTGTGGCACTCTCCCTGAAGGATTCAAACCAAGCTAGTGCTTGTCCTTCGAGGTACTTGGGTAAATATGTTACCATGGTGTCACTGTCTGTTACTTTGTACTTATCCTTCAGATATTCTGGGAATTTGTGATCAATAAATAATGCTGTTGACATGAGTGGTGATGGGTGTGAAAAGGTTTTGGGTTTTGTTACCTCATGTAGCCTGATCTTTCTGTCATCCTGTTGTTTTCTGTCTATGAGTTTGGTCATGTTGGACACCATGGAGATTATGATGTCATCTTTGGATCCAGAGGCAGATGGTGTGACAACAGGTGTGATGGCAGGTGTGTGAGATTGTGGGGTCTGGGATGATACCATCTTCATGAGATCTGCTATCTGTTGTTGTTGTCTCTCTAGGGACTTCCGCTGATCTTCCATGGCCTTCTGTTGAGCATCTATTGCTGCATTCCTCTCTGCCAGTTGTTGGTTGAGGATCCTCTCCCTTTCCTCCTGCTGGGACTTGTTGGTCTCTAGGGCAGTAACTGCATCTTGGATGGCCTTCTCATAGGCCCTTATCTTCTCAGCTGTCTGATTAGGTTGGGGGCCTTCATCGGTGTCCATGATGGAGGGTGTGGGGGAGGTGTCTCTGGAGGAGTGGCTGTCAAAGGCTGGAGCTGGGGTGGAGGATCTAGATGAGGGTGTGGATCCACCCCCTGAGGCAGATCCTTCTTCCCCTGAGGTAGATAGCGTGAGTTGGGCGTCCTGTAGAGATCCCTGGGAGATGTTGGATCCCTGAGAACTGGTTGTTCCCTGAGTAGACAGGGTGGGAGGTGTGGGGTCTACTGAGTGTGGGTCTGTTGTATTGGAGGCTGGTTTGCCTCCTGTGGGCCTCCTAGATCTAGGTGGGAGGGAGACCTCTTCAACAGGCCCCTGACTACGTAAGGTCTTTGTGTGTTGTTCTGCCAGCTTGACTGATAAGGCTTTGATGTGTGTGGTGGACCTCACTGACGTGTGGGAGACCTCACTGACGTGTGGGAGACCTCACTGACGTGTGGGAGACCTCTCTGACGTGTGGGAGACCTCTCTGACGTGTGGGAGACCTCACTGATGTGTGTGGGAGACCTCACTGACGTGTGGGAGACCTCACTGACGTGTGGGAGACCTCACTGACGTGTGGGAGACCTCACTGACGTGTGGGAGACCTCACTGACGTTTGGGAGACCTCACTGACGTGTGGGAGACCTCACTGACGTGTGGGAGACCTCACTGACGTGTGGGAGACCTCACTGACGTGTGGGAGACCTCACTGACGTTAGGGAGACCTCACTGACGTTTTGGGAGACCTCACTGATGTTTTGGGAGACCTCACTGATATATGGGAGATCTTAATGTTGTGTGAGAGATCTCATTGATGTGTGGGAGATCTCATTGATGTGTGTGGGATCTCACTGATGTGTGGGAGATCTCACTGATGTGTGGGAGATCTCACTGATGTGTGGGAGATCTCACTGATGTGTGGGAGATCTCACTGGTGTGTGGGAGATCTCACTGGTGACCTTGGTGGGCATGGTGTCAAGGTCAAGGTCACTGGGTGGGTGGAGTGTGTTTTACTGTGTGTATGATTGTTCTTAGTTGTGTTACCAGCTTTAATTTTTATGAGCCTGTGAGAGATGGGATCTTAGTAGGATGTTCTCCACCACTTTGTCATGGTAGAGATTGGCATGATCAAGTTGTCATATGAGAAATATCATAAGACTAGTGGTATATAGTGTAAATACATCAGGCTCATATAAAATAGTGTTATTTCCAGTTGTCACTGGTTTATTCAGCTTTAGGCAACATGTAAGAAATATCAATCATACAGTAGTTAGTATGTAGGTAATTTGTACATACAGTAAACATACAGTAATTTATAAAGTACAATGTTCAGTTCCACTCCACCTGTGAGGTAACAATAATACAATGTCCAGCATAGTTCTAGGTGGGTTCCCACACCTAGCTCCTGGCCTGCTGCTTAGAGGAATAATGTAATAGTGAATAACTTTACCCTCTGGTGGATGTCTTGGGGAAGATAGCCTCTGGCCACTAATGATGGAAACCCATGCCTGTCTAGCATAGTTTCACCATAGTGCAGTGGTATAGCAGGTAGCAGGAGATGACTGGAGATGTTACCTCTGGAGTGGTTCTTGGTGTTCTGTCCTTCTGGAGGTGCAGACAGGCTATTTGTAGCAAATCTTGGAAAAGCACCTCCAGACTGACTGGAGCCAGCAGCATCTGCCTAACTCTACAATTGTTTGAGGGGAGTCTTTCAAGTGTCACAGGGGGACAAAGGACCCCCATGGGCGCCGCTGTGTCCCCCATTGTCTTGGTCGGTTCTGCAACTTCAGACCCTCATATCTCGGTCGTTTATGCGTTTATAACCGCCATTTTGCGCATGCGCGGAGTTGAATATGCCAAATTTATAATGCTCGTTGGATAGGCGCGTAACTCCCGCTGGTTTGTCTGTAGGGAACTCGAAGCTCCTTTCAGTCTCCATAGCATAACTTCCTTAATAATGGGAGTTCTGCCTTGATCTTGAGCTCATTTTGACCGTCTAATTATGGGCTTTCCATAAATGCTTTGATATTTGACCTAGCTCGCTCAGGAGCGACGCTAGAGCGACCGGAAGGTTATGGCGTCGTGCTTATGTAACCCATTGTTCAGTTATTAGAGTGCTCAGACACTCATGACGGCGTCAGCGGTGCTCAGGCACCCGTGACGGCCGGTTGCATTCACTTACAAGTTATTAATTTGTGCATTGAACCATGAGGTCGCACACTGAGACCCTCATTTTTATTATATTGTGCAGTGAACCATTAGGTCGGAGCCTTTGATGTCAGAGAGAGTGTTTGTAACTGACCTGGCTGGTGTGCAGTGGGGCATGAACGCTCTTATACAAAGTTTGAGCGCTCTTATAGCTCTTAGAACCAACCTATGTATTAATTTCATAGATATCCTTTGATTAATACAAAATATGTTACAATTTATGGAATAATAAAATGGTATATCATAGCACCACGGTGGTGAGACATAGCCATATTAGACTCAGATTTTGCACTCAATGACAGAGAAGTTCATTTGCATATATAAGAAATGTTCTACAATACATACTTGCAAATAGGTAAAATGGAAAAATCAAAAAACACTAAATTGCCGTTCTGGGCATGTTTTCTGACAAAATGTTCCAAATTTCTGGAGACTAAATTCAATGGACTAATAGGATAGAATCCTAAGGTTGTTTTTGATTTCTTATCATAACCATCAGTGGCAAACTTGTTACTAAGAAAATGTGTTCCATTTATGCTGAACAGTCAACACGGCAAGTTATGCTGTCACAACTACAACTGCCATTGTCAACACCAACACTGATGCTCCCAACACCAGAACTGAAGCTGTCACTACTGCCCCTCTTGTTATCAACACTCAACGTGAAGTTCTAGACACTGCAACTGAAGCTCCAAATACTAAAGGTGATGGGATCAACTCAAAAAATGATGCCATCAACACTGCGCCTGGGGCGGTCAACTCCAAAGGTGGTGTTGTTGATATTTCAACTGATGGTTCCGATACTGAAACTGATGCTGTCAACACTGCAGCAGATGATCATAGTGGTACATCAGCAGGTGATGAGTCCTCTAGTAATATTACTAGTACAGCCGCAATCCAAGATCCTTCAACTTCTAACTCTACAACTAGAGCTCACACTGTAAGAGTGACTTTAGCAGCTACATTCAGTGAAATGGCTACCACCAATCCTTCTGCTAAATCCCTTACAGCAACACATGCCCTTATCACAGTAACACATACTCTCAGCACAAGTACAGAACAACATAACACTCTAAGACGTATATATCTATCTTAAATAGGATGAGAATAAAAGGTCACTGTTTACATGTGTCTTAAATACATATCTGACATTGAAAACTCCCTCTTTGTAATTTCCACCATCAATTGTAAATCTTTAAAACACTGCAGAAAAAATAAACTTTTGATAATCCATTTACAGAGTGCCCTCACATCCCAGTGGTAAGGGATGTTGTAGTTCACATGGTGACACAAAGATGCTATTTGTACACCTGTAAGGATGGTTTTATATTTGAAGATGGAACAATGAGTAAGACAATATCCTGTACAGCCCAAGGAACCTGGACCCCCGAAATATCACACTGTAACAGTGAGTATTTAGCTGTCTTTAGGATTAGTGCTACATGTACATCTTCAATTCATGTACGTGTTAAGACACTACCGTATCAACTGTATGTCTGTGAGAAACTCAACTGGCCAACTAGCCTAATTGTACTTTCTGATAAAACTTCAGGAAAAGCATGTACCCTGACCCAAAAAAACAAGGCCACTGGTCCCCGGGTAGGCCTTAGTGTCTACCCCAATGCACATAGCCTATTTCAAATCAAAAGTGAGTAGTTGTTAAACAATTTAAGAGACATTCAATTTTTGGCTAGAGCCCATATCTATAAGTATCTGCAAGTTTCAATATTTGGGGACATCTATTTGAAGATTTTAAGAACTGTATCTGATTATCTCAGGTAGCACTCTTAGTTGTGTCAGTAATGTTATGAAAACTTTTACTAAATGAACTTTCATCAAAAGTCAAAACGTGCTCAACACTAGCAACAAATGTGCCATGGAGCCTGAGCACTGAGGACAGGTACATTGGTGTCACAGTTACACTAACTTGTAATGTGGGTCACAAGTACAGGGATGGCAGCCGTGCCCGCAGTATTACCTGCCTTGATACAGGGGAGTGGTCGAATCAAATAGAGCCTTGTTCTTGTAAGTACTTTTCACTCAAGCTTCTCAGTTATACCTTATCAGAGTTGTGAACTGTGTGAAAAGGAGATTTATGATCTAATGTATTAAAATGATTATTAATGTCCTGATTAGCTTACATGTCACGTGCCAACCCCATGCAGCTAATAGAGCACCTCTACTAATATTTGTAGTATTATTTCATGTCCAATTATTACTGAAAGAGATTATTGATGTGATAAATCTCAAAGTCTTCATTCTAGTGGTAAGATGCCCTGGACAACTTTTCTATGGTGACAGGAAAGCAAAGACATGTGACATGAATAAGGGACTGAAAATGGGCCTCACACACTCTGTGCCTGTCTGTACATCCAAAGGATCTCTGGCTCCTTCAATCAGTGAATGTTCAGGTAGGCTCAGCTCTGTCAATACAGTACCAAACCTTTACATATTGAGCACAAGTTTCCTTACATCCTAAATGAAACCCAGAGCATGTAATAATCTGAAACTATCCATGATTATAATGGCTAAGAGGAGTTGAATAAATAAGCAGGGTATAGTGCTGTAACAAAAAGAATTATGCTAAGTTGAGATATGTTCAGCAAATTGGACACAAGACCAGAATAAACAGATTGAAGTAAAATACTGTAATGCAATTTATCAACAAAATAAAGTATAAATCAAAGATTTGACAAACCATGATGCCGGAATTGCTATAAAAGAGAGTGACAAAACAATTGTATCTCAATTGTAGCTACCCATTGCAGCCCTGTCCCTTACTATGACCACACCACAATCAGCAGGATGAGTACAGACTTTGGGAGCTCTGTCTTTGTGACATGTGACATGGGGTACAGATACCCAGATGGCACTAAGACTAAAAACATGACATGTAACGGTACAGGAGAATTGGACCCTGCACAACTACCACACTGCCTTGGTGAGTAAATTTTTTCATTTGAAGCAATAAGAATCATTTACACGATATTTGATTGATTCATCCGCATTTACTTGTTCAACTCAGTGCCATTTCTTTATTTAGATTAAATAAAAATTTTGGATAAATCTTTCTAAAGTGACGAAATTGTAATACATGTAGCTTAAATGTAAGTTCTAACTCTGTAGTATAGTAATTCTGTACCATTAACCAACATAACGGAAATAGGGTTCATCTGGCTCACATAAGTAAATATGTTGATGAGGCATAAGATGAGAAATAACATGATTCGATGTATCAGCTCTGAAATATAAATTTTCCAGTATTGGATTATTTATTCAGTGACCTTAGATTTTGAGATTCAAATAGTATGTTGGATATCAAAGTTGTGCTGAGGAAGCAAGGAGAAGCAATTAAACCGAAAATCTACTAAGATCCTTTATAGACATGAATAAGGTGTGAAATTAGGTAATCTACCACAATTCTTTAATGACATGCAATCTGATGTAATACAGAAGTGACATGTCCGCCAGTGCAGAATGTGTATAAGGCTACACCTCACACGACCATGGCTGTGTATGGTACCAGAGTCATGTTTACATGTGAGTCAGGATACTGGTTCTACACACATAGAACGCCATCACAGATTGTGACTTGTCTTGACACAGGGGAATGGTCATATGAGGTTCCTGACTGTAAAGGTATGCTTTGTCACATATATCAAGACTGTAATACTACTCAAAGTGTAACAGTATACATTCGGTTTGTAAATCTAGCATCATTAATCAGGGATAAATTGATAAGACAGGTGAATGGTCCACTGATTTGTCTGACTCATGTTTACTCTAAGCATTTCCTTTTGATTTTCATTAGCCATGAGAAGAAATAGACAGAGATCTGCTATAATTTAAGTCGTTCATTAATGTATTCAATGTGAGAACATGACCAAGTATGTGATGATTGAACCTTTGTTGATATATTAAATTTTGTTTCTAGGAAAGCACACTTTTTAAGTCTACTGTTTTTAGTGAGACATAAAAACTAGATTCTATATACAAAATGTAAACATTCCTCATTCAGTGATAACTTGTGAATGGCCAACATTAGGACACATGGTAAAGGCTAATGCCACTATGCATCAACCCTCAGTCAACACTGTGGTGAACTTCAAGTGTGAAAGTGGATCAAAACTACCCATTGGAACCCCTGGTGCTGTTCTTATGTGTAACAGGAATGGGGACTGGCAGATGCCTGATTGGTACAATGTGGGTACTCCCGAATGGAAAGCTTTATTTGATATTGGCTACCTTGAAGCTGGATGTCGGGGTGAGTGTACGATAACTTCAAAATCAATTCAATATTAGGCTGAAAAATGTATGAAAAGTAGCGATCTACAATATGATCTAGTAGACCTGAAGTTAAAACATAGATATAGGTATTACTTGTTAAGAATCATAGAAGAGATACTTGGTAACTTTCAACATAGGATTCTCAATTGTTTTAGCATGAAAAGTTTTGAAGGAGACTTTTCTTACTCTAGTCAAAGCTTACTTAAGGAAAGGTGGTTTAGTACCTACATTGGAAACCCTACATCAATTTTCAATGCACTGATTAAGCACTGCAGCCCCTCTCTTTTCTCATTCTAGCCAATACTTGTCCTATGGTAAAGACACAACTTAGCTCCAAACTAAATTCTATAATTGCCACTGTAGGCAGTGTTGTCATTCAGACCTGTGACCATGGCTACCTTACAATAAACAATGTCATATCAATGGCTGTAAAGTGTGGGACAGACCTCACCTGGAATAGTTCACTGCACAATTGTGAATGTGAGTGGGGTAATATCTAAGTAATGTCAATAGTCTAAGTTTTAGTTTATTCAATATCCTAGGCACAAACAATAAATACACTAAAACATATGAGTTTGTTAGAGATGGATGGGCCAGTGTCAACCTTGCACATGCCTATTCCTTTCAAATATCAGCCCAAATATCTACAATACAATCCATTGGTCTCTAGATATTCAGAGCCTTTTCCAATTAAAAGTATGTGAGATATTTATTGCAATTAATAAATAATAAAGAAGATATTTTCTTGCCAATCCATAAGTGTTATTACATTCATGAATGCTCTTAAAACTCTGTCAATACATAGACTATTGGTAACATATGGCCTGTCTAATCCTTTGCTGAATACACTTTCAGTGGTGAAATGTCCACAAATACCTGATATCCCAAACACCTTCAGAGAGGGAAATTTGGCTGTGTTTGGTAGCATAGTGAATTACACCTGCTATGAGGGTTATCTGTTTCCTAATGCAGCCAGAAGGATCTCAGTTAACTGTACAGCTGATGGTACATGGGCAGGGTGGTACTTACACGAGGGATGCACTGGTAAGGGAACAGACATGCTGTTTATTGGATTAAAATAAATTGATGCAAAACACACTTACCAATATTAACACAGCCCATTTGAATGAAATATGTGCAAAAAAAGACAAAAACGGAAGGACTAGAAAGGATCTGTGGTTAGAATTTACAGCTCTACTCTCAGATTGGAGGTTACCACTTATTTCATAATCTGGTGGTAGTTCATTTAGTGAACAGGCCTTTGGAATCTTTTTTTTTTAGATCATTGGTGGAAATGCATTACTATGACTTCAATATTTTGTAAAAAAAGCTGTCAACTGCCCATTGGTTTGCAATATTAGCACTAGCCATACTAATAGCCTGTGAAGAGTATTTGTGATATCCATGTCTCTTTTCATAGTTGTACAGGGGCACTTCATTAATTATAGCCATACAAGCAGCAGCCTAAACACTCTATTTATTTCTGTTTATAGCCATACACTGTCCACCAGTGCCCATTGTCAATAACAGCCGTACAAGCAGCCTGAGCACTGTGTATGGCAGTGTTGTCACCTACAGCTGTCTCCATGGTTACATGATGGGGCACATTACAGTCAGGAAGACCACCATAACATGTACACACACAGGGCAGTGGAGCTACATACCACAGGACTGTCAGGGTAATATAATTCCAAACTTACAAAATATAAGTATAATCTATGTCATAAGAATGCAAACTGAGTAAAGTTAATCACCTTCAAAATGATCTCACTCCACTCTTCCAAATAAGTTATTATCTTAATATAATCAGAACATTGATTCATTATTGAGAAGACTAGACATTGGATATCTTAATAAGTGGAATCAGCTAACATAACAGTTTTTTTTTCTACTTGTTTCAGCTATCCACTGTGCAGCCATACCAGTGTGGGAGAACCTTGTAGTTGACACCCAGAGACATGTCTATAACACAGTGGTAAATGTGTCATGTTCTGAAGGTGTCTTCACCTCCACTAATGAGAAATCCTATCTCACAACCTGCATGATCAATGGACAATGGGACCCACTAATAGACCAGTGTGAAGGTATGAGTCAAGTTCTTCATGATTTATTGGCTGATATATGATTGGTGAATGAAAGGGGGCATAAGGAATAGCAGGTCTCAAATAGAGATAGTGATCATGCATTGCAGGAGTGAGAAGGCAAAACATACTCCATTCATTGTCAATAATACATAATCTAAATATACAAGTGGAACATAAACAATGTTGTAAACCTATGTCCCTGGCCTTTTATTAGGATATGGATGAATTACAATTGGATCAGAAAAATAAGGTGAAGAATATTTCAGTTTACGATGCCCAATCCTTCATGATTTGAATATGCTTTCATACACTCTAAACTGTTTCTTATTTACATGAATCATATGGCGCTGAATAACAGGCATTGATATTTACAATTAATTCTTTTTAAACACAACCAGAGATGGCAATCAATGAGGAGATTCCACCGACTGAGGCAGAGAATGCTAAGTCAATAGGAGCCCTGAGTATTGTGCTGTCATTTGTAATGTTTAGCCTCATTGTGCTGCTAGACATCCTCCATCACATGCCTTCGTATATATCTCGGATCCCAAAGGTTAAAACAACTAATTCATGAATATAAGTGGATTACATTACACTAAGATGAATACCAGCTAATACTATAGAGGATATTCACCACATATCCCTGATCCTCAATGCTAAAAAATGATACTGGAATATATTCATGGCAATAAATGAATATTCCATCCAGAACCATATGGAGGTTATCACATTTCTTTCATCCTGATCATAAAAATCTGGTGATAGGGTCAGGTTTATTTCTAAGTGCTATGGTTTTAAAGGTCATCATAGCATGATGGTAGAAAACATCACAGACGGCTAACTGGCTTTGTTTCAGTTAGAACTGATAACAAAAAACTTGCTGGATAAACGTCTGTTAGTCCTTTCCCAACATATTTACATTGGCAAATGCAACAGATATTTGATCTTGATTTCGGTCTTTTTTACCCATAGGCCACTCAGTGCTGGAACTGGGGAGATCTATGGCATGCTTAGCTCTCAAACATGTATCTGCTTGAGTTAAAGAGCCATTTTAGACATAACCCTGCAAAGCACATGCCATGCAATTTACATCACATTTCTGTGATCTCAATCTAAAACTCATCAGTTTTATGTAAATGTGATGTAAATTACAAGGCATGTGTGAGTCCCTCAAGGGTTATTTCAAAAGGCTACACTGCATTAGGTGACAAATTCTTTTGCACCTTTGTCGATGACTCCACCTGAGATGAAGTCTTCACCTGAGTTGAAGTTGACCATCAAAACATTCCGGTGACTACAAAATGTGATGAATAAAACGTTATTACATAAACCTATATTTGTTTCATACTGTTCATTACGAAAATGTTCTTATGATGGCAGGCAGGAAACCTTAGATACTCACTGTATACTTATGTACTCCTAGTAGAAAACCCGCTATTTTTACCATGTATAATTTCATGAATGAAAGTGTTTGGTAGTATCAATGTAAACAATATATATTTTTTTGCATGAAAAAAATAAATACTATCTTTTTAGTTCGGTATCCTGTTTGACACTTTGACGCAGTAAATCAGCCTGTGTAGTTACAATAAATGCCTATTTTAAAGGACATAAAAAAATGGATTTCAAAAGATCTGTCAATTTCATTATGGAAATGACCCCCTAAAGACACAGGCTTCTTGCCCTGCCGCCCCATCAGCTTCTGCCAACCCTAATGAACATCTTTCAATAAAAGGGTGATTTTAGAAATGTCAATGATTCACATAAAATTGCACATTTTGGCACACAATTGAAGGTTTGGGATAGTGTTTTCACTTAGAGTTTTAGTGGAAAGCGACCATATGGTTGTGTTAGTTTTACCTGTGTATATCATACCAGATACATAGGTATATAATGTTTGACTAAACATCTTTTCATAAATAGATGGGTCATATAGCTTGAATGATTTTGGTGAATCATGATACCACATCTAGTATGTCAACCACTCAGATGGGTTTCATTAAATTATATTATAAAGGAAACGTCCACACTTAAAGTGTCCACACTCAAAGTGTGCTAAAAGGAAAAGACCATGTTCTTTTCCTCATGCCATACTTTGGTAGTCTTTACGTTAGATGAAATGATTTTGACATACTATCCTCCAGGATGATGGTAGAAATGCCATATTCAGGGTAGTCAGTGCTTATGGTAGTTAATAATTCTGTAGTTAGGCATCCATCTCCCCAATGGGAACCTGGAAATGGAGAAGAAATGTGGATTGTTATGGAGTGTATCTATAAGGTAAGGATGAAGTCCATTTCAATACTAATAATCTGAAAATCCATTTGGAGTAATTATTTCACCGAAATACATTGTAATTTCTGGTTTTGATCGTACATGTGACTGTTGCTATGTAAAGAAAATCAAAAGTCCAGTCAGCCTGTAATGAGTCTCCCATTCCGGTCTCTGTTGAGGACTGCCTAAAGCTAACAGCACAAGGGTCAATTGCCAGTGTGTAATCTGAAACCAATATGTAAACATGCCATGTTAAGTTACCCTCTTCCCGATGGAAATAACCACCACTTGCCGGCAGAGATGACACCTCTCAGAGATTGGTTGGCTAGGATAACATTGAGCTGTAATTTAGTGTCAGGGAATTAAGATGGCTCCTTTAAACATTACATGGGCTGGTAGGTGACCAGTATTGTATTCCTAACCTCCATGTGTTTAGGTTCTAATCACAAACACAAAATAAAGAATCATGCAATTAGAAATCAAACACAATGTTTCCCTAAACATGTTTAATTTCTAAACACCTTCATGACACTGTGCTCCTGAACCACAGCCTACATACAGACTGTATACTATCACCACCAGACTATACTCAGAAAACAAGACCTAAATGACAGTGAATGAAATGTGAGTATACTTGTTCTGTTATCTTTGCTATAGAGGGACATTAGGGAGTGATCATTTTTTAACAACAGGGGGGGCTGGTGGGTTTGAGGGGGGGTCAGAATCTTTTCGACCCCTTGACCAGGGCTTCAAAATAATTTCACCTGTTTTCATACTATAGGTTAAAAGGGCGGGTTCGCGCACGATTTCCGGCCCCTAATGGGGTGTCAGAAAAATTCTGACCCTTCAAGAGGGAGGGGGCCCGATATTTTTTTCGTGCTTCCGCCCGCAAACCCACCAGCCCCCCCCCCGTTATTAGCTTAGACTATAAAACCCTGACTATAAAACTCTGCTAAAAAATTCTGCTTGGGAGCAGAGTCTGCATACAAACATGTACACATACATGTATATGATTATGTAGTGCTGTACACAACAGGGGTAATTGCTCGCTGACCATAACCTTATTTCAAGCCATGTAAATACATGAGGTTTATACCTACATAGAGCAGCAGGGAGCCTAAGCATGTTAGGTCTACAAGGACTATTGAGAACAACTTGATCAATTTCCACTCCATGTAATGAAGATATATAAAACTGTATCCACAGGTTTTTGAGTTATTTCTTCATCAATGTCATCGAGAATCATCATATTAAATAGGGTGTCTCGACCCGACAATGGGAGTAAAATATAGTGAACTCCCACTATACCTTTCTGTGATGGAATTTAAACTACAGGTCAATTCATGTTTTTATAACTGCGGGTCAGAAACTTTCCTGGTCAGAAACCTCCATCAGGGCAGAGAACTACTAGAAGAAATGGCTTCCCCTTAAAACAAAGAAGAGAGGGCAAATAAGTAAGGAAAAACAGTAGGGATGGAAAGATGTCCATCTAAGGAAAAAGGGAGGGAAGGCTGAAGATCAAGATAAGTTGCATACTAGCACTGTATTCTTCATCAAGACATCGGTCAGAAACCTCCCTGATCAGAAACCTGCCCAGTCAAAAACCTTCATTATGTGAAGCTTTCTGACCAGAGAAGAGATGGCCAATTGTGCCATAAATATAAGGGGTGGCAAAACATTTGTCAGTCTAAAATAGAGCCAGGATAGGATCAATCCTATATTGACTAAAAAAACTATGCCTTTCTGTGATGGAATTCAAACTACAGGTCATTAGATGTTTTTATAACTGCCGGTCAGAAACCTCCCCGGTCAGAAACCTCTTTCGCAGAGGAGGAAGTCAAGAAAATCTTCCTTCTTGGTTTGTCCTGAGTCTGGAAAGGAACAAAAAGCACAGGGAAGGGTGCCCTGGACCGTAAGGAACATGGAGGAAGTGAAAAAAACAGTACCTTTCTGTGACCACTTTCAAACTGGAGGCTAAATTAACTCTATAACTGCCGTCATAAACCTCGGTCAGAAACCTCAGTCAGAAACAGTCAGAAACCTCCCCGAAGGTAATTGCATCACATTGGTGAGAATGAGTCAGCACCGACTGTCCTGTCCTCTCGAATAATGAGCTAAAACTATATAAGACACTCCACAAGCCCCTACAACTATAAAGATATAATGCTCATGATCTAAGTGCTTAGGAAATTAGAGAAAAATCTAAATACTTTTGGATATGATTCTATGGATTTATGTAAAAAAAAATATCCTATAATCATAAGATTCTCATATGTACATTGCATATATAGAAAGATCCTATCAATCTGAAATTCTGGTGAGAATATTGGAATTACTTGAAGTCTATCCACCCAAGCCACCTTAAGTAGTAGCTGAAACTCGAATAGTCAATTGGTGAGGACAGGGGGTATCTGCAAACACATCTATAGTTGGCTATGTCTCACCACTGTGGTGCAATTCTGACTGTGAAGGTTTCTGACTGGGAGGTTTCTGACCAGTTTCTGGCTGGCCATAAAGCTGCAGGATAAAGCTGAAATTCATAAGGAACTGACAGAACAGTTATACCTGCACATGCTTCAAGTAAAAAAATAATCTTAAATACCCTCTATGGGGCTGCAATTGGCTACTCTCTGTCTAGAAATGAAATGATTTTATTGTTGAATTTACTGATATTCTATTGATTATCTATTGACAATTCATTGATAAATCGTGTAATAAAGCAAGTAAGCAGTGGGCATTATTTGTAAAAAGGGATGGTGACCCAGCAAATTGTTGTTATCTGTCGCCATGATTGGTCATCAATGGTGACTCCTTTCTGAGTGATAACTCACTGCGTCATCTTTCGCCACTGTGTGTCAGTCTCACATGGCATGGCGATTTATCACAACAGTTGCAAACATGATCTCACTCACTGCATGAGTACGTGCCACCCCTTGTCATCCCTCACAAAGCATGGTGACTTATCACCACCATCGCCAACATGGATATAACTCAATGTGTGATTATGTGCCATTGCCTGTCAACTCTCAGTCAGAATGGCGGCTTATCCCAACCATCGCCAACATGGATCTGACTCATTGTGTGATTATGTGCCACTCCCAGTCAGTTCTCTCTCAGAATGGCGACTTATCACCGACATCGCTAATATGGATCTCACTCCCTGCGTGATTATGCGCCACTCCCAGTCAACTCTCACTCAGAATGGCAGCTTATCACCACCATTGCCAACATGGATCTCACTCACTCCGTCAATATGTGCCTCTGTTTGTCAACTCTCATTCAGAATGGCAACTTTTCACCTGCATTGCCACATGGCTCTCACTCACTGCGTGAGTTTGTATCACTCCTAGTTAATCTTCTCTCAAAATGGCGACTTATCACCACCATTGCCAACATTGGTCTCACTCAATACGTGAATTTGTGTCACTCCAAGTCAATGCTCTCTGAGGATTGCATCATCTGTCACTCACTCTCACTCACAGTGGCAACTAATCACCACCATTGCCAAAGTTGTTGAGACAGCACCACTGTTCAACATGTAGCCTATCTAGGAAGTATGGGCATGAAGTATAAGTCCCATATGTATCAAATGTGCTTTGTTTCACACTGATTTCCATGTAATACTTCAGAGTTGAATCAAACAAGATTATAGAGAGAGAATATCAATTGAATTTAGATAGAGGTATCTCTAAAATGAAAGCAACTATCCATAAACACCTTTTCTCTGGTTACAGGAAAAATACCTAGGGAAATATCAACATGAACACCTTGTCTGTGGTTAGAGGGAAGATACATATGACAATACCATCTCTGCCAAAACATACTTTGATCTGGCAGATGTGAGGCTGCATGATTACCAATGTCGATTATCATGAGCTTTTCATCTAACAAGGTGAGTGATCACCAGCATCGCCATCACTGGTGAGTCTGAGTGATCACCAATCTCGCCATCCATGGTGAACCTGCGCTATGACGTGGTGCGCGTTTCATCTAGCGAGGTGAGTGATCAACCGCCTTGCCATCCCTGGTGAGTGTGAGTCATCACGATCCTCGCCAACCATGGTGAACATGCGCTATGGCATGGTGTGCGTTTCATCTAGCGAGGTGAGTGATCACTCGTGTCGCCATCACTGGTGAGTGTGGGTGATCAAGATCCTCACCATCTGTGGAGAACCTGTGCTATCACGAGGTACATGTTTTATTAAGCGAGGTGACTGATCACAATCCTTGCCATCCGTGGTGAATGTGCATTATGACGTGGTGTGCGTATCATCTAGCGAAGTGAGTGATCACTCATGTCGCCATCCCTGGTGAGGATGAGTGATCACAATCCTCGCCATCCCTGGTGAACATGTGCTATGACGAGGTGCGTGTTTCATCTAGCGAGGTGAGTGATCACCCGCGTCATCATCCCTGGTGAGTCTGAGTGATCGCCATCCTCCCCATCTGAGGTGAGGCCATGTGATCACCACTATTGCTATTCCTGGTGATCTTGTGCTATAGCGACGTTGTGTTCCATCTAGCGACATGTGTGAGCCACTTCACACAGGTTGACGAGGAGTCACGATGATTTGCTGGGGAGTTTTCATATGGATGTCTGAAAATTTGTCACTCCCCTTGGAAGGCAATCGAAATTGTCCATGATCTTTTTGTTTTGTTTTTGTGCTTAAAGCAGGTTAAGTTCTTCAACCCCCCAGAGGGGGCATTTCTTTTTGCCACCCCCAGTTGAGAAATAATGACTACTCCCCTAGAATACCAATACCACATACCAAACATTGTCCGGCGGGCGCTGACTCTTACCTAATGGGAGAGTCAGGCTTCCTGTATAGGGCTAATTTGTCAGGTGGCTGGAATTGTAGGACATAATTTTTTTATGTCAATTTCCTCTTAAGGATGGCTTCCTAAGACATGTTCGTTGCCATTTTGTGAGAAACCTTTCATACGGGGGCCCAGATTATTTGGTTCTTGCAAATCTGTTAGCCTTCACATCAAGTTTAGCTGCCACTGTCGACCATGATGGAAGTGGTTTCAGGTCTCACAACAGAGGTGTTATTCATGAAATAATGTTATCCATGAGAACCTGCTTGGTGAGTGGAGATTGACTTCCTGTCTGGCAGAAAATGCACCTGCTGATAGCTACCTGTTGCAGCCCACACAGCATGTGCCAAACCTTGGAAAAAGGTGCGATCTAAAGGTTTCCAACACAAGACGCTCTTCCCACTCACAGACAGCAAAACTAAGGTGGTACTCTTGTCAATATTATAAGCTGATTGTTGGGGATTTGTTTCTGTCAAATATTATTCTTAGAAACTTGCTGTTTCTAGAGCACCTGCAAGTTTTAGCTAGGGCAGTCCCAGCGACTCAGTCCTTAACTGAGTCGCGCACAGTGACTAACCAAACAGGGCAGTAACAGAGTTGTAATATCTAGCCAGGAGGGTGTTGCGAAAGGACAGGAATTCAATTCTGTCGGAGGTGCTATTCCCAAATGGGAACTGACTAACCCAAGCAATGACTTCTCCCCTGTTTTGCAGCAAGGTAATAGGTTATAGAATTGATTCTTAAGTTGTCATGAATTGGGGAATGCTTCCCAGTATGACTCACATTAAGAGGATTGATTCTGAGTGTAAGGTAAGAAGTTTGTTCTGAGCAGCAGAACAGCCAGGAACTGGAAGGTGAGTTGCATCAGTGAGAATCCGAGTCCGATTCTTTTCGCAATAGCCTCCAGTGCAAGGAATAGTGATGACAACATGACAGCATTGTGAAGACTTCCTGGCTGATGGGATAAGCAACGGTAGCGGATTTAGCCCTTAGGTTGGTGTTCCTGTCTTTCGAATCATACTCTTAGGATCTCTCTCTATGTACATGGCACATATAATACCTAATTTAACTTAATTTAGAAATATATACAGAAACACAAATGAAATTATCCTTTCACTCCCATATGCTGAAGGCAGATAAAGAACATACTTATAAAGAATCTAACATTACATTTTACTTTTAGTAGTCACAGGTGAATCAGTTAATCAACATCTTATCATGAGGAACTCTGAGCAGGATGGTGCCTTTGCCTGGCTGCTGTGTGTTGCATCATTCCTAAATATCACCATTATTGGAGGTTTTTTGAGTACAGGAATTTTCTACCTCATGTTCAAGGAGGCTTTGGATTCAACGGACAGTGAGGCGTCCCTGATAACTGCAATAAACATGGGGACCATGTACATTATTGGTGAGTGATGAAAACAGAGTCAGGTAAAGAGGAAAAGGTGGGAAGAAGTAAAAGTAACAAAGATTAAACCTTTAAAGGCCACTGATGCATCATGCCCATATGTCATCACAATGCACCAATGAAATGCCGGCTATTCTGCTCTCTAGCACTTTATTGGAGCATCATGCTAACCCTAAAGGATTGATACATACACTCCCCCTGAGTCAGGAGTCAGATTTTCAAAACACATTCAAGACAGGAAGCTGGATTACTTTGATTGTCAGCAGCAAGGAGATAGCAAATAATGGATCTAATGTTAACATAGTAGGCTTTGAATGATTTATCAGAACATATAGACACCACGGTGCATGATTCATCTCTCAACTCCAATACACAATGAAATTATTCCCTGTAGCCCAATTTGCTGGTATGCTGAGTGAACAGTATGGTATTAGGCTGGTATCCATGATGGGTGCTGTCCTAACTACAGCTGGGGTAGCAGGGGCTGCCTTCTCTACTCATGTGAGTTAGTAATCAAATTCACAGAAATTAATTGATTTCACATTTAGCACAACTGCTGTGCATAATATATGTTATTATGACAATTCAAAAACAATTAACAAATCTGCAAGAATATAATGTGACAACAGGCAAATCCACAATTGATTGAAATTTTGCTTTATTGTCAGCTTCACCACCTGTACATCAGTTGTGGTCTTGTGGCTGGTAGTGGCTATGGTGTGATGTTCACCCTTAGTATCTCAGCTATTAACACCTTTTTCAACAAGTACAAGAGGACTGCATGTGGCTTGGCTCTCACTGGCAGTGGTGTTGGAACATGTATCTCTCCACTGATTTTAAAATGTCTGGAGGATCGGTCAATCAAATAGCTTGAAAAGCTTTGATTCACAGCCCCAGTATGGATGGAGAGGAGCACTTCTACTATATATGCTGGAATAGCTGCTCATATGCTGGTGTTTAGCTCTCTCTTCAGGCCGCCTCAAAGTACTGTCAGGAGCATTCAATACATCAAAAGTGGATCTGTTGAAAACAGTCTTCCTGACAAAATGACATGTATATTCATGTCAACTTGATTTGACACATAGAGCACATGTCATTGGGACATGGCACATATGTCACCATGAAAACTGTCTTCATTACGCATGTCAAGTGGAGTTGACGAACCAAATGTGAGAGGGTCAACCTCATTTAACATGCCTTTCACGCAT
Source organism: Acholoe squamosa (assembly GCA_949317995.1). NCBI lineage: Eukaryota > Metazoa > Annelida > Polychaeta > Phyllodocida > Polynoidae > Acholoe > Acholoe squamosa. The sequence continues at coordinate 78,105,839 of OX439041.1, read as the reverse complement.
GTCATGTGGGAGACAATCGTGACCTGTGCAGTATGTGTCAAAGTGATCAGTCTTCTTTTCTCTGTGCAGAACCCAAATAATGAGTTACTTTCAAAGGGCGATGAAATTTTTTCTGTATCTGAAAAAGACACTTTCTGGCAGAGGATAATGAAAATGTTATCACTGTTTAAAATTCCTCCTTTACTTTCCCTTTGCATATTTTCTGTAGTCCGTACATTTCCATATTCCATTGTCATTACACATTTTGGCAGCTATGTGTTGACTATGGGATTCTCAGGTATTGATGTTGTGAAATTGTACATGACTTTTGGACTTCTCAAGGAAGTTTTCATTAAACAAATCAACAGAATATCAGGCAATTGATAGTTTGATGTATTAAAGGCAGACTTAAGGCAAAGGTGCATTACATTCTTGTATAGTAGAACCACCTAGTGTAAGTGTTAAGTCATCAAAATGATGACTTTAAAATTCATCTACACTTTCAGACAGGACAATCTTTTCAGTGTATATCTCCCCAAACCCATTTCTCCATCATTTAGAGTGGAATGACAGGTTGCTTTACGAGGGAGCATACATAGACATACAATAAACATGTGTATACCCCTTCCTGCTCATGTGGCTCTTGGCTGCTGAACTTCATCCAAGGAAAATTGTCACCCCACTTAGAAGATGATTTGCTTCTGGTTATAACAATATCTAATTACAACACCACAGGAAGCAAGATGGAGGTGAAGTGACCACAATAAAGGATTTCTAAACATCTAAAAGACCAACTAAAAACTGACTTTGTATTTATATATATATATATATATATATATATATATATATATATATATATATATATATATACATATATGGGTAAAATCTTTTTTAGGGGTCTCAACTTTCGGCACTTATGTCACACTGCTGTGGAAAATTCTTAATGTCATATTGGCCATATTTGCCATTACCAACATATAGCAGACACTTAGAACTAAAAGTGCTTTTTTTAATTAGTCGATTTGGATGATTTTTAGTGGGTTTAAGCCCTAAATGCCTTGAAAATCTGAGCTTTTTCAAATGTCACAAACAGCTTTTCCATATATTCCAAAGTATAATTTGATGCAGACCCCATTTAAGAGGTCAATGTCCATTTCAATCATTCACATTAGGCTGAAAAATTAGATATATATAAAATATTTTTGATATACTTGAAGGAATTATCCTCGTATTTTCAGCCTGATTTTACATATAGGTTAATTTATTGCAATGTAAGATCCAGCAACTTGGTCATAATTTCTTTAATTTTGTAGTAAAATGCTTGTAAAATCACAAGTAATTCATATATATATATATATATATATATATATATATATACAATAGGCTGCTCTTTTATGTAATAGATCTATTTGACCTTGACCTTTAGAGCTAATCAATATAGTCCAATATAGATCTATTGGCCTATTGACTCTAGATGCTGCACCACTACCACCTGGTGTAGAATAGAACAGTTACCCCTTTACACTCTCCCCCCCCCACAGTGGGCATTCAGCAAGCAGCAGCCACGCATAGCGGACAGGCAGTGCAGGACAAGAACTGTGTTTTTTTTTTCTTTTTCTCTCTTAATAAAGTGCCGGGTCACTCTGTCACGGTCGGATAAACGGCAGTTTACGACTTGGTTATCCTTCCCAGAGCTTCAACGAGTCAATAGCACCCTGAAAGAGTGAAACAGCTTCCCCACAATTCCATATTTAGATGCAAGGAACATTAAATTCAGCAAATTACTTCCTGAAATATGAGCAGGAAGGAAGTAAACATAGCGTATAATTATGAGGGAGTACTTTACAACTCAGCAGAGCAAGCTTTCCAGGCCACAAAGGCAATGATGAATGGAAGGAGAGACATTGAAGAACTCATAATGAGTGCCTCGTGTCCTTATGTAATAATGGAGCTAGGAAAACAGGTCCAACGGGGAGCAGACTGGTCCAGATGAACTGAAAGTGTAATGTATTCTATAAACAAGGCAAAATTCAGTGTGCCTTTCTGTAGAGACGCCCTCCAGATAACTGAAGGTTACCTGTATGAGGCATCATTCCATCCGGTATGGTCATGTGGCTATCACTTAGGGCAAGCAAAGCATTGTCGCCAGGACAGCTTAAAGGCTAGAAATCTTCTTGGAAAAGTTCTGGAAAGGATCAGGACAGAACAGCGTGCAATCTTCGACAGAGATGGAGTTTGGAATGAAGCAGATGCGTACTCGAATGAGAATGATACAGAGAATGATGATTATGGTGATGATGATGAGTCTGATGTCCATGATCACGATGATACTTATGACGATGACGAACTTGCAGAGGAGGAGATACAGGCCACAAATAACCCATAAACTACACCTGTCTAGACTATCAACACGCAGACTCAATTGTAACCTAACTATCTTACCTGAAATGTACATGTATTTTATCCATTGATTACAGGCATGCCCAAACCTGTTGGGACGGTGTTGACTCACTATTAAAAAGTTTCTGTTTTGGACGTGGTAGGGAACAGTGGGTCAAGACAATCCAAACGATCAGCTGTCTCAACTTAATATCTTTGGTACATGTAAATAGTAGAAACACACGGACCCTATATTGCTTGGTTCATATGTTATGTTATGATATGTTATGTTATAGACTTGTTGAAATGCATGGTCATGATATTTTTCTTTGTTTCCTTTGTTTATACCTTTTCTATGTCTAACAATCTATTAATTTTCCCCAATGTCGGTATCCAATCAAATCTTTTCTTTAAATATAAAGGAGCCTCTCTTAGATTGACATCTACACGTATAAAAAAGCATGGGTGGCCTTAGTAGCCGTAGACGTGTGCTAGGGGGGAGGGACGGGGGGCAATTTTATAATTTTTTTTTCTCTTTTTTTCCCATGTGCTAGTGCTCTCTTTCTGCCGGCTATACAAATATCATACTGTGGCCTACAATTCTATATATTTCAAGACTTCATTGCAGTGTTTTGTAAACGTACTCAAGGATTAATTTAATGGTTGATATCCCCAATTTCAAAAAGGGCTTTTCAGTTGCCCATTTAAACGCTAGAAGTATTAGAAATAAATTTGTAAATGTGAACAAGGAACTTAGTAACCTAAATATTGACATTGTTCTATTCTCGGAAACTTGGTTAAACGACAGTGATGATAGCAGTCTGTATACTTTCCCTAGGTATAACATGTTTCGCCAGGATAGAATTAGTGTGTTCAGGGGAGGAGGACTATGTGCGTACGTAGATGAAAATGTTACCTGTTCTATAGACAAGTTCAAAAACCTTAATAGGTGCAATACAAACATCGAAGTCCAATGGTTATTATCAGTAAAAGACACAGAGAAACGTTCAATTATATGTAATGTCTATAGACCTCCAAATGGATCATTACAGGTATTTTGTGATACTTTTAAGGCTTTATTTTTACAAATTGAAAATATAGATGATTTTGATTTATATGTTATTGGTGATTTCAATGTCAACACTTTGCAAAATTCTAATGAAAAGAACCTCTTGTATGAAACCATGGACTTGTATCATCTAAAACAGGTTGTTAAAAACATTACTACATCCTCTGGCACTAACACTTGCGTCGATCTAATATTTACAAATTGTAATGATATTGTATCAGTTGGTCCTCTGAACATACACATAAGTGATCATCTTCCAATTCACATTATCAAAAGACGTCCTAAAATCAAAAAAATCATTTAGAAAGTTTTTTGGAAGATCTCACCGTAATTTTGATTTAAATCAGCTCTTAAATGATTTCGATAACTGTGACTGGACATACTTTGATAATTGTATGAATGCACATGAATGTTGGGACATTTTTGAAAATTTACTTAAACGTATGCTGGATATACATTGCCCTGTCAAGGGTTTCAAAGTCCAGGATAAACCCACACCATGGATGACTAATTATCTCCTTGAACGTATTAATGACAAAAATGTGGCCTTAAAAGAAGTTAGAATATCTTTATCTATCATAAAATGGCATGATGCCAGAATCTTAAGGAATGCTGTTAACATGGAAGTCAACGTTGCAAGAGAAAATTACTATAAAAATTTGGCAGATACCAATGTAAAAGACTCTAAGCGTTTCTGGACCACTATTAAGGATATTCTACCTTCTGGTAATAATAAGTCGAACAATATTAACTTGGTCAATAATGATGGTGAATGTATTACAATGGAAAATACCTCTGAATTTATCAATAAGTTCTATGCTGAGATTGGACCCAAACTTGCCTCTGCTCATCAAATTCCCTACGAGTTTCAGGGTGAAAGATGCATAGAGGACATGCCAGACTTACATTTTACTGATGATGAGATCTTAAAGTGTGTTAAAGAAATTGACACTTCTAAGTCCTCAGCCCTTCAGTACTTGCCCACTCATATATTCAAAGCTGCCTGTATTCACATGCCTAGCAAGTTTACAAAAATTATTAGACTGTGTGTTGAAACTGGAGACATACCTGATACTTGGAAAATAGCTACAGTCAAACCGCTCCCTAAGGGAGGTGACCCTACCAACGTATCAAACTATAGACCAATTAGTATTCTACCAGTCCCAGGAAAGATATTGGAAAGACTTATTCATACTGCTATCTCAAATCACCTAGAATTGAATTCAATCTTATCTAAAAAACAAGGGGGCTATCAAAAGAAGAAATCTACTTTAGACTCAATCTCAAAATTCATTGATGATGTCTTAGAAAATAGAAATAGAGAAACATTACACTAGCAGCTTTCATTGATATAAAAAAAGCCTTTGATTCAGTTAACTACATAATACTGTTAGATAAATTAGAGAAATATGGCATAAGAAATAGAAACCTGACTCTGATTGAAAATTATTTGTCACGTCGCCAACAATGTTCTATTGCTAACCACTGTAAGTCTACTAACTTGGTGTGTGGAGTACCACAAGGCTCCGTATTGGGTCCTCTCTTTTTCTTATTATACATTAATGATTGTATCCAAACTGATGATAACCACAACACAATGCTGTATGCAGACGATTCTGTCTTATATGCCTCGGGAAAATCAATTGATATAATATCAGCTACTCTAACCACTGCTCTAGATGGTTTCTTTCTTTGGTCATCAAAAAACAAACTTACTATTAATGAATCTAAGACCAAAATCATGATATTTGCATCAAAAAAGAAATTGAAGAATATACAAAAACCCAAAATCAAATTAAATGGAAGCACTCTAAAATATGTTATCTCTTACAAATATCTGGGTGTCAAGACCAAGAACTGAACTTCAATATGTATGTCAGGAATATAATTAATAGACTACATCATAAGTCTTTATTATTGTATAAAACTAGGAAGTACATGTCGGAAGATATTAGATTGAAAGTTTTTCAAAAGCTATATGTTACCTATCATAGACTATTGTGATATATTATATATAGGTGCCAGTAACTCTAATTTAGAGGAATTGCAACGCTTACAAAATAAATGCATTAAAACGTGTTTATCCCTCCATATTCTCACCCCCACAGCCCAAATTCACAAGAATGCCTCTCTCCCTACTTTAGAAATGAGAAGATTATTTCATATAAAAACATTTGCATATAAGAGATCTAAAAATGTTAAGTTCCTTAAACCCGTAGTCAGACCCACTAGACTAAACCAAGCCCGGGTACTATCCTATCCTATTCTCAAGTGTACAGCATTTGCAAATTCTCCCATGGTTTTAAGTGCTCAGGCCTGGAATGTATTGAGTGCACATGAAAGAAATACAGAAGACTATGGTACTTTTAAAGATTCAGCCAAATCCTTTATGCTTGCTACTATACCAACATAACATAATCCTTTTGAGTGACAACATTCTTCTTTTCTTTTCTTAAAGGGGTGTCAAACTTGTTAAATGTATACTAACTGTTGCCTGCCATTTCTCAGCGTTAACTGTTATCTGTTCACAAACTGTTTCATCTTTGTTTTACTCATATTCATTGATAGCATCCCTCCAACAGTTTACTGATGATGCTATCATTAACTTTATTGACCAGTATCAATATATATCCACAAGGTTTTATCAAGAACATCCTATGTAATACTTTGTTTGGTCAAATAAAGTTTAAATTGTTAAAAAAAAAAAATGTTGCTGTTATGACCTTGACCTTGGTCAGATGACCTTACAATACACCTCAAATGGCTCTGATACCTTCATTATCTACATCAGCATCCTTGAGAACCCACAGCTGTGTGAGAAGATAAAATTCTACTCTTTACATTGTTAGAAAGTAGTTAGCATTAATTTTATATATATATATATATATATATATATATATATATATATATATATATATTGTTGTAATTACCTTGACCTTGAACAAATTTGACCTCAAATTGATCTGGCACCCTCATTTTTGGAATCAGCACCCTTAAAAACGCCTTTCTAGATAAAAAGGAAATCATGAAATTCCTTCAAATAGGTCCTGAGACATGACTTATTTGTGTTTAGGTAGTGGCCATTTTGAAAATAGCCCAGAAAAAGGGGTTCTGAAAATTTGGACCGTAAAGTTTCCTGTTATTATTGTCTCTAAAGGTGTGGAATCTGCAAATCTGCATATTAATTTATGCACAAAAATCCCATGGAATTACACAGCATACCACACTAATTTATACCAAAAATTTGGGAGCACCTACCATTTATGTCTCAATATCTATCATGCCATGCACACATGGATAATAGATAATATTAGAATGGATAGGTCTTAACTATTTAAAGTAAATTTAAGTGTGATTTTTTTAACATAACACCAACACTGGATTGTTCATGAATCAAATTGCTAGCAGACATCTAATGTTTTTATCAGGATATTATATAATGTGACATCTTTTTAACTGTTATGAACCTTCTTATTTGGCCTTTTAAGAGGAGTATTAAGGGTCCAATGCTAGAATATAAAGAAACAACTATCTAGCACATATCCAACCGACTTTTAACAGGACTGATGGCCAACAGATCAATAACTACTGATTTATGTAGCAGAAAAACCCCAAATACCACACATACAAACATGTCAGCAGCTGCTATACATGATTTTCCAGAAATTTTATTTACCATTTTACCTGTCACGATAGTTTCATTTGGCATTGTAGGAAACATCCTTGTAAGTGTTCTCTTAATATACATATCTACCCATGATTAAAGGGCTAGTCAAAATAACAATGTCCAATCTAGTTACCAATGCTGAATTCAGATAGAGTAAACTGGATTACGTTTCATGAATTCACCATAATGTGTGCAGAGCAATCCTACACCTTGAAGATGATCAATTCTGATTCAATACATCAAGTGGGTGACAAACTCAAGTGCACTGCAGGTCTATGTAAGTTTGCATACTATATATATCCTCCATCAACCATTAGGAAACAGTAATGACTTACTGCACTAAAAACAAATCCAGGACAACTGTTCCCATGTTTTAGACACTCTAGGGAACATAAAGTTATTGGCATCAGCACAGGCTTTCTCACAGGCCTGTATTGCTCTCCAATCACTGGCACATGCTCATATAGGTTTGCTTTGGCAAGGCTGTATCTCTTCATGTACACATCAAATGGAGGATTGATATTTGAGACAGTTGGCCAATCTGAAGAAGAAAGTCAAAGTGGCAATTTACAAAGATGATTTCCAAAAAGTTGATAAGTTATTTGTTTAGATATTCTTACATAATCAAGAATCTAACATTTCTCCTCCTTATTTCCACCACTATTGTGTGCAATATGTTTCTCTTTGTGGAATATAGAAGAGACAAATCAGAATTGTATGCATACAAAATGTTCGGTTGTTTAACTTACCACACACTAGCCTAGAAATTGTTACATTACCCCAAGGCTTCTCTATCAAACCTTGAGGGGAAGTACATGGTTTGTCACTCATCATGAGGTCCAAATCCAAGGACTCCTTCATCCAACAGAGCCTTGCATCACAGACAATCTTATTGTCTTGTAAGTCAACAGTCAATTTTGTCACTCTGTTTGGGTTGAAGATGTTTCCGAGTGTCTGAAGTTGATTACCGCTAAGAAGTAGATGTTGTAGATGTGTCATTTCTTTGATAGGAGCAGCAGGCACAGAGGTCAGCTTGTTATTGCTGACGTCTAGTCTTTCTAATACCTTTAGACGACCAAGAATCTCAATATTGAGTTCCTTGATGTTGTTACCAGCTACGTGAAGATCAGTTAGTGGGAGGTTTTCAATGAGAAGATCAGTAGGATTTGCATCTTCCCATTTGATGGTTTGGATGTTATTTCTATCCAAAACCAGACGTGCTAGGTGCTCTAAGACAGCAATTGGTGGGAGGGTCATCTGCTTATTGCCTGATAGGTCCAAATCACTTAGACTTGATGTGTCTCTAAAGGAGGACACTGATATCATCTGGATGTTGTTATTCTTCAGTCTGAGCTCTCTTGTTTCATCAGAAATATTGGGAAATTTGTCAAGAGCTGAATTGCCAGCAGAGACAGTATCTACATTTGGAAGAATCAAAGGGGCATCATCACGACTTGGTGCATTCTTCAGGTATGAAATATCCAGAAACTGAAGGTCAGGCAAAGTGCCCACTTTGAGTGCAGGCAGTGAGATCAATGGGTTCCTTTTCAGGATCAGATGAGTGAGTGATGTGAGGTGGATAAGTTGTTCTTCTGTGATGACCCTGATTTCGTTTCTGCTTAGATCGAGTGACTTAATTATTCCTGCACATGTGTCCAGGTCAGGGAATGTGTCAAACCCATTACAACCTAGACTCAAATCCTTCAAGGAATGACACCCATTCAGCACTACACTGAGATTTGCTGTCATTGCATTTTTAAATAGATTTAGATAGTTTAGTTTAGGTAGATAGCTGGTGAGTGGGATCGCAATCATAGCATCATTATCAGGCAAGGAAAGTTTATTAAGAGTTGGTGTAAGGAGGTGCAAATCTATTTTTGAGATTAAGGTTTGTCTTAGAGTCAATAAACGCAGTGATTCAATACCAGATACTTTAGGGAATTGTGACAGGGGGCTTCTCTCAATTCTTACACTCTCCAGGTTTGTGAGATCCTCCAAAGCATCATCAGAAATACTAATAAGGTAAGTATTATCCTTGAATATGAATTCCTTTACATTTAGTATCTTTGAGGTAAGTGTTTTATCAACTGTAATTAGATCTGTTGATTCTATTGTTATGGATGTCTCGCTAGTGTAACTCCCGGACATCAAGGCATTAATACCATCAGCTCCAAAAAATGTAACATGATTATCTAATAGCACACCTGGCAACCAGATAATCATACACAAAGCATAGTATGCAAATGACTGTGACATTCTGCAAATCTGAAAAAAAAGGTAATCTATATTCAGTGATACTAAAGATGCAATTTTTTCTCCAGGAGAAACTTACAGATTGAGGCCTCCTGCACAAAGCGTAACCGATCACTCAGAAACTAATTATATTTCTCAGAGCAGTACCACAGCTTCAGTGAATTTAATTCAACTTCAAAATCAAGGAAGTCATTATTAAAAACCCATATACCTAACTCTAATTAATGATATTTGAGTGAGTGAGTAATAGATGTTTTACGCCATTTCGACAGCTAAGGTCATATTCATGGCGAGAACTACAATACAAAATTTCCCAGAGGAATGTGTCAGTGCCTACGCATATCTGCACCACACACATCTGAGGGGATAGGAAAGATGAGATATAGACCCTTTTAAGTGGGCTAGGGAAGCCCAATTAATGATATTTACAAAATGACTACCACTTTCACCCTGCAAAAAATGAATGATGTCATTCTTGCTTTTTACAATTGCTAAAATGCCAACATCTAGTTGTATATATGTTTGATATATTATTTCCTTATAAAGCACAGGACTCCTGATATCATAAGTATATATTTTATATCACTTATATGATAATCAGATTGTGTTTTTCTTTCATGTTTCCTTGATGCATTTGTATCCTTGAATTTGAGTGTCTCTATTAAAGTAACTGTGGCGGGACAACACAGGCCATGGTGTTGCTGCCTTAGTTTAAATGATGAATTAAAAGAAATTAATTGAATTACATTTGTGTTTTTCATTACTCTAAGCAGAACCTATTCATATCTCAAATCTTCACATAATTTGAATACCATAGATTAGGATTGAGTTGAACACCATCTACCATTACATTTATACCACGAATGTATTTCATTCCTGTCACCCATTTGTACGGATTGATTATAAGAACCCCTTGAGAACCCTTGAAGCAAGCTCACTAAATTATCTCTGAAGTGTAAAGTATAGTTTTTTAGGGAAGGTGAAAAAAGACTTGTCCTATGTATCCCACTTGGCAAAACCTTTTTTCAACCAATTTTCAACCAAATAACTGAATGAGGAAAACAAAAAAAAAACACACGTTTTTATGCCAAGTGGGATAACTTACTGAAAAAGCCAGTTCCTCAGTGCACGTCTGCTCATAGAACCAGCTTTACTGTAATGCTGTAGAAGTATTGATCTCCCAGTAAGATCCCCTGTCTAGGCATCGACAGTTTGGTGAAAGAACTTCTTACTACACAGACATAGATCCAATAACCCTTTGAGGGTGGATGATAAGCATTTGTGTATCATGATGACCAATTATCATGTTGCATTTAGATACTTAATGTGCTAACCCTTAAACATTGTTTATAAATGTATCAGGCCCTGAATAAGTCACTTTCAGAAGCCTTGTCCATGTATCATAATGACTAAATTGCATGATTCCTTATCATACGCATAACTTTTTAAGGGATAAGCCTTCTATGCTGAATAGTATACATAAATCTACATTCATGGGTTATGCCAAGCCTTGTTTAATGAACAGACCGTGATGAACAGTTTTAGTTACTTGTATTGATTGCAAGATGCACTAATGAAGCCTTGTGTACATCTATCCACGGCCATCCAACCATTTCAGACACCCACTGTGGCCTTGCTGAACTCAAAGGTGTGGCTTATATGCAGGGAACTACAAATATAATTGAGTAATGATCGGGCACATTTGAGTTATAATGGTGTGATTTATATGCTGGTGCAGTTTTCATATGCAGTTTTAGGATAGGTTCATCGCAGCATTGGGGATTTATCAACAGCAAGACTGACTGAGACATGGCTTTCTGGCCAAATATCTTGGACATTAATGAATGCATTATAAAGCTACTAAGTACAGCTTTGTAAGTCTAAGCTACATTACCATAAGCTATAAGCTGGTATCAGACATCCTTTGTTTGTTGTGGCAGTTCAAACAGTGGTCAGTCTCTACTCATGATGTAGGCAAAAGTGATTTTGAATAGATTATTCATTTCAACCATTTCACAGTGTGTCTTGTTTAACCCATTTATGTCTCAATGTCTATCATGCCATGCACACAAGGATAATAGATAATATTAGAATGGATAGGGCTTAACTATTTAAAGTAAATTTAAGTGTGTTTTTTTTTTAACATAACACCAACACTGGATTGTTCATGAATCAAATTGCTAGCAGACATCTAATGTTTTTATCAGGATATTATATAATGTAACATCTTTTTAACTGTTATGAACCTTCTTATTTGGCCTTTTCAGAGGAGTATTAAGGGTCCAATGCTAGAATATAAAGAAACAACTATGGAGCACGTATCCAACCGACTTTTAACAGGACTGATGGCCAACAGATCAACAACTACTGATTTATGTAGCAGAACAACCTCAAATACCACACATACAAACATGTCAGCAGCTGCAATACATGATTTTCCAGAAATTTTATTTACCATTTTACCTGTCACGATAGTTTCATTTGGCATTGTAGGAAACATCCTTGTAAGTGTTCTCTTAATTTACATATCTACCCATGATTAAAGGGCTAGTCAAAATAACAATGTCCAATCTAGTTACCAATGCTGGATTCAGATAGAGTAAACTGGATTACTTTTCATGAATTCACCATAATGTGTGCAGAGCAATCCTACACCTTGAAGATGATCAATTCTGATTCAATACATCAAGTGGGTGACAAACTCAAGTGCACTGCAGGTCTATGTAAGTTTGCATACTATATATATCCTCCATCAACCATTAGGAAACAGTAATCACTTACTGCACTAAAAACAAATCCAGGACAACTGTTCCCATGTTTTAGACACTCTAGGGAACATAAAGTTATTGGCATCAGCACAGGTTTTCTCACAGGCCTGTATTGCTCTCCAATCACTGGCACATGCTCATATAGGTTTGCTTTGGCAAGGCTGTATCTCTTCATGTACACACCAAATGTAGGATTGATATTTGAGACAGTTGGCCAATCTGAAGAAGAAAGTCAAAGTGGCAATTTACAAAGATGATTTCCAAAAAGTTGAAAGTTATTTGTTTGGATATTCTTACATAATCAAGAATCTAACATTTCTCCTCCTTATTTTCACCACTATTAGTGTGCAATATGTTTCTCTTTGTGGAATATAGAGGAGACAAATCAGAATTGTATGCATACAAAATGTTCAGTTACTTAACTTACCACACACTAGCCTAGAAATTGTTACATTACCCCAAGGTTTCTCTATCAAACCTTGAGGGGAAGTACATGGTTTGTCACTCATCATGAGGTCCAAATCCAAGGACTCCTTCATCCAACAGAGCCTTGCATCACAGACAATCTTATTGTCTTGTAAGTCAACAGTCAATTTTGTCACTCTGTTTGGGTTGAAGATGTTTCCGAGTGTCTGAAGTTGATTACCGCTAAGAAGTAGATGTTGTAGATGTGTCATTTCTTTGATAGGAGCAGCAGGCACAGAGGTCAGCTTGTTATTGCTGACGTCTAGTCTTTCTAATACCTTTAGACGACCAAGAATCTCAATATCGAGTTCCTTGATGTTGTTACCAGCTACGTGAAGATCAGTTAGTGGGAGGTTTTCAATGAGAAGATCAGTAGGATTTGCATCTTCCCATTTGATGGTTTGGATGTTATTTCTATCCAAAACCAGACGTGCTAGGTGCTCTAAGACAGCAATTGGTGGGAGGGTCATCTGCTTATTGCCTGATAGGTCCAAATCACTTAGACTTGATGTGTCTCTAAAGGAGGACACTGATATCATCTGGATGTTGTTATTCTTCAGTCTGAGCTCTCTTGTTTCATCAGAAATATTGGGAAATTTGTCAAGAGCTGAATTGCCAGCAGAGACAGTATCTACATTTGGAAGAATCAAAGGGGCATCATCACGACTTGGTGCATTCTTCAGGTATGAAATATCCAGAAACTGAAGGTCAGGCAAAGTGCCCACTTTGAGTGCAGGCAGTGAGATCAATGGGTTCCTTTTCAGGATCAGATGAGTGAGTGATGTGAGGTGGATAAGTTGTTCTTCTGTGATGACCCTGATTTCGTTTCTGCTTAGATCGAGTGACTTAATTATTCCTGCACATGTGTCCAGGTCAGGGAATGTGTCAAACCCATTACAACCTAGACTCAAATCCTTCAAGGAATGACACCCATTCAGCACTACACTGAGATTTGCTGTCATTGCATTTTTAAATAGATTTAGATAGTTTAGTTTAGGTAGATAGCTGGTGAGTGGGATCGCAATCATAGCATCATTATCAGGCAAGGAAAGTTTATTAAGAGTTGGTGTAAGGAGGTGCAAATCTATTTTTGAGATTAAGGTTTGTCTTAGAGTCAATAAACGCAGTGATTCAATACCAGATACTTTAGGGAATTGTGACAGGGGGCTTCTCTCAATTCTTACACTCTCCAGGTTTGTGAGATCCTCCAAAGCATCATCAGAAATACTAATAAGGTAAGTATTATCCTTGAATATGAATTCCTTTACATTTGGTATCTTTGAGGTAAGTGTTTTATCAACTGTAATTAGATCTGTTGATTCTATTGTTATGGATGTCTCGCTAGTGTAACTCCCGGACATCAAGGCATTAATACCATCAGCTCCAAAAAATGTAACATGATTATCTAATAGCACACCTGGCAACCAGATAATCATACACAAAGCATAGTATGCAAATGCCTGTGACATTCTGCAAATCTGAAAAAAAAGGTAATCTATATTCAGTGATACTAAAGATGCAATTTTTTCTCCAGGAGAAACTTACAGATTGAGGCCTCCTGCACAAAGCGTAACCTATCACTCAGAAACTCAGGTAATTATATTTCTCAGAGCAGTACCACAGCTTCAGTGAATTTAATTCAACTTCAAAATCAAGGAAGTCATTGTTACAAACCCATATACCTAACTCTAATTAATGATATTTACAAAATGACTACCACTTTCACCCTGCAAAAAATGAATGATGTTATTCTTGCTTTATACAATTCCTAAAATGCCAATATCTAGTTGTATATATATGTTTGATATATTATTTCCTTATAGAGCACAGGACTCCTGATATCATAAGTATATATTTTATATCACTTATATGATAATCAGATTGTGTTTTTCTTTCATGTTTCCTTGATGCATTTGTATCCTTGAATTTGAGTGTCTCTATTAAAGTAACTGTGGTGGAACAACACAGGCCATGGTGTTGCTGCCTTAGTTTAAATGATGAATTAAAAGAAATTAATTGAATTACATTTGTGTTTATCATTACTCTAAGCAGAACCTATATATATCTCAAATCTTCACATAATTTGAATACCATAGATTAGGATTGAGTTGAACACCATCTACCATTACATTTTTACCACGAATGTATTTCATTCCTGTCACCCATTTGTACGGATTGATTATAAGAACCCCTTGAGGACCCCTATGTCTACCCTTGAAGCAAGCTCACTAAATTATCTCTGAAGTGTAAAGTAGTATTTTAGGGAATGTGAAAAAAGACTTGTCCTATGTATCCCACTTGGCAAAACCTTTTATCAACCGATTTTCAACCAAATAACTGAATGAGGAAACCAAAAAAAAACCAAAAAAAACACGTTTTTATGCCAAGTGGGATAACTTACTGAAAAGGCCAGTTCCTCAGTCCACGTCTGCTCATAGAACCAGCTTCACTGTAATGCTGTAGAAGTATTGATCTCCCAGTAAGATCCCCTGTCTAGGCATCGACAGTTTGGTGAAAGAACTTCTTTCTACACAGACATAGATCCAATAACCCTTTGAGGGTGGATGATAAGCATTTGTGTATCATGATGACCAATCATCATGTTGCATTTAGATACTTAATGTGCTAACCCTTAAACATTGTTTATAAATGTATCAGGCCTTGAATAAGTCACTTTCAGAAGCCTTGTCCAATAAATTGCATGATTCCTTATCATACGAATAACTTGTAAAGGGATAAGCCTTCTATGCTGAATAGTAAACATAAATCTACATTCATGGGTTATGCCAAGCATCCTTTAATGAACAGACCGTGATGAACAGTTTTAGTTACTTGTATTGATTGCAAGATGCACTAATGAAGCCTTGTGTATCTATCCACGGCCATCCAACCATTTCAGACACCCACTGTGGCCTTGCTGAACTCAAGGGTGTGGCTTATATGCAGGGAACTACACATAGAATTGAGTAATGATCGGGCACATTTGAGTTATAATGGTGTGATTTATATGCTGGTGCAGTTTTCATTTGCAGTTTTAGGATAGGTTCATTGCAGCATTGGGGATTTATCAACAGCAAGACTGACTGAGATATGGCTTTCTGGCCAAATATCTTGGACATTGATGAATGCATTATAAAGCTACTAAGTACAGCTTTGTAAGTCTAAGCTACATTACCATAAGCTATAAGCTGGTATCAGACATCCTTTGTTTGTTGTGGCAGTTCAAACAGTGGTCAGTCTCTACTCATGATGTAGGCAAAAGTGATTTTGAATAGATTATTCATTTCAACCATTTCACAGTGTGTCTTGCTTAACCTTTTAGGGGCCACTCATGCATTAATGCATAATCCCCACTGGTCATCATGATGCATAAATGCAGCCCTGGCGAGTAACTTGCCAGGGCTACATTCATATATCATGCCAACCCTACAGCATTGATACACAAACTCCCATAGGTTCGGTATGATGCTCCAATGAAGTGCTGGCGAGCAGTCTCATGAGCCCTTCATTGGTGCATCATGCTGGGCATGATGCACTCCTGCATTAACAGCCCTTAAAGGCTTAATTGTGAAAATGGATGGGTGGAGGTTGTTTGGGTAAATTTCCAGGTTTGCATCTTCTCATCATGACCTGAATAGCTGCCCCAGTGGTGTTCATAATGTATCAATAAGTCAATCTAACAGTATCCTCCATGCAGCATGCTGACTGGAAAGGACTAACTGATTTGCTACATTGAGTTTCTTTGAATATAAGCTCTTTGTGTATACATGGCCATTGGTTGGGGAATTACCAGAGATCACTGACTGAAACACTCAATTTAAGTGCTTGTGCTGATATAAGTGGTTCTGTTTCTTTGACTAGGCCTGCATGAAAAATCTACATCATGCAAAAATACCAGTTTACAGAAGGTGAAAATGTAAGCACATTTGTGTCAAATGGTCACCTGATTTCTATAGTTGAGGAAGGCTCTGTATAGTTATCTGGCCCTTAAGTTAACAACTTATACCACAGTCTGCATGTTTAGGATGCATAAGAATGTATCAAGATACAATAGACAAAGCTATATGTATACATGGTATCCATAGGGTCCCAGCATGATAGATCCTCTTCTGGTGATAGAACATTTATACATGTGAGATAGAGCACAAACTAAGCACTTTAAAGAATACCAATAACGCTCAATATTTGAAATTCGACAAAAAGTAAGGATAAATGTGTCTCTTTTGAGATATCCCTGCTAATCAAATCAATGTTGGAACTGCTGAATTGTTTAGCTGGAGCCATAACTTTTTTTTTGCAAATCACAGTATAATAATTTATAAATGACTGATACTTATAAAATATATTTCTCTAGGATGATGTAGGAGGCCCCCTGGTCTGCAAAAAAAAGAAGATAAGTGGTTCTTGCTGGGGTGTCTTCTTTTTGGAGCAAGAGATATCGAGCATCAAAACGGTACCCTTCACTGTACAAAGTACAAAACATCGGTTGATAAGAAGATGGTGGACACTAAGTCATCTTTGTTTCTTATGGGCATGATACATGTTAACATTACATATCCAAGTATCAAAAAATGAATTTCCAAATTTTTGTTTATGGCGTTCTTGATGATAGTCCACTTATAATATTTTGCATGCTCAGAGCACTTGCGATCTATTCTGCAGATAATAAAGTTGATGGGGCTAAGTCTCTATACAGGATGATTTATGCTACCATTTTGCATGGTGCCAACAAAGCAAGTTGAGTCTTTATTGATGTTGCCAAAAGCTAAGAGTACAAAAATTTGCTCTGGTACACCCATAAACACTGTCTGTGAATACCTTGCACAATGAGAACTCATTCCTGGTTATTCCCAGTTGCAAATATCTTAAATTAGATTCACTGTTAGGTTATCATCTACATATCAAGATCCAGGTTAAGGAAAAGCATAAGCATATAGATAATGATAGGTAGAGGTACCTTGAAACGATTATGAACTGCACAAAGTCCAGACCCCATGAAAATGTCAGTCATGGCCCCCAGTGAGGAAAGAGAATAGTATGGGATTCTAGTCCTACTGCACTAAGCAATACATACCTTGAACAATAACACCAATTTTGAGCCATCTTCCAATTGCACCATAGGCAAATATATGCAAACTGACCATTCTTTAGGAATGGCTTTCTGCTGGGCCGTAGCGAAGAGAGTAGGGGGAGTATATGGTCACTCCTTTTTCCATAGTATTGCTAAAATCTTGATTTTTGAAGCCCCAGATTTTATACATCATATAATATGACTGGAATCTAATATGCTGCACATTATTTTTCAGTACCTCCCGAAAGTACCAAAGGCCAAACAAAAAAGTAGATGTGTCGATATTTGGTGATTTGGAGAGATAACACCTTGTGTGTCTGGTATATATAGGCTGGGGGCTGAGAGGGCCCACCATGCACCCCCCCACATCCCAACACGATGGGTATTTTTTCGATCCTTAGGGTCTCCTGAACAAGATTCAAGATGTTAACATTAATTATCTTGGGATGCACTACCGGTTTTGGCTCATTACCCATGTGCTGGTTCAGACCACTTTTGGGTCAATTTTTGAACCATATTATTCAAGGGGTATACTCAATCCCCAAGCTCTAAGACTATCTTACCTTGTCTGGATCCTTAAGCTGTTGGTCTTGTTGAAAAGAAGACATAATAAGCTTTTTATTAAACCCTAATACATGTTTTTAAGTTCAGATTTAAGTGTACCATACAGTCGGGAAGACGGAAGATTGAAATTACAAAGTTCCTTTTTTTTTACTGAAAATCTTAAATGCGCTCCAGGTACATGTATAAAACTTGCCCTTATCCCCATCTAAGCACAATATCTAATATGATTTATTTAGGCCAAACCTTTCTCAGTAATATGAGACATTTTACAGAATTCCTTGATGATTATGACACACGTTATTGGCTTGGACGCAGAGACACTACCTTGAGCCAATACGATGATGTTCCATTTCAATAATCCCCCTCTTTATGTAAATGGATGTTTTCCCATGCTAAATCTTCATCAATTCTCATGATTCTTATGTTAAAAAGAAATTTAATGGCGAGGCTGTATATGGCTGAAATTCAAAATGGCCGACAATAGATTCAGATGTCACTTTGAATTACATAAATGTGCAGTCTAGAAAGTATCTGGTGCGTCCTACCCCCTATAAGTCAGCTAAGTACAATACAGTGCTGCATTTGTTTTGTTGCTAAGTGGTGTGGTTGCCTAGCAACAGCAGCTTAGCAACCAAGCCTGAAAATATGCTTGAATGCTCATATCTGCATGGTTTCCTTTCAGCAACATACTCTCCTGATGTAAACTTGTATATAACTCTTCTGTGACTTCCATCATAGACTAGGAATATAGGTGATAAAAGGTTGCTAGGTTGTATGGTGGCCTAGCAATAGCAGTTTTGCATAGCAACACTGTCTAGATTCATACATGGAGGCATATACTATGGCTTGAGCATAGTCTCCCCTCAAGGACATAGTTCACTGATTTCAAATTGCATATAGCTCCCTTGTGCACATCACATAGTATGAACATAGGTAGAAATGATTGCTATGTCATGTGGTTGCCTAGCAACTGCAGCTTTACATAGAGCCCCATGGTCTGTAAGAAAGGTGATAAATGGTTCCTTGCTGGAGTGTTTTGGAATAGGAGATGTCCAGAATCAACCTGGTACCTTTCAGTGTACACACATGTATCCAAGTACAATATATGGGTTGATAAGGAGATCAAAGCCAATGGTGGTTACTAAAGCATCTCCATGATATTCTTTAATGCATGCATGTACATGTTGAAATAAACAAAAATTAATTTTAACTGCTCTTGAAGTTACTTGTTTTGTTTGCATCAGATTTATGAAGCAACTTATTCCAATATCTTTGTAGCAAACGTTTGCTATACTTGAGAAACGCTCAAGCAAACATTTCAATGAGGAATAGTTATAGAATATATACTCAGTCGATTTAAATAATAATATGACTCTCATACTAGGTACTGTTGATTGTTTTTTTAGGTCAAATGTTACATGCACATATCATATCACATTACTATATCAAATCAGTATAACATAGAAATATAAAAAATAACAAATTACCGGCCTAAAAACATAAATGCATCGTCACTTACTCAGAATACATTAAATGACTTGTTAGTTATTGAATATAGTCAAGTACACGGCTAAAATGATACACAGTGTCCACTAAAGTGCTTTTTCATCATGATTATTCAATATTCAACTACCGTCAAATTCGAATCACTTCATTGTTTTATTGACCTGAAGATGCATTTATTTTTTACTTCAAGTAAACGATTTATGAGAAAAGATAATGTTATGAAGAAATCATGAGAAAATCATTGATATGTTTAGTGTGCTTGGCCGTCAACAGATGGGAGCACTGGTTCTGGAGATGATGCAGGGGCTGATGCTACTCACTCAAGAATCTCGTGTGAAAAAACAATCCGTACTTGCACTTGATATTTCTTAGTACATGGGACATTTTTGGAAACGGGACTACATGAGGAAATTATTGAAACGGGACAGCACAATATTTTCTAGTCCTGTGTGTGTCTCTCTAAAATTTGAGTATGTTCTGATTCGTTCCAAGATATATGTTTGTAAAGACCCATTTCCAAGATATCCTCTAGTAGTCGCATTTCAAACATATTATTGTGCAGATAACTGTAGTTGCAAGAGACAACTGTGAGAATCTCATCTCCCTGATACAGGTAAGGTTTTAGAATCTAGAGATATAACCCCTGGAGAATCTAGTCGTCATTTGTGGTACTGCTTTTACTTTTGCTTTGTCTAGTTTGACTTGAGCTGGTTGATAAAGTTCTAAGGTTTACAACACATTCTCCTCATAATAGTCATTTGCTATGTCATCCTCTGCTGGTATCTCAAAGGTCCTCCCTATTGGTGTTATGTAGGTTGGGGGGTAGTCCCTGAGCAGTATGTCTTGTACACGTTGATGAAGCTGGTTGACATAATCCTGGTCCTGTTCTCTAGTTAGTAGGACCCTCGTGTACCACAGCTGCACCTTCAGGTTTACTGTACATGACCAGTTATACAACTCCTGTAACTGCTCCACGCTCACCTGTCCTTTCCACACTCTTATCCCCTCTGTCAGTCTGTGTGTAGGGGTAATAGTGTTCTGTAGTGCAGTGAGGATACCACAGAGAGGTAGAGTACCTGACACGCCGTCTGTCCATATACTGATACGATCTACTCTGTGTTGTAGCAGCTGACACAGCACTGGCGCCCACACTTCTTGGGTGAGAAGCTCATCTGGCTGTACAACCCACAGGAGGGCAGGGTTAGCAAGGTCTATGTCGATGTAGTGTACACCTGTAGGTGGTGCCTGGTGCCTGTAGAGCTCTGTTAGTGTCTGTATTGTGTCTGCTGGACACCATGCAGCCACTGATGTACGTGCAATGCCTGATGTGTCTGTGTACTTCTTTACTAATCCCCACCTCCCCCCGCTAGTTGGGAAGACAAAGTGGTCATAGTTTTGTTCAGTACCATCCTCCTTATGATGGATTAGGTTGTACCTGTTATAATGAGAAAGGACTGATGATAATGGCACAAAACTGATGTGGGGCTCCATTTGATATAATGTGTATTGCTTTATGAAAGAGAAATAATGAAACAGTAAAGCAACAGTGGTCACCAAGAGAAGTCGTATCTAAGTCTTGTCAATATTTTGTAGGCACACATAGGGGGAACAAACAACAAACTCCATGGGTTAAAAACTCCACTTTGTGTTTTCCTTAAGTTTTTTTTTATATTTCTTTTGAGCCTTATATGAGTAATCTCTCAATTTTGAGTTTGCTGTCTCCGAATTATACCCCACCCCAACTAGTCTACCAACCAGGAGGCTGTGTGTATGGGCCACAGTTCCTTTTTTGCTTTGCATTCACCGAGGTGAGGCTGTCTGTATTCAACAACACCTTATAGGCGGAGTTGAATGTGGACAGACCTCACAGAAGATGGCAGACCCCATTGAATACAATCATATTGTATTCCATGCCCCCGATGGAATACGGCTCTTCTAGTATTCTAGTTCTAATCTATAGTAAAGATCGTATCTGCCATGACATGAATACCTATGAGAATTGTGACAGGTATACTTAGAGAGAAAAGTGTCCAATAGAGGGAAGGGGGGAATAGCACAAATACCTGATGGAGGGAAGTAGTCTATGTACAGTCTGCTGGTAGACGTCTTGTTGTAATGCTGGGTGGCACTGCTTGATACATGACACAATGAAGCCAAGGGTAGCACTTCTCATAGCATAGCTGTAACAGAGCGAGAGAGAGAGAAGATGAGATGAATTCGCCCTTCTCATGATCAAATGTGCACTCCTGTTCACATTCTCTCCGACTTTTCAGACATCTTGAATATACCTTCAGTGGTTTGATTGTTATGAACTAGCCTAATCATCAATGGGCCAACTGTTATCATTCTTAAGGGGTATGGGGTCTTTGCAATAACTATATCAAAGTAATAAAACAAAATAATAGAAAAATACTTTGCTCTGACTTGAGACATATAAAATGCTAAACAGCCTAACCAAAGTAACAACTTTACAACTTCACGGACACTGATATCGAAATCCTTAAGATACAGAAATATCAAAGAACACTGGCATCAATATAAGTGAGCTTACAATGTTGTGCTGGTGGGATGTATGCCTATGGCAATGCTGGAGTATATTCATTTTCAACTTCCATCCATTTATCACTCATTTCATCCCCTCCTCATTTTACACATTCTGGAATCACTATGTCTAGTATTGTACATTGTACATTGGTTGCACAACTTTACCCTGATCCCTACCCAGCTTTATGTGTGCACAGGCCTGCAGTAGCAGCCAACAGGAGCGTGTTCCTCCTATGGTAAAAAGAGCTGTCAGTAGGTACCCTCTTTTCAAAAGAAGTCACGCTCTGCTTCACCATTCAACTTGCACTCACCACATTAGTTTGAAAAGTCACCCGCCGTGTTTAAAACAGAGAGAGCTGCACTATCAGGTACCTAGTCATGTGACACACTCTATAGTATATTACACTGACTGACTTCTCCCAACTAGGTACCTACTCAAATCCCCCTTTTTTAGCACCATACTTGAATGACCACTAGTGAGCAACAAAAGGGACAAGTTATAGCTACATGAAAAGAAAGGACTGGAAATGAGGGTATTTTTAGCCAGCTCTTCCTTTTAATACAGGAGCAACACCCTCCAGGTATACCAGTATGTAGAGGTGATGGGCTGGGAATTCTCTTGTCCCTGCATGAGATTGAGGGCTATACTCACACGGGTGACCACTACCACTCAATCCGTCATATTCTGGCTAACTGTAGTACATAGCCTGGCCAAAAGGGTGGTGCAGGTAGGAGCCAGCAGAGTGCTGCAGGATAAGTTGTTATTATTCCAGTTCAGCAATATACAGTATACACCCTCTTGTTTAAAGAATGCATTTTGGCCAACACAATAATAACCTGACCTTTATATTATTGACAAACACCATTTATTACATTTTGTGATGATGTAAAAACAAAGAACATGATATCATTCACACCTCTTTTTTTTTTCTTTAAATCTCATTTAATAAGTGAACAACTATCCAGAGGCCTGTTAACTGAGGACAGTCTAAGAGAGTCAACCTTCTCTGTGATCTGTGACGCATGGACTAGCATAGGGCTGGAAAGAGCATCCCTTTTAAATATGGTGCACATAAAGAATCTGGCACCTATCAATAGCAAAACCCTCATACTGGCATAATAGTCCATAAGCCCAGAGGTATCTGAGTGCCAATTTTGCGCAGCAAATCTAGTGATGCTTTTTGGATTGCTACATATCACTTTGCTAGACATCTGGGTTGCCCAGCTTTGCCTAAGACATCTACAAGATAAATGGCAGTATCAAAAATATGATAGGAACAGTATTGGCATTAGTTTTGATTTCCAACACCAGGTAGCAGCACCATACAGAGGGGTCTCTCGTGAGGGGTCTTTCGGGGAGAAAGGGTATGATCAGAAGTGTGTCCGTGGTTCCCGTGGGAATGCGAAAGGCTACTGCTCATATTTTACAAGCGAAAATGGCGCCGCGTTAGCGCTTCTCCCCCAAAGACGTAACCGGGGTCTCTTGGTCAGCTGAGACATATCCCCATAGAAATAACTTTAGAAATAACTTTAGTGTACACCATGCGATCCTACTTATCTTAAGCTGGACAACCCAGATGTCTAGCAAAGTGATTTGGGTTCCCTAGACATGTAGCAATTCCAAAAGCAATGTTAAGTTTACTGCACACCATTGACACTCAGACACTATAGAAGCTCATTTGGGCTAAGGACTA
The DNA here is from genome assembly GCA_949317995.1 of Acholoe squamosa. Classification (NCBI taxonomy): domain Eukaryota; kingdom Metazoa; phylum Annelida; class Polychaeta; order Phyllodocida; family Polynoidae; genus Acholoe; species Acholoe squamosa. The sequence continues at coordinate 78,081,880 of OX439041.1, read as the reverse complement.
TATAATGGTATGCTTTCATTTTCTCTCATCTAAAACATACCTTCTCAGCTAACTCTTGATAAGACCCCAAGGAAATAGGCACACAACCTAAATTCGTTTTTTTTTAATAATAGGATTTTGCAACTACTTAAAGACTACATTCAACACTGTTACACGTCATGGCCATTGTATGACATCACAAATTGAGTGACGTCACAAACAAAATGGCGGCGCCCATGATGGAAAACATTATGGAGCTGCTACGGTCACTGCGCTCCTGGCCACCACGTGGTAAGCAACTCAAAAAAAAACCTGAAGTCCTAACTAGATAATATGACTTTTCAATAACTCACCGACTACGTTCATAACTGTTACAGAACCACCCGGCCTGTTGCAGGGACTGTGCTTTTGTACTGAAGGCTTCCCGTATCATATTGAAGATGTCATCAATGGTTTTGGTCTGTTGGCTGGTTAGACCCTTGAAGAGGATCTCATATGATATAGTCTCTTGTATCAGTGCAGGCAGCTTCAGTAGCTGATCTATGACTTCGTTCAGTTCGCACGCTACTGTCTCAGTCTGCAGAATGAGGCTGGCCTGGATGATAAAGACCAGGTCAGGGACAAGACTGGGCTCAATCTCACTTATACAGCCACATGTGAGCTGGAGGGTGTTGCACATGTTTTGGTCTGAGCACATCAGAAGTAAAAGTGCTCGCTTGTTGACAGTAGCATCCTTAAGGTACTCAATAAGTCCTTGGACAGCCATGTACTCCTGGAACATGGCATGAGAGAAGGTGTAAAACACATCTTCCTCAGCATGCTGATTAAGAGTAGTGTGTTTTGACAAAAACACCATGAAAGGGGACGAACTTGGGATGTCAGCATCTCTGATTAGTCTGTCATTTAAAAGACAGTCCAGGCACATCTGGTAGAACTTCTTGCACTGGCCTGCCTCTGCATATGTCCCACGACTTGTTTTGTCCCTCCTCAATAGAAACTGTTCCAATATTTTTAGTAATTTTGCTGTGTTAAGGGATTTCACATCCTTCAGGGTTATAGCCTGTCTTGCTATCAGTTCTGAGAGGATATGAACCCTAAGTGGGTTTGTCAATACCCATTCAAAGTCCTTTCTACATCTACTGATGTGGTTGAGTGCAGGATGATCAGTCAAACTGTGGTTAATTTCCAGGTACCTGTTCATATATGCCTCCCCTTGTTCTAGGGAAAATCCCATCATGACAAGATGCCTATCAAAATATTTTCCTTGTATTGGACAAAGTCCAACCCGGGTCGAGACCATGACCTTTGGACTCCCGTCTTGTTGGTGTAACATTGTGTATTGCCTCAGGCTCTCTCTCTCATCCAACTTCCGAAGTTCGTCAATGGCGTCATCTATGATGAGGGTGCCATCTCCGAACTGACTGATCATAGCCATAACTTCATCTACTAGGCTCTGGTCACATATAACATTTTTCCTGATGGCATCTTCTTGTGATCCAGTAATTGACCCTGCAGAGATATACACAACCAGTGCCCATGTGTGGCCTTCACATGGAGAGTTGGGTCCTTTTTTGTGACACTCTAGTAGCTCCCTGCAGCAGGTGTGAGCATACTGACGTAGGAAGGTGCTTTTGCCAGTTCCTGCAGCCCCCTCCAGTAGTATTGAGTTGGGAGAGTGACTTTGATGGAGCTTCAAGAAGAGTTCCTCTGATGTAGTGCTTACAACGTCCCTGCATTAAGAAGAAAACAACATCTGAAATCATAACTGGTTTAACGAAAATTCTTTAAAGTTCCACCCATGCTTGATATTCATTTCACCTGTTTTAAGACAATTATAGTAGGTGCAATTACCATTTTCAACCATATTGGACTGCAATGTTATTGTGAAAAAAAGATCAACATGGGCAGTCATATTTTATTTCCTTCATAGCAGGATGAATATATTATTTCTTTCAAACAATCCATTTCAAAATCTGCAAAGTATTTCATTGTCTTGGTTCTTGATATTCACTTGACATTAGATTCCACTCCACAGACCTGTGGATTACTGTCCTCAGTACACATTCAGGAGTCACTGTGGACAATATTGTTAATATAAATGGTAAATCCCAACACCAACCTTTGGTTTTTCTTGCACTCAGGGTCCTGGTTGATGTATATTGGGGTGAGGTCAAGAGGGGTGTTGTCATCAAACCCAAAAAGGGTCACCTTCATCAGGATTCTATCGCTACGTTCACAGTGCTGAAGAATACCTGAGGGTATGAAAAAGATATGATTCAGAAAAGGTACATTAGTCTTCAAATTTCTCAATATAAATGTCCCAACTCTGCTGATAAACATATTAATCTATAAGGTGAAGTTGCAGTTCATAAGTAGCATTAATTACACTGTGACAAAACTGGAGTTCCCCTGATTCATAGACCTAATGCATTTTTAAGCCAGTGCCAAGCATTTTAATTTAGTGGTACTGTTTTCCTTTGTAGCATATATTTCACTGTTTGGTCAAGATAAGACATACCCGGAAGATAAGCCATGGGGATCTCACGCTTCTCTCCACTGTCCGCTTTGCGATAGAAGTGTTGTTTATGCTGAGTGGATTGGCAAGTGTCAGATGACGGGAGGGCTTCTTCATAGACTTTAGGGTCCAGACCAAGAACAGCAATGAGGGACTCCTGATTGGTTAAGGCTAGACCACGGAGGAACCCATGCAGGTGCCACAGGGGGCCCCTCTCCACATGTTCCACAGTTCTCATCACCATGTCTGCTCGTGTTGCCTGAAACTTTAAATAAGCAAACACATCATCATAAATGGCAAAGACAGGTTTTCTGTAAACATTATAGCAGGTTTTCTCTAAACATTATAGGTCCAAAATATACTGAAAAGACATTATAGATATTCAGTTTTTTTGGGTTCCACGGTTAACGCCATTATGTTGCTCACTTACTAAAAAATGTTTAGGTTAAATCCCTTGGAAAAAGTATTTGTATATATATATATATATATATATATATATATATATATACATACATATATCATTTAAATGTATAAATAATTTTGTTTGATGCTTACCTCTATTTTTTCCTGTCTGTAGGCATCAATGACATGCAGTTGTCTGAGTACTGGCATCATCGGTTTCACATCAACAGATCTCATCAGGTCTGTCAGCTTGTTCTGTAGTAAGTCTTTATATTGGTCAGACTTAAAGATGGGCCTCTGCTGTGCAGGGCTATGCTTCTCCCACAGACAGCTTGATACTGTAGTGGAAGAAGAATATAGAGTCTGAGCATCCCCTCTGTTGGGTGTGGCTTGATGTTGAGTGTCTGTCTGTGATTGGTATGTGACTGGGTCACCACTTACAGTTGCTGACTGTGGCACATTTAATGGTAGGTCAAGGACCGGTTCATCGGGTGGTAGGTCCTGAACTGGCACATCGATTGGTAGGTCCATGACTTGGTGATCGGGTGATAGGTTTACAAATGGCACATCAGATGGTTGGTCCCTGCCTGGCACATTGCATGATACATCTAAATGTGGTAGGTCCACAGTCGGTAGACCATGGACAGTTTCTGACTGGGGTTGCCATGGTGAAAACTGCATACTTGCAGCCTCTGGTGACCCATCATCATCGGCCTTCTCGATGCTATGGGCAGATGGGTGATACTCATCAAGTCCCCCCCTGCTGTCCCGGGGATGCTTTTTAGATGACACACACCCCATGGTGATTGAAAAAGAGTGAGTGTACTCAGTGGCTTAGTAGAATCATCCAGCTTGCTACTAGGAGCTAGTTAGTATATTATCAGGTATTTTGCATACCAAATAATGTTACACATTCCACTTGGTTGCTCTGATCAATCAGGTGTCCCTGCCCAAAATGTCAGTGAGTAGGAGGTTTCTTCAAAAGACTTTTGAGCCTGCCTATAAACATGAAACACTCCAAATTGAAGCATGGGATGATCATACAGTATTGTCCTCTTAGACATCATCACATTGAATTATATTGAACTGTCCTAGTAGTGCTGCCTCTGGGGCTGGTTTCTATAAAACTGATGATCAAAAGATTTACTGGTGATTTGGCTGTATCTGTAGTGAGGCTTGCTGTCATCAGCACCCCTGCTTAAGGTGTGTCCTTATGTAATCATTACATAGGAGGTAGAGTAGTCAGGGCTGTTTTATTGACCTGAAGATGCATTTATTTTTTACTTCAAGTAAACGATTTCTGAGAAAAGATAATGTTATGAAGAAATCATGAGAAAATCATTGATATGTTTAGTGTGCTTGGCCGTCAACAGATGGGAGCACTGGTTCTGGAGATGATGCTGGGGCTGATGCTACTCACTCAAGAATCTCGTGTGAAAAAACAATCCGTACTTGCACTTGATATTTCTTAGTACATGGGACATTTTTGGAAACGGGACCACATGAGGAAATTATTGAAACGGGACAGCACAATACTTTCTAGTCCTGTGTGTGTCTCTCCAAAATTTGAGTATGTTCTGTTTCGTTCCAAGATATATATGTTTGTAAAGTCCCAATTCCAAGATATCCCTTAGTAGTCCCATTTCAAACATATTATTGTGCAGATAACTGTAGTTGCAAGAGACAACTGTGAGAATCTCATCTCCCTGATACAGGTAAAGTTTTGGAATCTAGAGATATAACCCCTGGAGAATCTGGTCATCATTTGTGGTACTGCTTTTACTTTTGCTTTGTCTAGTTTGACTTGAGCTGGTTGCTTAAGTTCTAAGGTTTACAACACATTCTCCTCATAATAGTCATTTGCTATGTCATCCTCTGCTGGTATCTCAAAGGTCGTCCCTATTGGTGTTATGTAGGTTGGCGGGTAGTCCCTGAGCAGTATGTCTTGTACACGTCGATGAAGCTGGTTGACATAATCCTGGTCCTGTTCTCTAGTTAGTAGGACCCTAGTGTACCACAGCTGCACCTTCAGGTTTACTGTACATGACCAGTTATAGAACTCCTGTAACTGCTCCACGCTCACCTGTCCTTTCCACACTCTTATCCCCTCTGTCAGTCCGTGTGTAGGTGTAATAGTGTTCTGTAGTGCAGTGAGGATACCACAGAGAGGTATAGTACCTGACACGCCGTCTGTCCATAGACTGATTCGATCTACTCTGTGTTGTAGCAGCTGACGCAGAACTGGCGCCCACTGTTCTTGGGTGAGAAGCTCATCTGGCTGTTCAACCCACAGGAAGGCAGGGTTAGCAAGGTCTATGTTGATGTAGTGCACACCTGTAGGTGGTGCCTGGTGCCTGTAGAGCTCTGTTAGTGTTAGTATTGTGTCTGCTGGACACCATGCAGCCACTAATGTACGTGCAATGCCTGATGTGTCTGTGTACTTCTTTACTAATCCCCACCTCCCCCCGCTAGTTGGGAAGACAAAGTGGTCATAGTTTTCTTCAGTACCATCCTCCTCATGATGAATTAGGTTGTACCTGTTATAATGAGAAAGGACTGATGATAATGGCACAAAACCGATGTGGGGCTCTCATTTGATATAATGTGTATTGCTTTATGAAAGGGAAATAATGAAACAGTAAAGCAACAGTGGTCACCAAGAGAAGTCGTGTCTAAGTCGTTTTAATATTTTGTAGGCACACATAGGGGAAACAAACAACAAACTCCATTGGTTAAAAACTCCATTTTGTGTCTTCCTTAAGTTTTTATATTTCTTTTGAGCCTTATATGAGTAATCTCTCAATTTTGAGTTTGCTGTCTCCGAATTATACCCCACCCCAACTAGTCTACCAACCAGGAGGCTGTGTGTATGGGCCACAGTTCCTTTGGGACCATGCGTAAAAACTGAGTAGACATGTAAAGGGACTGCTAAGGGTGTAATGATATAGTAAAATGTATGGCACGCCTGTCTGCCTGGGGCCACTGTAAGTATATAAGCAAATGTCCATGACCATGGAATATTTTTGCATCGTATTCACCGAGGTGAGGCTGTCCATATTCAACAACACTTTATAGGTGGAGTTGAATGTGGACATACCTCACAGAAGATGGCGCACCCCATTGAATACAAGCATATTGTATTCAATGCCCCCATAAAATACGGCTCTTCTAGTATTCTAGTACTAATCTATAGTAAAGATTGTATCTGCCATGACATGAATACCTATGAGAATTGTTACAGGTATACTTAGAGAGAAAAGTGTCTGATAGTGGGTAGGGGGGAATAGCACAAATACCTGATGGAGGGAAGTAGTCTGTGTACAGTCTGCTGGTAGACGTCTTGTTGTAAGGCTGGGTGGCACTGTTTGATACATGACACAATGAAGCCAAGGGTAGCACTTCTTATAGAATAGCTGTAACAGAGCGAGAGAGAGAAGATGAGATGAATTCGCCCTTCTCATGATCAAATGTGCACTCCTGTTCACATTCTCTCCGACTTTTCAGACATCTTGAATATACCTTCAGTGATTGATTGTTATGAACTAGCCTAATCATCAATGGGCCAACTGTTATCATTCTTAAGGGGTATGGGGTCTTTGCGATTATTATATCAAAGTAATAAAAGATATTAATAGAAAAATACTTTGCTCTGACTTGAGACATATAAAAAGCTAAACTTGGACAGCATAACCAAAGTAACATGCAACTTTATAACTTGACGGAGACTGATATCGAAATCCTCGAGATACAGAAAGATCAACGAACACTGGCATCAATAAAAGTGAGCTTAGAATGTTGTGTTTGTGGGATGTATACCTATGGCAATGCTGGAGTATATTGATTTTCAACTTCCATCCATTTATCACTCATTTCATCCCCTCCTCATTTTACACATTCTGAAATCACTATGTCTAGTATTGTACATTGTACATTGGTTGCACAACTTTACCCTGATCCCTACCCAGCTTTATGTGTGCACAGGCCTGCAGTAGCAGCCAACAGGAGCGTGTTGCTCCTATGGTAAAAAGAGCTGTCAGTAGGTACCCTCTTTTCAAAAGAAGTCACGCTCTGCTTCACCATTCAACTTGCACTCACCACATTAGTTTGAAAAATCACCCGCCGTGTTTAAAACAGAGAGAGCTGCACTATCAGGTACCTAGTCATGTGACACACTCTATAGTATATTATACTGACTGACTTCTCCCAACTAGGTACCTACTCAAATCCCCCTTTTTTAGCACCATACTTGAATGACCACTTTTGAGCAACAAAAGGGACAAGTTATAGCTACATGAAAAGAAAGGACTGGAAATGAGGGCATTTTTAGCCAGCTCTTCCTTTTTCTACAGGAGCAACACCGTCCAGGTATATCAGTATGTAGAGGTGATGGGCTGGGAATTCTCTGGTCCCTGCATGAGATTGAGTGCTACACGCACACAGGTGACCACTACCACTCAATCTGTAAGATTCTGGCTAACTGTAGTACATAGCCTGGCCAAAAGGGTGGTGCAGGTGGGAGCCAGCAGAGTGCTGCAGGATAAGTTGTTATTATTCCAGTTCAGCAATATACAGTATACATTCTCTTGTTTAAAGAATGCATTTTGGCCAACACAATAATAACCTGACCTTTATATTATTGACAAACACCATTTATTACATTTTGTGATGGTGTAAAAACAAAGAACATGATATTATTCACACCTCTTTTTTCTTTAAATCCCATTCAATAAGTGAACAACTATCCAGAGGCCTGTTAATTGAGGACAGTCTAAGATAGTCAGCCTTCTCTGTGATCTGTGTCGCAGGGACTAGCATAGGGCTGGAAAGAGCATCCCTTTTAAATATGGTGCACATAAAGAATCTGGCACCTATCAATAGCAAACCCTCATACTGGCATAATAGTCCATAAGCCCAGAGGTATCTGAGTGCCAATTTTGCGCAGCAAATCTAGTGATGCTTTTTGGATTGCTACATATCACTTTGCTAGACATCTGGGTTGCCCAGCTTTGCCTAAGACATCTACAAGATAAGAAGCATTATCAAAAATATGATAGGAACAGTATTGGCATTAGTTTTGATTTCCAACACCAGGTAGCAGCACCATACAGAGGGGTCTCTCGTGAGGGGTCTTTCGGGGAGAAACGGTATGATCAGAAGTGTGTCCGTGGTTCCCGTGGGAATGCGAAAGGCTACTGCTCATATTTTACAAGCGAAAATGGCGCCGCGTTAGCGCTTCTCCCCCAAAGACGTAACCGGGGTCTCTTGGTCAGCTGAGACATATCCCCATAGAAATAACTTTAGAAATAACTTTAGTGTACAACATGCGATCCTACTTATCTTAAGCTGGACAACCCAGATGTCTAGCAAAGTGATTTGGGTTCCCTAGACATGTAGCAATTCCAAAAGCAATGTTAGGTTTACTGCACACCATTGCCACTCAGACAATATAGAAGCTCATTTGGGCTAAGGACTATAATGGTATGCTTTCATTTTCTCTCATCTAAAACATACCTTCTCAGCTAACTCTTGATATGACCCCAAGGAAATAGGCACACAACCTAAATTCGTTTGTTTTTTTAATAATAGGATTTTGCAACTACTTAAAGACTACATTCAACACTGTTACACGTCATGGCCATTGTATGACATCACAAATTGAGTGACGTCACACACAAAATGGCGGCGCCCATGATGGAAAACATTATGGAGCTGCTACGGTCACTGCGCTCCTGGCCACCACGCGGTAAGCAACTCCAAAAAAACCTGAAGTCCTAACTAGATACTATGACTTTTCAATAACTCACCTACTACGTTCATAACTGTTACAGAACCACCCGGCCTGTTGCAGGGACTGTGCTTTTGTATTGAAAGCTTCCCGTATCATATTGAAGATGCCATCAATGGTTTTGGTCTGTTGGCTGGTTAGACCCTTGAAGAGGATCTCATATGATATAGTCTCTTGTATCAGTGCAGGCAGCTTCAGCAGCTGATCTATGACTTCATTCAGTTCGCACGCTACTGTCTCAGTCTGCAGAATGAGGCTGGCCTGGATGATAAAGACCAGGTCAGGGACAAGACTGGACTCAATCTCACTTATACAGCCACATGTGAGCTGGAGGGTGTTGCACATATTTTGGTCTGAGCACATCAGAAGTAAAAGTGCTCGCTTGTTGACAGTATCATCCTTAAGGCACTCAATGAGTCCTTGGACAGCCATGTACTCCTGGAACATGGCATGAGAGAAGGTGTAAAACACATCTTCCTCAGCATGCTGATTAAGAGTAGTGTGTTTTGACAAAAACACCATGAAAGGGGACGAACTTGGGATGTCAGCATCTCTGATTAGTCTGTCATTTAAAAGACAGTCCAGGCACATCTGGTAGAACTTCTTGCACTGGCCTGCCTCTGCATATGTCCCACGACTTGTTTTGTCCCTCCTCAATAGAAACTGTTCCAATATTTTTAGTAATTTTGCTGTGTTAAGGGATTTCACATCCTTCAGGGTTATAGCCTGTCTTGCTATCAGTTCTGAGAGGATATGAACCCTAAGTGGGTTTGTCAATACCCATTCAAAGTCCTTTCTACATCTACTGATGTGGTTGAGTGCAGGATGATCAGTCAAACTGTGGTTAATTTCCAGGTACCTGTTCATATATGCCTCCCCTTGTTCTAGGGAAAATCCCATCATGACAAGATGCCTATCAAAATATTTTCCTTGTATTGGACAAAGTCCAACCCGGGTCGAGACCATGACCTTTGGACTCCCGTCTTGTTGGTGTAACATTGTGTATTGCCTCAGGCTCTCTCTCTCATCCAACTTCCGAAGTTCATCAATGGCGTCATCTATGATGAGGGTGCCATCTCCGAACTCACTGATCATAGCCATAACTTCATCTACTAGGCTCTGGTCACATATAACATTTTTCCTGATGGCATCTTCTTGTGATCCAGTAATTGACCCTGCAGAGATATACACAACCAGTGCCCATGTGTGGCCTTCACATGGAGAGTTGGGTCCTTTTTTGTGACACTCTAGTAGCTCCCTGCAGCAGGTGTGAGCATACTGACGTAGGAAGGTGCTTTTGCCAGTTCCTGCAGCCCCCTCCAGTAGTATTGAGTTGGGAGAGTGACTTTGATGGAGCTTCAAGAAGAGTTCCTCTGATGTAGTGCTTACAACGTCCCTGCATTAAGAAGAAAACAACATCTGAAATCATAACTGGTTTAACGAAAATTCTTTAAAGTTCCACCCATGCTTGATATTCATTTCACCTGTTTTAAGACAATTATAGTAGGTGCAATTACCATTTTCAACCATATTGGACTGCAATGTTATTGTGAAAAAAAGATCAACATGGGCAGTCATATTTTATTTCCTTCATAGCAGGATGAATATATTATTTCTTTCAAACAATCCATTTCAAAATCTGCAAAGTATTTCATTGTCTTGGTTCTTGATATTCACTTGACATTAGATTCCACTCCACAGACCTGTGGATTACTGTCCTCAGTACACATTCAGGAGTCACTGTGGACAATATTGTTAATATAAATGGTAAATCCCAACACCAACCTTTGGTTTTTCTTGCACTCAGGGTCCTGGTTGATGTATATTGGGGTGAGGTCAAGAGGGGTGTTGTCATCAAACCCAAAAAGGGTCACCTTCATCAGGATTCTATCGCTACGTTCACAGTGCTGAAGAATACCTGAGGGTATGAAAAAGATATGATTCAGAAAAGGTACATTAGTCTTCAAATTTCTCAATATAAATGTCCCAACTCTGCTGATAAACATATTAATCTATAAGGTGAAGTTGCAGTTCATAAGCAGCATTAATTACACTGTGACAAAACTGGAGTTCCCCTGATTCATAGACCTAATGCATTTTTAAGCCAGTGCCAAGCATTTTAATTTAGTGGTACTGTTTTCCTTTGTAGCATATATTTCACTGTTTGGTCAAGATAAGACATACCCGGAAGATAAGCCATGGGGATCTCACGCTTCTCTCCACTGTCCGCTTTGCGATAGAAGTGTTGTTTATGCTGAGTGGATTGGCAAGTGTCAGATGACGGGAGGGCTTCTTCATAGACTTTAGGGTCCAGACCAAGAACAGCAATGAGGGACTCCTGGTTGGTTAAGGCTAGACCACGGAGGAACCCATGCAGGTGCCACAGGGGCCCCCTCTCCACATGTTCCACAGTTCTCATCACCATGTCTGCTCGTGTTGCCTGAAACTTTAAATAAGCAAACACATCATCATAAATGGCAAAGACAGGTTTTCTGTGAACATTATAGCAGGTTTTCTGTAAACATTATAGGTACAAAATATACTGAAAAGACATTATAGATATTCAGTTTTTTTGGGTTCCACGGTTAACGCCATTATGTTGCTCACTTACTAAAAAAATGTTTAGGTTAAATCCCTTGGAAAAAGTATTTGTATATATATATATATATATATATATATATATATATATATATATATATTTAAATGTATAAATAATTTAGTTTGATGCTTACTTCTATTTTTTCCTGTCTGTAGGCATCAATGACATGCAGTTGTCTGAGTACTGGCATCATCGGTTTCACATCAACAGATCTCATCAGGTCTGTCAGCTTGTTCCGTAGTAAGTCTTTATATTGGTCAGACTTAAAGATGGGCCTCTGCTGTGCAGGGCTATGCTTCTCCCACAGACAGCTTGATACTGTAGTGGAAGAAGAATATAGAGTCTGAGCATCCCATCTTCTGGGTGTGGCTTGATGTTGAGTGTCTGTCTGTGCTTGGTATGTGACTGGGTCACCACTTACAGTTGCTGACTGTGGCACATTTAATGGTAGGTCAAGGACCGGTTCATCGGGTGGTAGGTCCTGGACTGGCACATCGATTGGTAGGTCCATGACTTGGTGATCGGGTGATAGGTTTACAAATGGCACATCGGATGGTTGGTCCCTGCCTGGCACATTGCATGATACATCTAAATGTGGTAGGTCCACAGTCGGTAGACCATGGACAGTTTCTGACTGGGGTTGCCATGGTGAAGACTGCATACTTGCAGCCTCTGGTGACCCATCATCATCTGCCTTCTCGATGCTATGGGCAGATGGGTGATACTCATCAAGTCCCCCCCTGCTGTCCCGGGGATGCTTTTTAGATGGCACACACCCCATGGTGATTGAAAAAGGGTGAGTGTATTCAGTGGCTTAGTAGACTCCTACAGGTTGTTACTAGGAGCTAGTTATTTTATTATCAGGTATTTTGCATACCAAATAATTTAAGACATTCCATTGGTTGCTCTGGAGGGTGTTGCTCCTATTGTAAAATGAGCCTTGAGTATGTGCCCTCTTTTCTAAAAAAGTCGTGCACTTCTTCACCTAAGTACTTGCACTCACCACGTTAGTCTGAAAAGTCACCTGCCTTGTTTAAAATAGAGAGAGCTGCACCACCAGGTACCTACTCATGTCACACGCTCTATAGTTTATTATACTGACGGACTTCTCCCAACTAGGTACCTACTCAAATCCCCATTTTTTAGCACCGTACTTAAATGACCACTTGTGAGCAACAAAGGGACAAGTTATAGCTACATGAAAAGAAAGGACTGGAAATAAGGGCATTTTTAGCCAGCTCTTCCTTTAACTATAGGAGCAACACCCTCCTGATTGATCAGATGCCCCTGCCCAAAAAGTTAGTGAGTAGGAGGTTTCTTCAAAAAACAGACATTTGAGCCTGCCTAACATGAAACACTCCAAATTGAAGCATGGGATCATAGAGTATTGTCCTCTCAGACATCATCACATTGAATTATATTGAACTGTCCTAGTACTGCTGCCTCTGGGGCTGGTTTCTATAAAACTGATGATCAAAAGATTTACTGGTGATTTGGCTGTATCTGTAGGGAGGGTTGCTGTCGTCAGCACCCCTGCTTAAGGTTTGTCCTTATGTCATCATTACATAGGAGGTAGAGTAGTCAGGGCTATACTGTCATCAGAGATGTTTCAGTAAGCCTTAGGTGTGGCGCTATTGCTGGCCTATATAGCGGGCTTCAATCAGGGATTATTGTGGGCTACTAGTAGGTTGCTGCAGAAGGTGTTACATCACCTTTACAATTTGGGCAGACCCTGAGTGTACAATCTTAGGTCTGGAACTGATTGTAGGATCAGCCCTGTCTTGTATTGATGAGTGATAACTTGATAATCCGTCCCTTGGTATTCTATCATACACGGGATCCAGTCAGGGTGTGGCTTGAACATTCCTATACAAAGCTATTGTAATATGCTTTAATAGTCTGTCAGCTTTGAGATCCGACAATCAATTGCCTGAAAACAGGGGTGGCCGGATTATCAAGGTCTAAGCCTAAATCATGAATCATAATTGGTACAGAAAATAGGGACCACCCGTTTATGCTGCTATCAAGCTGCATTTACAACATCAAATATTAGAATTTCGTCCTCAGGTCATGACAGTTTGTATACATTGTGTCCTTGAGTTGGTCAATGAGCACAAAACATTCTGCTGCTTGAATTTACACAATTGATGTCTGAAGCAGACTCCAGGCTATTTCTCATTTCCAGTGCTATTCCTATAGGAATAGCACTAGTCTTGTAGTCGTGTGTGCCCATAGTGCCTTATGAATTGGGCTCCTGAGCCTGAGGCATCTCTCTTCTGTAGTGGATTGGATAACTTGCTCTGCAAAGGGAAACAAATAAAAAATCATAAGAATATGTGATGGAGTGTATTCATACGCACAGATAGTGATACTCATTTTAGGGATGCCCACCACACTGCCTGCCTAGTCCCAGGTAGTCACCATTCTCTGAGTACATGTGCACTGAGAGGGCTATTTTGAAGACATTTACAGACCAGATTAAAAATGTATAGATGGAAAGATTCTAGGGCAAAATGAAAATTGGTGACCTTTACTTGCACAACAATTACAATAGTTTCATAATCTGGTTCGTGAGTTTCATAATTGGCCTTTTGTAAGGTACCATATAAGCCCTTAAGATGATCCCTTGGTCTGCTCTGTAATTACAATATTTCATTTCTTTCTACACTAGGGCTATCACATTTTTTTTTCATTTTGGCAACAGAAAAAAAATCCCCAAATCTCTTGCTGGTGATGAATGTACCTCAATTCAGTATAGTTGACATTATGTCCAAGGGGCGCATCTCATAAATGGTAAGAAGAAAACATCACCAGAAAATCAAAACAAATTTGAAAAGTGTTATCATTGGTTACATAATTAGAATAGTGACATCATATCAAATCATATTTTGTTTCAAGGAATTTGTTTGACCTCTATTCCTACATATACCGAACAACTGTGTATTGCATATTTTGTTTACTGAAATCCTTCATTGACTGGATCACTCTATGTGTGTCCAACCATGCATGACCAGCTGCCACTGGCTAGACTAGAATGTACTGGGTAGCTTGGGGCAAGAGGCAACAGATTTTTATGCAGGTTGTTGCAATAGACTTTTCAGAGTCTTCCCTCAGCACCTGACCATTTGGATTTGATCTTTTTCCATTAAATAATATTAGCCTAACGTCTCTACTCTTTTGGCATCTGCTAACAAGAGGATATTCATGTTATTTCATTGTCAATTAATGTAATATTATTGATATCAAAAGGTATGGAGTGACTGGCTTAGTCAATTATACATTTTTTTTGTAACTTTTAATCAGAATGTTGGACTTAGTTTTTTTTTTCAAGTCATATTTTCTGCAAGTACACACTTGCTAGCATGGGAACTCAATTTGCAAGTATGAAAAAAGAAAATTGGCAAATAGCCTACTTGCAGCTTTTTTATACTCACAGAAACACAATCAATATAATAACCACTAGTAACTATTGGAAAAACAGGCCCCAGTTATCATCTTAGCTTATATACACCTGTAGCGGTGTTGGTATGTTACCGAGCTTGTGTTATTATGAACCATTATAACCTATTGTATTTTCTGTACTGACACTACCAACACTCATCAAGTGTCTCGTTTATCACACCTAATTGACAATGTTACATAAAGAGATTCTTTCTGCCTTCGCTAGTGCATCTAGTCTCGTTGTACATCTCTAGGGGTATATAAGTTATAAGGCGAGTCCTTTTTGTGTAGAAGTTAGTTTGTCTCATTGAGACAACTCGCCACATGGTTTTTATCAGATATTGTATTAGTAAAGACTGGTTTTCGGTATTCCTATTATTGACTACTCATATATATCATTCAGGGATTATTTGTGGCCCAACAGGGGAGAATGTGCCTACTGGTTTTGGCCACCAGGGGTGAGTATATGGGTAAAACACTGACAAATATGCTAAAAAAAAGCTTAAGACCACTTTTTAAATAAGGCATACTGTGGTATGCTTAAAATCATTCTATCTCCACTGAAAATGTTCCATTTTTGGAATGTTGGTTGCCATGGGGACATAGAAAATTGGGAGATAAGGCAATTTCTGGTTGCCATGGAAACCACTCCTCTATTCCAATTGGGAATGTTTGAAACACACTTCTTTTGAAATTCCTTTACAAACTCAGAACCAAATACAGAGCTCGAAAGGTCCCTCTAGAACCAATTTCATGACAAAAACATCAAATTTCTTTGGTTATTTTTCCACAAAACTGTATTTTCTGCATTATTAGTGTTTATGATAGGATATGATGGATTTAGATTTTATTACCTATTTTCAGTTGTACACACCAACCAATGTTTGATAGGCAATTACAGCAAAACTACTGTGGATATTTTAGCTCAAGTTATCTCATTTTGAAACCCATGACTTAAACCTTAAAAAGCCATTACCCTCAGGAGGCATGTTTTCCCTCACCTGGCCACATTTGGTTAAATACCAAGTGAGAAGAAGTTGTATTCTTAGGGCTTCGGTACAGAACAGTTTTGTTAAACTTTCTGTAATAAAGATATTAAATTAAACCTATTCACTGTCTCTCTTGTTTCTCCATATATTATACAAGTATCGAGAGATAGCCTGATGGTTCGTTCCGTTATTCATAAGTACCAAACCCGCCAGATGGCTACACACCTACCAAAGGCCTCCTGTGGCATTTTCCCCTTCATCATTTTCATGGTTTAAACGGCTCTTGAACCTTTATTACTGCAATAAATTGTGGCTTCCATCCTAGTGTTACAATCACTTATAATCAATTTTACATGCACAGGGCATCCAAAGTTTATGAAGAACAGTTGGAAATTGCACTGAGAACCTACAGGAACCAAAGTACATCCCAGTATACATCTTTAGTGTACAGTAGGGACATATTATGGCACACACCCAAACTAGTAGTAAAAGTCAAGGTGGTAAGTATGACGACTTAGGGTACTTTCTAATAGTGCGGGTTTCCATTTGTGGAGTGATTTGCTAACATGGGGTCTGTCATTTCTGTGTCTTTATCCGTTTGGCTTCCAAGGCCTTTGGAAGATGAGGCTCCTTTTGTAAAACATGGCACTCCTACACTGAGTGGAGCAGCTAGATAGCCTAGACTCTATGGAGGGACTGTGTGACACCTCTACCTTGGTGGGCACTCACATTTTTGCTATTAATTGGAATGCTTAGCTGTTTTAAAATATCATTTGTAGATCTTTCTGAGTTTTTTGTAAGGTGTGGCACCTTTTATCATTTTTACAGGTACTGTCTTTTCAGAGCTGTCTTAATATTGTCAATGCCGCCAAAGTAGGAAATTTTTAATGCTTTAAAAAGTGCCACATATAATAATAAAGCTTGAACAATGTGCTAATCAGATAATCTAATGATACCAATGTATGTGCCATGGCCTTTTTGCAAGGCCACCATAAAGGATGCATAATTAAATATCTATCAAGACAGCATGGGACAAAAAACTGGAACTACCTGAAAATAGTCTTCTAGAAACCTGCCATTTGTGGTCATAAAGACCCACCATAATATAATGGTATTGGTTGGTTAGAGAAAATGTGTAGTTTTCTGGCAAGGGGTCTGCCATCTCTATGTCTTAAGTAGTTTTTCCTCTAGAGCCTTGGAAATATACCGATTTCTTTGCAGATTATCGGAAATTTCCGTGGCTTCCTTGACTTACACGGCAATTCTATTTATTGCCATTAAAATGAGCTTGGCCTTGTTTCTGAATTTACCAAGTCATGGTCCTACCAGCCGCTCTTTAACAGTGACGCTGTAAAACATCTGAGAGTAGTGAGAAGGGTATGCACTGTTTAGCAACAGGTATTTGTACATATGAGATTTATTTGGTATAATATACCAAATAAATCTCATAAAAGTGTAGAGATTTAGAGACTTAAATGCACAAAACTAGTGGCGGATCCAGGATTCTGATTCCTTTAGTCTAAATGTGAGGTATAGAAGAGGCAAATAAACTCTTAAGTACAGGCAAAAACGAAGGCGCCCCCGCGACCCCTGGTTAAATCCGCCACTAAAAACGGTATATGAAAGGGCATTTGAAAAAGTTCAATAGGCGATGACATTAGGAACTACCAGAGACACATTAGGAAAGAATGAAGCAGAATGTAAACCACTTAATAAGATGAAAAGACATTTTCAGGCAGTCACTTAAACAAAGCTTTGATCAGACCCTGCAATGATGCCCATACAGCACTAGAACTACTTCAGTCAAATCAGGTCACACCTCTTTACTATGCTTACTATATGGTTTGATATACCTAGACCTAGGGATATTTCTCAAAATTTGATGGCTGAAACAAAGAGGGACAAAAATTTCAGAAAATGTTGTGGGAGTAACCAACAACAACGGTAACCAAGGAAGGAGAGGAAGTGACAGCTAGACAGCAGCACTAATAGGCTAGGTGCCTTCATGGGGAGTGTAGGTAGATAACCAGTACCTATACATGAGTAAAATTCAGCACATGCGACATGGCGACACAGGGGGTTATGAAATCTGACACATGCGACACTTTTAAAAATTGATGGAGACAGGGTGAGAGAGCATAATGCACTAGATAAAAATCAACACGGTGACATAGTGCACTCTGTAAAAATTGACATGCCGATACGGCCCTCATTCTTGGCACCCATGTAGTGGCACATTCTATACATCATTTAGTGTTCCACTCTTTTGAGGCCAAAGTCTTAAAATAGTGATTTCCAGGTAACATGAAAGGGAAATTTGAAGTTCAGAACTTCATTTCTGCCTTGTTTAATTTATGCAAATTGTGAGAAAAATGTCATGTGAACGGTTAAGACCTCTACACCACGGGGGTGGTGGTCGGGGGGATGATTGAACACTCCTAATGCAAGGAGAGAGAAGAAGTTTTTTTTTCATTTACAAGTAAAAATCCACCTGCACCTCTGTTGTTAATGAAGCATTCCTTAACCCTATAAGAACCACTAATGCATTAATACATTATGCTGACCCTCCAGGCTTGATACACTCTTAGAGGGTGAAGGATCGGCATGATGCTCTAATGAAGTGCTGGCGGTCAGTCTGGTGATCAGACTTGCCAGCACTGCATTATGCATCATGCAATGGACATGATGCACTTCTGAATTAGCGTCCTTAAAGGGCCCAAGATACCTGAGCAGGTGATATGAAACACACATTTTAATTAGGATCGAGTCAGGAGTGTCGTGACTACCACTGAATAGGGGCATGAGGGGCCAGATGGCAGGGGGAGGTTGAGATGGATGCACTTTACTATTCACTGACAGAAAAAAAAGAGCAGGGAAAATACATATATGTGGGAACTAGGATAGTTTGAGACATGTGTTATATATGGGATTGGTTTAAAGGTACTTTATCCTTGAATAGATACCTTTTACGTAATGAAATGAAACCATTTTGGGTATGGCGACTTCTACATCCTCCAACCCACAACAATTATCATGCTTGGTGTATATCTCAAGTGACGAGTGTGTGTTAGTGAAGGATAATGACAAGAGGCCGTAGGCCGAGTGTTATTGGCCTTTGCTAACACACACGAGTCATGAGTTATCCATTGACTACTTATTTTATACCATGAAACCAATAAATAATCAATATAATACCAATAAATTCAAGTTGAAAACAAAAATTATTCCCCCTCCCCGGGACTCGATGCCAGCCATTGTGTATACACGATCGGTACATACACCTCCTCGGCCGGCAGCGGACAGCGACAGCGCACACGGCTAGGCTTGGCAGCGGCACACGGCGAAAAATAGTGTACATACACCTCGTAGTCCGGCAGCGGACAGCTACAGCGCACACGGCGAAAAAAGATGCGTCTCGCTGTTATGTTTGTGTATAATACACCTCGTCGCCCGCCAGTGGACAGCTACAGCGCACACGGCGAGAAAAAAGATGCACCCAGACCGGGACCCGATCCATGTACCTCTCACGGCTGAGCGCAAAGCGCTAACCACTAGACCACCGCGCCTTCTCCGTTCACTGCATCTTGCGGTTATGTTTGTGTATAATACACCTCCTAGCCCGACAGCGGACAGCGACAGTGCACACGGCTTTGTATCATATCGAGACGTGGTTCGAACCAAGCATCTCTTGCCAGTCCCTGTGGCGCAGTGCATAGGGAGTTGGATTTGGGATGTGAGACTGTAGGTTCGAGCCCTGCCCTGGCCTTGAAAATTTCGTGGGTTTTAGCATGTGACATTTAACATGGGAGGACATGAGAGGTGTGTGGGTTATCCATGGATAACTGCATGGTGTGTGGGTTATCCATGGATAACCGCACGCCTTCCATGGATAACCGCACACCTTCCAAAATTGATGTTACAGCCTATTGGGTGTGCAATATTGACAGATATGTGGATGGGAATAGATACCAAAAAGCACTGTGTAACCCACAAATCGTGGTATAATTATACCCAGCTAGCACTACTCTTGCAATTTACATCATTCTTACGTGAAAACTCATCTTATTTACGTAAAAAAGACATCATTTGGATGAGTTGTGCTAGCAGGGTAGCTATCAGTTGTTGAGATCCATAAAGTATTCAAGCACTAAAATAATGTATTTAATCGATGAAATGTATTCAAGAGCTAAATATCACTATATCAAAAGTCAAAAAGTAATGACTGACCATAAATACTGTTCAGTCATCGATTCCTCAGCAGCTAGAGCTGAGCCTGATGCTTGTGTCCTACGTCTGCCTGTGTCAAGGAGGGACCTGTGCTCTATCCCGGCATTCTATACCCTCTCTACTGGTCTGGTCTCACTCCTCTATATCCTAGATATGACCTCTCTCCCTGGTCTCCTGACACACTCTGTACAGTTGACACACAGTAAGGTAGACACGACACTAAGGAATCACTAAGGAATGTGGTTCAGTCTAGTTTAAACGCTATATACACTATGGTAAATGACCTTTGGTGTAAGAGGAAGTGAAATGGGATATACATACGAGATAATGATATAGGGGGGAGGGGGTGATAGTTGGTCTAATTCACTGCTCCTCGCAAATTTCAGTGTCTATGGGGTTATTTTCTTCTTCCTTTTTTTCTTGTCGGGGAATTTCCTTGAGAAAACCATGATTATAAGTTTTACATGTATGGTATTTATGAATTCTGGTTTTTCAAAGTGGGGTATAATAGTGAGACTGGTCTATCAAATCATTCAAGCCATATTTGAAAGAAGGCCATTTAAATATAGTCAAAGATTATATTAAAGTACCTTACACATATAATCAATCATATTATATGTATACAAGAGAATATCCATTTCCTATATCACATAGAATCTGCCCGAGGTCCTCGTGTGTCTTATAGACTAAAATATTCCAATATGGTTTGTTACTCACTAGTGTTGTATTCATGCATTATCATTATTGAACAAGTAATCAATTGATAATTCATGACGAGTGTGTGTTAGTGAAGGATAATCACACGAGGCCGCCCGGACCATGTTAGACTAGATGTACACCTCGTTGCCCGGCAGCGAACAGCGACAGTGCACACAGCGAAAAAAAGACGCGCCCGGACCGGGGCTTGATCCGGGGCTTGATCCGGTTACCTCTGACGGCTGAGCGCAATGCGCTAACCACTAGACCACCGCGTCTTCTCCTTCTGTGCCCGGCAGCCATTGGCTAGATACTGTGCACAACTGGCCTGGTTATAGGTCAAGGCTTTATATCATACATGGTTCTAACCAAGCTGCTCTCATCAGTCCCTGTTGGGCAATGCATAGGGTGTTGGATTAGGGATCTGAGACTGCAGGTTCAAGCCCTGCCCAGGTCATAAGATTTCGTGGGTATTAACATGTAACATATGACATGTAAGGACATGAGAGGTGTGTGGGTTATCCATGGATAACTGCACGGTGTGTGGGTTATCCATGGATAACCGCACGCCTTACAAAATTTCAGCCTACAGGGTGTGCACTATCGACAGGTATGTGCATGGGAATATCCAGCAAAAAGCACTGAGTAACCCAGAAATCATGGTATAACAATAGATAAAAACTTTAAAGAAGGTTATCAGAGTAAGAAACATCTCACTAAAAACTGGTATTGCTATTGCAAATAGATATATTCTCAACATGACACCCAGTTGTGGAAATCAGAAGATTAAGGGAGTGATCATTTACTACCAAGAGGAAGGGGGACAGAGATCCCCCCACTCTTGAAGTTCAAAATTTCTTTGCATCCCACCAGGGGCAGGGAAGTATGCATAGATACACCCTTTTAACAATGTAACATATGATGATTATGGTTGCACAAGTGCCTTTTATGGAAGCGCCACTATAAATGATCAGAGTCAAACTACGGTGTAATCCTGAAGTAAGTGGTTTATTGATTCAGAGTATCAATGTTGACCACCTGGAGGCGACTGATGATCTCCAAGGGCTACTCCAGGGTTTATATCCCAACCCTGGGGTAGCACAGGATGTCAG
The DNA here is from genome assembly GCA_949317995.1 of Acholoe squamosa. Lineage (NCBI taxonomy): Eukaryota > Metazoa > Annelida > Polychaeta > Phyllodocida > Polynoidae > Acholoe > Acholoe squamosa. Next base: position 78,060,135 of record OX439041.1, on the reverse strand, counting down.
TTTCTCCATGGTCACCATTAGGTACATATAGTAAACAATACATATTATTGGTGGGGAGTATCAAATGATGGTAAAGCTAGCTGCTGATTGGTGCAACAGGGGGATTTCATCAGCCAGAGGGTGCGTCGCCTGGTAGGCCTGAGGTATGAATGTGGCAGCAAAACTTGACTGGAGTTTAATGATATTTATGCTACCGCTAGTACTGCTAGACCAACACTGATTACAGACATGAAGTCCTTAAAAGGCTTAAGTACATCTATATTTGATGTAGGTGGAAGCCAAAGCCAGGGAATAACTGCTAAAGAATACTTGAGTCAACATGCAATCAAACGAGATGAGATGATGAGACTTGACCAACAGAAAAAGTCTGAGTGCAAGGTATTGCGACTACGAAATCTCGAAAAACAGTGCGAGAAATACGAAATGAACAAAAGATCTTTTTTTTTTACTTTGAACAATCTTGAACAAAATGTAGAAAATGTAGGAAGCTAGAAATAATTCCCTTGAAAAGGAGTGTCTAGTTATCCTAAAGAAATTCAAATTAACTAGAGCCGAATTGGAAAACGAGAAATTCAGAATAGAAATCAAGCACAGACAATGGGAGGAGGATCCAGAGGAGAAACGCAACCAATTGTTAACTGAAGAAGATAGGATCAAAAAGAACATTGATCTTAGAAAAACTGAAAATGAAAAGTTGGAAAAGATTCGAAATGCTATGATCGAAGACAATGAACAGCTAATACTGGAGATAAAGGACAATAATGAGGACCTAATAACTCACCAGCAGGAACTGTGTTTACAGATAGCCCAATTTCTAAGAAGAAAAATGCTCTAGACTGTTATATAAAAGGTATAGAGAATACGGAATACGGTACTTCAACCAAAGTTGACTACAGCGCAACAGGAACTGGCGATACAGTCAACCATGAAATGTCAACTATCAGCTAATGATAAGTCGAACATTAAAGATGTGAATATTGACACCGATGAAAACTCTTTTCATACAGATACCACTGCAACTTTAAGTTGTGATGTGGCTGATGAAACTGATTTAGAAGAGTTTAAGGAATATGAAGAGATACCTTCTGATCAGACATTTGCCAACGGTGTGGCACCAATGATAACTCCTGCAGATGCCTTGGTGAGACATAGATTACCTGACTACGGTCCATTTATCAATGACAATGTTAAGGTGAATGACACCGGCGATGGTGGGTATCAAACTGGACATAAATCTGATGGGGGTGGATGCAAGAAACGAGACATGAAGAGAAAATATATACCTCGACGAATGTTTAGTAAGAAAGCCCCTAGTCGAGATGTCAGACCCAAAACTGAACCCTCCTCTGTGGAAGAAACCAACCCTTGAGGTCTATGGTCTTCCTTGATACCCACTTTGACAGCATCTAATGATACTGCCACTGTGACAACCCCATTACAAATGGATGTGACAAAGATGATGGACCATGAGACAACACTGACAGAGGGTGAATCGATCTTGGTTGCGGTGTTACAGATGTTAAGAGATAGGTCATTATGCCCATGAATATACTGCTCTGAAGCCTGTACTTGCTCGTGTTACGGCTATCAAAGAGGGTGAGAATTAAGTAAGAAATGAGGAAAACTAGAGGGGGTCACATTAGAGGCAAAAGATGTGATCCCTGAAAGGAACTGCCAGAATACCAGAAACAGCAAGATTGGACTGTCCAACGAGGCAATTCCTCTGGGGAGTCAGGAAGTGAGAAGGATCCTCTCACTCCAGTCGGGGCCAGGAGCTTCAATGTGATGGCGGATCAGGGGATCCAAAGCCGGAGGGAGAAATTCTGTGACTGGGACACACCTTCCCCCGAACCATCCATGTTTAGCTTTCTTGACAGGTTTTGGATGGGAGTTGGTGACTCTGAAGAACAACATTGATTTGCTGAGAATCCTTCCCCACTAGGAGGGAAAAGATGGTATGTTACTGTATTGGTGAAGGAAGAGGTCATAAATTCTTGATAGATACTGGTGCCAGCCATTTCATGTATCTCTTGGAAGTTCTTTGAACTGATGTCGGGAAAGCCTGATGCACTCCAAGTGGGTGTAAATGCTTGTACAGAGGACGGTAGCCGCATGCAGACTTTTGTTAAAACCTTCATACAAATCGGAATGGGTGGATATGACTGTGTCATGTGCCCCACCATTGCCGAAATCAGTGATGATGGAATAATTGGGCTGGACTTTGCTAGCTTGTTTTGTGCCGTGTTGGACCCACGGCATGGTTTGTTGAAGGTCAGGCATCCATACAACTGCGAAATCCGCTGTGTGTTAAGACATGTATCTTCTGTTGCGACAGTTGTGCAGACTGTGAAGATTCCTCCTGGAACTACTTGTGATGTGTTGTCCTCTTCAAACCTAGCGTTCAAAGATGCCAATGCAGTGTTTGAACCTAGTCAGGAGAGGCTGAGGTCTTTAAGATGGGATCTGTGGATACTCTGGTCGATAATGGAGCTTGGACAGTCGTCCCAGTGACAAACCGAGGATCTGACCTTATTTATTTACATAAGAATGAATATGTAGGGCAAATAACCCTAACTGAATGTATTTCCGAATCCCACTTCGAAAGCAAAGAAGACCCGATACCTGTTAAGAAATTGACAGTGAAATTCAAAATGGCGGCTCCACTAGGCCCTTCATACTAAGTCCTATTGCAGTGAACCAGTGTAGTTTTTAAAGGATGCCCTAGGTGGCAGTACACCGGTACAGAAATGTACAAGGAATCTCTGTGAAAATAACGGTGGATATCTGGCAACTTTAGGATGAGGTTTCCATTGTTATTTCAAGTATATCCTTTACGTTTTAGTGGTATGGTTTGCTGGGGTGATGAGCTAGAGCTGTTTGAAATGATTTCGAAGAAAAGACTTTGTTTTTATTCTCATTTGTTTTAAGAATATAATATATAACCAGTGTGTGTGAAAAGAATAAGAGGAGACTGCTCCAGCTGTTGGCTAATTGATGATATCTTTGTCCCATGTCTGATGTTGATAGGGCTACTTGAGTAAACCTTCCTCAGCACTCTTTGGGATTGGTCCCATTTTAACACCAACGAAGCAATTGTAAGACATTTTACATGAAGCATTCTGTGAAGTTGCTCTCCTATTTCCTCCCTGATATGAAATATGTCATTTGTATATTAAAGAGAAGTTAAATTTATGTAATGATTTATCCTCACAACGAAAAAACAAAAAGGTCAATGTCGCTGAGGCTTTATTTTGGAGAGTACACAAATGTTCACATTGTCTTCCTTTGTCTATACAAGTCCAGTGAGGTCCTTTAGATATTTTGAATCACGCTGAAAGGAGAAATCCTACAATTGAAATCATTACTAAAAATGTATTAGATTAGCCATACAAATGAATCTTTATCAAGTCTCTGATATATTCATATCTTCAGGGTCATTAGGTAATAAAATGATGCCTTGATATTTCCACAATTAATGGCCAAGCAAAAAGGAGAATCAAAGACATTTTTGGCACTATGTCAACAGGATTAATTTCTATTCAAAATTGTGAAGATTCAGCATAATTCTTACCTGAAAAAAGCATCCCAAGTATTGAGGGTGGGCATTTTGGTGGATGCTTATTACGTTGAGTATGGTTTGTCTCCTTTGACTCATGATCCAACATACAGAATATCGGTTCTTAGTGTTAGTAAATAGTGAGATATATCCATCTAAACCACCCCCACCCTACCTGGCCCTTCGTGCTCTATATGCAATGGTAGTCACGATCCTGTTACACCGAAAATACAAAAAAAGACACTCTAATACCACTGCCTTATTTGCAATTTAAATGTGTGATTTGATGAATTTTTTTCACACATAACAAAATACGGAACACCCTAGCGACTACATTCAAATTGAAGCTGAGAACAAGGTCTTTCAGGAAAAAAATAGTGTAGGTCAGTAAAAGTTGAGCCACATGACCTAAAATGCTGCTGAAATAAGGTCATTTGACTAAATTGGCCGATTTTGGGCACCAGCAGCGCCACATGGAGGGTGTTTTGAGGTATACTTGTCATACCCATACCAGCCCAATATCTACCTGAATATGTGCTCCAAAGATTAAGTGGCTTGAGATGATATTCTAATTTTGACATATTTTTCATTATTTGAAATCCTCGAGAGCCCATTGATTTTTTTACTGTTTTCAGAGCCCAAGTGCTTCAACATACTGCATAAGGGGCATGTTTTTTATGCTTGTTTGCTGGTCTCTACAAGTATTAGTACAAGTCTGAGTAAACTTGGTCCTGTATCAATAATGGTTTTGTTATGACAGACTTCTAAAAATGGCCCAGAAATAACGGTTTGCTCCCCAGAGCAGACCCCTCTCTTCCTTTGATAGCCCATAACTCGGAGACTATTTGGAATTTTGACAAAATATTTGGGGAAAGTACTTCAGATACATGGACCAATCATACATATGAGTTAGAAGGAAATCAGAGATGGTCATCCAGGAAGCTTGGTTGAATTGACACGGAAAAGGTGATCTCTGTAGAAAAGGTGATCTCTGTAGAAAGGCCGAGGCCTGCAGCCAAATTATGGGTAATTGCCTCCAGGTCTGGCAGGGAAACTGCAGTTTATTGCAGTCTATTCATCGTTTAGGCCTACAAGGTCAGCGCTCATCTTCCACAGCTTTGCAGCTTTATCATCATCCATAGCTATTGGGTTCAGAGCCTCCTCCTGACAGTCTCTGCAGATCAATATATTATCAAGAATATATTAGATCAGTGATACTGCTCTAAAAAGGCTATAATGGGCAGCTTGGGCTTAATCTTGGGACCTTATGTACTTATTCATGAAACACAATTCTGGCATATACAAGGTGTGTTCCTACATTCTTATATATGTGTAACAAGGGGTCATCTGCGTGTAAAAGCCATGCAGTAAATTATTAGGACGATTCTTAAATCAATGAAATACATCGCCAATAAATATTGGATGACCTGGGATATTTGGCTTATGATATGATACAATACATCAATCAGACATGCCTTCTGCTTTCCACTAAAAAAGATATAATGAAACCAGCTTAACTAACAATGTTATTATTTAATAATATCTGATATTTAAAAGCTTTATATTATGTCAGCAGGAAAAATGGCAGTAGGCTATTGTCTCTTAAGACTTATAAAATTTGCTCAAATCCCAGTGTTCATGCAGTGGAGCTTACCTATAGTACTTCCCAGTTTCATTAGCCAGTGCTGGATCCACAGAGCAGCAAATTTGTGTCTGCGCCCCCTCTATAAGGCTTTTACCAAAGAGGTAGGTTTTAAGATGATACAGTTGTGTAAAAGTCTGTTCAGCTGCAAACTGGTCGTAGATGTATGTGGCAATAGCACCCGGGTGTACGCTGTATGTTGTTACTCCTGAACCTGAAAAATTTAAGTAGCATGGACTGGAAAAAGGGGTCTTAGAACCCTCTGCACTAAGACCCCTTTTCGCAGATCGTGTCACTTAAATGATGATTTCCTCTAAATAACAAACAAATAATACTTCGTTATAGGTTGTTCTATTATTGTCTCTAAAGCGTATTTGGGAGACCAAACTCTGCCATTTTAAGCCATGCTGGTGCATTGTTATACAGTTGCGAACCATGCCTTTAGAATCGTATCGATCATTCTGGGTTAGTATGATGCACATCTATTATCTGTAATGACCACAAGAGTTTATATGTATAAATTTAGTTCCACAGCATTGCACTATCTTTCTTGGCACCTCATTTCATAATATTCTCAATGATTTAATCGCAAAAACATTGTACGTTTGAATCTTGAATCTCTTGAAAAGTTTTTCATGCATCTAAAAGATAATGTAGGCCATATTTGTTACATATTATTATTATTATTATTATTATTATTATTATTATTATTATTATTATTATTATTATTATTATTATGTGGAAAGGTACACTGACCCTCTAGTCTTCTCGCCAGTTCCCGTGTGAACATTATATTTGCCAGTTTTGAGTTATAGTAGGCTAACGACCCAGAGTAGGACTTTTCTAACATGAGGTCCTCAAGGTCAAGGTCAGCATGAATATAGACAGAACTGGACACGTTGATGATGCGACTCGGTGCTGATCGCTTTAAGATGTCTAACAGGAGGTTCGTGAGGTAGAAATGCCCTGTAAAAAGAAATAATTTTTTAAGCATTTAAGACTAATTTCAATAACCTTTAACCCCCAGCACCTTTTCCATACTGGCAATTGCTTGAGATGCTTGAGTTTAAATAAGTCAAATTGATAAGGTCAATTCCACAAATGGCTACTTTCTTTAAATGATTTGATGATATTAAATAATATGTGACACATGAATAAAAGGCCTTGTGAGACAAATGCTCTACAGTGGATACTTGATATTTTTGAATGTGAGATTAGTGGATTGAATATGGGCTATTCAGTGACACTTTCTTTTGTCAGCACCACATGTTTTAAAGCCTTATAGCATGTAGATATATTTTGGAGATTGGCAATCTGGGCCAATTCATATTTGATCTTTATGTATTTAAGAGAATCTACAGGCCAAACATCCATTCTTAATGAAATTTTGAGAAAGACTGTCCATTGGGCCTGGGCCTAAATTTACTGGCCATTGGCCCCAGGGCCAGCATTCACAGCCAAGACAAAAGCATGACGGACATTGACATTTGCAAAAATCACTGCCAGGCCAACAGGAATAATCTTTTTTTCTGCTGCCAGACTGTATGTCTTACTGTAAACTCGGCACCTTGGGCTACATTTTCTTTTTGGTGGCTTACAAATCGGATAATTATTTTTACAGCCTAACATTTGCAGGACTGAATGGCCTGTGAGTGGTAAACTTTGTGTATAGACTGCATTTATGTCTACCCCTGTGAAATTATCAAATGTTTGAATATATTCTAGCCAAGATAGAATGCAATAATAAATAAACATACCTAAATGATTGACACCCATGGTGGTCTCAAAACCATCCTCTGTTGTACTCTGAGACCTCATAATCAGTCCTGCATTATTCATCAAGATGTCTAATTGTGCCTCCTCTGCAAACCATAAATATGTCATATTATCAGTATTGATTATTCACTACTTCATAAATACTGTAAAACTGTATAGAAAAGCCTTTCATCGTTCAGCCCTCCATAAATGTTAGTTCTGATAGGTAACCGCATTGAACAGATTGTTTAATTGAGAAAATTAAACATTTACAACAGCATTGTTAAGCTTAGATGCGAAATGATTCTGATTGGATCTATAATGTTCATACTGGACTGCCACAATCAGGCTATTGTCCTAACGCAGATGCTCTATCACCTTAGTTAGAGTCCCTTTGACTGCCATTTTCAAACAACTGACCATACCCAGATCTTTTAGAATGCACATTTGGGGAAGTAATTACCTTATTACCTAGTCGACGAGGCATTCATTGATTCCTGCCCATCCACCAACACTTGTTATCCTTATTTTTTTATCCCCAGACCAATTCAAAAACAGAACTTACTCCTTTTAAATTCCTGTACAAAATTCCTGATGGAGGTGAGAGATGACAGATCTAACTTCATCACCTCTAACTGAGACTTGGGGGCATCTGTTATATTCAAGATGTCTGCCGCTGCCGCCTCCCCTCTCTCCATGGAACGACATGCCATGATAACTCGGGCACCTACAAGAATTAATTGGTATAGATAAGACCAAAAGTTCCTAAATTTGTAACTCACTCTTAGAAACGATATAGGGATTTCATTGCAAAATTTTACATTTTTTCTTTTTTTCAGCTGACTATTATAAATATATTTAAGTTTTATATTCATAGCTCTAAAATCAACACATGGACACAGCTATAAAGACAACAAAATAATTCTGTGTCAGGTTTAACAAGTGCTAACTAGGACAAAGTCTCCTTTTGAAGTGAAACCTCACTATATGAACTAAGGGAAGATTGAGCAGCCTTATTTAACAGTTGTTTTTTTAGTTGTTATTGACATTTGACATGGACACGGACATGGTTAATCTGTTGCAGCTCTCCATCAATTATTTGTTAGCTACAGAAAAAAATTGATATCATAACTTAAGTGCACCTTTTCTGCTAATGTTGGAAGCATTGTATTGATCTCCATCCTTCGAATAGTTGTGGATATTAAACATTATGTGGTAGGAAGATAAAGCCTGACTCAAAGACTACTTACCTCTCCTAACATGGTCAATAGCACTAATCTTGCCTATGCCAGTGTTAGCCCCAGTGATGATAACTACTTTACCCGTTAACTTAGCATCACTCTTACACATTGGTGCCTTCTTGAAATGCCTGAAATGAAATATATAGGTATAAAAAAACAGGGTTGTTGGAAGATATTCTCAACATCACAGGTAAAGAAGTGTGAGTTTTTCACAGGGATCGGGTAAATTTTGATAGTTCTGTCTATTTCCCTGCTATAGAAGTCCAGCTAGATGGCTGCGGTTACTATAAAATCGCAGGTGTGCACTAGTTTCGAAGATTAGAGGGGAAACATGTATGTCCCCTCTCTCCCCAAAATAAAAGAGAGAAAAATGTGTCAGGTTTAAAAAGCCTCTTGATAAATAATGACTACTCCCTAGGGTGGTGAAAGGATGACATCCCTTGCCCCCTGCCCCCTGCCCCCTGCCCCCTGCCCCCTGCCCCCTGCCCCTGCCCCCTGCCCCCTGCCCCTGCCCCTGCCCCCTGCCCCCCTGCCCCCCTGCCCCCCTGCCCCCTGCCCCCTATATACCTCTCTACCCCCTATACCCCTATAACCCTATATACCCCTACCCCTATGCCACCTACCCCTATACCCCTACCCCTATTCCTCTATATATACCCCTTTATGCCATGGCTAATATCGATGACACTATAGATTAGTACTACTTACGCCATATTCAATGGGGGGGTGGAATACGATCCTCGCATATTCTGCAGCGCCAATTTGAAATTTATACAGAGCTAACTAGTTTCGTATTTAGGTATGGTTATTAGAAGTTTTACACAAAAAAGAATGATTGAACTAGTTAAATAATATGTTATGAATTGTTTAAGGTATATCTATGTATTAGCCCCATGTTAAAAACGAAGATATTGTCCTGCGCAAGGAACATTTCTATCGAAACTAAAAGTAGCGGCTAGCTCCGTATCACGTGACCAATTTCGTCGAGCAAGGTGTCATGGCGCATCAAAACAAACTGGGACGAGTCTGTGCCTTCAAAACCAGTGAATATTGTTGAAATCCTTTATTTAAAAGCAATTTAAACCCGTGCGCCATGGCATAAATGCCAATGTCAACTCACAGTGAATAATTTAGGATCGTATTCCCCTTGGTATAACGGCTTTGTTGAATACGGACAGCCTCACCTCTGGGAATACGGTCCTAAATTATTCACTGATCGTTGACATTTGCTTACATACCACCTACCCCTATACCCCCTACCCCTACCCCTATATCCCTATTCCTCTATATATACCCCTATACCACCTACCACCATACCCTATACCCCTATTACCCTCTACCCCGTATACCCCTATAGCCCCCACCCCTATAGCCCCTATACCCCTAGCCCTTTATGTCATGGCTGATACGAACGTCACTATAGATTAGTACTAGAATCGCCGTATTCAATGGGGGCATTGAATACAATGTGTCCGTATTCAATGGGTGTCCGCCATCTTGGATTTTGAACAGATCTGAGCTGTTTTTCTTTATTTAAAAGCAAAATAACCCCCTAGGCCATGACATAAATGCAAATGTCCACTCCACTCCATTCAACTCAGCCGTTATACGGCTGAGTTGAATACGGGCAGCCCCACCTTGGTGAATACGCTGTAAAATTATTCACTGGTCGTGGACATTTGCTTATATACCCCTACCCCTATTACCCCCTACCCCTATTACTCGTATACCTCTATATCCCTATACCCCCTATCCCCTACCCCCAATTGCAGACCTGGCGACAACATGTACCATAATCTCGTACATATACGACGTGTCTTATACTTGAATCAAAGGCCCCCTGCACCTTATAGAACCAGCCCAAAGTCTGGCTTTGTCTTATAGCCGGGGATTTTTTACTATAGAACAGTACTTAACCTTCATAATTCGACATCCAGATGATTGTCCCACCCTAGACCATTAACTATCCATTTGGGTTGGGGGGGATCACTCACAAATTTACAACATTTAACATATAAGCCACAAAAAAACTAATATAATGATGCCCAATGCCATGGGTACCTTCCTGTGACAATAATAAATACCTGGTATCTTTACTTATGTCAGAAAAAAAATTATATATATATATATATATATATATATATATATATATATATATATATATATATATATGCACAGATGGCTCAAGGTGCCTCCCTCTCCCCTAGAGACTAAACTAGGTCAATAGTCTTACTCCACAGACGATATATATACTCCAGCTTATATACAGGTGTATGGCCATCTCACCTATTATCACCCTCACATCGATTCCTCTACTAATAACCAATCACAGCACACCTAGATATAATCATTATAAAACTTTACCTTAGGAAGTAGAGCCCCACAGCTCGTACAGGTATAACAATGGCTAGTTTCTTCACAAACTCCATGTTGAAGACTAATAGTGAAGTGGGGGGGGGGTCGTCTGCACTCTGCATACAGGTCACACAGGAGTCACTTGACTCCTGTGTGACCTGTATGCCCTCTGGAGGCTCAAGGTGGCAACATATTAAGGTCTCAGCATATCACTAACTTTAGGTAGGGTGTTACATTGAAAAGTTAATCGATCATTTCACATATTATGCAAATAGTGAATCTGACAGAAAGGACATGTATCAATGCAATGTAAAAATCAAAATGATTTTATCTTCAATAGGGAATGGTTGAGAGCTGTTCAAAGTTGAAAAAGTGAGAGATATTTTGTCCCCACTGCTCTATATATATAGGCAGGGTGATCACACTGCCTGCAGCCACATGGTCAGATTAAATAAACTCCTTTGTTTAGGGCTTTTCGGGGGTATTGAATGTGGGAAAGGCGCTGCTGTTAATAATATGATATATATAGTATTTCTGTTAGTATTATTTTACTTAAGTATCTGCTAATCCATTCCAGTTAATTAATCCTGGTTTGCCAAGGTATAGAAAAAAAGGAATAAGATAGGCCTATTTCTGCCTCCAGGATGGAAAAGTTGTGCAGAGCAATAATGATGGCTATATATGTATTCTTTTGCTAGTTGTGTGTAGGTCAATAGCCTGAGCACACACTTTCTGAATTATCATTTTTCATTGGCCTTTTTAACCTAAAACCATGTTTATTTTTACCCAAAACATGACACAGATTTGTGATTATTGGACATAAAAAAGTGTGCGTCTAAGGCAATGTGCGCAAATATGTGTAGAAAGATCCTGCATCCTTCATTTCACATAGATTTCAATATATTCTCCCATTCCTGGCATTATCCAAGGACATTTATTTTTCCCCTACTGCAAATATAGGTGGCATATGCTACCTACTCACACTGTGCCAAAAATAGCAATTACCTGTGTTTTTCAGCAAAAACAAGACCAATAATCATAAATCAAGAACTGATAGGCTTATTACATGATCAATAGCTTCATAATCATACCCTAATCATTACTGGGGTATGTATAGTAAACATTTGAGGAGCAAATAAGTAAGACCAACCCTGGAATCTATGCAGAATTGTCGTTCTGACACGGGTCTGCACTGCCCATGTAACTAACACCGTACTTTAGGGAATGGTCACTACGTGGAATAGGGGTCGTAGTTTCATTAGGCCTGCTTAATTAGTTTCTGGACCCATACCCACACTCTCCTAAGGAGTGATATTTCTCTTTTATTAAAAGAAAAGGGGGGGGGGACGGAGCTGTAAGGTACAAAAGCTTTTTACCTTAGCAAACCAAATCGTCCTGATGTGTATAGTAACAAGAAAAATGTGGCAAGGACCACGGATAGGAGTTGCCACTCTTAGCTGTGTTCTGAGCCACATTTTTCTTGAGCTCCTGGGGGGAGACTCCCTACCCTAATTATATACAAATATGCCGCCCCCCCATGCCAGACTCCCCCACCAGCAAACTGGAAGCACGAATGGTAACGTGACCAGGTCAGTAACTAAGAAACACTGTCTTGACTGCTAGCTGTATGACGTCAAGCAGGCAGTGTGAGGTCACTCCAGCAGCATGACATCACTCCGGATGTGTGACTTCACAAGCATGAGAGACAAAACCAAAAACATAATAGAGTTGCTACGGTCGCTTCGCTCCTGGACGCTAACATTGCTAGCAACTCCAAAAAATGGGCCTCCAAAATACCAGTACTTTCTGTCATTGCACCTCCAATAAATACTGATAAGTGTAGTAGAAAGGGCTTCTCCAAATACCAGTAATCTGGAGGCTAGAGGGCCCCAAATGCCAGATATTTTTGCTTGTTTGTGAAAGGGGACAACTTAGAAACAAAAGACCTTTCTATCTATGATGTAACCTGTTTTTCAATGAGGTCTTCATCAGATGGAATATTTCATAATTTTGTACAAAGAATGGGAACTGTAATATTACATGAAGGAGGCCTTTCTTCATATAATAGGATTTCATGCACACACTGATCTACACATGTTATATAGGTGTATGTTATTTATACACGTGTATCAAGATAGGTTATTGAGCCAATGAAGTGAAATATCAACAGTATATTGGTTTTCTTATCAGAACTAATCATATCTTAGCTTCAATGACATCAATGAGGACGATTCACTGTATACATACATCATTTTACCATACCAGATATATCACCTCAGGATACCAGTTGGGTATTGTTTACATACGTTGCATTACCATATATTCCTTAGCATTCCATATACCATTTCTATGAAATGGTAATGGGATATATCATAATCTATGAAGAACAATTGAGGAATTATTGTCCGACCCTGGGTGAAATTGGTGTCCGACATGGTGAATATGATTTTGTTATAAGAGTAAACAACATAGTTTTGAAGATTCTCTTTTCAAGTTTCTTCTTTAGAAAATGTAAGGGTTCCATCTGATATCAGCAAAGAATGAATATTTATGTATACGGGCTAGATTTTCTGGGCACGTACAATTGACATTTTTCACAATTTTGTATGCTTATGCACCCACAGAATAAAAACCTATGACCCAATATCCTGCTGTTTGGTCCCAATTGGAAAGGAACACCATAACCTTTTAAATGCATGTACTCTCTTGCATATCCAACCATAATATTTGGATTAGTTGGCTTCCAAAGTTAAAAAATGATGAAAAAAGGCAAATTTGACGAAAAAAGCAGGTTTTTTACAGCCCTGGCATATAGCCCAGATGGGTGCCAGAACCTCAGATATAGCTTCTTTTATTGATATATCTGTTGTGTTAATGATTCAGAAGGTTTTTGGGTATTGTAGAGCATAAGTATTTGTAACATTCAGTGTAAAATGACACTCAAATGTCCATCCGACAGTAAAACTAAAACCCTCCCATATTCTAAACTAAGACAGTTAATGCATTATCCTTACTCTGCTCAGAATTGAGGGGCACTAGGGTTGTTAAGCTGCCGCAAAGATTTTTTTGCTGTAGCGTGACGTCTTCCAATGAGTGCATCCGTATACACATTTTTCTGTCGGATGGACATTCTTTTGCTGTCGGAAGGACAAACTTCTTAATCTCAAAGTAATGCATTTGGATGCATCCTTTTTGTTTTAAATCAAGCACAGTCATCCCTTGAATACTATTAAATAACATTTGTACCATAAGCCTCCCCATAAGTGTGTTTTATACACTGTAACATAAAAAAAGGTGGCCATCCGACATATAAAGTCTGAATTTTAGGGTTATTTTAAGCTAATGCTGTGCCGAGTTAGTGGTCCATTAGGTTATGATGATCATTATTTTGTAGAGTAGGCATGCTGAACTTAATGTAGATTGATATTAATTATTATTTAAGCATTTTCGAAAGAAAATAGCATATTTGGAAAGAATTTTCATTTTTTCACAAGATGGTTGAATTACATCAGCCTATATCTCAAAAGAATTTTGAACAGTGTTGTTTATTCATGAGCTTACAAAACTTGTATACTGTAAGAGCTGGTAAACAAAATCAAAAGTTTCTGTGGTGTATATATTGGTAGCAAAATCATATCATGAATATGAGAAAGACTTTAGGTTTTCATTAATCCACCTGTAGTCTACTACAATTCTCCAGCCAGAGGCAACTGATCTGTCTCTCTGAAGTTTGGGTACCAGAAAGGCTGGTGAGTTCCATTCACAAGGTTTGGTGCACCCTTCAATTATCCCTTGTTCAAGATGCTTCTTTAAAAGATTTCTTTGAGGGGGGACGTTCTGAAAGATGGTCTGTTGCACGGTTTGATGTCTGGGATTAATTCCAGTTTAACTTTATTTTCTACATTTAGACCTATAGCACTTTCATTTAAGACAAAGGCTTGTCTGTTTGCTTCAACAATGTTTTTAACCTGTTGTTTCTGAGTATTGTTTAGATCTTTACAGATTTTATATTTAAAGGTTCATTTCCCTTTGGGAGTTGATCCATGGGATCCGTCCCACAATTGATTGGGAATAAACTTTGACAGCTGACGTTGTTGAGTGAGTGCTGATTGTTGAGTGTACCTATAGGGACAGCCTGTTTGATGTTAAATACACAGAGATTCATGTGTTTTTTAATTTTGGTAGGGAAGTCATTTGGGTTTGCTACAGTTACTGGTGCCAATTTCAGCGTTGATCTTGGACTGACAATGCCATGTTTAATTAGTACCGGCAGGGTAGTTCCTGCATTCCCAGTTATTCCAGTTTTTTCCAACTAGGTTGCTATTTCCCATTACCATGGCATTGAAATTGGCTTCAGTGTTAGATCCAGGTCATCAGAAAGCAGCAAGAGTTTTGTCTTCATCCCTGTTAATGGGCAACCAAACAACAGCTGTAACGTCTCCTTCATGGCATCCCAGACAATTGGGTGCAGGAGCCAATGAAGAGACCCCACCCTGGCAGGAAGGATAACAGAAGCCACACAGGGTCTCAATCTGATCATGATAATGACAATGCTTACAACAATCATGATGATTAGGATTCAGGGGAAGATGCTCGAGCACCGACTGACCCCGCTCCCAACAGGAAGAATCCGACCAATGGACCATCCCCCACTACTTTTTACTTAAATGCTGAAGCAGAAGTAAATTCAGTTAACCCTCACAACTCCAGTACCCAATACTCCCAATATATAGACTACAATGAGGACCAGGACTCCTCCACCGATGATGAAGCCGAGTATGAAGATCAGAGCTTGAGGACATCAATCCTGAAGCTGAAGATCAAGTATGATGAATATGGGCAGCAAGGTAAGGCCATTCATGTTATTACAGATTTGACTAAAGGTGCAAGATCTGTTGACATAAAAAAACACTTGTATAGAGCTCTTGTTGATTCTGGTGCCTCCCTGTCTTTTATTAGCCAAAAAATGGCTGATAGAGTATCAACTACACCCAACTTCAGACATGGTAGACACGCACAACTCACAGTATTATTGGCTGATAAAACCCCAATACAGGTAATTCACTCAATGACCCTCGACTTCCTCATTGATGGTCATGAATTTAGAACCAGATTTCATGTTGTTCCTGAATTAAACCGCCCATTAATCTTTGGTGTAAATTTCATGACAAAACACAAAGCAAAGATCTCCTTTGGTCCTAAACCTCAAACACCCAACTACATCAGGACAGTAAAGGATTTCCATACCATCTAACACTGAAGCCACTTTCAATGCCATGGTAATGGGAAATAGCAACCTAATTGGAAAAACTGGAATAACTGAGAATGCAGGAACTACCCTGCCGGTACTAATTAAACATGGCATTGTCAGGCCAAGATCAATGCTGAAATTGGTACCAGTAACTGTAGCAAACCCAAATGACTTGCCTATCAAAACTAAAATGCACATGAATCTCAGTGTATTTAGGTTTTTTAACATCAAACAGGCTGTCCCTATAGGTACACTCAACAATCAGCACTCACTCAACAACATCAGCTGTGAAAAAGTGTATTCCCAATCAATAATGGGATGGATCCCATGGATCAACTCCCAAAGGGAAATGAACCTTTAAAATATAAAATCTGTAAAGATTTAAACAATACTCAGAAACAGCAGGTTAAAAACATTGTTGAGGCAAACAGACAAGCCTTTGTCTTAAATGAAAGTGCTATAGGTCTAAATGTAGAAAATAAAGTTAAACTGGAATTAATCCTAGACATCAAACTGTGCAACAGACCATCTTTCAGAATGTCCCCCCTCAAAGAAATCATTCAAAGAAGCATCTTGAACAAGGGATAATTGAAGAGTGCACCAAACCTTCTGAATGGAACTCACCAGCCTTTTTGGTACCCAAACCTCAGAGGGACAGATCAGTTGCCTCTGGCTGGAGAATTGTAGTAGACTACAGATGGGTTAATAAAAACCTAAAGTCTTTCTCATATTCATTCCCCAGAGCAGATGACCTAATGCAACAAAAAAAACTAGTTCTGTGTCCCACACTCAGCAAACGTCCTCCCTTCCCTCTATATGTATGCAGCAGGCTATTCAATCTTTCGATCAGGAGTGTTCCCTGTAATTGCTCTTGTACTCAGGTGAAACCACTATGCAATTCTTTCACTAAGATCGCAGTGATCCTAGTGCTGGAAAAGGAATAGTGAAGTGATCCCAGGACTTGCTATTCCTGACAGGCCTGCAACCACTGCATTAGAAAGGGGAGATCGGCCAGGTCTTATGATATGTGCCTACACTAAGATCACTGGGGTTGCGATCCCAGGATGTTTTGAATTAAGCTCCTGGTAGACACTTACATGTTACAGCCCCCAGTCAAGAGATCTCTTATGGCCCATGACTATGATAACATTATGTATGATCTTCACCTCACTTATAAATAGGTCATTGACAGAACAGCCAGTTTTCTTGAAATTCTTCCCTTTTGGCCCCTGCAATTGTATATAAATTCCAAAAATCTTCCAAATATTTTCTTCCCCATCTGATTCAATGAGTGTTAAATCTGAGGCTATTGGTTTCATGTGTGCCACACACTACCCACACCATAGGTGTTCACATAGATTGTACAGCATAGTCTGTGTTAGGTATTAGATCGGGGAAGATCAGGTTTGTTCACCCTAGTTACCAAACAAGTTGGACCTGTTTGCACTCCCACTCGTATTAGATGTCACTCACTTACACCTTCTGGTTTAAACATTCAAAACTATCCAGGCTGGTCAGCTGACCATGCTGGCACCCAGAGAGAATTCCAACAAAAGTTTACATTGAACTGTATACATACAGTTAGCGCTGTTTTCTTTTGTATCTATCAAACCCATTTCATACTAGATGTGGGTTGTTGTGGAAGTGTTTTGTTCATTCTAAGATGAAATAACATGTTAAAATGGAGTAAATACACGCAAGTGTGCCACATATAAGGACTGGTAGCCTGATGATGACTAAGTAGAAATCCTGATAAACTTTCTTCATATATTAAATAGTGCCTTCGGCACTGGGGTGGGTAGCCAAACTTTTATTTTCACAGCTATCTGTGGCCTATCCTCACGACACAATGGGGCCTTTTTTTTTCACGGCAAACTGTGGCCTATCCTCACGGCACAATTGGGCCTACTTTCAGGGAAAACTGTGGCCTATCCTAATGGCAAACTCAGACCTCTATTCTCGGCAAACTGTGGCCTATCCTCACAGCACACTGGGGCCTATTTTCGTGGCAAGCTGTGCCTTTTCATGTGAGAAAGAGCCTGTAGGTAACTCTTGGGCCTGTAGTCCTAGGCCCTGTCCATACACCCCTTAAGTGCAGCCCCTGGTGTCTTACACTAGAAGTGCTTATCTTAGCAGTGCTTAACTTAGCAACATGTATCATAGCAACGTGAATCAATGTACATTCTCCAAGCTGATACTCTTGGACAATAAGAGGGGTTTAGAGTATTATCTCGGGAACTACCCATCAGATTTTGATGTGTGGCATATCAAAATGAAGATATCAGTTAGTACAGTCTAGATATTGTGTTTTTGAGAAGCTAGGATTTGTGAAGACATCGCAAGAAGCTCTGGAGCTTAATTCAAAACATCCTGGGATCACGACCCCAGTCATCTTAGGAATAAATCAGCCTTATCCTATTAAGCGATCTTAAGAGTTGACTGGGTTCACATATCCTAGCCAGCACTAAGATCGCATCGATCTTAGCCTCAGCCCTCCTACACTATTCCAAGAAGAACTGACTAGGCACAGGGGTAAGAGTCCCAAAATAAAGGAATAGCTGTGGAGTGACTCTTCTTCACAAGAGTGCTTATACCATCGTTCCCCGTCCCCATATAGGCTAACAAAAGAGCACAGGGTGCAGTTGACCCCCATACAGTATTCAAGAGTTGTTCCCATGAATGTATGATTTATGCTTGCCTATTAGAAGCATTGTGCCCCCCCCAGAGGACAAGGAGAGAGAAGGGAAGAATTACCTTACAGTGCACTTAATGCATGAGTAGCCCTAAGAGCCCTCAAGGCCCGGCCTCAAGGACACTCAGCAAACGTCCTCCCTCCCCTCTTTATGTATGCAGCAGGCTATTCACTCTTTCGATCAGGAGTGTTCCCTGTAAGTGCTCTGTACTCAGGTGAACCCACTATGCATTTCTTTCACTAAGATCGCAGTGATCTTAGTGGTGGAAATGGAATAGTGAAGTGATCCCAGGACTAGCTATTCTGGACAGGCCTGCAACCACTGCATTACATAGGGTAGACCAGCCAGGTCTTATTATATGTGCCTACACTAAGATCGCTGGTGTTGGGATCCCAGGATGTTTTGAATTAAGCTCCTGCACTATTTGAATGGATGCCTAAGATGGCTGCCATTGCAGTTTTGAAAGAACTTTTAGGTTAATTTTTTTTTCCTGTAAGATATAAACATATGATTACTCAATGGTGATTATAAAGCTAAACCCAGTAAAAAAATGTTAACTAAATCATGGAAATGTTTATCCCTCAACTTTGAATGGATAGGGCGAGTTAGCTGGCACTTTCCCCACGGCTTCGCAGCCTAAATATTTTGCTTCATCTGGTATTCCGAGGGTACTCTAGGCTGAAGCAGTCACAAATTCGAATTTTTTAACCAGCGATCTAGGAACCCATTGTTATATATAGTGTAATTAGTTATGTTGTAAGTAAAATATTCAATGGATTGACTTTTTGATCCATTTCAATATAAGAATTTCCGCACAACCACTATAGATGCATGTGAGAATACATTGAATAAATGAAGCCATGTGGCTTCATTAAAACTAAAAAAAAGAATGGATTATTTGATTTATGAATGTCCGACCTTGCTGTTTATCTTGCAAGGTGACGGTGGAAGCCCCTTGCTGTGTGGCAGACAAGTGGATTGTCGCCGGAGTATCTTCTTTTCTCAAAGCTTCATGCATGGGGGGTGCACCTTCAGTCTACACCCGCCTATCACAGTACAAGGCCTAGGTTGATGTGAATATTGATGCAAAAGGTGGCTACTAGTTAGTAGCCATCAAATTCATTTTGTTTTCATGGTCTATGTGGGAATAAACACGTTAGTTTCATTCTAAGACATTTGTAGTTGTTGTTGATACATGTCAATGATATTGTATTGTACTATAATATCATATTGTATTAGTAAATATTTGTTATACCAAGGAACCCACCTAGGTTCTCCATTAGTGGGTTAAACTAGTAATACCACATGCCACTACTCTGAGTCTGCCTTACATGTGAACCACACTTCACATATACATTACACCCAATACATAGATAGAACTAAACGACCGTGGTGTACGAGGTGGTCGATCCACCACGAAGGGGAGACAACTCCTGAGGGGTGGATAGGCCACCGAGGATACCAGGGGAGTTTAGTTCTATATTTATTTTATGTTTTTAGAGGTTTAAATAAGGAAAAATTATCAAAATCCGTTACCGTATTGCCCCGTACAAGTGGCGATCCGCCATTTTGAATGTTTACACGCACCCAGAATGAGGCTACGGTACTGGATCGGCCGCTGTGGTGGATCGACACACGTTACGCCACTGGGGGTGTGGCGATCGGCCACGCAATGCTATCTCTACGAGAAGAAGTTATTCACATAAAATAATGTGCATTTGCCATCATGTGCAACTCTTGATTGAATAATCTGTGGTTATCTCAGATTCTATTTTCTGTAAGTTTCTAATTAGAACCCTCCCCAAATTATGGTGATCAGTCATATGATTATGTAATAGCTAGAGCTTCCACATATTTACTGTGCCTATTTTGGACATGTTACATGAAAAGTGTTAGTAATGTTTGAAATGGTACCAGTGAACAATGTGTGAAATCACATAGACATACTACATCTCACAAATCAATTAGACCACACATTGTGGCTATTGATTACCTCACCTTGATGGTGGAGTAAACTGATTACGGCATTATTAGTATTAGGCCTGACAAAATACACCACATGCTTCCACTGGTCCAGGCATGCATCCCCTAACAGAGGAGAATTTAATTCATTAGAAAAATGTAAAATTTTGTAGTTCTCATTGACTCATGCCTTCATATATTTTTTAAAGAACATAGAATTTTTCCAAATATCCCCTTGAGGTTTTTACATTACCTTCAACTTATAGCATACAAAGGAAACTATTACTTAGCCTTTTCTATTGTGACAAACAAGAAGCACAGGATTAGTTTGTCAGGCCTTACCATGAGGCCTGATGACAACACTAAAGTGGACAAATGTATGATAGGGTCCTTTCCTGGTTCTATGTAATAGTTAATCACTCACACCCACCACTGCTCTGAAGATGGCAGCTATGGAGAAGTGGATTAAATACACCAACAACACCACCTGTCATGGGGTATCCAATGTCTTTGACCATGACAGGAAACTTAGCCGGAGGTAGGTTTTTATCTTTATTCAGCAGTCTGTATTCAAGCTAAGATATCATCAACAATAGCAATTTGAAATTATTTGAGATGACTCAAAAATGCTGCAGACTTAATATTGTGGAACATTGCATTGAAGTAAAATGCTTGGAATTCCTTATCAAAGGATCGAAGAAATACTCTGGAATTTAACAAATTTAAAAATGATACAATTACCCTGATGAAAAGCTTATTGCCCTATGATGAAGTATAGTTCACCGCTATTATGTGATGTGTGTATGTGAAAGAAAACTCATTGTTACAAATTATACCCCCCCCCCGTATTGTCTCCTTTCCATTATGATTTATATAATAAAGTGTCATAAGTTTCTAAAATAATCTATAAGTCAGGTAGGACCAGAAGTACCAACCCAATCACTTTTGTGGGGATGAGGTCCTCTGCCTTCTTTTTTGTCATCGTTTGAAACCAAATA
Source organism: Acholoe squamosa (assembly GCA_949317995.1). Lineage (NCBI taxonomy): Eukaryota > Metazoa > Annelida > Polychaeta > Phyllodocida > Polynoidae > Acholoe > Acholoe squamosa. The sequence continues at coordinate 78,038,682 of OX439041.1, read as the reverse complement.
TATTATATTGTTGATCATCATTTCGTGTGTTGTAAAATAGTTTGTAAGATGGTATTACCTTTTCTCTAGTAATTTTCTCTTTGTATCTCAGCATACCTATGATTATCAACATTTTTTGTTACTACCGCCTAAATATACGATGAAACAAATTTTGACAAATAAAGTGAATTCAAAACAAAAAATGCGGGGATGGACTGCAAGCTGCCAGTGTGTTCCTTATCAGCACTGTTATCATTTGCTTTGTCAGTACTGTCATTATCAGTGTTCACTGCAGTAGCAGTCAAAATTCAGTTATCTTGCCAGGACTCATAAACTACGGGATATGCTTAAGTTTCCATGGAGTAATGATGGTTCACAGTTACAGAATAATGGCTACTATTTAGGGAATAGAGCACGGGACATGGCCGTGGGCATGCTCTAGACTGTATTAATACGTCTAAATACAATCTAGAGCATAACCACAGCCATGACCAAGTGCTCTATTCATGTTATAACACATTAACTCATTTAGAATTGCTGAAGAAATGATGCAAATACATTTGTTTGGCCACATTATGGAAAGTTAGGCTGCCCAGACGACCTCCATCCAAAAGACAAACAACATGAAATGTATCAGCCCCAATCATCCCTACAATAGCACCCAATCAAGAGTAGAAAATAGCCAATTAATACAGTAAACAACCCGATCAATGTTTACAGACATAAGGGTGCCATTCATCCACAGTGCTAACTTCTCCTATTGAGATGCATGGCTGTAAACCAATCAGAATGCAGCATGTAGGATAATGCACAGTGACTTGGCACAGTCATGTTATAAGACTGATTATAACACTGCTTGGTAAAGCCAGAGTGCATTATCCTGAATGCTGCATTCTGATTGGCTGATTGACCATGCATTATCTAGATGGATAATGCACTCCCAGCACAGGAGGTCAACTTCATCTCACATTTAGACTTTACAATTGATATTCATATGTTGTCAGGTGGCTGATGGGTTATTTTTCTGTGTTATAACGGCCCCGTGATGTCTCAATACAGCCTAGAGCACTCCCACAGCCATGCCCCGTGCATTATTCCCTAACTAATGCATTTGTGCACCTGTCAACCATTTGAGAACTTACTATACCGACCCTACAATGTCATCCTGATGTATAAATGCAAGGCAGGAGTGCACCATGCCAATACGTAAGTGTAATGCCCCAAGGAAGAGATAGCATGAGTCTGGTCAACAACACTTCATTAGAATGCAACCCTCCAGGAATATAATCACTGGGTCCCCATAGGGTTAGCATTGTGCATGAATGCTGGCCTGTTACTCACCACAATTGCATTCATGCACATAAAGATGATGAATGATGCTCAAATGCAGTCATTTACTTATCAAGGGCCTGCTGATTTTCAGGATACATAAATGAAGCTGTATTGATCAGTAGACAGGGAAATCTGGAGCCATAACCCAGCATTTCAAGCAGGATGCTGCCCCTAGATGGTCCAGAGCAGTATCAGGAAATGACTACCATAGTTGGCTGCCTAAGCAGTTTGAATGAATTGTGAATAAAACATTTAAAGGTATTGGACAATACCCTACACATTGAGTCTTGAAAAGGTGCCTGTCTTGAATAATGGCCAGTTGAAGATCCAAATTGAAATTATAAGGGTTCCTATGATACAGGCCAGTATGCTTTGGATAGTTTGGAATACCATACACTTGAGGCTATATAATTACTGTCTTAATTTGAACTCGGATTTGAGCAAATATTGGCCCCTGGCTATTTGCACTGGGTCAAATAGCACTAACATCTTACTTCAGTTATAGTATGTGCTTGACTTCTGCTGTTAGAGGTAAGGGCTTTGGACCCATTCTTCCTGAAAGTAAATATTGGTACATTAGGATATACTTGTAACCATTAATACTAACAATGTCTTTGTATGAGATCAGTTCCCACCAGACTGTCACAAAAAACGTAACCACAATTGCCATTTTGGTATGCCATTTACAGGCTACTAATGAATTTATTTCAACATACCATGCCAATTGGTCGTCATGATGCATCAATGCAGCCATGGGAACAATTTGCCAGGGCTATATTCTTGCACCATGCTGACCCTACAGGGTAGAGAACCTCGCCACTTCTTCATTGGTGCATTATGCCCACCATGCGGCATGATGCACTCTTCCGGCAATCAAAGTGTACCGGAGTGTGTTGCTCCTATGGTAAAAAAAGCTGTCAGTAGGTACCCTCTTTTCAAAAGAAGTCACGCTCTTTTTCACCATTCAACTTGCACTCACCACATTAGTCTGAAAAGTCGCCTGCCTTATTTAAAACAAAGAGAGCTGCAGTATCAGGTACCTACTCATGTCACACACTCTATAGTATATTATACTGACTGACTTCTCCAAACTAGCTACCAACTGAAATCCCTCTTTTTTAGCACCGTACTTGAATGACCAGTTGTGAGCAACAAAAGGGACAAGTTATAGCTACATGAAAAGAAAGGACTGGACATGAGGGCATTTATAGCCAGCTCTTCCTTTTACTATAGGAGCAACCCCCTCCTGATTTGGCATTATAGTTATACATCACTAAGACCCTCATGGTTCCTACAGGTACCACAATATCTGACGCATGAATGTAAAACGTATATAGACACGGAAATTGATACTGAGTGAGATCCACAAAGCATAGCCAAGTGGAAACCTCCTAATGAGGAAAGAATTTGATGAAAGGAAATACTTAAAAGTTGTCATTCTCACCATGAAAATGAATTATTGAAATTCTAAAGGTTCATTTTATTTTTTTTCCCCGGAAGAATGACAACAAACAGGGGCATAGGAAAAGGGAGCCAATAGTCTGGGCCCACTCAGTCATTATGGAAAGGGGGCCTGCCCCCCCCCCCCTCCATTTTCCAAGAACTCATAATAAAATGGGGGAAAAAACTAAAGCTTTGCATCTCAAATTAGATTAATATCTTAAAATAGGGAGAATGGGGGACTGATGAGTCTCAAATCAGATCTAAAATTCACCAAAAAATGTTTTTCTATAGACTTTCTGTATCTATAGGTAATTAAGGCATCATCACACTCTAGCCAACTATTCAAGGTGATCAAGTTGGGTCCCCAGCTGGGCCCCAAATAAAGATAAAGATTTGCTTTTCATGACTCTAAAAAGCAATTTTAGAGTAGGCAACCTGTCTTTTATTACAGGAATACTACACTATTCATTGGCCTCATTTGGTTACATAGTGCAAGTAAAAGGGGCAACAGACAGAAGAATCACAAGGTTGTTATTTCTTCTTTACAAAATGTACTCATATGTGTATTTTTGTCCTTTACAGACTAATATGGCTGCTGCTGATACTGGGGACATTCTTCTTCATGGTTTATACAATATCATTTGGTGTGTCTAAACTGGTGAACCCTGAGTACACAAAACAGATTTCTGTTGAGCGACAAAAATCGATCCCATTCCCCTCCGTGACAATTTGCACAAATAACATGTTCAGGTAGTTTTGGAAATTAAATAAGAGTGATAATTTTCAAATTGTTGAATTGCCTTACATTTTAACTTGTTTAATTATGGGTTCTATCTAATAATGATATGATCATTTCAAATGCTTAAGGGCTGGTTCCACAGCATCAGTCGGGACCATTTCTTGCTAATCTGACCGATTTTTATGTAGCAATATATGGGGAAAATCAACGGATTAGCAGAAATTGGACACGACCGACGCTGTGGAACCAGCCTTTAAGCTCTATTTAAGTTAATTGAAACAACATAAGAATATTGGGGCTGACAACTGTATCAACCATTTAGGTTCACACTCATATGAGAATAGCATGGCCCTTATGTATTAAAGACGAATCAGTCTTTAAGAATTTATACCCTGAAACTGAACGTTTCTGTAAAATTACCATTAACAGCAAAAGTTCTACAAAATTCTATATGAATGATGGAGGTTTCATTAAATTTGCTTGTATGACATTGTTTATGCAAACTATAGTGTTCAAACCATATTTTCATCTGAGCCATACATATTTTACAAAGGTCATCAGTGTGGGAGAAAGGGTTGAAAAGGGGCCTATTTGGCAGATATTGATGACATTTCAAGGACATTAAGCAGTACAGGATGTCTAAGATTTAAAGGGTTACAGTCTTATCATCAGTCTTCAAATGGTTAGGTTAATTATTTGATCAGTAAGAGGACCATTTCATAAAACTAAGTACCATGAGTGTGTGATCATTTTGGCATGTTACATTTGTGTTTTGCAAACAGGAGAAACTATGCAGTAAAGAACCCAGATGTACTTGCCTACATCATGATGACTGCTGGAACTGAAGGACAATGGCTGACAGATAATGAAACATTATTGAACCTGGCAGAATCAGTTTCCTTAAAAGATATCAACCAAGAAGAACTTACTGAAAAACTGATTAAGGCTTCAGACCCTGATGTGTCTACAATTCACTCAGCAACAGGTTTTGATAGCGTTTTTGGTGGCAACAGAAGGGACTGGTTTATCCCAGTATTGACGTCATTGGGGGAGTGTTACCAGTTCAATGCGAGCAAATTAGTGAAATCTCCCGGCCACAAATATGGTCTGCGGGTCATAGCTACCTTTAACCCCAATCATTATTTCTACAATGATGAAAGTTGGGGATCGATGGGATTTAAGGTGTGGTACTTATCTGCCATGTAAAAAAGATACACCAAAGTTAATTATCAATGCTCTAAATTGTAAGCAAACTTCCTCTAAACAAAATTATGGGATGTAATGAGAAGGAAAAATACCTCTAGTATGATAGTCAGCACAGTTATATCCTATAAATATTAAAAGAAATGGAAAAGCAGTACCATGAGTCTTTGTTTACCTGGTAAAATTTTGATTATAAGAAAATTATTTAAACATGACTCATTCTAAATTCTATTGTTTTGGCACTGCATATCAGGTTTTATAGTTGCATTATGTCAAACAGCCAAGTGTCCACCACACCCATTACTCAAGTTACCTGTTTGCAGAATTAGTAGCCTGTAAACTGCTTTGTTATCTTTTCTTCAGCTACTACCTCACAGTTCAGATGAACTTCCTGAAGTTCAGTCAAGAGGCATCAGCATTCCTCCTCAAATAGAATCCTTTATCGGTCTACAGAAGAAAGTTGTAAGTATAACATCATTATGGACCTTAACAGAACTGCTTTATCCACTTTATGCACAATGGGCTTATATCTGACAATTACCCATTGCATATATGACATTCACTGGCAATGGATTTAAGGATATTGAATTTTGCAACCAAAGCATATGGTAATACTATAAGGTCCACCCCATGTATCTGATGTTTTCTAACGTCAGGAATAATCTATAAGGTGCAACCTAGTATTTTAGTCACTGTTGTACTGTTCTATAGTGCCAAATTGACATGTACATGATTTACATCTTACATTGTTTCTTAAGAGCAAGGGGTTGTCCTTAGATATGTGCCATGCTTTATATATGGAGTATTTCTGTAGACGTCTGATGTGTCATGGCTAAATGTTTACAAGATTTACACCATTTTACAGACCCACCTCCTACCAGAGACCGGTTGTGTACCTGGAGGCTCTAACACATTGGACCTGTATGACACCTACAGTCAGTCTGCTTGTTTGAATGAATGTTCTATCAAGTATAATGTATTCCATTGTGGCTGTAAATTCTTCTATGACCCAGGTAAGCAGGCCCGGTAAATTCACCCAGATGACATAAAACATTATAGTCCAAAACTTTATGACCACACCAATATATATTGATCAAGACATGCACTATATAAATGATGGCTGTTTTCATTAATGAAATTACCTTTCATTTGTTCTCCAATCAGTACTGTTTGTGTTTATCAAGATTATTATATCAATCAAATCACAAAATAAATGGTGTGATTAGAAAATACCATTGTGTTCTCCAGGAAATTATCGAGTACAATGTACTCTATTGTGGATATAAATTATTCTATGACCCAGGTAACCTATGCCTTACAGGCCCAGTAAACATCATTTATGTCATTGTTAACCCTTGAGATACTGAGCCATAGCCTTCAAATTACAACACGTTATTGATTCACATGGGGGCGGTGTAAAACATAGGCTGCATATTTCATGACCAGGGTCATGTAACTTTTTGATGAGGTCATATTTTCAAAATGATAAAATGGGATGCTGTAAATAAACGAAGACCTTTCATCTTTTCTCCATTAATTTTCATTGTTTGTGATTATCAAGATTAGTTATTAAATTAAATTACTAAATAATTCATGCAATAACAATATACCATTGTGTTTTACAGGGAATTACCGTGTCTGCCTTACTAGGAAGGAATTTGTCTGCGTATGGCAGGTTAGCCAGAATGGTGAGTGATCCATGTATTCTTTTTTCACTTAGCTGCCTTTCTTTTTAGTTCTGTCTAATCGTATTGAATCTAGTGTGCTGCAAAAGCATAGCTATCAGTAGAATGACAATATTTAAAACTTTTTCAATGAACACTTTGAGGGCTGGTATACACAAACACAGTAAACACCACCCTCAGAAGATATAGGTCAACATTTGGACCATCCAATCCTCTAACTGTCCTATAAGCTGAATAAGGTCTCACATCCCAAATATTGGTGGTCTTGTTAAGTGGCTATTCAACTTGTTTCGCTTGACCAAACTTTTGTTAATCCGACAAATTTGTCCATACTTCGCATAATATAATGTATAATCAGATTATTGAAAGTTCAGCCAACCGACGACAGTGGAATACCCGCTTTAGGGAGGTTTAACAGTTTGTTATCCCTCGGAAACCTAAGCGTTTCCGGAAACCTACGAGAGGTGGAATCACACATGCACAGTCAGTCAGGATTCCCGCGTGGTAAACACAGTCAGGCCTGAACTTTACAGCGGCAAGATTGCCTGGTAAGTACTGTTTCTTGTGTAAATATTCATCCCCTTCCATGGGGACCTTTATGAATCAATTCTGCAACTGGGTCTCCCCCCGGAAACCCACAGTTTTACGCAGATTTGTAGTTATTTGGGAGTTTTAGACTGCCTGCCTTAGTCCTGCATGGAACGCCAGGAACTAGGTCACGGTGGCGTCCCTCTCCCGGGGCTCTATAGCTCTGGACTCATCTTCCCCCCGGTGCTAAAATGTTCAGTATTAGGCATCCTCTGGTCGATCTGTTGCCCCCTGGCACCTAACAGACCAGGGCTTTTTGCTCTTAAACTGGCAGAATCACTCACAATTCGCTAACATATCCCTTGTAAACCTCATCCGCCAACGATGTTTACAGCCGGGCCAGACCCTCGTCTGTGTGGCCGAGCGCCCTAAACCGCTTGGTTAGTTTCCCCCAAATGCCGTGCAGCGGGTGCTGGCATTCGCACAGCCATGCCATCCATGAGAATGGATCCATGAATGAAGATGGGGGTACCGTCTCCGACACACCGGTTATGACTGACCCCAGTACTATCAGCACTGACACCCAAGGTGCCAGTGCTATGGGTGACACAGTCACACAACCAGCGTTTGACTTTACAACATTGCTTCTGACCCCCAACTCCTGGTCTGAAGCATTTATGGGTCAGATGCTGTCCTCCATGGTGTTGCAGATGATGCAGCAGGGTCAGGCCCAGGCCCCGACACAGGAGGAGGAGCCGGACAATATCCAAAAACCAGAACCATCCACCACCAAAACGCCCCCACCTGGTAAACTGCACGACCTTATGAATGAAAGGATCGCCAAGGAAAAAGAGAAATCCAAGAAGGGGAAGGACCTGTCGCCCTTGGACAGTGACTTTCTTGAGTCCCTCTTCTCTGAGAAAAGAACGAGGGCTGACCTTGACCTTGTCCATGGTACATACCCACAACCAGACAACGCAGCTAAGCTAGTGGCACCAGAACTGGAACGGGCCCGGCAGTACAGAGTACCTCAAGAGGGACGAGGCCCTGAAAAAAACTTCAGGCGCATTTGGTGAAGGCCATGCTGGCATTCCAGCCATTCCAGCCATTGACCTTTGGCTCTCGAGAGGCTCAAGTGACCCGAAACTGTGGTGAGGCGTTCATTGATGGAATGCAGCTGAGCAATCATGGCTCAGCGGAAGGACCTCATCAAGTCTGTCATTATGCCGAAATATGGGGAACACCTGTAAAAGAAGGTGGGGAACTGCACGGCGGCAACTTAGAGGAGGCCATAAAAGAGGTTAATGCTGCACACAAGATGGCTAAGAAACTGGAGAAGTCACAGCCAAAGCCAGTCCCTGGGACTCCACAGTAACATCCACAAACTTACCACCATAAAGCTAGGGCTGGAAGCACTGGTTCAGGGAATATATGCCCTACCCACCCTCCCTCAACTCACTTGTACACTCGTTGAGTAAACATTATTAATAATAATGAGAATTACAAGTGGGATATGGCCTACACATCCCAGGGTGTAAATTATCAGGCTCTTAAGGACTGACTGCACATGTGTGACTTCACCTCTCGTATATTCCATGAACCGCTAGGTTCCCTCGGCATAATCTTAATTATACCTCAACTTACAGGTAAGTCTCGAATAATTTCAAAATCATACGGATCAGCCTGAATATCGCCCCAATAGAGTGTAAATGAGTCCCCATTTAAGCATTTTCCTGACTAATGGGCATAAGCAAACAATCAGCCCTTAAATAGTTATTCAAAAAGCCTCTGTTCTTACAAATTTCTATTTCAGATTCTGTCCCAGAAATGTCCTGTGACTGTCCCTCAAAGTGTATTGAGGAGACATTTGAATCAAAGATATCTGGTCTACCTTACCCCTCTCCGTTTATCAATGATTTCTTCAAGAGAAAAAAGATGCGTTGGCTCACTCAAAGTTGGTAATGTATCCTTGTATCATTGTATTAATGTTTGACAAAATTCCTACCATTTTTCATTATCATATAAGCTCTGTAATAGTGTAAATCCCAGCCATGGCATATGGATATATGTTTGACCACTGTGGTGTAATTCTTTCAGGACAAATAATAGCCAATCGCAGTCTCATAGAGATAAGAATTATTTTTAGTTGAAACATGCAAGAATAACCATCCTGGCAGTCCATTATGGAACTCAGCAATTTCTTGCAACTTTATAACTAGCCAAAAACCTGCTAGAAACCTCCAGTTCGTAAATCTAGTGCATTGTATAAGTGATATAGAATACAAGCCCAAGTTGCACCTTCTACCTAGATAATTCTCGAACTTAGAGTGCAACATGCACCTTATACTACTTTTGGTTTGCATTCATACAAAGCAAATATCAATTTAATTCAATGCATCTCTATTTGGCAATCAAATTTCAATTCTGAGAAGGAATAGATGGCATACTAAGTCATTATTGTGTGCTGAATACCACCAATCTCTCACACATTTAGGTAAGAAAGTACTTTCAGAAGCACATTATTCATATTGACATTTTGTTTTGTTTTCAGGGAGAAAACGGCTATTGTAACCATTTACTTTGAGACCATGGACGTTACAACAATAGTTGAGAAAAGCACCTACTCTATTGAGGATTTTTTCAGTAAGAAAACTAGTTTGATCGTAATTAAGGTTGTGTTACACTTGTGGCATGTGTAGCAGAAATGTTGTTCTGCAACTGCTAAAAATGTGTGCATTAGCAGCAGTAATCTGTTATAGCAAGCATTGATGGATGCAAAAGGCGAACTCTGACATTTTTTGGTAGTATTCCAAAGGGACGAGCAGTACACCGCTCCCTTGCAGCAGTAATTTGTCCTGTTTGGTTCCTGCTGCAGGCTTATTTTGAAGCACCTGCAAAATCTGTTTTTCTGCATATGACACAAGAGAAGCATTCCCGTTTAATCAATTCATCAATGGATAGTTGAACCATATCAAATTCAATGCCGTGTTCCATCTGAGCACCAGTGCTCTCATGGTTTGAAAAGGATATCTATATTTAAGGATAATTGATGATCTAGTAGCTTTTTCTATCCACTTCCAGGTGATGTAGGAGGCCTGATGGGACTGTGGCTGGGTGCGAGTGTGATAACTTGGGCTGAGCTGATTGAGGTTCTTTGGGATTTATGCACAAACACAAAAATCAGTCAACAAACAAAAATAACTAAAGTAAAACCAGCACACATGGGTAGTAGTAGCACTACAGTAGTAACACTACAAAATAGAGAATGAAGATATCAACACGGACCCACAGCATCCCCATTACAACCATTAGTTCCTTTGAGTCATACTGACATTTTATGGTGAGAGAAATAAACTTTGAGATTTGATTATGCGCCTGCCTTATATATGTACCAGTGACATGCAGTTCATGAACATATATTAAGGTGGCTGGCAGGGATACATTAAAAGTAATTAGATTTTTGCCATATTCTTGCCAGATACGCAATATGATATGTACTTTGTGTATATGCAATAAAAATGTGGGGATCCCAGGCATATTTCTGAACTAAAGAACATTCAAGCTTACATAGAACTATATAGTAAAATGTCACATTAATCCCCAGATTCATATCTAAAAGTAATTAGACCTTTATATAACTTTCTCAGAACTTAGATTATAAGCATATCTTTCCAATAAATGGAATATTGACATATGGTCCCGGCCATATTTCTAATGTTTTGAATGATTGAAATAAAAAAGATCAGAAAATGCAGAGACAATGGAAGTATCAATGGCTATGATCTGTAATACTATGAACACCACTATAATCTGTTGTACAGTGGTAACAAGGTTGGCTGGCATGCAGGAGGTCCAAGGTTCAAATCCCTCTCATCCCACCCTCTGATGATTTACTTGCATTGGCCTCTACCTATCCTCTAAGCTGTGAAGAAGTACAGTCTATACCTGCGCAGAAGGCTGCGCCATCGACGTTTCTGTCATCCCCGCCAGCCACCTTAATGAACACTAATGAAGTAAACCTTAGATAGGCACCTGTCTTGGATAATGACCAGGGATAATGTGCCCTCCAAATGTAAAAGAACCGGGACACTTATGCATGATGATACGGTCAGCTTGTTAAAGCCGTAGCACATGGATTAAGTGTCAATTATTCTGCAGCATAATTCATTCATTTACAATATTATGAATTGATGAAGAGAAATCTCGACAATCTGCCCCATGAGCTAGCAGAGACATCACATGAGTTATTGATTATTTATAATCTTTTGGAATAAAGGGTTTTACATCCTTTGACAAGAATGTGGTTGTTGTATATCACAGTATAACCAGAAATGCAGGTAAGACAGTCTACAATCAATCAAAGTATACATCTATATCATTTTGATCATGGAATCAAGTTAATTTGTAACTGTTAAAATCAATTCCTCAGAAACAAGTAAAACTTCCTATGGTCATATAGAAATAAGACAATAAGACATACATTACGTGAACCAGTTCTGCCATCTCCAATGCAAATGTTGGTCGTACAGATGCGGCCATAATATTTGCTACAGACACTATTGGGTACGGGTCTCACAACCAGTTCATTCAGAAGAGTGTGGTCACCACACTGCAAAAATGGTGTTTAGATCCTAAACACAATTCTAAACATATTCTTGCAACATTTTTGTAATCACATTACTTTCCTAAACATGTTTAGCCAAACAATGTGCTTAGCTCAAGTGTTTAGAAATGTAGGTGTTTAGGTTAAAACTTTGTGTTTAGATATATTATTTTTTATGTTTAGGTGTTTATGAATTTTTTTGTTTAGATGTTTAAATGATTTGTTTGGAGAGTTAAGGTCTGCAGACATGTATGCATAAAAAAACAGAGATATATTTTGTTTGTTTTCTCATTTACTGGGGGGGGGGACATCAGCAGGTATTTACTTGTCAAAGTCTCCAGAGATGTCAGCCACAGCTATATACATGTACATCTATTAAACACTGCCTCAGAATGAGAGACTTGAGAAAGTGCAACAGCTTGGCAGGAAGGACATTGCCGTATCTATTCCAGAATCACATCAAATAGGTGTCAGTCATGGAGCTTATTGATTATTTTATGCTTATGATGGTGGCATAAGGTGAATCTAGTCAATTTTCTAATGCCCTTTCTATTCACATGATATTCTATGAAATGAAACCATGATAAACATGTTATTTGGGGACATTTGTCACAACAATTGATTATAACTGTACACAGATAGTCCATTCAAAGGTAGTGCTGCTACCTGGTGTGGATTCAACATCCAAATATCTAAACATATTGATGTTTAAATCTAAACACCTATTGTTGAAAGGTCTCAACTCTAAACATCTAAACATGTTTAGCGTAAATGTTTATGTAGTTAGAATAAAAGTGTTCATTTCCTAAATGTGTAGTCGATGAGATACCTAACTGACCTATATGTTTAGGTTTTAAACGTGTTTAGACCTAAACATGTTTAAGATTTAAACACCATTTTTGCAGTGCAGTTTCTGTTAATGATATAGGGGCAACATGACTCACTTCCTTATACCTTATTTCAGCAGTAGTTGTAGTATAACGGGGCTTGTGGTTGCCTCTCAGACTGCAAGGCAATAAAAATAGGGTAGTGCTCATTTTAGGGAAGTATCATTCTCATTTGAAAAAAAAATAATGGACTGGATTTACCTAAAGCCTCGCCCCAGCCAGTTATATAACAGTTGGTAAAAACTCTATATCCCTCGTCGTTGGGAAGCAAGCAGGGAAAGTCCTATGGCCAAGTGTTAGTTTCTTTGACAGCTTCAGCAGGGCAATGTCATTAGGCCATGGCACTTTGTTGATGAAGCCTTCATGCTGGAAGAGTATCAATGTAAAAAGAATCTATAAATTCTTTGTCACAGGCTGAATCTTCAAATTCAGCACTTACTGTTAAATTATAAGACAAACTAGCCATTGACAAAGTGAACTGGCCACATTGTAAATTTAACCTTCTATATGTACCACAATTATTTTGGATGTGTCAACACAGACTTCATCACCACTCGTCAATAAAAGCTTGATGACGTACACAGAAGAAGTACTAATATTAGGCTATGCTATGATTTTCAATTTGGTAAAAGACTTTTCTTCATCATTTCTTCTTTATATAACCTAGCATGGTTGGTGATCCAAGGTTTCAAATAATGTACCCATTAGATACCAAAGATATGGGACCTGTGCATGTTTTAGATCAAATAGTCAATTCCAGTGAAAGGTAAATTGAAATGCCATATGTAATAAGGTATGTCAATTATACTGTAATTCATAATACAAGTGAAGTAAAGGGATACTTATTAGGAGGTTGAACAGTAGAAGTAGGGATAATTCAGGAAGACACAGGGACATGGCTAACGGTGGGAGTGCTATAGTACTGATAAATCCAGAAGACATTTTGGGGCAGGGCTACTGGCAGGAGGAGAAGTAGTTGTATTTGGGGAAGAAGTGTGGACTGGCCTTCTGGTAGGAATACTAGTAGTGAGAGCAGCACTTCATGGTGGAACCTTTACAGGTGCCTCACTGATCTCCCAGCTCTCCATGCTGACAGGTTTTAGCATCCTACTAAGATGTGTTTCAAACAATGTTGCAGTATACCAAGATCAATGGCTATGACCATGGAAGGACTGTAACAGAGTCTCAACAGGGAGTGTGATATGTCAGAAATGTGTAACATATCCCTTATAGATGAATTAAAAACCAGGTTCTGCAAAACTGATGCAGGCCTGACTGAGCAGATGTGAGAAGCACATAGGGGGTACGAGCAGATGTGGGAGAGATATTTTTCCATTATTTACATACAGGATGTCCATTTCCCTATCTTATGATTTTTTTTAGTAGTTGCCATGCGTGGAGCGCCCCGACAACGTTGCGTAGCATCATTCTATTATGTTTTCGGTTTGCATCACGGTAGTGTTGTGACGTAACTCGTTGGCACATGTGGGCGTGACATCACATGATGGCTGCAGAGCAGCCAATGTTGCTTAGCAAGATCGTTATGGCTACGCGCTTAACCACGGCTCCCCTAGCGTCACCTTGACGTCCTCTGGGGGCTGAGTAACAGGCCCAAACGTTTGGGAAAGTTAGTACATTTTGCTAAAAAATGATTTTCATTTTGCTGGTATGGTATGGCACAAGCCGGGGGCACAAGACTCTCACCAATGCCCTCTGTCGGCATACAGGTCAGTCTTCCCATCAAAGCAGTAGAACAAAATTATAAAGAAAATGCTTTCCAAGGAACAAATTACAGTTCTGAGCTACAGAATGTAGGTGAAAACACAGGGAGCCAGTGTAGAACTCCCCTGATGCTTCAAAGAAGGGAGCGCATACCCGAACAAGACTCACAATTTGCTACCCTCCCATGGCCATGGTGATATTGTCATACTAGTAATTGTGTATGATCAAGTTGTCATATGATAAATATCACATGACTAGTTGTTTATAGTGAGTAAGAATATCAAGCTGTTATTAGTGCTATTCCAGTTTTCACTGGTTTATTCAGCTTAGGCAGAACATGTTATGTATCAGCAATACAAATGTTAATATGCAGGTAATTTCCACACACAGTAATTATACAGTTGGTTATAAGGTATAAAGTTATGTTCCACTCCACCTGTGTAATAATAATAACCCAACAGAGTGCAGAGCTATAGCAGGTAGAAGGAGAGCTGGACTGGAGATGTTACTGCAGTGATGGTTCTGGAGGTTCTGATTTCAAGAGGTGCCTGCCAGGGGTATAAGTACCCATACCCTGGCTTGGCCCTCCAGACTGACTGGAGCCAGTAGCATCTGCCCCCATCTCTGGTTGTTAGTGGGGAGTCTTTCATGTCCATGGGGGTGCATAGGACGCCCCTATGAGCCTCCCAGCGCCCCCATCGTCCCACTCAGTACCGCATCCTCAGACGCCCGTAACTCAATCGTTTATGTGTTCAGAGCTTTCAAATTGAGCATGCGCAGAGGTGAATAAGTCAAGTTTCCACTCCCTGCTTTCTGGGCGCGTAACTTGCGCCAGTTTGTCTGTGGCGCATTCGGAGCTCAAAACAGTCTCGGTTACATAACTTTCTTAATAATGCAAGTAGAGCCTTCATCTTAGGCTCATTCTGACTGTCTTGTATGAGCAGTTACATAACTGCTTTCACTTTTGAGCTGGGTGGCCTATGGGCGGCTCTAGAGCCGCCAGAAATTCACAACGTCGTCACTGATGTAACCTGTTGTTCAGTCTTTGGTGCTCAGACACCCGTGACAGCGGTCTGCGGTGCTCAGCCACCCATGACGGTTAGTTGCAGTAACTTTTAAACATTATATACATCATTGTTCATGGTCAGTGGACCATGAGGTTGGTCCTTTGGTCTTATAACTTATGTGTATTCACATAGCTGGTGTTCAGTGGAGCATGAACGCTCATATGGAGTTACGATGTATTAATGCCTCATATTTTCATGCATTAATATGATCATATGTTAAGATTATTGGAATAATAAAATGGTACGTCATAATATCACTAAGGTCACCAGTGGTCACATGAGCTGATTGAGCAGACGCTGCTTTGCTTCCTGCATCTGGTCAAACCATGCGGATGTGTGGTAGTGCAGGGGGGAGCGTGCTTGTAATGGATATATCATCGCCTCAGTGCAACAATGTGGTCTATCTGCATATTTCAAGTTATAATCTATATCAGAGATGGTATTCATAAAGTTTTAGGCCTAGATCTATATGAATTATTAAACAGAAGAAAAAACATTTCAATCATTGTCTACAAAGACATATTCTGTGTAGTCTATCTGTCTTGTAAATAATAAAAAATGGTGGCTTTCCAAAATTCAATCACAATAGGCCTATTTGCAGGACAGGGCCCAGGGGGTGTGCCACCTGCAATGAGTGATATTACCCTAGTCTATAAGTGACACTATGCTGTGGTGAGTGATATTATCCGAGGCAACTGTTTTAGACATACTCTCTCTCCCTTTGTCATAGACTAGGCCTATGAAGTATCTACAAAGTGGAACTTTTTATGAAGGGTACTGATCAGGTGCATCAGGGTAGGCCCCCTAACAGGGAATATCGAAAAAATACTTAAACTACAAGAAAAAAAAATGTTTCACAATTTTAGATTACATCTAGCTGAAGGTAAAAACCATAGGTTAATATCACTTACAAAGCATATGATACTGGCCCATACATTTTACCCTTACCCCCCCCCACAACCCCTAGGCCTATCTATACATGGACAAAGAACCAGGAAGATGATACATTCTATGGTGTAGGCAGTGTATATACATGCATATGAATCATCACATTTCAAACATTCAAACGTGTTTCAACACTCAAATTTCTAAAAATATTTGGCCTAGAAACATGTCCCCTCCACAGTAGGTTAGGCTTTCACATGGGTATGATGATTAAAGTAAGCCTATTGACCGGGGGTGGTGGGTGGGGTGGGGGTGATTTGCCAGCCTGTAACCCCACCCCCCATCCCATCCCAGGTGCCAATAAATGATTTGGCACTTACAATTGCATGGGCTCGCTCAGATGGAAAATGTTGGAGCCTGGAGTATGTCTAACCTTACTCTCAGCCCCTCCACCAATACTGAGAGCTCAAGAAAAATGGGGCTTGGACCATTTCACTTGATATTGACATATCTCGAACTGAACCGAAGTTATATAAGAACTCGAACCATTACACTGGTGCCGTGACCAGGACTTGAAGTAGGGCCAGATGCACCGAAGTACCCCATTCATGGTTCCTGTGGGTGACAGACAGCTGACATGCACGTAAGATACTGCATGTATTTCTGCTGAACTCCCAATGATATGAAAGGTGCAGGTACCAACGCAACGACCAAACGGAGAGAAAAATCCTCGAACTACAGCAAGTGCAGCTCGATGAAGTACTAGTTTTTGCCACGGCGGGAAAGGTGGCGTGCTGGTTAGAAACTGGAGTGGCACAGTCTCCCAGTGCGCATGCGCACTGCGGCGTCGAGTGTTGTTGTGCACCGAGTTTCACTCACAGCACGCAAAAAGCTATCGAAGTAGGGAAGGGAAGCTCCGACTGCTCTTTTGCCCGTTATAATGGCCCAGAGCCAGGTAACTGTGACCTTAAACGCCGACCCTGAGGGACACCCCATCCCAGTCACTGAATCCGAGGAAGCAATGGACACTTTGGAGGTCCTTGCTTCGACAACGACGCCCACTGATGGCTCCATGCCAGCCCCACTGACTCCCAAGGTACCAAGTCAGCTTTCCGAAATTCTTTTGAACATAGAAATAGACTCCCGAGTGGAGGTTGTTATGCCCAAACCAGCTGATGCCATCCTCGAAGTGCCAGTTACTGTCCCCGGACTAGACACAGCACTAAGGGGATGGATAAATGTTACGAAGGGGTACATCCGTACCGATTTGGAAAAAGACCGTTGGATTTCTCCATGGGTGCTTGGAGGCACAGGTTCGCCACCTGACTGCATAGCAATGGACTTGCAGATGCGATTGGTTAAAGGTGTCTCCGATAACCAAATCGACGACATCAGGAGGGATACCTACTGGTGTGACTACTTCAGCCTATCTGAGGCCATGTGCGGGTCAGACGAGCAGATTTGAATGTCCCTCGACACTCCTCTGCTCTACGGGCTGATGCCAATAGATGAGCAACTGCCCAGCATTTACCGCTGGGGACAGAAGCATCCCCGGATTCAAAATCGAGAGCACACCTATGCGTATCAAATGGCCAGCTCACCAGTTTGACCATCCGAAGACATGTATACATGTGTGTGCCCAGCTGGTGGAGCCCTCTCTTGATATTATATTGAAAACTAGGCAAATAGAAACAAGCCCCAAAGAGTTGCCGGGCGATCTCTGGGGGTTGGTAGGTATTGCCGTTTCAAGATATACCTTGATATCGAGACAACTATATCATCGAAGCAATAACTAGTCGGTTCGAGTAGGTTTTAGAATCACTTTATTACGGTAATTTTTACAGGAAGACTGTAAACGCATTTCAACCTTTCATATGCCTATACTCTATACCTCGAAGGAGGTAAAGCTCTTGTTATAGCATTCGTTGGGCCATTCTAGAGACAAGATCAGTCTACCAGCCCGGTAGCTCTGCGAGTCCCCCGATCGTAGGAAGACGGCAGAATATATACCTCTCGTCATGGTTCATTGGTTCCGCACTGAGCGCCCTCTGGTCCGCCTCCTACGTCACACCGTCTGAGACCACCTGTGGTGCCCTCTTACGAGTAACATAGAAGACGCTCCCCAAGAGCGCCTATCCTACTACGATACGGTATATAGTAATAGTCTCGAATACATTCAGGCCTCGATGCATAGCAAATACAATTTTCCTACACTATCATTCTCACTCCAAAAACATCCTGTTCACCTAGTTTAGATCTTTCTTCCCCTCATCATTATTTATCTAATGATCCTTGACCTAAAAAGGGCTTTTTTGAGGTGCTTTTTTTGAATAGAAATTATCTGTATCTATGTGGACATAAAAATATTGGGAGGATAGCCTGAAGAGAGTAGATATATTTAAAAAAAGGAATCTTGTTAAAATTGTCATTGATGGACTATTATGGGTATTATCATTATTTTACACCTTTATTAATTTCTTTGCCACACATGCCTAAGCTTTGCCCACAGACCTACAACTCACCCCTCCCTTTACTCAATTATAAGCATAGACTGCTCGTTAGGGAACAACAACAAACCTTGTCTCCCCCAGTGGGACCAGTGGATTACTCCATGTGACCACTGGAGTATACAAACAAGATTGTCACTAAACACAACCCCACTTGAGACATTGTGACATACCAGATCCTACCAGATCCAGTTGGATCCAACCAGATACAACTGGACCATACCGGATCACACCAGTCACAACCAGTGAGCTGCTCACCGCCTTGGGCAATGCAGATTGCAACATCTGTATTGCGACATGGGATGAGCAGTTTGCGACATGTTGTGAGCTGCTCACTGGGTATATAATAAGCCACAGGAGCAGCTCACATCATTTCTCCATACCAATAAATACAACACACCTAGAACCTACGACAGGTCGAGCCACAGGCTCAGGGGCAGAGCTTGGACATTGGTGAGGATCTAATGAACTTCTCTGGATTCAGTGTTTATCACTTCACCAATATGTAACGGTTTGTTGACACGATGGTGGAGAACTCCTCAGAATATCCCACTATAATTACCTCTCATAGCCATGAGTAGTAGTGAGACAACACCCAATGAGCCAGCTTCTGAATGTGCCTTTACATCACCTGGGCTAGACGCGCCCAACCCACCTGCAGCCGCAGCACATCAATTCCAGAGAGAAAATTCCTCACCAGACACAATTACACTAGACCCAGCTATACCCATAGCCCTTCAATCACATGTACAACAATCTGTGAGTACCGGTACTGAATGATTTTCCTCCACAATTTTAGACAATAATACCAGAGCACACACCAGTACCCCTGCACCAGTACTGAATCTAACCTTACCTGGCAACTCACAAATGGGCACACCACCACTAAGGCTATCTGGAGGCTATTTCTTAACAGGCTACGACTGCACCCACCTAGTCGTACCAATTTTCCTATAGGAATATCATTGGCATTTTGCAGTCGTAGTGCTGTGAGCGATCGTAGTGGCTTGAGAAATAGCCTCCTGGTATCACAAGCCCCACATATGATATACCTATCACAGGTACACCAAACCACCTGTATTTAGACCCACACCTGGAGTGAGTGAGTGAGTAATAGATGTTTAACACCATTTTGACAGCTAAGGTCATATATTCATGGCGAGAACTACATTACACAATTTTACAGGGGAATGTGTCTGTGCCCGCACATATGTGCACCACACACATCCCGAGGGGGATAGGAAAGAGGAGAAATAGACCCTTTTAAGTGGGGTAGGGAAACCCTGACCCACACCTGGAGTTCCTAGATGTACAGGAAAAAAACTGTACCTATGCAACATACCATTTTTTGCCACCCCATTGGGGGGGGGGGTTGTATTTATTAACTGTACGGTTCTGTTTCGGAAGGATTGAGGTCACAGGTATAAAAAATCAGTACTATACCTTATGCCCCATCTCCAAAGGCTTAGGGTAATGGGTTCTCACCAGGGGAAGATATTCTGTGTGGTTGGGTTGTTAAGATATTAGACCTACTTGAGGAAGGCAGTCAATTGATACCATAGACCATCCAGGGCCATGAACTGACTGCAACAAACTGGAGGAATGGGGTGCCATACATTCTTGAATTTCACTCAATGAGATGCATATCTTGTTTAATTGATGGCAACTCATTTGAGAGATTACGACCTCACAGTGAGGGGGTGCACCAGCATGCAGATCTGACAAGGCATAGGTTGACCCCCACCTCGCTTCACTCAACCCAGCCCCAAAACCCCAGCTATATAATCATATCCTTACACCCTCATATATGCTAAATATAGTTTGACCCTTAAACCCAAAACTCCATTAAGAAAGGGGTTTGTAAGGTTATTCAGAGAAGAAGGGGGGGTACTTTCTCTATGGTAGAAGTTTGATCATACATCAATGAAAAACTCCCTTTTTGAGGGGGCATCATTGGGGGGGGGGGGACTCGGGAATTAGGGTGAGATATTCTGGAATCATAATAAGTATGTTATAGACTGGTCTGTATGGCTGGCAAGATCACATTTTGGCTAAAGTCTCTCACCAGAGGTCAAGCTTTTGCCAAATCCCGCTCACCAAGGGTCACCTTTTGCCAAAATCCCTCTCTTCAAGTTTCAATTTTGCTAAAATACATTTCACCAAGTGGCACTTTTCTCAAATTGTCCCCTCATATACGTCCAAAGGGATGATATATGAATTATGTCATGCTTTTTAGGCCTTTTTGGGCTCCCTCCCTCACCCCACCCCTCGTCACGTTTTTATTATAGAAATATATAGCATCAATGGAACCCCCCTACCCATCCCCTCTGGTGTGACATCATTTGTGGATTGGCCCAAATGAGTGGTAAGTCTTGAATTTTCACCAAATCAATTATAGGGTAACTTCTGACCAAAATTCCTTACATCAAGGGTAGATTCCAAAATTTGAACCCAAATCCCTCTCACCAAAGATCAGCTTTTGGTTGATATTCCCCTCAACGAGGCTAATGTCTGACTGCACCTCTCTATCAAAAGAAATCCAAGTGCCCCTCCCTTCCATACCCTGTGGTGAGTGAGAGCGGGGGGGGGGGGTTGAGGATGCCAGCCCTATGTCATACTAGTGATTGGCATGATCAAGTTGTCATATGAGAAATATCATATGACTAGTGGTGTATGTAGTAAATATAGCAGGCTCATAATAAATAGTGTTATTTCCAGTTGTCACTGGTTTATTCAGCTTTAGGCAACATGTAAGAAATATCAATCATACAGTAGTTAGTATGTAGGTAATTTGCACATACAGTAAACATACAGTAATTTATAAAGTACAATGTTCAGTTCCACTCCACCTGTGAGGTATTAATAATACAGTGTCCAGCATACTTCTAGGTGGGTTCCCACACCTAGCTCCTGACCTGCTGCTTAGAGGAATAATGTAATAATGGATAACTTTACCCTCTGGTGGAAGTCTTGAAGAAGATAGCCTCTGGCCACTAATGGTAGGAAACCAATGCCTGTCTAGCATAGTTTCACCATAGTGCAGTGGTATAGCAGGTAGCAGGAGATGACTGGAGATGTTACCTCTAGAGCGGTTCTTGGTGATGTGTCTTCCTGGAGGTGCAGACAGGCTATTTGTAGCAAATCTTGGAAAAGCACCTCCAGACTGACTGGAGCCAGCAGCATCTGCCTAACTCTACAATTGTTTGAGGGGACCCTTTCAAGTGTCACAGGGGGACAAAGGACCCCCATGGACGCCGCTATGGCCCCCATTGTCTTGGTCGGTTCTGCATCTTCAAACCCTCATAACTCGGTCGTTTATGCTTGTATAACCGCCATTTTGGGCATGCGCGGAGCTGAATGTGCCAAGATTATAATGCTCGCTGGATAGGCGCGTAACTCCCGCCGGTTTGTCTGTAGCTTACTCGGAGGTCGATTCAGTCTCCATGGCGTAACTTCCTTAATACTGGGAGTTCCGCCTTGATCTTGGGCTCATTCTGACCGTCTAATTATGGGCTTTCCATAGAATTTTTGATATTTGACCTAGGTCGCTCAGGAGCGACGCTAGAGCGACCGGAAGGTTATGGCGTCGTGCTTATGTAACCCATTGTTCAGTCCTTAGAGTGCTCAGACACTCATGACGGCGTCAGCGGTGCTCAGGCACCCGTGACGGCCGGTTGCATTCACTTACAAGTTATTAATTTGTGCATTGAACCATGAGGTCGCACACTGAGACCCTCATTTTTATTATATTGTGCAGTGAACCATTAGGTCGGAGCCTTTGATGTCAGAGAGTGTATGTAACTGACCTGGCTGGTGTGCAGTGGGGCATGAACGCTCTTATGTAAAGTTTGAGCGCTCTTATAGCTCTTAGAACCAACCTATGTATTAATTTCATAGATATTTCTTTGATTAATACAAAATATGTTAGAATTTATGGAACAATAAAATGGTATATCATACCTAACTTCAACAAGAAAAGAAAACCAGAGAAAATCAACCCCTCACCCCAGGCAAACAAATACAGACTGTTCCTATTTTTGGTGATTGGCATACTATGGTCTGTGCAAGTACCCCCCCCCCCCCCCTCCTTCTGTCTTCCCCAAACTGTATGTGCTACAAATAGAATATAGCTATAATGGACGGATATACAGGAATACCCTGCGACATACAAGAGATGCACCTTGAATACCTAATTTGGTTACATTCTGTAGTACAGTACATCGAGTCCAAGTAAGGCAGTTATGATGACCACTACTCAGATCAATTTATTAATTCCTCACACCCGGTTCAGGTAAGTCCACTTTATTTAACCCCGCTCTTCCAGATGTGTCTTTTCTTACTATGTCTTCACCATTTTTTTGTGTATATTTACAATAGAATGACGAAATCCCATACTCTTTCTAATGTAAGGGGTTGAAGTTATTTTCAATTTTCAGAGCAGGTATGCAGAGAGGGGATATGAAAACAGGACTTTGGGGATGTAATAGATAGGGGAATGAGGGAGTAGGAGAATAAGGGAAAAAGACACTCATATTGTTGGAGTGTTAGGGAGAAGAAGAGTGAAGGACTAGGGGAATAAGGAAGTGGGGGAATGGAAGAGTAGGGTAATGAGGGAGTGGGAAAATGGGGGAGTAGGGGAATGGAGGAGTAGGGGAATGAGGGAGTGGGAGAATGGGGAAGTAGGGGAATAGAGGAGTAGGGGAATGAGGGAGAAGGGGAATAAAGGAGGACCTAAAGTCATTCACTCCCCTACTCCTCCATTCCCCCAGTCCCTCATTCCCCTACTCCTCCATTCCTCTTCTCCCAAATTCCCATTCTCCCTCATTCCCCTAGTCCGTTATTCCCCTCTCCCTCATCCCCCTTATTCTGCATTCCCCTATGCCCACATTCACCTACTTGTTCGTTCCCCTTCACCCTCATTCCCTTGCTCCTTCATTCCCTTACTTCTTCATTCCCCTCTCCCTCATTTCTCTACTCCTTCATTCACCTACGCCCATGAGAAAGGCAGTATGCTTTTGTATATATCATTAATCTACTTGTTCATTCCCCTTCTCCCTCATTCCCTTGCTCCTTCATTCCCTTACTTCTTCTTTCCCCTCTCCCTCATTTCCCTACTCCTTCATTCACCTACGCCCATGAGAAAGGCAGTATGCTTTTGTATATATCATTAATCTACTTGTTCATTCCCCTTCTCCCTCATTCCCTTCCTCCTTTATTTCCATACTCATTCATGCCCCTGCTCCCTCATTCCCTTACTCCTTCATTCCCCTACTCCTTTATTCCCCTACTCCTTTATTCCCCTTCTCCCTTATTCCTCAAATCCTTCATTCCCCTTCTCCCGCATTCCCCTACTGCTGGATTCCCCTTCTCCCTCACTCCCTGACTCCCCCATTCCCATATTCCTTCATTCCCCTACTCCCTCATTCCTCTTCTCCCTCATTCCCCTACTCTTTCATTCCACTTTAAAAAAGGTTTTTATTATGTCAAAAAAATTATTTTCAACCCAATAAAACATGTAAAAACAATGTTTTTTAAACCTAAAATAAAACCCTTTTTATAAGAACATCAATAAAATGTTTTTTGAGTACAAGTTTTGACATTATTTTAATGTTTAAAAAAAACTTTTCGCAAACTTAGGAACCGAATAAAAATGTTATTTTTCACCAGGTGGGTCATTCTCCCTCATTTCCCTTCTCCCTCAGTTCCCTTCCCCCTCATTCCCCTTCTCCCTCATTCTCCTACTCCCTCATTTCCCTTCTCCCTCATTTTCCTACTCATTCATTCCCCTTCTCCCTCATTACCTAATCCTTCATTCCCCTTCTCCCTCATTCCCCTACTCCTTCATTCCCTTACTCCCTCATTCCCCTTCTATTTCATTCCCCTACTCCTTCATTCCCCTTCTCTTTCATTCACCTACTTCCTCATTCCCCTACTCCTTCATCCCCCTTTTCCCTCATTTCCCTACTCCTTCATTCCCCTACTCCCTCATTACCCTTCTTCTTTATTCCCCTTCTTCCTCATTCACCTTCTCCCTCGGGCCTCCCTAGCCCACTTAAAAGGGTCTATTTCTTCTCTTTCCTATCCCCTCGGGATGTGTGTGGTGCACATATGCACGGGCACTGACACATTCCCCTGTGAAATTGTGTAATGTCGTTCTCGCCATGAATATGACCTTAGCTGTCGAAATGGCGTTAAACATCTATTACTCACTCACTCACTCACCTTCTCCCTCATTCACCTTCTCCCTCAATCCCTTACTCCCTTACGTCATTCCTTTCTCCCTCTTTTCCCTTCTCCCCATTCCCTGACATTCCAGTAGTCCTGTTCCCATGATACCCCCTCTCTTTAACCTTTTTATCCTTCAAGGTTTCTTTATCATGTCCAATGCTAAAGGATACAAGATATCTGTCACAAGTTATGTATGAGTTGACAGACAGATAGCACCATTTCCAAATTTGAAAATGACCTTTGGGTTTTCCTTATGTATTTCAATTTTGATATTCAAATACCTATTACAACTGTATGCCCTAAATATAAGCTGGTCTTACTCAGAAATTGTGGATTTTGTGGATTTAAGCATTCACTTTATTCTGCTCTCTCTTCCAGTTCTTAAGCTTACCACCTTAGGAGACTCAAGGCAGAAAAATGGCTGGACACTTGAAGAGAATCCTGATTGGATACACTCAAATGTTAGTCTACGTCACCATGATTGCCACATCTGCTGTGGGTGTGCAGTGCCTACAGAGAGCAGTACCTGATTTCCAACTTGGCATTTATCGCTACATCGGCGGTACATTGCTAGCATTCATGCCTGTCTGCTTCTCTAAAAT
Organism: Acholoe squamosa; assembly: GCA_949317995.1. Lineage (NCBI taxonomy): Eukaryota > Metazoa > Annelida > Polychaeta > Phyllodocida > Polynoidae > Acholoe > Acholoe squamosa. The sequence goes on along the minus strand of OX439041.1, from coordinate 78,013,272 downwards.
GAGCGTTAAAATACCTCATCACCTACAGCTGCCGATGCTTGGGCTGGCAATCTGCAGCATGGCATACGATCTACTGTTTTATTTTGCGGTCTCTGTTTTACCTCTCGGTCATGCATCCTCACTCTCATATGTTTTTCAAACAATTACAATGACTGGGATCTCAATTATGTTGTTACATGAGAAAGGCAGTATGCTTTTGTATACCTCAGTGTTTGGATGTGTAGTAGGAATGCTGTTGGAGCTACAACCTTGGCTGAGTTTTGATGCGGGTTTCACTTCAGTAATTGCTGATTCTACACCGGATCAGAATTTTACATCGAAGTTAAATCATACATCAGTTGCACCAACAGTATCATTTGACAAAGGTTTATTAGTGATGGGATATATCGCTGGTGTGGTTTCAGGAGGATTAGCAGCCTTTGCTGTTCTACTTCTCAGCAAGTATCTTAAGGAAATAAACCCAACCATGATTGTTTTCTATGTATCGTCCATCTCAGTCATCCCCCAGACACTGTGTTGTCTGTACTTAGAGCAGCTGGTAAATGTCACTGACCCGTACGCTGTGTTACTGATATTGCTACATGTGATAGGTCTGGCCTTTGGATATATATCACTGAACCATGCCTGTCAAAATATCAGCCCAATGCAAGTGACACTCTTGTTTAACCTAGGCTCTGTGGTTAATGTGATCCTGCAGTATACCACACTTAGTGGTCATCTGTACGGATGGAGGAATGCACTGGAGTTCCTCGGGTGCCTTCTCGTTACGGCATCCATCACAATAAGTGCTTTGTCTAATAATAAAAGTCATGAAGATTTTGCTACTTAGGTATCAGACCACATTGAAAAAAGGACATGGGTTCACTATACAAGTGTGCTTCTTTATTTCATCTTGTTGTAGTTAGAGATTCGAAATTCCATTTTATTGACATGAATAAATCATTGGTAAAGTACCATGTGAACAGGGCCAGAATTACAACACTGCAAATGATGATGAATGCAGATGGACAAATAATTATATGTACCACTCCAGTCCATAGTGTAAAGTTAGGAGCATCCCCCCTCCAACTTTAGTGGCTTTGTAGGCAGTTATTATTATTATTATAATCCCATAATGGACTATCATTATTAGTATTTTTAGAGGATTCTGTATCGAGTATTGGGAGGAGAGTATACATGTACCTGAATTAGGTACAGAGAGGGTTCACGTCATGGCTGGCCGACCTCAACCCACAAGGGCCTTAATTGAATCTCTGCCCCCATGGGGACCACCCATGGACAGGAGTCGGGTGGGAAGATGGTTTATGAGCTGTGATCACCCCAACTCATACCAACCCACAGAGGCAGGTGTGGGGCTATACAGTCATGGCCTCATACCCCACCTGGTGGCCATGAAGGTGTGCAACGAGAGAGGATATTACAGACTTCCGAAGGGGGAGGAAGGTCCTTCTATGTCAGAAAAAGGGGGAAAGCAGAATGATTAACAGATGCCTGTATATATAATGTGGGACTCCAACTATAATTGTTATATATATACCTTCAGGAATATTTGTATATTAGTAGATACTGTGTTGGCATCCATCTAGAGGTTCTTACCAGTAGCTGGTGAGTGTATCTATGAGATTCCTTGTTTTTCCCCATATCAGTACATAATGGTCACTACAGAGGACAACCCGAGTCGTGCATGCTACATGTGATAGGTCTGGCTTTTGGAAATATATCACTAAACCATGCCTGTCAAAATATCAGCCCAATGCAAGTGACACTCTTGTTTAACCTAGGCTCTGTGGTTAATGTGATCCTGCAGTATACCACACTTAGGTTGCATCAGAGGTCTTTAAAGGATAAAGGACTACATATAGCAAATGTATGAGATTACAGAAAATGGACCCGACCTACACATCACTTTAGACTGTAATTTTGTTGTATTTGTGTTAGAGTGTCATGACTTCCAGTGTATATAGAGCATGAAGGGCCAGGCTGGAGGGGGTTGCTGAAATGGTATGAAAAGTGGCATGTGTGGAGCCCTCTGTTCATATTATATTGAAAACTAGTCAAATAGGCCCCAAAACAAGCCCCTGGTGATCTTTTGGGGATTGGCACTATCATTTTCGTTCCAAAAACATCCTGTTCTTCTAATTTAGAGCTATTTGTAGCAGTTTCCTGCTTTTTCCCCGTCATTATTTTTTTAATGACCCTTGATCTAAAAACAGCTTTTTTGAAATGCTTATTTTAAATTAGCCAGTATTTGTATAGATGGACATGAAAATATTGGGAGGAGAGTAGATATATTTAAAAAAAAAAGAATCTTGTTAAAATGTTTATTTGCAGTTGAATGGTGGCCATTCTCCTAAAGGTCAGGTTAAACAAGAAGGCAATGATAGAGCTGACACAAAGGTGAAACAGGCAGATACCTTGAATTTATTCAATAGATTTCCCCATTAAAGAGTAAGAACTACTGTAAACATATTAATTTTCACGCAGTACATATTTTCGTTTTTTTTTGCGAACCTACATAGTGAGCGAAATTAAGATTTGTGTGAAAAATTCACACAAAACACTCACTGAACCACTCAACCTGTGGGTGCGGGAAAATATGATTGACCAAAAATACTTTGCTATGGCAGATGCACGAAAATATAGCTGCATGCCTAATGCAGTTATTAGACATCTCCACATTGCCCCTATCAAGAATAAGGGGCTTGTAGAAAAGTGACATTTACCATAGCATCAGACAGGGGAGGGGAAATCACCCTGACCCTCCGGCCACCCTACCTGTCATTAAATAATGAGTGTTCCCTAGAGATACTTGAGTCAGATGATATGAAATACACAATTGCATTGGCAATAGGGCTCTTAACCATCTATGGGCCACTGATGCATTAATGCATCATAAGCATTAATGCATCATGAGCATTGGTTGACATGATGCACTAATGAAGTGCTGTTGAGACTGCTCACCAGCTCTTCATTGGAACATCATGCTGACCCTCCAGGAATATATTTATTGACCACTAAGGTAGGCATGATGCACCAATGAAGTGCTGGTGAGCAGTCTCGTCAGCTCTTCATTGATGCATCATGACGACCAATGGGTATGATGCACTTTTGCGTCAGCGGTCTTCAAAGGGTTAAGGACTACCCCACTTCACCAGTTGACTCTATTTTCTGACTGGTTTACATGTAGCAAATATATGAGATTACTTAAAATGGACCCACCTACTTTAGACTGCAGTTTTTTTTGTATTTGATTTAGAGTGTCGTGGCTTCCACTGTATATATAGAGCATGAAGGGCAAGGCAGGAGGGGGTGGCTGAGATAGGTACACTTTACCTTTCACTGACACAATAATGACTGTTGAATAATGAGACATCATCCTTGAGCAAATGCCTTTTAAAAAAATGCAAAAAAAAAAACCCATCTGGTAGAGTAACTTTTGACTGATAATCATGAATCGTCATTATTTGGCCTGTTTCTGTTCTCCCCTCAATCGAAACTTCAAATATAGTAATATATGTGTTTTTATCATTTATTCTGGTTGGGATGGGATAGAGCTACAAAAGGTATATGGGTTTTCCCTATCTGCGAGTCATATTTATGCAGCTGGTGGCCTAAAACTGCCCAAAATGAGTTCTTTTTTTAAGCTAAAACATTAAAATCTGTACTGCAACTTGCAGGAGATAAAAAAACAAAAGGTCAATAACATCCCTATTGTGTTTTTTTGTGTTTGCCCCTTAGCAAAGGGGAGATTTTAAGACCACATAGGTGTACATAGCCAAATCATTTTTTATGCAGAGGGCTAAAAGGTTGTTGGGCCTTAACATGTCCCTACATCCATGAAAAAAAAAATTGGAAGTCATGTGGTACAGTTGGGGTAGTTTTCTGTCTCACCCGACTTATACCCTGTTCTTATAATTGTATAGTCCTACCATACCTGCATAATAAATATAACTTCTATGTTATCTTTCATAAATTACCTTGTTATCAAGGTATTTTTACCCAATAACTACCAACCCCATGGTCCATTAAGGGGCAGAGATATGCTAACATCACTGAGTCTTCTCACCGGACGTATACCCTGGCATTTAAGCTTGTTCCTGTTATCCATTAAATACTGGTAATGATTGGATTAGGATCCACAGCATGCTCAAATATGTACATTTCATATATCACAAAGAATTATTAAGGTATGGTTAGTAATTGTTAAGGTATTACAGCGATGTCAGGGTGTACATCCGGTGAGAAGCGTAGGGTATACGTACGGTGAGAAGCCTATTTGAGGTAGTCAACTTTTCCTCTCTGCCATAGATCTGGAAACCATATTCCACCTACCAACAAATATAGAGCCTAATCCCTACCACCTCTACTATATTGACTTCAGTATAGAAGGGAGATACATTTTATATCTAACAGCATGGCAGGGTATGTCGGGTGAGAAACATATTTGAGGTAGTATCCTTTGCCACACTGCCATGGGTAGAGAATCAATATTTAACCTACCCACATATATATGGAGCCTAAGCCCCAATACCTGTTCTTTATGTACCCTAAAACGTTTTAGGCTGCTCCAAGATTTTTTTTGGACCCCCCTGGCAGCCTAGATAACGATGATTCATAATGATTGGTAGTGTACTAATACACATCACATTTACAATACCTGGTGTGTATCTATTTGAAGGCTCTCTATCATGGTTAAATACTCCTATCAATTTTTTAGATCAATAAAACACACATATAATACATAAAATTTATCTACCCACTAGAATAATGTCAACAGCAAATCTGATATATCTAAGAACTAAAGCCTGTTGTTAAAATTAATAACTTACCATTCGACAAGCCATCAGTAGCTGTCGTCGTAACCGGTGATTGTATCCTGTGTTGAGGTCGGACCTATATTCTCTATACTCCCTGTCCTAGGTCTTTCCTCTCTATTTTATTATTTCTTTTTCTTCTTGGGAATTTCTTTGAGAAAACCATGATTATGGCTATTTTAAATTTGGATATTATAGTAAGAAAGCTCTACCACATTATTCAAGCCATGTATAAAAGAAGGCCATTTAAATGTAGTCAAATTTATGCTAGTACCTTACACATATAATCAGTCGTATAAGTTTACAAAAACATAACCATTTGGTACATCATATAGAATCTACCTGAGGTCCTGGTGTGCCTTATAGTATGTGAGTAATGTATGGATATCAAATCGACAAATGCTTGTAGTGATATCCCATAGTACAGGCATGAGTTGATTGATATCCATACTGTCAACGAGTCCGTAAATGATGAATGAGGATGAATACAGACGAATCAGGAATCCAGTTTGATATCCACTTCATTCATTGAAGTCCACGAGGTATAGATGGTGATACAGTATAAGGTGCCCAACAGTGTCCAAGCCTAGCCCTTGAGCTAAGGGCTCTTGTCTCATGCGAGTGTGTGAAGTATGAAGTATGGAGGTAGAAAGAGACTATGAGTGAGCTGCTCCACCTACAAGTATTTATAGTAGGAGCTGCTCACCCAGCTCATCCTAAAAATAGTATCAGGTGAACTAAATATAGTAACTGGGGAACTCCAGTGCAGGTATGTAGGTGGATCCTAAACATAGCACTGGGGGTCACAGAGTTCAGTATGGTTCTAAATATAGCTGCTGGGAATTCCCGGTATGCTGTGAGCTGCTCATGATCAATGGGCATGTCCTCCAGCAGGAGGAGTTGGTCTAAACATAGCTGCTAGGAATTTCTAGCATGCAGTGAGCTGCTCGTGATTAACGGGCATATCCTCCAGTGGGAGGAGGCGGGGTCACTGAGTGCAGCCGACACCGCCAGCCTTTGGTCTATGGGTATGGCTTGGCTTGTGGGTAGACTCGGACACTGGGTTACATGGTAGAGTCAAAGGTGAAAAATAAATATGATAAGTACAATACCTATAACGGTCTACTGACAATACCTTACTAACTTTATTACTTGATTTGTCAATAAATCAATAGAATATCGATAGGTACAGGTTTAAAAATCATTCACCTCCATGCTGTAGTTGTAACCGGTTATTTTTATCCTTTGTTGGGGTCGGACCTATATTCTCTATACTCCCTCTCCTAGGTCTTTCCTCTCTATTTTATTATTTCTTTTTCTTCTGGGGGAATTTCCTTGAGAAAACCATGATTATAGATTTTACCTGGTAGGTATGAGTTCTGGCTTTTTTTAAAGTGGTGCATGCAACTGGGACACCCACCATGGTATCTAAATCATGCAACATTAAGGCACAGTATATGAGTGCATCTATTACATGGAATATAGACTAGTGAGAGAATAGTTCATAGGGAAGTAAATATAAAAAAAAATAAGAGGGAGTTCATAATGTTGGAATGTTTAAATTTTATTCCATTGTTCAGGGAAACGTGAAACGATAAGGGTCCAAGCATCATACAAAATTGCATCCATACTGCCACCTGGGGCTTCTTGTAAAATCTACACTGGTTTAATGCAAAACAATTATGATGGTTCACTGTTCAGCAGTTATTTTTTACAGCGATATGGATGGTCCCATCCTGCACTGATACGACTATACCAATGATGTAAACAATGCAAACAGGCTTATATATTGATTGATTGATTGATCTTCTATTTGATTTTTTGTTCTGAGGAGATACATACCCTTGTGTAAGATTGTGATTGCTTTATCCCACAGATATACCAATTATTCAATAACCCAAAATATATCAGCATAGTAGGTAAATATAACAACTCGAAAAATATAGTCCATCATGCAGATAATCAATTACAAAGGCAGAAGATGCCTATGTTTGAGAGGTAGGTCTAGGCAGAGGTGCCTAGTCCTACCATCTCTGTTAGTGATACATAATGGATCTACATCTATATCACAGACGGCACAGGACAATACAGGACATATAACATAGAGTAAGGATTGAGGTGATCCACATGAGTGGGTCCTCTGAATCATATATGCAAGAAAAGGCCATGATATTACACGGTGCGTTCGGAGTACGGCCGAGGGATCAATGCTGGTTTGTAAGGCCACCCCCTATTGGTCTGCCCCATGTGGGTCAATGTTGATCCCTGAGTCAACTTACTACACTCCCAAGCATAGTTAACCACTGGTACCTACCCAGACATGGCTGGGGTGGAGAGGGACAGAGGGAACAAGCTAAGGTTGTGTAGTTAGCGTTCGAGGTCACCCCTACCCATAATGCAATAGATATCGTTGGAAAACCGTTGCCCGAACGCCTCGACAGCCAGCTAAACTCTACCTCAATTACTTGGTGTAGGAATAGGAGTGTATGTGTATGTGTATATACTTGTCCACCCACCCTAGGCAGGCTGAACAAAAAAGAGGTAAACGACCAGCTAGATGTCACGTAGGCACCTAATTCTCTCATTAAATTTCTCAGTCAGATGTTTCTGAAAGTCAGTGACATTCATATAAGTTCCAACAATATATCGGACATCATATTCCCCTTAGTGTTTTCAATGTTGGCAAATGGTATTTTGGTGGTAAGCTGAAGCATATAATTGTCATGTTGATTGGTCGTCTTGATGTGTGAATGTGGCCTGGCAGGTAACTCACACCAACCCTACAGTATTGCTTTAGCAGCTCTTTAAGGCTTAAACCTTTCAGAGCCGCTGATGCATTCTTACATCATGCCAATTGGTCATCATGGTGTATAAATGCAGCCCTGGCAATTGGGTCGCCAGGGCTAATTCATGTCTACTACATGCCCAGAGGGTCAGAATGGTGGTCCAAGGAAGTACTAGTGGGCAGTCTCGCCAGCACTTCATTAGTGCACTATAATGACCAATAGGCAGGATGCACGCCTACATCAGCAGCCCTTAAGTGTGAATTTAATCAGCATTACTAAAGGTCCTCATGGGGAGGCACAGTTGACTTCAGCTCATTTCCAGCTATAGAGAGGACAATAATGATACATCCAGTAACTTCAAGCATATTCATTCTCCCACCAAGATTTTTGCTGAGGAAGGTGTACTGAGGGATGAGATTAAAAACAGCCCCCAGGGTTTGAATGATCCCCACCTGTGTTGGACTTATGTATTTTAGTGACATCACTATAGCAACAAGCCCTGCACCAGAGGTCATCATGTGTATGAACACAAGAAACAGAGTGTAGGCATCTGTAATCAAAACTGGTTCCTCGGTGTACAATGACAAAAGACAACTAATAGGTATATTGGTTATTGACATGATGAAGACGATGATACTAAGGTTTGCTTTTTTTGCCATTAAACCAACCATTAATAAGGTAATACCATCAGCTGCTCCTGCTACTGCTAGGGAGATATATCCCAAGACTGGCATCAGAATGTTGTAGTTTGATAGTTGGGCATTTGAAGTGTTTCCTTTCAGAACATCAGAGGTGATATTGATAAAGCCAGGAATAAATCCTTTCAATGGTGCTTCCCATGGCTGCACCAGTAGTACTGTTCCAACAGTACATCCAATAGTGGCAAGCAATGTTAGCAGAGAAATGGGCTCGTGTAAAGCTACCTTAGATATGGCAGCAATGGCAATAACTGTAAAAACCAGTGGTACACATGCAGTATGAGTCACAGGTAAAACAGCTGCTGCGCTAAACAGCAATACAACATAAAACAGAGAACAAATCGTGAAGACAAATAACTGGACCCAACTTGCATTAGGTACATGAAATTCAGCTTTCTGGATGAATATGATCAGAAACGAGCATGCTGCTGCCCCAAAGTATCGAATGGCACTGAGTTGGAAGTCTGGGACTTTTCTTTCTAGCAGCTGTACAGAAACAGCAGATGCAGTCCAGCAGATGATGAAGACTAGCATTATGCTGTACCCAACCAGTGTCCACCGAGAGACTGGCATTCTCTAGGGAGACGATCTCCTGGAATACAAACAAATCATATTTACATACAGCAGTCTCTTATACCTAGATGGACCATCGATATAAAAATTTGTTTTTATCAAAGTGGGACAAGTGTATGGGCATGCTGGTTGGGATGTCACTTTCATAGTGCTTAGGCCAAAAAAAAAAGAAAAAAAGGTTTAATTCCAATCACCCGACCGACCTCAGCTTAAAATGGCCAAGCTCAGAATTTTTTGAAGATATTTTTCAAAATTTTCCTGAATTTTTAAAGATTTTTTTTCAAGATTTGCTGAGATTCTTTTTCAAAATTATCAAAGATTCCTTTCAGAAATTGTTACTTGACATGTATGCACATATTTTCCAATCATTTTCTAATATATATGCAGGAAATATATATACACCCACCAGTGAAAACCCAGAAAAATGACTTTATGAGACCTTGGACCAGAAATAAAGATCAAAGATATGACCTACCGACCTCATCTTTTTGGACAATGTAACCAGGAACACAACTTTTCTTTTGGCCTTAACATCTTGTTGTCTGTCCTTTGACATTTTTATCAGAGCAATTCTTCCTCAATTTTGAAAAAAAGACTTGTCTACTATTGTATGTATTATGGTGGCTGATCCGTCTGGGTTACATATAAAAAAAAAAAAACAAATTCAGGGAAATTTTGCGGGCATCATAGCACAGGCTGTTTTGTGCTTGTTTCCCAAAACATGCTGTTTTGCCATAAAGTGACAAAGTCTCAAATAAATCTTGAATAAGGTGAAGGACCTTGGGGAAGGTTCAGAAATGTCACTAGATGAAGGGTGCATAGCATGGTAAGAAATGGCCTCCTGTTTCCCTTCAACGGGTCAAATGCAAGGAGATCCATTGGCTAGTATAAACTCAAAAGATGCACAGGAATGGCTGTTTTAGGTTGTTTTGCTATGTGGAGGGCATTTATTGATAAACCAAACTGCCACACTTAAGATCATAGAGGGTTCCCTTATTCTAATGCCATTATGGCCCTGCATCTAGCGGTCACAAACAGTACACATCTTGCCAACTTATAATAATTACCACCCATTTAGTGTTGGCGAAATGTCATGTTTCTATCTAACTATACCTGGTTTTGGCTTAATTTCAATGGCATTATTGTGTAATAGACATGTCTCTCACAAAAATGGATAACGTATTCGTTCTGATAAGCGCACCTGCTCTAATAAGTGCACCCCCACCTTTTGGTCCCTGGAATCATGCAAATGCAGAGCAATAACAGAGATTTGTAGGGCAAAACAAAGATTTTTTGGATAAAAACAACGGTTTTATGCCTAAGAACAATTTATACTGTAGGTGGGATATCATTACTTTTTGGCGACCAGTATGTTCTGCAACAGGGCACTGATCGCACACAACGGTGTCATATTGTCAGTAGTACTAGTTATAGGACATTACCTTTGATTATCCACACTAATATTGAATGTTTCAAATCCCACTAGGTATGTGCACTGTGAAATGCACTTCTGATTACATGAGGGACATTTATTTCATATGAAGAATAACTTCCCAACAAGATAGCACTGAGGGCCACTCGCCACACCCCTATCAGTATAACCTGTCCCGAACGCGACTGTTGGTCACATGACTTATTTTGATGCCAAATGAAATGAATTTATGCAGTGTTAATTCAAAATAACATGACGTAAATACAGCACTAAACTTCCAAGGTGGTGTACATCAGGTCGGATCAATGACAAAGTACACTATGGACATTTAGTCCTGTCTATGAATTGTGGATGAATGGACAAAAACTACAATTGGTTGAATGTACCATGGAATATATCATAAATTCACAAATGTATAAATTTTGGCAATTACATTATATCAAGAAATGGGCTTAGTGATAGAAATAGGTTAAATGTGTATACATACGTATGTGGATGTAGCTTTAGATAGTTGAAGTGAAGTCGTTTTACTGCTGTAGGATTACCTGTTTTTTTTGTGTCTAACATGTTAGAAGTAAGTATGTATGTCAGCAATGTATGACCTGGTTTTACAAACTTGATGCATTTGAGGGGCAGGGTGGTCTGCGAGAAATTTTGGAGTAGGGTAAATTCTCTTTTTTGGCCATGGTTACCAATGCAATTTGGTACCATGTCAGAAATTCCCTGGTTGTGGTACCTAATTGCAGCACAGGTAAAATTCTGTTATCTAACTACCTACTGTATGTCCATTTCGTGCACCTACTTACCCCGTATTTACACCCCAAATTTCACGGTTGTGCCATGTATAGGTACAATGCTACAAGGGGAAACATCATGTCAACAACTGCCCGGGCAATTGTTGACATGTCAACAATTGCTCAGGCAAATACATTGACTAAATGAAGCCATGCGGCTTCATAAAAACGGAAAAAAGGAATGGATTATTCGATTTATGACTGTCTGACCTTGTTGTTTATCTTGCAGGGTGATGTTGGGAGCCCCTTGGTGTGTGGGAGAGAGTGGATTGAGGCTGAAGTATCTATATTTTAGATTAGTTGGAAGAAGAAATAGAGAACATCATTGTCATTTTATTTTTAAATCAGGAAATAAGTTTGGACATAGGAATAGGTTGGAAAAAATAATTTGGGTGAATTAATCGAGTTCACCTTAAACGTGATGGTAGTACGATCATGTTATTCATAGTGATGTGACTTGATAAATATTTTCTTTGTAGCATTGGCCTTTCCCTGTATGCCATAAATGCTGGTATAGCCTAATTATAATGCTCCACTAATAGAAGTGAGCTTTGATAATTATGCCCATCTTAACCTGATTTGACTTATAAAAGGAGGCCATGTGAAGGGAGACGAGGCTGTTGATCCTCCGCTACTACAATCAGATCTGAACAGGTAGGTCGTTTTTTGAAGCTCCCACCCTTGATATTTCAGGACATGTTACCCTGACCTCTTTTAGCTGTTATATGATTGGCTGATCTGCTGTTTCTAGGTCTAACAAAACAGATCTCACTCTCAAGAGAGTGATAGGGAAAATGCCTTCATAGTTTTCAAATAAAATAAATTACCTGGAAACTAATGATGGCAGCTATCTTTAAAAAAGACATTTATCTGTCAAGTGTTTGACTAATAACTTTCTCTGTGTGGTTCCTATATATTCTATACATTCATCAACTGCCAACTGCCATCACTGTAGAGGATCATGGGTAAGAGATCTGTTGTTTCATCTTTTCCAAGATTCATCAGGTAAACACTCAGGAGTTTAGGTGAGGTACCTCTATTGTATTGTTGGAATTTTAGTTTTTAGAGAATTTCAGCCTAGATTAGGGTTTATTTATTAAATCCCCAAAGGGCCTCATCCATTTTCCCCCAACGCTGGGGCATGATATAAATGGGAACTATACTGGTATGCCGGCTCCCTTTTATGCTTAAACCAATCAGCACAGGGGAAAATCAATGACTGTAAAAGGAGGCCAGTTAAGACCCATTAGCCCTTTATAACCCCATTCTCATAAGAAGGTTAATGTTGATGCATGAATGCTACCCTGGTGAGTAACTCATCCATGCTGCTGTCATATGAGAAATATCATAAGACTAGTGGTATATAGTGTAAATACATTAAGCTCTCATAAAATAGTGTTATTTCCAGTTGTCACTGGTTTATTCAGCTTTAGGCAACATGTAAGAAATATCAATCATACAGTAGTTAGTATGTAGGTAATTTGTACATACAGTAAATATACAGTAATTTATAAAGTATAATGTTCTGTTCCACTCCACCTGTGAGGTAATAATAATACAATGTCCAGCATAGTTCTAGGTGGGTTCCCACACCTAGCTCCTGACCTGCTGCTTAGAGGAATAATGTAATAATGAATAACTTTACCCTCTGGTGGATGTCTTGAGGAAGATACCCTCTGGCCACTAATGATGGAAACCAATGCCTGTCTAGCATAGTTTCACCATAGTGCAGTGGTATAGCAGGTAGCAGGAGATGACTGGAGATGTTACCTCTGGAGCGGTTCTTGGTGTTCTGATTTCTAGGAGGTGCAGCCAGGCTATTTGTAGCAAATCTTGGAAAAGCACCTCAGACTGACTGGGGCCAGTGGCATCTGCCTAACTCTGCAATTGTTTGAGGGGAGGCTTTCATGTGTCACTGGGTCCACAAAGGACCCCCATGGGCGCCGCTGTGTCCCCCATTGTCTTGGTCGGTTGTGTAACTTCAAACCCCCATATCTCGGAAGTTTACGCTGTTACAACCGCCATTTTGCGCATGCCCAGAGTTGAATATGCCAAGTTTATAATGCCCGCTTGATAGGCGCGTAACTTGCGCCGGTTCATCTGTAGTGCACTCGGAGGTCGATTCAGTTTCCATGGTGTAACTTCCTTAATAATGGGAGTTCCGCCTTGATCTTGGGCTCATTCTGACCGTCTAATTATGGGCTTTCCATAACTGCTTTGATATTTGACCTAGGTTGCTCAGGTTATGGCGTCATGCTTATGTAACCCATTGTTCAGTTATTAGAGTGCTCAGACACTCATGACGGCGTCAGCGGTGCTCAGGCACCCGTGACGGCCGGTTGCATTCACTTACAAGTTATTAATTTGTGCATTGAACCATGAGGTCGCACACTGAGACCCTCATTTTTATTATATTGTGCAGTGAACCATTAGGTCGGACCCTTTGATGTCATAAACTCTGTCTAACTGACTTGGTTTGGTGTGCAGTGGGGCATGAACGCTCTTATACAAAGTTTGAGCGCTCTTATAGCTCTTAGAACCAACCTATGTATTAATTTCTTAGATATTCTTTGATTAATACAATAATATGTTAGAATTTATGGAATAATAAAATGGTATATCATTATTCCATAAATTGTGACATATTATTGTATTAATCAAAGAAGGTATAAGAAATTAATACATAGGTTGGTTATAAGAGCTATAAGAGCGCTCAAACTTTGTATAAGAGCGTTCATGCTCCACTGCACACCAGCTATATCAAATATACACAAGTTACATCACCCAGGGCACTATATAATAACTTGTAAGTGAATGCAAACGGCCGTTAGGGGTGCCTGGGCACCGCTGACGCCGTCATGGGTGTCTGAGCACCCAAACACTGGACAATAGCTTACATAAGTCACAACGCCATAACCTTCCGGTCGCTCTAGTGTCGCTCCCAAATATCAAAGCAGTTATGGAAAGCCCATAATTAGACGGTCGAAATGAGCCCAAGATCAAGGCAGAACTCTTATTATTAAGGAAGTTACGCCATGTAGACTGATTCAACCTCCGAATGCGCTACAGACGAACCAGCGCAAGTTACGCGCCCGGCAAGCGGGCATTAGTAACTTGGCATATTCAAGTCCGCGCATGCGCAAAATGGCGGTTATAGCAGCGTAAACTTCCGAGATATGAGGGTCTGAAGTTACAGAACCGACCAGGACAATGGGGGACATAGCGGCGTCCATGGGGGTCCTTTGTGCACCCTGTGACACATGAAAGACCCCCCTCAAACAATTGCAGAGTTAGGCAGATGCCACTGGCCCCAGTCAGTCTGAGGTGCAATGCCAAGATTTGGTACAAATAGCCTGGCTGCACCTCCTAGAAATCAGAACACCAAGAACCGCTCCAGAGGTAACATCTCCAGTCATCTCCTGCTACCTGCTATACCACTGCACTATGGTGAACCTATGCTAGACAGGCATTGGTTTCCATCATTAGTGGCCAGAGGGTATCTTCCTCAAGACATCCACCAGAGGGTAAAGTTATTTATTATTACATGATTGCTCTAAGCAGCAGGTCAGGAGCTCTAAAAATTAACCAGTTCAATATAGAGGTGCAGCAAACATAGTCATGTCATGTACTTAAGGTAGCTGGCGGAAATAGATTTTCACCATATTCTCACCAGAGTCCCGAACTGATATGTACTTTTCATATGTGCAAAAGTAATATGGGTGTCATGCATATTTTTGAGATACAGAAGATTCAACCCTATATAGGATTATATAGTGATTTGTCACACATATTCCCAGATTCATATCCAAAAGTAATTAAATCTTTTCACTTAGATTTTATGCATATCCTTGCAGTAAATACAATAATGATGTATGGTCCCAGGCATATTTTTTATGTTTTGGATGATTAAAATAACAAATGTAAGGAAATGTCTAGATTGATGACATGTAGGTTATGCAGCCTCTTCTAGGTGGTCACATACAGCAGTCCTCATGGCTCATGTGTAGGGCTTCTGCCTTACTCTCAGGAGGTCCACGGTTCAAATCCAAGTCCATCCATTCTGTATTTTGCACATTTTGGTTATCCATATTGCCAATGTAAAAAAGAGACCCCTGGTGTCCAAATGCTGAACTACCAATCCCCGCCAGCTACCTTAACTACAACCTAATACAGAATGTAACAGATAATAACTCGCTCTGATTAACACAGAGTCAGATAATATTTCTATAGATGAAGCTATATAGTTACCCTATGTTAATTACCAGACTATACTGATGATGTCTTACAACAGGCATCTCAGTTTGTATTGGTCTGAATCAATGTCACATCCATTATAAAGTCTCTATGGGGCACCGAAACTAAAACGCCTGCCCCCAACAAATGAGCCCTATAGGATAAATGTTGGTAGAGCTCATTTTCATGAAGCTGCATGAAAACATGTCAATGAAATTCAGTCAGTTACAATCAATTAAATCCTGCACAGTGTTAGAAATGACCCATCAAATTCCTTGGTGTCCAAGACAGTTCCTGAAGGTGTTGTTCTTGCCCCAGAGGATGTTTTGAAATTGATGAGATGCTCACAAGCCTGCAAATCTAAGAGCTGCAGTTGTCACATGACCAGTATACCATACACCATATTCTGTGTGTGTCAAGGAAAACGAGAAAACAAGGGAACAACTACAACTTTGTCAGGGACAAGGATAATGTACTTTTAGTACTTTGTTCTGTGTTTTTATGTTGATTAGAGGTGGCAATATATTAATTTTTCAATATTTTTATGGCATTATGTTAGGTAGAACTCAATAATGTTTCAAAATGGCTGTCACATACATGGTTCTAAATGGCATGAATGGATTCCTTGGCCTCAGACATGTACTCCTAGTACTTTATTTTGTGCTTCTATGTACATGAGAAGCTGAGAGGGGAACATGGCGGCGTTGGGTTAGCAGCGGAGATCGACAGGGGGACAGTTTTTTTCCGAATTTATCTGTGTTTACAGGCATTAGAGCACATGAAACTTTGAAAATCATATAGTTAAAGTATCACACTATAGAAAACCATGGCAAACCAAGGACCCAGATCCCGTACCAAGAAGAAAACAGCGGATTTAATTCCCCAAGAAGCTTCGATCAAAGAAGTCATTGCAGCCGTCAACTCCATGGAAAAAAGGTTGCTGTCAGTGGAGGAAACACAAACCTACATGCAATCGTAGAAATTAGAGATTCTATTGATGGACTAAACCAGGCGACAGCTAGCATAAATGAGACCCTTGACAGCATAAAAGGAAGACTCACATCATCAGAAGGTACCATGGAAGCCATGTCAAAGACAATCTCGGAAACTGGAGACGCCATTAAAATCCAAAATGACAGCGTCAAGACCCAGACAGCTCTATTACTTCAACATACGAAGAAATTTGAAAAGATGGACTTAGACGTTAAGAAAAAAATCCTGATAATTAAAGGACTAGAAGAAAGCAAAGATGAGGATATATCCGCTAAGATTGCTCAATTTCTGAGAGATATCAGATTTAATCAAGGGTTGGAATGTGTAGAAACTTGCAGTCGCGAGGGACCGGAAGCTCCGATCCAAGATGGCGAACACCCAGGCGTAAACAAACCGAGACATAGGCAGGTACGAGTTATTTTTCGAAATATCTACACCAAATCCAAGATTATGAAGAATCTAAAGTACCTGAAAGGAAAAATGCTATACAAATTCATATCTGTGGGAGACGAATTGACAGAAAGCGAACAGAAGGACTTTAACGACCTCCGTGCCATGTACTACCTTGCGAAGAAGCAAAATTACAACGTTCAACTCAGGCAAAGATTCCTAATACTGGAGAAGAAGACTATATATCCATCTCAGCTAACCCAAATGCCCTACCAGGATCTCACCATGCAGAAAGCTATGGAAGCCATCACCCCGGACGGATTAATGTTTAAATCCAAACACCATATGCTCTCCAACCTGTATGACTGTAACCTTAAATATCGAGGAGTGGAATATACAAGTGCAGAACAGGCCTACCAAGCCACCAAGGCTCGTACATGCAAACAAATGGACATAGCAGACAAAATTCTCCAAATGGACAACTCCATTGACATCATGTACGAAGGAAAAAAGGTCAAACCTACACCAGAGTGGAATAAGGAAGCCGAATCCATCATGGAGAGTATAATCAAGGCCAAATTCTCCAACAAACACCTGAGGGACTACCTAGTATCTACTAAAGGTATGACACTATATGAAGCCAGCTATCACCCTATCTGGGGCGTCAAGTATCATTTCGGTCAGGCAAAGTTGTGTAGAAAAGACAATATCAAAGGAGAAAACTTGCTTGGGTTCATTCTTACCAGAGTACGTGATGGGATCATTGACGAGGCCACTAGCAAAGAAGAAGAACTACCTGCATGAGAAAACCAACCCAACGGACTAAAAACAGAACAAAATTTATTAAATTCATAATTGCTCTATAGACCTTAATAATGTATAATTTTTTTAGTTTTATAATACAAGGAAAATGCCAAACTCTGACGTGATATCTGCTATAACTGTATTATTTTAGATTATAGGTAGCCAGAAGAGCTGTAAACCTATGGAGGGAGGGGGGCTAGGTTATTTTTGGTATAACAAAGTATTGGAAATAAAAATATGGAAAACGGAGGTGTATGTATATTTGAAGAAAATTGTACCGGTATATTTGTCTCAATATTAAGATTTATTTATAATTTGTAAAATTGTATCAATATACAAGTAAACAAGGAACTTAAAGACAGGTTCGAGAAAGGCTTCTCCATTGTACATTTAAACGCTTGTAGTATAAGAAATAAATTCACAAATTTAAGGGAAGAATTGTCTGAAAGTAACATTGATATTGTACTTTTCTCAGAAACCTGGTTAAATTCTACTGATTGCTCTGATTTGTACACATTTCCCAGATATAACTTATTTAGACTTGATAGAATAAGTATTTTTAGGGGAGGAGGTCTCTGTGCGCACGTGGATGAAAACATACCATGTACAAATCAGAAATTTAGCTATCTAAACAGGTCTAATAAG
This sequence comes from Acholoe squamosa, assembly GCA_949317995.1. Taxonomy (NCBI): domain Eukaryota; kingdom Metazoa; phylum Annelida; class Polychaeta; order Phyllodocida; family Polynoidae; genus Acholoe; species Acholoe squamosa. The sequence continues at coordinate 77,995,110 of OX439041.1, read as the reverse complement.
GATATTGAGATACAATGGTTATTTTCTATTAAAGGTTCAAGTAAAAAGGCAATAATCTGTAATATTTATAGACCACCATCTGGTAACCTGACTAATTTTTGTAATATTATCCAAGCATTATTTTTACAAATTGAAAATCTAGACTCATATGAAATATATGTACTTGGAGATTTTAATGTTAATATTATTGGTAACACAAGAGAAAATATACAATTGTACCAAACTTTTGATGATTTTCATCTTAGCCAATTAGTAAACCAAGTTACTATGACCTCAGGAGCGAACTCATGTATCGATTTGATTTTTACAAACTGCTCAGGTATCATTTCGTCTGGCCCTCTCGATATTCACCTATCAGATCATCTCCCAGTTCATATACTAAAAGGAAACCAAGTTGTCAAACAGGGCTACAGGAGTTTCTTGGGTAGATCATATAGAAATTTTAACAAGGAAAAATATTTACAAGACCTTACAAATTGTAATTGGACTCATTTTGATAATAGTAACGATCCCTCAGAATGCTGGAATATTCTAGTTAATCATATGAAGTACATGTTGGATGTTCAATGCCCAGTAAGGAAATTTAAAATAAAAGATAAATCTACCCCCTGGATGACTAATGAGCTGTTGGAACGTATTAATGATAAAAAAGTTTTATTGAAAGAGGCTAGACGAAATTTGGACATAATATCATGGCACCATGCCAGAATATCTAGAAATATTGTAAATCGTGAAGTCCAGCAAGCAAAAGAAGAATATTATAATAATCTATCTGAAGCTTATAAAAAAGACTCTAAGAAATTTTGGACAACTATGAAAGAGGTATTGCCTAATAATAAAGGAAAATCGAAGACAATCAATTTAGTAGATGAAAATGGACAAACTATTACACTGGAGGATACATCCACATATATTAATAACTTCTTTGCAGAAATAGGTCCGAGGCTTGCTAGACTGCATGATACAGAATTCTTATTTAAAGGACAAAGATGCATGGTAGATATGCCTGATATGTCGTTTTCAGATGAAGAAATTATTAAATGTTTAGAAGACATAGATATAACCAAATCATCCTCTATTGAATATTTACCTACTAATATCTTCAAAATGGCAGTTGTTAAATTCTCTGATAGATTTATAAAAATTATAAATTTGATCATAGAAACCAGTACCATACCAGACAGCTGGAAAGTCGCCACAGTTACTCCCCTACCTAAGGGTGGAGACCCATCCAACGTTTCTAATCTAAGACCTATCAGCGTGCTGCCTATACCAGGAAAAATATTGGAGCGACTTATACATACTAAGATCATCTCTTATCTAACTTTGTATAATATATTGTCTAAACAGCAAGGAGGATATCAAAAAAAAAAATCGACCCTAGATACTATATCTATTCTTGTCAATGATATATTAAAAAATCGAAATCAAAATAATATTACTCTAGCAGCATTTATAGATATTAAAAAGGCATTTGATTCTGTAAATCATAACATCCTCCTGAACAAACTAGAACAATACGGTATAAGAAACAGGAACCTGACATTAATAGAAAATTACCTATCCAGGAGGCAGCAATGTTCTGTTGCAAATCATGTAAGATCAGGGTATAAGAATTTATCATGTGGCGTACCCCAGGGGTCAATATTGGGTCCATTATTCTTTTTATTATATATAAATGACTGTATCTCTGAGGACGACACTCATAAAACATTGTTATACGCAGACGATTCAGTTTTATATGTATCAGGCAAAGACATAGAATATTTACAAATCCAACTCGAAACTGCTTTAAATAAATTTTATTATTGGTCTACTAGTAATAAATTAACCATGAATGAAAACAAAACAAAAATTATGACCTTTGCCTCTTCCGTAAAACTGAAAAATCTAAGAAAACCCAATATTGTTATTAATAATAAGACACTTATGAATGTATCTTCCTATAAGTATCTAGGTGTTACTCTTGACCCCGAATTGAAATTTAATATGTACCTTCGTACAGTAATTAATAATGTAAAATATATAAGTAATTGATATTATACAAAACCAGAAAATACATGACTGAAGAAGCAAGACTAAGAATGTATAAAATGCATATACTACCTTTAATAGATTATTGTGATATCTTATACAATGAGGCTAAAGCAGAATTCCTGTTAGAACTACAGCGTATACAAAGTAAATGCCTGAAAACTTGCTTTGATTATCATATATTAACACCAACTTTGACTGTACATAACAAGGCTAATTTACCTATGTTGACTTCTAGGAGAATCTACCATATTAAACTAGCAGCTCATAAATGGTCTAGTGACAAGAATTTTAATGAACCAAAGGTATGAGAAACCAGGCTATCTGCTGCACCGGTTCTAAAATATCAGAAAATCAATTGTAAAGCAGGAGTTACACGACGCAACTAGTTGCATGCAATTTGTTGCATGCAACTTGTTACATGCAACTAGTTGCTGCTGTTAAAAGTGCATACGCAACTAGTTGCACCAAAGCAATACCTATGCAACTTAACCAAGCACCTGCTGCATAAAATAACATAGATTGGACTAGAAATGCACTAGAAATAGATGTTTGTCCTTGCTCGTAAGGCTTTGGGATTGATCATTCGTAACTTGAGCGGCCAGTCCGATTCTTGACATCTACTCAATGATCAAAATGGGCCTAATCTATGGCATGTTTAGGTAACCGTTCCATGACGTTCTTCCTTCTCTCACCTGCTGCTAATTGGTACAAAATCTGGCTGTACTGCACATGTGCTGTACTGGCCTTATTAGAGCATCTGTGCTTATCAATTTGGGGGCCGGGTTTGGAGGGCATGATTTACCAGACCTGTGCTTATTTGAGAGCCTTCACTTATATTTTGCAAACCCCTTTGGTACCGAAGTCCGCAGGAATTGGCCTGGCGCTTTCTGCATCTGTCAGGTCTTTATTTTTGTCTGTATATTTGATTCTGAGGGACCTACAGGTCGGAATCACTTCAAATTAGTATCAAAGGAAAGGTAAAAGATAGCTCTACATCACTGCTACATTATTCCCTCAATTCATCTGTTTCCTGCTGATTTAGACAGTGAACATTTTGATTAATTGAATTGATTTTGTCTGAACACCCTGTTTGAGTCACATCAGTCACACAGTGGCCATGCACTTATTCAGGGATGTAAGTGTTAAAGGGAGTTGAAGAATGTTTGGTTGGGAAGCTAGGTCCTAATTGAATTATGGGTAATTCAATTAGCAATGTTAATAATAGTTAGAAATCCATTCCCCTTGACATTTACTCTATACCTATAACTGGGATCTATAATGCATCAAACACTGACTAGTCACTGCGACATATAGGATGCATTTATTCAGGATACTCCGTAGAGCTTATTCATGGCAACACAAATATCAAATGACAACTGATACAAGGCAATCAACACATGTAATATAATAGCACAGTACCTTATAGTGGTTCCTACCACAATAACACAGTCCTAATACAGAGTCCTTATGATATGTCTACTGGTGCACACCCAGGCCACAGGCCAGCCTGGCCTCAGTCCTCCAGAGTGTGGGTGTGGATAATGGTGGAAGAGGTCTAAGACCTTACTCCATGTAGTCTTGAAGATAGCTGGATGTGGTGTGTGTCAGTGTCAGGGATGCAGGGGTTTAAGTAGTGCCCCACCAGTCAGGTGTGACAGCAGCTTTTCCCCTCTCCTACTGCAGTGGGCTTTCCAGCTTTAGCTCACACAGGGGATTTCACACCCCCTTGGCCTACTGTGCACTACACCCCACAGAAAGCTTTCTGACATGTGACACTTGGTTACTGTTGACATATAGTTCATTTTGATATTTGACAAATATCCATCATTTTGATACTCATAAAATCATAATTATCATAAAAAGTGATAACAATTATAATCCATATAAATCCACAATTATGATTATGATATAATCATAATTGCTACTCTCAGCAGTAGTACACCTTACATTACATCACAATTCCGTTTCTAGCTGATATATACCTAATATAAGTCTTCAGGTTTTATCAGGATGTCCTGATTTCTGAAAATTTTGGATGACATACATTTTCCCTATACCAGTGGTAAGGAAGGCTGTTTGGGGAAAAAACAGAAGGGTTTTATATCAAGTAAATGTATGGCTTCCTGATTTTTGACCATGACTGACTTACATCCCTGACTTATTGCAAAGAAATGCATAGATATTGCCATTACTAGTAAAAGGTGGATTAATTGCAATATCATGTATGTGTACCTACCATAACATAGGTGGCAGAACCATTGGAAAGTTGGAGGGTGGCGGGCAGGGCTCAGACATTGGCCCATGGAGGGGGGGTAGGGAGGGGGGTCTAGATGGGGGGTCCCCATGTCACATGTCGATTTTAAGAAAAAGTAATGTCACATGTCATTAAATTTCTATTTACTCATGTCTTTGTCACTAAGCTCCATGTCACATGTCGATTTTAAGATAAGGCCATGTCTTATGTCACTAATTTTTTACTCCTCCATGTCACATGTCGAATTTAAGAAATGGCCATGTCACCCTGTCAAATTTAGAGGTCTAGACCCATAGGTAGGTTGCAGTCTGATAGAGAGAGAGCCCAAAGGTGTAACAGTCAGAGGTAGAGAGCCCAGAGGTTTTGCAGTCGGAGGTTGAGAGCCCAGAGGCGTTGCAGTTGGGGGGAGAGAGCCGAGAGGTGTTGCAGTCAGATGGAGAGAGCCCTGGGAGGGCACTCCCTGTATTGGAAATACACATGTGTGTGGCTGGCAAGGGTTCCTTTTTTAGCAAAAAGTCCTTACCAAGGGTCTGGATTCATGCCAAAAGGTCCCTACCAAGGGTCAACTTTCAGCAAAATACCCTGATTCACATAGAAAATTCAGAAATTTTCATGAATATTTTCCCAGTTTTCATGAAAATAGAATGAACAAAATTCGAATTTTCCCTGACCAAGGTCTTTTGAGCAAAATCTAAGATTGTTATGTCAAAAGTTCCCTAGCAAGGGTAGGGTTTTTGAAGAAAAAGCCTCGCATGAGTGCCCTAGCAAGGGGAAGGGTAGTTGGGGGTTCAGCCACACACCTGTATCCAAAAAAAATTAAGTGCCCCCGGGGCGAGAGCCTAGAGGTGTTGCAGTCGGAGGGTGAGAGCCTAGAGGTGTTGCAGTCGGGGAGTGACAGCCCAGGAATGCTCCAGTCAGAGGGAGACAGCCAGAGGTGTTGCAGTAGCTCTATTACCTCTGAGGGGACATTCCTGAGATGTGCCAGTCAGAGGAAGGCAGCCCTGGGTTGTGCCAGTCAGAGGGAGGCAGCCCTGAGGTGTGCCAGTTAAAGGAGGGCATACCAGAGGTGTTCTGGTCGGAGGGAGACATCCCTGAGGTGTGCCAGTTAGAGGAGGGCATACCAGAGGTGTTCAGGTCGGAGGGAGACACATTAGGTGCTGTACGACAATGCCCTAATGGCTAAATACCCGGGGGGGGGGGCACTTCAATTTTTTTTGATACAGGTGTGTGGCTGAACCCACGACAACCCTTACCCTTGCTAGGGCACTATTTCGGGGTTTTTTTCTTCGAAAGCCTACCCTTGCTAGGGCACTTTTGACTCAATAATCCTAGATTTGTTTCAAAATGTCTTAAATTTAGACTGATTGGGGAGAAAATTGAATTTGGTTCATGCTATTTTCATAAAAACTGTGCTTATGTCCAAGAAAATTTTGAAATTTCCTGCGTAAATCGGGGTATTTTGCTGAAAGTTGACCCTTGCTAGGGACATTTTGCTGAAAAGTAGACCCTTGCTAGGAACATTTGTGGCTGAAACAGGAGGCCTGCTAGGGACTTTTCCTTGAAAAAGTACCCTTGCCAGCCGCACATATGTGTATACCTTACATAGAGAGTGCCCCTCCCCCCCCCCGGTCTAAATACCCCATAGGCCCCTGTATAGGCCTACACAGACAGTCCTACAACATTTAGTAGGTTGGCCAATGCCCTGAGGGCAACCATGGTAATGATATAATGAAGTCTATAGAAGCAGTGGCTATGCCCCAGGAGCATTGGTGGTGTGCGTGATGCCCCCAGGGCATGCTGTAGGGGCCTACTGAAAGCCCTAGGGCATTGGTGGCACCAGTAATGCCCCCGGGGCATGCCCTGTCCTTTAATAGCCTAGAGGAGTAGGAGTTCTATCTCATGTGCCAGTGCATATAAAGCTTTTGTATACAATGCTATCTAGTTATTACTCAGAGACATTATAATTCAAAAGACCTGTATTATTATATCTCAGAGATCATTATCAATGTTGTATGCACTATGGTTAGTAAAGGAGATGACTTCATCCACTTAAGTAAACTGTCTTTATTTGGAGGTCTCACTGTTTTCTCAGAGTTCTCCATACTCTGTGAATTATGTACAATTATCAGATTATCATATGCCAATGCATGCACTTAGAACATCTTATGTATCATATATCAAGATCATACAGTTTCCACTTATTACCATAAGTCTATTAAAGTAAGGGTAACTAGTATGATCCAGGGGCATTGGTGGTGGTGGTAATGGCCCCGGGGCATACTGTGGTCTAATGTGGCCGAGATGAGTAGGGGAGAGGCCCTGGGGGCATTGACAGCCATCTGTAATGCCCTAAGGGCATAATCCAATCTCCTACAGGCCCTGGAGGCATTGTGCCACCCCATAAGTATGGATCATGCCCCTAGGCCATATATTGACAGTCCTACAAGTTTAGGTTGGGCGATGCTTCAAGGGCATCCATGGTAAGTCTACATAAGTAAAGACCACTCCCAGGGGCATTGGTAGGTCCGTAGGTCTTAGTCTGAAAAGTAGGCCTAAAGTATATGCCCCAGGGGCATTGCCAAAGTGTGTGATGCCCCTGAGGCATGCTTCAGTAAGTTGTCCTAAATAGGTAAAGGCTATGCCCCAGGGGCATTGGTGGCATGTGTGATGCTCCCAGGGCATGATGTAGTCATGACTCATCTGAAGCATGGAGACATAGAGGATAGGCCCCAATCTGCTCTAGCTACACCAGCAATTCCCCCTGGTAGACTATGACATGGCACAGGGGCATTACTGATGCCAGCAATGCCCTTAGGGCCTCTCCCCAACTCCTTTAGAAATGTTTTAAATGATTGATAACTTGATGCACTAATTTCAAAATGATAGTACTGCAGGTATTCAATTCGAGACAAATTTCTAACCATAAACCAGCAGATGTAGAAGATGCCCGGGGGGCCTTGTTCTACCTCATGTATATGTGAAACCATCTATACATGCCCCAGGCACATCGTCCTTACCATGAATGGGCATTGTCCTACCTCTTTTATGTACATACAGCTATCTGTACATGCCCCAGGGGCATCACCCCTACTCCTATAGGATAGAAAAGACTACTGCATGCCCCTGGGACATTACTGGTGCCAAAAATGCTCCTGGTCATCTTCCCTAGGGGTACTACAATCCATATGCGTGCCACGCCATGGGCATAGTCCAAGTACACAAGTTGTATCCCGGCAGGGAAGCACCAGGCAGTAGCAGGGAGGCACCAGGCAGTAGCAGGGAGGCACCAGGGGGTAGCAGGGAGGAACCAGGAGGTGGAAGGGAGGCACCAGGAGGTGGCAGTGAGGCACCAGGAGGTGGCAGGGAGACACCAGGGGGTGGCAGTGAGGCACCAGGAGGTGGCAGGGAGGCACCAGGGGGTAGCAGGGAGGCACCAGGAGGTAGCATGGAGGCACCAGGAGGTGGCAGGGAGGCACCAGGAGGTGGCAGGGAGGCACCAGGGGGTGGCAGGGAGGCACCAGGTGGCAGTGAGGCACCAGGAGGTGGCAGTGAGGCACCAGGAGGTGGCAGGGAGGCACCAGGAGGTGGCAGGGAGGCACCAGGAGGTGGCAGTGAGGCACCAGGAGGTGGCAGGGAGGCACCAGGATGTGGCAGTGAGGCACCAGGAGGTGGCAGTGAGGCACCAGGAGGTGGCAGGGAGGCACCAGGGGGTGGCAGGGAGGCACCAGGAGGTAGCATGGAGGCACCAGGGGGTGGCAGGGAGGCACCAGGGGGTGGCAGGGAGGCACCAGGAGGTGGCAGGGAAGCAGCAGGGGGTAACAGGGAGGCACCAGGAGGTAGCAGTGAGGCACCAGGAGGTGGCTGGGAGGCACCAGGAGGTGGCTGGGAGGCACCAGGTACCTCCGAACATCTCCGGAGGGAGTGATGACATCACAGGGTCACATGACTACTGCTATAAAAGGCGAGTCAAGTCGGAGGAGGAGACAGACAGACTTGTCAGCATAATACATACATTAAATTCATTATAAATCTCACTCTATAGTAACTCCTACACAACTATCGCCTCCATCTATTAACCACCCATATTTCACCTTTCTGTACAATTAGACCCCATTAAAACAATTATATGTAAAACCATATCACTAATAGTCCAGAATATATAAAGAACATACAAGGGACAACCATTAGGCAGTACACCTATCACACAGGATAACCACATTGCATGACAACCATCATGCAGGGGAATCCCATAGTGAGGCCCATAGACTGGTTCATTCCAGTATGAACCCCACCCCATGATAGATCCTGAGGAGGGGCAATAGTTAAAAATTATGCATGGCATTTTCCTACTTTCCAGACTAAAGTTGCATGCAATTTCTTTGTTACACGTAGCAACTAGTTGCATGCAACTTTTTGGATGCAACTAGTTGCACCAAAATCCATCAGAATGGATCCCACGCAACTAGTTGCAACCCCCTAAAGTTGCATGCAATTTCTGCAATACACATCGCAACTAGTTGCATGCAACAATTGCATGCAACTAGTTGCTACGTGTAACTTGGGCTTAAAGCTTATGAATCCTCACCTGAAGTCAAATGTGCTCAAACCTGGAATAATTTACCAATAGAATTACGAAATATTAAAGATAGAGACAAATTTAAACTGGAATGTAAAAAAGAACTCTCATAAATTATAATTTCCTTAAAATTTAGCAAATATATAAATAATGCAATACGCGTTAGCAAACCCTCTGTAAATATTAAGGGATTTAAAAATTGACTTATCTTGGGAATAGGGAATTTGTTATTATATGATGTTTAAAGTAGAGAATAATGCTGCTGTTCTCAAAATATATATTGTTATTATTCATAATTGTTAATCCTATGAATGGTATATATAGTCTTTTGTATGGCTTGGCCGAAACAACATCCGCAGGATGATGGTCAGTCATTAACTTGATAGCCTCGTACAATATATTTTCCTGGCATTTAATTTATCTAACATGTTTACTTGGATATCTAGTATTTTGTAATGCTTCTTATGTAAACCAGGAATAATGACCATATTATCGATATAATGGATGAAATGTATCACATTCTTAGGCTAAATAAAGTTTAAATGTTTTCAAAAAAAAAAAAAAAAGATATGCACTTTTCAAGATGTTGATTAAATTCTGGTGGCCATCTTGAATGTCTCAATTTCCCCAAACCTGCCACAAACACATCATTGTGGATATAGTCACAAAGACCCCATAGATGAATAATCAACAGAGAATAAAAGTATATCAGAGAATTTGGGATCACACTAAAAAGCAATGTTCCACCACCAGACTAATTATTGAAAAATGTCATACAATATCTTCTTACAATTTATGTCGGACCAGATAACAATGGGATGAGACAATATGATACATCAATAAAATAAGTGAGTGACAAGAAAATACCCCTCACTTAGATGAAATATTTTGCATAGTTATGTGTAATGGTTCGTATCGACTTATATGTTGGGTGGCTCGTTGGCTCGCTTATCACTAAAGATACCAACGCAACACGAGTAGTTTGGGTTGGGCAAAGCCCTGGATACCCCTACCTCTCGGGTAGGACTTTATTAATCTTTCAACTGTCTATGGCTACACGTCTTGACTGGACCACGTCCAGTCCCCTTCTGCGGCTCGTCCTGCTTCTTAGTAGAAGCTGGACGCGAGGCATGGTGCTGCCCCCTCTTGTACCAGCCGGGTATCGCAAAGCGACACCTAGTTGGCATAGAAGGAACAAGCACCACATGAACACGTCTCTCGGATGAACCGCACTAATATATATATGTGACCCATCCTAACAAAGTGGTACTGAAGTCGCACATTTAGAAACCTAGATATAGGCTTCTCAAGTGGTATAGTGTCAAAAATATCAGATTTTTTAAAATTGATATTTTAGCATTTTTCTAACCTATGGGTCGATATCTTTCAGAATCCTTGCCTACTAAACTGAATTTAAGCCACAAATGCCTAAAAGACATAGCTATAGCTATAGACTATACCTAGGGTTGGGTGTATTTAACAAATACCTATTGTTAACTTTATACAATAATAAGTTATATTTACATAGGTAAGTCTATACACAAGTGTTCGTATAGATTATACAACATTAAAGGGGCATTATAAATAATATGTACATAACAAGGCATCGTCGCATATAACCCGAAGTAACTAATAATAACAATTAGGAAGTGGCGCCTTATGCACCATCGACCCAAGGTGATAAATGGTAACGATGTTACAGTGTTATTATAGTTTAAAGACGTGATAAAAGAACGATAGACATGTGGTGATATGGTATTAGCATTATTATAAAATGGCAGTAATCAACCCGAGAGGGGCTAACAACCCGAAAAAATTTTGTTTAGTTTGATTACAAAAATATAAATATTATATAAAAAATAGCTTTACACAAAATTTTAATACTGATAATAATAGACGTCCTACCAGGGTAGTAGGATCGCCCTTACAAAATACCGAACTTCCGGCGAATCTGGAACAACTGGTGTCTGCAGCTCCACCCGGCGACATATGTGTGGTGGCAAGCCACGTTGCTGTTATGATGTGCCCTGATGAAGATGGGAAGATGGAGCCTCGGTTTGGTGTGGTAATCCTCTTTGTGTTTTGGGTAGCGTCCACCTTCGCTGCAGGTTTGGTTCCAGATCGGCGAGTCCGGTATAAGGATAAGTACCTCTGGCATGGTAAATGCCTTTACCCTCGGGTACCACAGACTCCTTCAGATGGACACTTAAAGATCCTCCGGATCAGTGTCCATCTTCTCAGCCGACTCCGCTGGGGCAGCCGGAGCCGAGCTGCTGCAACTGCTCACAGAGAGCAGCGTTGGGGTTTCGCTGAGCGTCTCGCCTCCCAAGCTCAGCGCGCCCATCCCCGCGGACAGACTGTCAACTGCCTCGGGTACGGGTGGAGCAGCCGGAGCGAGGGACAGGGACGACGCAGAGCCATCCCACTCGTCCAGGTGCTTCCCGATCGGCCTCCTTGTACTTATGGATGTACCCGGCGTTCTCAGCACGGTGGAACTCCTTAAGCTTTTCAGCTTCCAACTGCTGGCGCCGGCAGGATTGGATTGCCTCCTCGACATTCTTCCTCTCCTGCGCCTTCCTCCCTCTTCTGGACCTCGTAGACCAGGTTGAAGGTGGCTTCAGTCATTGTACGCCAGTAGTTGACTGACTTCTGGCGATGCAATGACTTTCTCCCGCTTGTCATCCCCCCTCCACTTCTTAACCTTCAGGTGTACCTCGCTGGGCATCCCGAACTTGGTTGAAGAGAAGTTTATCTGGAAGAAAGCCAAGAGGTTGCCATTCCTCCATGAACAGAATCCGGTCTCGAATGCCTGTTCCTTAACATCTTTGACACTCGACGAGGCCCAGTTAGCCAGGAGCTCGTTGAAGCACTTTACGGCCCGTTTTCTTGTTTTCTCCAGGCCGGTACCATGGGCCTTCTGCAGATGCAGAGCCATGTCCCGACGCCGGTTGGTGGAAAACGAGCCGTCACACAGTTTGCTCGGACGGTCTCCGAGTACACACTGGAGAAGTGGCTTGTGGTGCATGTGATGCTCCACTATATGTCGAGCGAAGCGAGGCTTCGTCTCAAACATCTTCTCTCCAGTGAGAGCCAGCTGGCAGGACTCGAATGGGCACTTCCGACGGTTGCCGGATGGTCCCATTGGGTCATAGCCCATTGAACTTTCGTCCGGGCCTCATAGTTGTAAATTGACCCCAATTTGGATTTGAGCTGGTCAATCCAAATGAGGTAGAATTTACCCACTGGCGTATCCGAGGGGCCAGACTTCATCCACTCCTCGTCATCGCTATCACCATCCTTATTGACGTCGCCCGGGCACATGTAGTGGACTGTGTCGTAAGCACAGTCCGCGAATCAGCGGGTCCGTTCCTTGAACCCCTCGGCTGCATTCTTCCACATCCACTTCTGATTGTCGTCTTTGGGGACGTCCGTGGTCATTTCTTCCCACGTCGTCACAGACTCCAAATCAGATTTGGCTGACTCGGGCAGCTCTGGGTCGCTTGCGCTTCCCTCACTGTCCGTGTAGATGCCCTCCCCTTTACGGCTAGCTCGGCTGGTGGTAGTAGTACCAGTCGAAGCCTTGGTAGAGGATTTGGCGCTCGTCCCGCTGGTGCTAGCAGAGGACGCTGCAGTAACCGGGGTGGCTACTGTGGTTGTTGGGGCTTTGGAGGCAGGCGTCTTCGGGTCGCCCTTACCCCTCGGCTTGGTGGGGGGTGTGGGCTCCGCCGGAGACGCTTTCGCTCCGTTCTTCTTCTTCCGACGCACGGCCTTGGGTGGCTGCGCCGGCACCTCGGGACTAGAATCTGACTGACGTGGATCCTTGTCCTTTGAACGAGGGCTCCTCCTACCACTGACCGGGGAGTCAGAGTCGGAGGCGGCCTTCGCCTTACTTTGGGCCTGCTGTTTCCGGTGGGCCCGATGAGCAGCGGTAAGCTCCTTCTGCTGTTTAGCCAGCTCAGCTCGCTTGGCTTCAACAGCAGCCTGTTGCCGTGAGATGTCCTCTTCCGAGATCTCACCAACCGCCTCCGGTATGTTGGCGCCCGGCTCCTGATCGGTCATGGACCTCTCGATGGCGATCCGGACGTCTTCCAACTCCAGGTCACTCTCGGTGAGAGGACCCTTTGGTGCTGGCTTACGGCTCAATCGCTTGACCCGTCCGGATTCCACCGACGTCTGCGTGACGGTGGAGTCTGTATCCATGTCGGATTCAGACTCTCTTAGCTGCGCGGCCTTCCGGGTAATGCCTTCGGAAAGCAGTACAGCTCGGGCCAAGCTTTCGTTGACCGCCATCTTCTCCGCCAACCGTTGGTAGTTACGGAGCCAAGAGACTGGCATACTGTCAGCCAACTCGTCGGTGCACGAGTCCATGACCAGAGTCTTGAAGTCATCTGGTATGGCATCTGGCACGCCAGGTGTCTCCGCAAGCGGACCGCATCCGAACATGAAGGGATGCATGGGGATGTAGGTCCCCCAGGAGGTGTACACGACACCAGCGGCCGTATCAACGTGGGCCATGCGCTCGATGCGCATTCTGAATCCCGGAGGATACAGCGGAATGTCCAGGACATCAAGACTGCCACCCGAAGCCTTTGCAGTAGGCGTGGGCTCCGGGCGTGGTGGTGGTGGAGGTGGCATCCTCTCTCTGTCCGTGACGTCGGCCCTAGCAGAGAGTGTGAGGGCTGTCTCCTCGACTTCGGATCCCCTTGCAGGGACCGCCGTTGAGGAGTCCATACTCTCCTCAACCCGAGACGAGACCGTCGGGTCCTCGTCTGCCTCCAACTGGACGTTGGCGGTTTGACGCGCGGCGTCAATCGTCCCCTGTGCCATGGCACTGAGGGCGATTTCCAATTATTAAAAATTGGCAAATGTGTTGGACTCCTCCCGAAGGATTCGTCCAACAAAAGGGGACAGGTATAGCCAAGCTAACCCAACAGCTACCGGCTGCCAAACGCCGACAATAACCGGAGCGAAACGGGTGGCGTCTTACCGCCACGAGTCCGCTCTAGTTATGAACAATATGACGTCAGACCTCTCGTCTCGCGAGATCCCACAAGGGCTATCCGGTGACCTAGTTCTGCGCTTTCCCGCCGCACCCGCGGCGCTACCTAGGCGACTAGATCCGAACTAACATTCGACTGGAGATGCGAGACGCGGCCTACTACCCGAGTGCTATCATCTGGAGCTTGGCGGTTTATACAACGCTTTAAAGCGAATGTACCGGTTAATCCGTCCGCCGCTCACGGGATACAGCTACCTGGGGAGGGCGCGTTCGGCATCCATAGCCGTGGAACGTATGTTATTCGCCTACGGCGGACAACACGCAGCAGCTCGTTGTGTACTGAGTTAGGTTACAGCAGACCTCAACCGGGGACTGCGTCTAACGCCTTCGGTTAGCATTTTATTCTTCCCGGCTTTACATACGGCCTTCTCTGGGTCCCGCTTAGCCAGGGCGAGACCATTCCCATACGTAATGCCTTCACTCAGCGAGACATTCTTCCTTTTCTTACGATTAGGTCATTTCCTGGCCTTCGTCTTTCTTTTGACTATTCTCTCATCTTCCGGCATTTTCCTCGGCCGGACCCTAGGGCGTTTCTCGGGTACCGCCAAGTTAGGTTTGCTAGGCGCAGACTTAGGTGGATGGTAACCGAACTCCCTCTCCGACTCTTCGCGTCCCTTCCAGGGCCGAAGTTTTCTGACATTTGTCTTCCATTTCCTACCAGTTAGGCAATCCTCCATCATCACCATGGACTCGGAGATGATGCGAATAATTTTAAATGGACCTTCCCAAGGCGTTACGAGCTTTAACTGTTCCAGTGGCTCGTAGTACCTTAGTACTTTGTCCCCAACATTAAAACGAATTCTTTTGGCATTGGTGTCATAACCCACCTTTTGCCATTTCGCACTCTTCAGCAGTTCTTTCCGAACGGCCTCGTATGCCTGTTTGAATCTATCCCTTAACGACTCCACAAACAACATGGAGCAGGGCGCCTCTGGGTCTTTCCCAACCACTCCATACACTAAGTCGGCGGGTATTATGATGTCCTCGCCGAACACTAGCATGTTTGGAGTACAATTAGTAGATGAATGGACAGTGTTGTTGTAGGCGTGTACTACAAACTCGCACTGTTCATCCCAGTCGTCCTGGTGGGTATTAACCAGGGGCTTTAGCACTTGTATCAGGGTTCTGTTGAACCGTTCTACCTGTCCATCCGACTGTGGCCGGTATGGGTTGGTTTGGGTCTTGCAAATGGCTAGGTAGTGACACATTTCCTGCCATAGCTCTGACTCGAACTCTCTCCCTTGGTCACTGTGCATCATAAGGGGGACACCCAAATGAAGCACCCAGCCTTTTACAAACGCCTCAGCGCATGTGGCGGCTTTGTGATTAGGAAGAGGGAACACCCGAGTGTACTTGGTGTAATAGTCGGTTACGACCATCATGCAAGTGTTATCTCGGGGCGTCGTTTTGATCCCGCTGATGATGTCTATCGCTACTCGAGCGAACCTGACACCAAACAATTCCTGGGATAAGGGTTGCTTTCCCAGGCCGGGACCCGGCTTGTTTTTACAACAATCCGGGCAAGTGGTGATCCACCGAAGTAGGTCGCCTCTCATTCCGGGCCAGTAGTAACGTCTTTGTAGACGCTCTATCGACCTCTTCTTACCGAAATGGCCACTAGTTTGGTGGCCATGGCAATAATACATGATATCCCTCCTCATCGGGATAGGAATCACTATTTGTAACAGCCTACCGTTGGTGGGAGTAGTCTTCCACCTGCACAGTATGCCGTCTCGGATCTCCAACTCGGTCCATTGAGCTAGCAATCGCCTTGCTTCCCTATCCTCTAGGGATACCAGCGGCCTCGCCGGTTTAATACCTGTCCGTAGGTATTCCATTATGCGCGCAGTGGTGGGGTCCGACTGTTGGAACTTCTTGATGGTCTTCGAGGACCAATCCAGATAGCTACATATAGCCTCATCCCAGGGGATACGGGGGGTGGTATAATTAAATACCAACCCAGCTACCACAGCATTGTGGGCCCCGCAGTCTTCACAGGTGGCATTCTGGCACTTTCGGACGGGTCGCCTCGACAAGGCATCCGCATTGATATGTTTAGCACTGGGCCGGTGCTCTATTTGTTTGTGCTCTAATCCGAACTCGGATAGATGAGCTAACCATCGTCCAATCATCCCCTCGGCATCCTTAAAGTTAAGGAGCCACCTAAGAGATGAATGGTCGGTTCGTAAAGTAAAGTCACTTCCCCAAAGGAAATGCTTGAACTTCTTCATATACACCACTACCGCGAGGAGTTCCCGTTTAGTGGTACAATAATTACGCTGCGTCTTGCTTAGCGTGTTGCTAGCGAATGCTATTGGTACTTCGACCCCGTCCTGGACCTGAGAGAGAGCCGCCCCGATTGCATCATTGCTCGCGTCGGTGTCTAATATGAAATGTCCCTCGGGAGTGGGATATTTCAATACGGGTGTGTTTCTAAACAAATCTTTTATTTTATTAAAAGATTCTTCTTGCTCGCTGGTCCATGGGAATGGGTCCCGTGCCCTACCCGGGGTCCAGTGAGCTAAGCACTGCATTGGAAAACTGACACGAGAGTAATTCGGTATGAAATCACGGTAGTAGGAACAAAATCCTAAGAATGATCTCACCTCCTTAGCACTCGTGGGTCTTTCTCAATTCTCTACAGCTTCTAATTTCTCCGGATCTGCACTCACTCCGCTGGGGGTGATGATCCTTCCTAGGTATGACCAATAGTCACGGATCATCGTCAAATGGCTGGTCAGAGGGGTCAAAAAAAAATTTTGCAGTATGGTAAAATCCTTTTGTGTACATAATGTATATATGTTGGGCTACAATGCCCATATATGAGGGAAGGTTAAATATATTTCATAGGATGCCCACAGTACAATGCCTTATTACATGGTCGTAGATGTGTCCATGCACTATATATTCAATGCCATAGCTCAGAGTTGCAATCAGGCAGAATATCCTCACTAACATGCAAAGTCCCTCTCATATCAAGGAACAACTAACATATAATGGTTTTACTTAAATACAAAATCAGCTTGCTGTATGACTACATGTATGGTCGTAGACGTGTCCCTGGTCATAGACGTGTCCTTGTTTTTGTATTCAGTGTCATAGCTCAGAGTTGCTTTAAGACAGAATAATCTCATTAACACTCCATGTTGCTTTCATATCAAGGTATAATTCACACATAACAAGGACAGTCAAGTATCAAGCATCTTGCAATATAACTGTAGACATGTCCATGGTCGTAGATGTGTCCTCGGTCGTAGACGTGTCCTCGTCAGTACTTTTGTTATGATATCTCTGGTTCTATGTGGAATCTATTAACCAAACTTACAGGGCTTTTTGCTGTCATATGAAGGTATAAGGCCCACATAATAAGGATAGTTAAATATAAGATACTTAGCTACTTTGAGTACATGTATGGTCGTAGACGTGTCCTTGTGTAATCTACCCCAAAATCATATCTAACCTCTGGGACATACAATTTAACAGGCAGGTTCAATTTTTTTTGTGGGCTACTTAGGTACCTGGTAAATTTTATTAGTCCATCCACAGTATCTTTCATGGTGCATGACAACCCTAAAAAGGTTGTAGACGTGTCCTCACGACGATTACAACAAAGGATTTATGCACCCAGTGATCACAAAAGATAATGCCTGGACCCACAACTGTTACAAAAAGATTCTCTACCCTAGGGGGGATATCCCAAATGAAATAAATAAGGTTTTGGCCCATTATTTTCTTTTTGGTAGCAAGGGGAAAAAATTAGTTCCTCAATTTTACCCAAGAAATGACCCTTTTTGGCCCTTTGCACCCCTGTAGCTCACTTATTATGCATAGGAGATAGGCAAAACCATAGTTCCCCTTCAAGCCCTGAGCATTAAGAACCAGAATGCATAAATAACACAACTATATCTCTTATTTTGAACAATTCATTGAGTGGGAGGCAAAGACAACCCATTTGACGATGATCTGTGACTATCAGTCATATGTAATTGTTTTCTTAAATAAATTACATTTCTTGGGTTTAAGTTTTAGACCATTGGATAGTATCCGGTCGAGTACCAATTGCAGGTTCGCATGGCATTCCTGAAACGACTTGCCGAACACGACAACATCGTCCAAGTACACCAAGCATTTTTTCCACAAAAGGTCGCTTAACAAGGATTCCATCATGGCCTTAAATGTAGCTGGGGCGTTACACAATCCGAAGGGCAAGACATTATACTCGAATAGCCCCATATGACTAGAGAACGCAGTTTTCTCCTTGTCATCAGGGTGTATCGGTATCTGCCAATACCCGGATTGTTAATCCAATGTACAAAACCATTGGTTCCCACCCAAGCTATCCAAGGTCTCGTCTATCCTAGGTAGAGGATACGAGTTCTTCTTTGTTATACCGTTTAATTTTCGGTAATCCACGCAAAAGCGGATTGTACCGTCTTTCTTAGTGGTCATACAAACAGGGCTGGACCAGGGGCTCGAGCTCGGCACGATGACCCCTAGGTCCAATTGCTTCTGTATCTCCTGTTCACAAATTAGCTTCTTCTTAAGAGGAAGCCTGCAAGATTTTAAAAGGTTTCTCGTCGCCCACATCTATAGTGTGCAACACCTTATCGGATCGGCCTACCGGTCCTCCTTCCCTACCGAAAGCACTCTCGTATCTCCGTAGGAGTTTCGCTAGGTGCTCCTTATCCTCCGTATCCTGCAAATCTGATTGTTCAACCAGTTTCTTAAATTCTTCATCCAATGGATGCTTACTAACAGGGATTAGTGGTTTATTGAACCTGGCTTCGGCGACGTGTTCAACCGAACTCATCACACCCACACTGTCGCCTCGCTTCAAGTAAACCACCGAACCACTTCGGTTAGTTATGGGTAATACAGACCAAGCTGCATTGGCCACTAACGTATCCACCGAGTCCAACCCGATACTTGATAAATATACTGTGTCAGGTTAATAGACTCCAGTTTCATTCCTCTGGGCCATTAATCCACCACAAAGGACATCGCAAGTGGTACCCGGTGGGATCTTCACCGTATGTATCACTGATGCAACAGAAGACACCTGTCTCAATACGCACTGGATATGCAATCCATACGGGTTCCGTATACTCATCATACCATCCCTGGGATCCAAGACGGCCCCATACAAGCTTGCAAAATCCAATCCGAGGATTCCGTCATCACTAACCTCTGCTATAGTTGGCAAAAGAACGAATTCTTTGCCTCCTATGCGGATAGGCATAAACGTCCTACCAAAAGTACGCATACTGCTTCCGTCGGCTGTGCAAGCATTTACCCCCGTTTTGAGGTTCTCATGGCTGCCGGCCACCGAGTCGAAGAATCTTTTGGACACACAGGAGTGGCTGGCTCCAGTATCCACCGAGAATTCTCCTACCCGGCCTTCCACAGATATGGGTACATACCACCGTCTCCCCCCTAAAGGAGAGGGGTTGCTGGTAAACTGGTGAAAGTCTCCCGAATCACCAAGATTCAATCCGAGTCCTCTCAAAAACTCCAGACACGGATGACTTGGGGGAAGGCGTGTCCCACACACTCGAATCAACTCCTTGATCCATCCTTCCTCTCCACCAGTGCGGCCACTCGCCTCTATATGTTCACCACCGTACACATGAGCACTAGGGTCCCTGGCCCGGCCAAGGTGCAGGGGTGCGCACCCACAGCCACCCGGCCTCCAGGTGAATTTGATTCGAAATCTTCCACCGGGTTACCCCCGATAGCATTTTGGCATTCGTTCCCTTCTGGGGTTATACCCAATTCCGTGGATACAACCCCCACTAGTTTTCCACATCAGCGGAACTCGTAGCGTTCTGTTCGCCCTCACCGTTATCTTCGGCTTCATAGAAGGCAGCCATTACCGGCTTAGCAGCGGTACATTCAGATGAGTAGTGTCCCATGCGTTGGCACCTGAAACACTTGACCATCTGGCGATCCACTCTGGGTCATTGCCAGTTGGCTTGGAGGGCGTCTGTAATTCTCTTACACATCTCCTCCATAGAGGTCGGCGGAAAACGTCCTGGAGAAACCGGGAATTGAACCCGGGACCCTCCAACCTGCAGGCGGAAGCTCTACCGCTGAGCTACTTCCCCGTCTGACATTCTCTACCTTCCACCTACATCTGGATCGGTATAATACACAAGGGGGGCAGCTTATATCGGCTGACCAGCCCCTGAGGGCTGGTGCAACCGGAACGGGGCAGATGGCCTACCGCCATGGACTTACAGCCAGAGCTGGCCCCTACACTCCTCCCAACCAGCTTCAACCATGGCCAACCAGCACCAAGCATTCCTCCCAACCAGATCGATTGGGCTTTATCAAGCAGTGTGAGGCACTCCTGACTTCCCAGTTGACCTACCAGTACACAGTACTGCCAGGGTCGAAGCGTATCTGTATTATACCGTTCCAGGCACCTACAGCTGGATTGGTATGACACACACGTAGGGGGGAGCTACCACCGGATGCCAGCCCCTCGGGGCTGGGATCTCCAGAAACGGGGCTGCTGGCCTTACGGCAGAGCTGGCCCCTACACTCCTCCCTACCAGATTCAATATAGGGTTCAGTACCCTATAGGTACCAGATACCCGGGACTAGTACTGAGTCGCATACCCGCCACCTGTTTCCAAGTCTCCCCAGTACTAGCAAATTGAATCGTCATTCGTGTCATACCAGCCCAGGTACCGAGTTCTGGTAGTCCCCCCTCACACGGGTCAGGACCAACTCGGTTTCTCCACCAGTGTAGAGGTCGGCGGAAAACGTCCTGGAGAAACCGGGAATCGAACCCTGGACCCTCCAATCTGCAGGCGGAAGCTCTACCGCTGAGCTACTTCCCCGTCTGACATTCTCTACCTTCCACCTACATCTGGATCGGTATAATACACAAGGGGGTAGCTTATACCAGCTGACCAGCCCCTCAGGGCTGGTGCAACCGGAACGGGGCAGATGGCCTACCGCCATGGACTTACAGCCAGAGCTGGCCCCTACATATGTATAATTTTCTGTTTAAAAACATTTGGGTTGTCTATAATAGTGTATTCAGCTTTAAGCTTATTCCTAAGCACCTATACCCTATATATATACCACACTTTTGACCACAATTGTTTTGAAACAGACAGACACCTTTAATCTTATACCAATGTAATGGTTCGGCTTAAAGTCTCGACTAGTTCGAAGTGAAAACCAGACGAGGTATCTCGGGTTAGTGCAACCGGCACGTATTTATTACGGTATATGTTTTACATCCACCTCAAAGTGTACTGCTTAGCTATGTGCAAGCTCAGGTAAAGGTGGTCCGACTCCGTTGGCAGGCAGAGCCAGACTAACGCCTTCCCCGGCCCCAGGTAGGAGCTGGGGCGAGGCGAACAGTGCTGCCACCACCCCGCAGAGACCAGTGGTCGAGGAGACCTCTAATGACTACCGGTGATGGGCGCACCGCTCGAAACGCCCTCTCGAGGGAGACGTTCACACTATCTCACGATCTACGAGCCCCTACACCAACATGAGCTCTAGTGGGTATGTCTCTGGTCAATGTTTTTTATATGCCCCACCATCCTATGTCGATCACTTAGGATATCTATGCTGGTCATACTCCCCCTTGAAAAGTCTGTCCCATATGTAATCAACATAATCAAACAAGGAGAGAACCATACTTTTATATATTGTGACTGCAGTTTCATTATTGACATAATGTCTGACTACAGCTAATTGTACATGTTTTTGCCTTATTTGTTTCACTACCTTTGCACAATTTTCAACAATGTTTAATGTAGAATCTAATGATAAACCTAGGTAGGTAAAGACTTTTCTTTTCTAATAAAACATCATTTAGACAAAATACAGGGTTCACATCATTCAAATTATTGAAAATTTGCCTTTTTTTTGTTTTATTGATTGTTACACTGTTAATAATACACCATGTTATCATAAGCATTTCAATAATGCCATATATTGTAACATATGATTGTATTAATGCATATAATATGAGGCATGAATACATATAAATCTATATGAGTGTTCGATCGAAAATCATAGAAGGTTTGCATATGACGAATTTGGAGGTATTCCAGCCCCTACTTTTCAAATTTTAGTTTCCCCCTCTATTTCTTTGGCTCAAAGTGTCAGGCTGGATGAGATCTTCATGTTACATATGGGTTTTGATGGTACCAAATGCATATTTTGGGCCCCAGGGGGGTAAAATGTGCCAAAAATTGTCTCGGCGAAATTGTGTCTGGGAGAATGACATTTGAGTTACAAGCCAGGTTCAAGGCTTAATTTCTTACAGAAACAATCTTTATACCTCCAAGAAAATCTCAGGTCCAGACTATTTTGACCTGTAGATTAAGAAACCTAGTACTGAATGTAGCAGATAATAACTCGCTCTGATTAACACAGAGTCAGATAATATTTCTATAGATGAAGCTATATAGTTACCCTATGTTAATTACCAGACTATACTGATGATGTCTTACAACAGGCATCTCAGTTTGTATTGGTCTGATCAATGTCACATCCATTATAAAGTCTCTATGGGGCATCGAAACTAAAACGCCTGCCCCCAACAAATGAACCCTATAGGATAAATGTTGGTAGAGCTCATTTTCATGAAGCTGCATGGAAACATGTCAATGAAATTCAGTCAGTTACAATCAATTAAATCCTGCACAGTGTTAGAAATGACTCATCAAATTCCTTGGTGCCCAAGACAGTTCCTGAAGGTGTTGTTCTTGCCCCAGAGGACGTTCTGAAATTGATGAGATGCTCACAAGCCTGCAAATCTAAGAGCTGCAGTTGTCACATGGCCAGTATACCATACACCATATTCTGTGTGTGCCAAGGAAAATGAGAAAACAAGGAAACAACTACAACTTTGTCAGGGAGATGGATAATGTACTTTTAGTACTTTGTTCTGTGTATCTATGTTGATTAGAGGTGGCAATATATTAATTTTTCAGTATTTTTATGGCATTATGTTAGGTATAACTCAATAATGTTTCAAAATGGCTGTCACATACATGGTTCTAAATGGCATGAATGGATTCCTTGGCCTCAGAAATGTACTCCTAGTACTTTATTTTGTGCTTCTATGTACATGAAAAACTGAGATATGCACTTTTCAAGATGTTGATTAAATTCTGGTGGCCATCTTGAATGTCTCAATTTCCCCAAACCTGCCACAAACACATCATTGTGGATATAGTCACAAAGACCCCATAGATGAATAATCAACAGAGAATAAAAGTATATCAGAGAATTTGGGATCAGGCTAAAAAGCAATGTTCCACCACCAGACTAATTATTGAAAAATGTCATACAATATCTTCCTACAATTTATGTCGGACCAGATAACAATGGGATGAGACAATATGATACATCAATAAAATAAGTGAGTGACAAGAAAATACCCCTCACTTAGATGAAATATTTTGCATAGTCATGTATAATTTTCTGTTTAAAAATATTTGGGTTGTCTATAATAGTGTATTCAGCTTTAAGCGTATTCCTAAGCACCTATACCCTATATATATATACCACACTTTTGACCACAATTGTTTTGAAACAGACAGACACCTTTAATCTTATACAACATGAGCTCTAGTGGGTATGTCTCTGATCAATGTTTTTATATGCCCCACCATCCTATGTTGATCACTTAGGATATCTATGCTGGTCATACTCCCCCTTGAAAAGTCTGTCCCATATGTAATCAACATAATCAAACAAGGAGAGGACCATACTTTTATATATTGTGACTGCAGTTTCATTATTGACATAACGTCTGACTACAGCTAATTGTACATGTTTTTGCCTTATTTGTTTCACTACCTTTGCACAATTTTCGACAATGTTTAATGTAGAATCTAATGATAAACCTAGGTAGGTAAAGACTTTTCTTTTCTAATAAAACATCATTTAGACAAAATACAGGGTTCACATCATTCAAATTATTGAAAATTTGCCTTTTTTTTTGTTTTATTGATTGTTAAACTGTTAATAATACACCATATTATCATAAACATTTCAATAATGCCATATATTGTAACATATGATTGTATTAATGCATATAATATGAGGCATGAATACATATAACTCCATATGAGCGTTCGATCGAAAATCATAGAAGGTTTGCATATGACGAATTTGGAGGTATTCCAGCCCCTACTTTTCAAATTTTAGTTTCCCCCTCTATTTCTTTGGCTCAAAGTGTCAGGCTGGATGAGATCTTCATGTTACATATGGGTTTTGATGGTACCAAATGCATATTTTGGGCCCCAGGGGGGTAAAATGTGCCAAAAATTGTCTGGGTGAAATTGTGTCTGGGAGAATGACATTTGAGTTACAAGCCAGGTTGAAGGCTTAATTTCTTACAGAAACAATCTTCATACCTCCATGAAAATCTCAGGTCCAGACTATTTTGACCTGTAGATTAAGAAAATCACATTATCATTTATGTCAGATGCGTCCTTGCTATTGTAAAAGAAGCATACTTATAAGAATTCTATTTCTGGGCACATGTCTGGGCGAATGACATGTAGGGCCCCATATGCACACTTTCTATGATTTGTGAGAGTTCAGGGTCCACTGATCCCCAGCTATGTAAATATATATGATGTAAAGGACCAAGGCAACCGACCTCATGGTGCACTGAACTTGAACAATAGTGTATTTAATGCTTAAGGTCCAAAATGTCCAACTCATGGTTCACTGTCCTTGGACAATAGTGTATATAATTATTTAAGGACAAGCCAGACTGCCATCGTAGGCTGCTGGCCACCAAACACTAACAGTAGGATATAAAGGTGATGGCATTGTGAACTTCCGACGGCTCTAACACAGTCTCACAGATGTCATGGCCCAAATAATGGATATGGCCCTGATGCGCCCGGACAAGATGCATCTCATGGTCTTAATCTGTTGTCAAAAATCCCATTATTAGGGAGGTAGGCTGCAGAGAGTATTTGGAGCTCTTGGTGCGCCACAGACAAAGCGGCACAACCTGTGTGCATGCACGACAGGGTACGGTGAGCTGACAGGTACCCCTCCCCACATGTTACAAGTGCGCAGTTGCACAAACGGTTGAGTTACGGGCCGTTAAAAATGCCAAACCGAGCAGGACAATGGGGATGCCGCACTGATGATGGGGGTGCCCTATGTGCTCCCATGGACATGAAAGACTCAGCACTAATGGACAATAGCAATGACAGTTGCTTTGGCTCCAGCTAGTCTAGAGGAAGGAAGCTAGGGTTGGCCATATAATCTCAACCCTACCCTCCATCTCAGAACCACCTCAGAGACATCATATCCAGTCCAGCTCTCCTGAGCCTGCTAGGCACCTGCCACAAGAACACTCTGCTGGGTTAGACTATGTTAGACAGACATAGGACTAAACCCCACTTGTGGCCAGGGGCTATCTTATTAAAAAGATCACAGACAGACAAGATAAATTTGTCAAGGCTTACATACAAGATAAGAAGATACTGGACAGTACTATCAACACCAGAGGTGATACCATCAACCTATGGGTCTTTAACATGTCCAGGTCTATTGACTCATATTCAAGGCATAAGAAATCTCAAAGGGAGAAAATGCAAGTATTAAATGATGCCTTAATCATTATAGCAGCAAGAATAAGCACTGTATAATCACTGCAAAGAACCAATGCAGCCCTGAGAATGCTATCATCAGCAATCCTTACCCCTGATATAGTACCACCCTCAGACCTTGCTAGATTCTTAATTGACATTAACACCAAACTTAGGATTACCCACCCTGGAGCACAAGTCACAATCAGTGACTTAGATTTCTATCATTATCAGGAGCTGCCCCCATACACCTACTCAGCTCACCACATTTATATTCATCTGGGCACTATGATTAAATCTACTATCTGTACCTTCAAACTATACCAAATGATTACAGCACCCATACCTATACATACCCAGGTGACTCCCTCTAGAGGAGTCACCAGATTACAAACCACAACTGAGTTCCTAGCAGTATCTTACAATGAATCATTGTTCATTAAACTAGAATCAGATGACATGCAGGCATGTGAAGGTACTACAGTAAAAGTATGCAGAGTTGTAATTAGTAGAATTTATAAGCAGAGGCCTACATGCCCTGTAGCCATTTTTACTAACCAGGCTCAACAGATTAACAAACATTGCAAGTTTACAGTTTCACCAGGTGTACCCTGTGGGTGCACAATGAGTGTAGGAGAATTTTCTCTTTCAAACACAAGGTTGCCCTGTAACTCAACCTTGTCATTTCATTACATACTTAAGACAATCAACCTACAATTCATGGCAGCACTACCAATCCATCATCATGAGGTGTCCACTTGACACCAAGCTGAGCACTGCCCAGTCACATGTCAGAACCCGACAAGAAAAGTATAAGAAAAATCATATACGCCGAAAAAAAAGAGTATATTCAAAATCACTCGCGAATGTATCGAACATGTAGTAGCTACTATTGATATTAACCTGATTTTTTTTTTACAGGCACATGTACTCTAGAAGCATACCGGCGGTATGCTCCATACATGCTAGGGAAAAGTCAATTAGGCAGCAGCCATACAGCAAAATCAGAGTAACTAAAAAAAAAGACAAACAAGTCCATTGTACATAAAGTACTCCTTTTTTCTGGCCCTAAGAAAAATTTGTCTGAAAATTGTGAACTAACTGCATTAGTACACCAATTAAGTATGTTGTGCGTCAAGTTATATATTTGTACCCAATTTTGCATGGTTGTATGCAATTGTACACTAATTTGTATTTCTGTACACCTATTTTTATTTTTGTTCACCAATATGTAGGTTGTGTGTCAAGTTGTACATTTATACCCCAATTATGCAATTCTATGCAATTGTACACTAATATGTATTTTGTACACCTCTTGTAATTTTATGCCACACAAAGAAATTGTATGTTGCACACGGTTTGTGTGCGTGTAAAAACACTTGTACACATACTCATCCATTTCTAGGCAACTTCAAAGCTGAAAAAGCTCTACCACAAAATTTGTATTTGAAGCACTCCCTATCACTTCAAATCCTCTTATGTACAGTATGAAATTAGACATAAGGTAAAAATATGTTGTACATTCCCTCTGCGAAATGATGGAGTGTCGCTTCTCTTCGTGGAAGGGGGAGTGTTCTATCATATACATTTTAATAATGCCATAAATTGTAACATATAATTGTATTAATGCATATAATATGAGGTATGAATATATATAAAACTAAATATGAGCATTCAGGGTCCACTTATCACCAGCTATGTGAATATATATAATGTAAGGACCAAATCAACCGACCTCAGGGTTCACTGAACATGAACAATACTATATTTAATGCTTAAGGTCCAAAAGATCTGACCTCATGGTTCACTGACCTTGGACAATAGTGTATATAATTATATAAGGACAAGCCAGACCGCTGTCACAGGCCACTGACCACCATACACTAACAATAGGCTATAAAGGTGACAGCATTGTGAACTTCCAACAGCGCTAACGCTATCTCAAGGCCGTTATGGCCCAGATAATGGATATGGCCTGGATGCGCCCAGACAAGATGCATCTCATGGTCTTAATCCGGTGTCAAAAGTCCCATTATTAAGGAAGCTAGGTTACCGAGAGTGTTTGGAGCTCTCGGTGCACCACAGACAAAGCGGCGCAACCTGTGTGCATGTGCGGTAGGATATGGTGAGTTAACAGGTACTCGTTCTGACATGCACAGTTACAAGTGTGCAGTTGCACAAACAGTTGAGTTAAGGGCTGTTGAACATGCCAAAACGAGCAGAACAATCGGGCGCTGCACTGATGATGAGGGGCGCCCTAAGTACCCCCATGTACATGAAAGACTCAGCACTAATGGACAATAGCAATGGCAGTTGCTGTTGGCTCCAGCTAGTCTAGAGGAAGGAAGCTAGAGTTGGCCATATAAGCTCAACCCTAACCTCCATCTAGTCAGTAGCCAGAGAACCACCTCAGAGACATCATCTCCAGTTCAGCTCTCCTGAGCCTGCTAGGCACCTGCCACAAGAACACTCTGATGGGTTAGACTATGTCAGACAGACATAGGACTAAACCCCACTTGTGGCCAGGGGCTATCTTCTACCATCTATCTACAAGAGGGTAAAGTTGGTATATTTCATATTATCCCTCTATCAGAAGGCCAGGAGCTAGGTTGTGGGAACCCACCTAGAATATATATTGGACAATGTATTATTACTATTATATATAGGAGTGGAACACTTATATCATAGTTACTTTGTGTGAAAAACCTGTGTATTGATATTTGTATTACTGATACAAAAGTTCTTTCTAAACCTTGAATAAACCTGTGATAACTTGAATACATAATAAGAGCTCGATATTATTACTCACTATAGCCACTAGTCATATGATATTTCTCATATGACAACTTGATCATACACATATTCCTAGTATGACAATGTAGCTAATTTGTTTAGACAGTCATAAATGTCCTTAACTTTCGTAACAGATACAAAGGCATCGTCAGCATTCAGTGTACATTTCACATTATCCATAACTTCTAAAAATTCATAAAAACTCAAAATATCTCAGGTGCCATCACTGAGCCCTGAGGAACTCTATATTTAAATAACATTTTGAATGAGAGGTGATTGTTTGCAACAGTTTGTAGCATTTGATTATGAAGGAAATTAAAAAAAACAACTCCAAAGTGTCAAACGTCCAAAAGCCTGTATTTTCTTTTAAAAAACTCATGATTGCCAGTGAATCATTTTTTCGTGGAAGATCAGATTTTCTGTATTTTTCCTTTGATTATAATTTTTTCTACCAGAAGGCAAAACCCATACTGATAAAGTCACAGGGATGGGAGACACCTTTTTTTCAAAGCTAAAAACAGTAGTTTTACATCTATAACCTTCCTGATTAAAGTGATTTAATTATCAGGTTAAAGCTGAGAAAAGGTGTTATCTGAATGTATATATCAATGTGAGACACACATAGGAAGCCTTGTGAGGTTCTATCAATGTGGGACACACTCAGGAGACCCTGTGAGGTTCTATCAATGTGAGACACACTCAGGAGGCCCTGTGAGGTTCTATCAATGTAAGACACACTCAGGAGACCCTGTGAGGTTCACACCTTGATATCAAGATTGTTAAGGTATAACCTGATGCTGTTTGTATCTTTTTCACTTGTATCATTTCTTGCATAGGAGCAAAGGTGACAATTTGTATGACCAAGGAGTTTACTCGTTATGATTAACTAGGCATGGCTATAGCAACTCTATAGAGTTGGCATGGGGCTACTCTGGTGCCCTGAGTAATAAAAAGGAAAAAGAGACTCTTAAATGGGAGCTGACAAAGTGAGATATTCCCTCTTGGGCCCCCCTACAGGAACCAGTTTTCTATCTATTTATCAACAATGGCCACTCATTTGGCAATGGTGTAGAAATATAGTGTGTGTGCACTCGGTCTTTGCGATACAAATCTTTGGCCCTGCAGAGACAAAGTACATGTATGATTGTAGATGCCTACTGATATGTATGTTGATGTTGGGTAACACACAGATAATGTTCTCTGAATTATAACACCACCTTGTCACAGACTTCCCAGGAGGATATCACACATTATGCTACGAATATGTAGAGCCATTTTTATTTGACAAAAAAAAAAAGCGAAACCATAGAAAAATTACATTTTTTCCTGATTTCTGATGATTCCAAAAAATTATACCATAATTAAAATAGGTTTTATGAAGCTGGCATAAATATATATAGTGCTCTAAGCACTTGGTATATGTAGTCATTATAGTGATTTTTACAAAGATACGAGGGGATGTAGTCCTGGCATTTTGTGCAATATCGTGCTGATCGTCTCACATCACAAGTACAGTACGCCTGTGGTGTACATTATATTGTTTGTTAGTACTCCATCATGAGGATATTGGCTGGTGTTATCCTACTTGTAGCTGTAGTATATGGTGGGTGGAACTTATTATATTATACACACACTAGCAGTCAGGCAGGGTTCCAAATCAGCAATGGAGCATTGGGTCATCCTTGTCTATGCTTTGGTCAAAATAAGCAGACATTGGCCCAATATAAACTGACATTGGCCCAATGTATCCTTGCTTCCTGGGGTGGTGCTTTAACGGAACTGACCATCGGGCTATCAGTTAGTATATATTGCTATACCAACAAGAGTATGTTATCTCATTCAACCTCTTCATCACAAAAGTGATAACATTTCTAGAACTAGAATTCAACTCTCGGTATTTAGATATGAGATAGATAGCCCATTACAGAAATTCATAATGGTATACAGCATAATATTGAAAACCAAAATCTATCAAAGATGGTCTAAATAAATTAAATAAAGGACTCAGCTTATATAGAAGAGTGGATGGTATCATCGGCCACACCGCTATAATTTCTGTTATAACAATGTAAATGTTTGAAGGGGCTTCTTGTTCTACTGTTTATCTGACTAGTAAAAAAAGTTATTTTTAAGTAAAAGGTTAAGTAAGGGGTATTTTAACTTAAATTTTGATAACATTTTCATTTTGGTCGGTATTTTATAACACAATTTTTGTCCATAGACCGCATTTTAAAAAGTTCACAAAACTGGCCATTGATTTAAGGGGGTGGCCAAAAATACCATTCCCTTTTGATCTACAGGGGTATTTTTGGCCACCAGGAGGTAATATATCATCTTAAAGGTCTAAAATAATCGTTTGATATGAAGGGCAAATTAACTATGTCTTAAAAGTCATACATGTATATTTAAAATAAAGAAATTCCTACAAAAACATAGCAATATGAAATTGTACAGGGGGCATCAGGTGAAATTGAACAGATGGATAAAATAGGGGAAAGTAAACATTTTGGGAAAAAAGTCAATTTTTTTTTATTTTTATTTACATCATTCTACCTCTTTACAGTCTCAGCTCAAGACTGCGGTGGCAAGCTAAAGGGTCCGAATGGCACATTTACAACGCCTAACTGGCCTAAAGCCTACCCACGGTTCACTGACTGCTCCTGGAGCATCACTGTTGGAGAAAAGAACACCATTGAGCTTGAGTTCCTTAGATTTCAGCTGCAACCACCCGACCGTGACGGCTGCTTTGATTTTGTGAAGGTCATTGATGGAGACAAAACCTATGGCCCGTGAGTATAAGGGAAGCCTTTCTGGTACTACTAGCAGTGCACTGGTGCAACGAGTACAAATTACACATTTAGAGTTAATTAGTTTGGAATGGATGGAAATTTGGATACCTTTGGTAGCTGTACAGTGTCAATTTGAAAGTGTTTGATTATACTGAAGCATCTTGAGAAACCGAGGAAAAGAAAGCATAATATAGGCCCATATGGCTATTGCCGTCAAATTAATAACGCCTTTGGATACCCCCCCCATAGGATTTTTTAAAGGTAAGCCTATAACATTTTGAAAATAAAATATTAAACAATGCCAAACAAATCAAACAATCTAGAATAGGCTTATGTTGGAAGTGTACGGTATGTGATTGCAGGCATCAGCCTTAAAATAGTATGCTTAACAATGGCATAGTCATTACACATAAATTAATTCCCAAGAAAAATGCTAGAAATTAAATGCTGTTACAGGTGTTACTTTGACTACAGGTACTGTGATACGGCCGTTCGCAAAAGGATACAGAGTGAAACCAATAAACTTCAGGTCATATTCAGCTCAGATTTGGTGTTCCAATTCCTGGGGTTCAAGGCATATTATGAAGAGATCGTAAAAGCTGTGACCACAACTACCAAAAGCTATCCACCACCTACTGTTACCATTGTACCAACCAGCCCTGAACCAACTACCAGGTAAAAGCATGTCTTTGGCCATTTTCATTTAATCGATTAGGATTTCAATCCAATCCTACCTCTAAAACTAAGCTCCATGTATTACGTAATAACCAAGTATCAATGCAATACAATGTGGATATTTTCTTCCCATGAGTGATGAATTTAAACCGTTTCATCCTAAGAAGCGTCCTCCAACACATCTCAATATCTGAGATGTATCTACTTTGAATCAGCCTGACTATATCAGGACATGTTAAAAGATCATATTGGAAGTATCAATCCCTAACTAAGTTTTCTTTTAGAAAATTCAAGATATGAAAGAAGTGTCTGGTCGTAAGTGAAGGTATTGGTTTTGTAAGTACACTGCAATTAAAAGTAGTTACACTTTATAATTTGAGTGACAATCACCATCTTAAACTGGATAATCTTTCATAAGTTCATGAAATGTCCAATTATGCAAGGTATCCACCGAACCTGAATTGTGGTTATGAGCAGATTGGAAACTCTGGCTTCATCAGTAGTCCTATGTTCCCTGACAACTACCCAAATGAAGCTGATTGTGCCTATTTCATTGAACTGGAGCCCAATACAACTGGTGCCATCAAACTGAAGTTTCTCACATTTGAATTAGAGAGCTCGGAGAACTGCAAGGCCGACTCTCTTAGGGTAGGTGCCTACATTGGACACATATGTGGGCTGTATATATATATATATATATATATATATATATATATATATATATATATAAATATATATATATATATATATATATATATATATATATATATATATATATATATATATATATATATATATATATATATGCTAAGTTAGGTCTGAGGTCAGGTGCAATGGTCTGTTTTGGGCTCTCACCCTCTCAGAATCCAAACTTGTTATTCATCTTTTGTAATCACAGTCAGATCTATTTAACGATGAATTGATAGAATATCATATGAATGAATCTGATTTATTCAAATAAAAATAAAGATATAGATTTTTTTCTAAAAATGATTAGAGTAAACTGATTAGGACTGCCTTGGTGGCACACATACTGAGGCCAGATATGTAGATATAGAGACATGCATCTATATAAAGAATGCTTTTTTTTTGCACAGTCTGGTCATTTGATGACTCCTTAAAACATTGTCCTCATTATCTTACCTTGAAAATCGTGTAATGATTCCAGGTTCATGATGGGGAGAATGGCTATGCCCCAGTGATTGCCAATCTTTGTGGTAATGAGACGGTTAAACCAATCATCACTAGTGGTAAGGCTGTCTTTTTCCATTTTGTTACTGATGTTGCCAAAACTGCCCGTGGCTTCAACATCACATGGGAGCGTAAGTTCCTCGATCATTTTCCTTTGACATTTTTTGTAAGGTTCATATGGTACATGCAACAAAATTAAGAGGGGTTTTAGAAAAGATCAAGCATCATATTTGTTCGAAAGAGTGCCTCAGTGAGGAGAATGGTGTGAGATGCGCGAAATGTAACACAAATTAATTCTGATAGGCACACCCCCTCCCACAGGTATACTGGTACTTTAGAGTGCGAGGACAGTTAGGTAGCAGACACTTAGGGTGCATAGAAAGGACTGGTTGGGTCTATGGTAAAAATATAGGGTGCAGTGGGCCAATGTGCATGTCTATTGTTCTTTAATATTCGCATATGGCATTTAAGAAGGATTGATTAAGAATTGAAGGTTGGAGCTTTGCACGGGGTTTGCAAAGTTTCTGACACCAACTACGATTTACAAGCTATAAAAACTGAAAGACCTTCCTAATTCTATATGGCCACTTAGAATTTGTTTTGCAGATACTTTTCTGTGCAAAAGGGTGGAGGAGAGAGGTTTTTTTCTTGTCTATTTGAGTCTATTTATTTGTCCATTTGAGTCTATACATTGATGAGGGAGGGTCTTTTTTATTTACTCATTATTTTCGTATGATACTATTTAAATTATGTTTCTACTGAGATATGAAGTGTTATGTTTTAGGAATGATTTTGCTCATGTGTACTCTTTAGAATACAGTATAATTATTGTATTCCCAATAGGACCTACTTGTGAGGAGGCAGGAGGTGTGTGTGCTGAAACCTGTCAGTATGGAGAGCTGGAAGATCAGCATGGCACATGTCAAGGTTCCACGATAAAGTGCTGCAAACCTCCTCCTACAACTACCCCTACTACCACTCTCCCTCCCAGTAAGTATCTCTTTACATTTATTGCGTATGGCTTATTTACCTGCACTAGTCATAGTCTTTGACCATCTAAGCACAATTTGTGCCTGAGTTCTCTGGAAGCAAAAAGGACAAAAAAAAAATCATTAAAAAGACCAAAAATGATTCACTTGCATCATGCATATTTGTCCATGAAGGAGCAGTTCAGTTCTGATAACCATTTGCAATCACCCATTATCACAATTTCCTTCCAATAGATCATGGTTAAGTGCTTTGCTGCCAAATATGCAATCGGAAACTACTATCCGGATTTCCCCATCCCTATTTTGCTCACTGTAGGGCTGCCAAAAGGTTTGAGCCATAATCAAAGATCTGTACATGTATAGCGGAGGGTGAATAGAACCTACTGTTTCTATTTTTTGCTCAAACACCAGCAAATACTCATCCAATTTTCAAGTTTAAAAGAAATGAATTCACGTTCTCTTTGAAAAATAATGATGTCCAAAGAACTGATAACTTCTTACCTTAATTTACAGTTTGTGGCAAGCGCTTTGTTGGTGAAGGTGATTCAGTCTACATCATCGGTGGAAGTTACGCTAAGCCCAACTCGTGGCCCTGGATGCTGTCCTTGAACAGAGCCAGGAAGCATTTCTGTGGTGCGGTACTTTTGTCCGATGAATGGGCTGTCACCTCCGCCCGCTGTGTCAATGAGTAAGAAAACCCATTGCCATGTTTTCCTATAGTACTCACACTTATAGGAAAGAAAAAAAAAACAACATTGGGCTTATGTAATATGTGATGAGATCTGCGAGAAGGGTGCTTAGTGTAGGGGGCTCTGACTTCTAAGACCCATCCTTCCCATACATGACACTTTTGATGTGTTGTGAGTAGAATTACTAATGTAGACAGGAAATGTTCATTGCTATTAAAACGGTAATCTTCTCATCATACATGGGCCACCCTTCTGTTTTATAGCTACAGCGTAATTACTGTTGTCGCTGGGGAGCATGACCAATTAGTTGTCACTGGTGATGAAGTACATGTAACCACATCCAAGATCATTAAAGTAAGTGTATACAGATCAATTATGCAGTTGCCACTTATGATTAAGAATTGACAGGGACATAGAAAAAGGTGGGGGGCCAGGGGGGCCCGGGCCCCCCAATCATAAAGGAGGTGGGTCCTGAATATGTCTGAGCCCCCCAATATTTTCCAAGAACTCATAAACACAATGGAAAAGAAGCTTAAACTTTACATCTCAAATTAGATTATCATGGTGATGTCATAGGGAAAATGGGGGTCTGAGCCTAAAGTCAGATCCAAAATTTACCATAAATCACTTTTCTATATAAATTCTAAATATGCATATATAGACGCCATCACGCATCAGCTGACAATTAAAGGAGGTCGCGATGGTGCCCTGGCCGGGTCCCCCCAAATAAAGATTTGCTTCCTATGCCTCTGATTGAGGAAAGTTGAATGAAATCTTGCCCCTTCTTGATTTCACTTATATTCATGAACATTTGACTCTTACATTATATTCTAAACAATGAATGCCAAATCAATAGTGTTCAATACGTCGTATTTTCCTAGCAGCTATATCTAATGATAGACTGTTGCGATATGCCCTCTTGATACGTATATGAAATGAAAAGCCTTGGAGCAGAGCCAACACAAATTTTTATTGTGTGAACTCAGTCAAATTACTAGATTAGCCTGTGCAAGCACATGAGTCTTAAAACGAAGACATTCTCAAATAAAGCGAGGCCATGGCATTAGATTCGTAAAACATGAAATCAACAGCTAAATGTGGGGCATTTCTTATTGAGAAGATCCCATAAAGATGTCTCCAAATTGTCACCCTAGATTACCCTAGATCACCCGTGCCACTGCAAAACTGATAATTTGCATGGGAACAACCAGCAGAGAGTGAAAGAGCAAAGGGGTTTACTTTGTTATGAAAGGTTAATCATATTATGTGATTTTGTTTTTGTTATCAAAGTTATAGATAAGTTCTCATGGACTATACAGTGGGCACAAAACATTCAGTCAACATTCATTTAACATTAAAATAACATTTTCAGCCATCTATGATCTATGTTATCTCAATGATGATTCAACATAATATCCCTCCGAGATAACAGGGTCTGATTCTATTAGCACTTTAAATGCTGCTGATAGATTAAGGCATTATGCCCATTATTCCGCATACTGCACCAATGAAGTGCTAGTGAGACTGAAGCATCACGCCGATCCTTTGCAAGTCTATGTATCAACCCCGTAGGGTCAGCATTATGCTCAAATGAAGTGCTGGCGAGTAGTCTCGCCAACACTTCATTGATGCATCATAACGACCAATGGGCATGATGCACTCCTGCATCAGCGGCCTTTAAAGGGTTCAGACCCTTAGATTAAAAGAAACTATTTTCCTGCTAATACTTTCAGCATAAGGACTTTGTTAATGCTAAGCCATGGCCTAATGACCTCGCCCTGTTGAAGCTGTCCAGGAGGCTAAAACTTGGCCCCAAGATCTTCCCAGCCTGCTTCCCACAAATAGAGTATATGGAGTTTCTGCCAGGAGACAACTGCTATTTTACCGGCTGGGGTCAAACCTTAGGTGAGTAGTAGATACAACATGTAGATTAATGCATGATGGCAGTTCTCACAAGATGGCACCACTAGTCCCTGTCAAATCAAAGTGGGATCCCCCACTTTAATCCCATTACCCCCTGCATCTAGTTGTGGTAGAGAGGTCATTTTCTTTACTAACCAAAATGGTTGACAAATATCTGAGAGTTGATCACTTTTCAGTCTTTTTTTTTAATACTAAGGACCCAAATTTGCATATTCAAACTAGGTAGAATAATCAGTTTAAATATGCTAATATGGAGTAAAATTAGTTCAAATCTTCTACAAATCATTGAGTGGATTCAGATATGGGTGATGAATGTAATTGCAACCTATCATAATTATTCAGTCCTAAATAGCATAATTTATGAACAATACGAAGTGTATGCCTAATTGCACTGTCTAAATACCCAGTGAATTTAAACACATACTCCCATCTAGCAAACAATCTCAAACTACATACAAACACATTCCCCAGACATTAGAAATGGATGACAAATAGAGACCTGTAACCCATCATGGAAGCCATATTTCAAGATGGCCACCACTGAACGATTCTGTTCAGACCCTGCATCTCCACTTCTAATCAACTCAGAAACAAGATTCCAGGAGCTAAATATATGTTTCTGGAGTCAATGTATACAATGGTATTATCTTCAATAAAATAACTCGCAGTCATCTTGGATTTTAATGAGGTCATCTGTCAAAAAAATTACATTTCAGCTGATTTTCTTTCCCTTTCTATCTATCACAGACCCCTCTACTCCTTCTATTATCCTAAATTCATTGGAAAGAAATGCATGTTGTATTATCAAAACTGTGACACCACTTATAGCATATTGTAATAGATATCTTTGTGCCTGAAAGAATTGCTATGCATTCCTCCAGGAACTAAACAAAGTGTGCTAAATGAACTGGCAATCTCTCCGGTACCCGACAGCATGTGCAGTCAGCGTTATGGACTCAACAATTCCACCAAAATCTGTGCTGGAAATGGGACTTCTGGTGGCTGTCATGTAAGTGTTTTTACTTTGGTGTTTAAATTCAGTTGTCTTCTCAACTGTACTAATTCTCCATTATAAAGTTTATGTATCTATAGTAAAAAAGTAGAACACAGAGGGCGATAAACCCAATTATTGTCATGAAAAAAAGAAAACACCATGTGAACTGAAGCAATAAAAGTTTCAGTCTCTACTCGCTTACCAAATTCAACTCTTATGTCCTTGAACACACTTACATAGCAGGGAAACCTCACTGAGAAAATATTCTTACTCACATCAGTCTAGATCCAGACTTAGGCAATGTCACCAAAATGAGTATTGTTTGAGACTCAGCCTGATCCTTGAATGATACTCAGGCAGATCCTCAGTCTGATCCTATGATGATACTCTGGCTTTGCCTAAGTATCATGCAAGGATCATGCTGAGTCTCAAACAATACTCATTTTGGCAACATTGCCTGAGGCTGGATCTTACGAAGCCCCTAAAAGGACATACCATAAATAATTTTTCCCCTGAAAAAATATTCTTGCGGGTACTGAGGAATTCTTGCGGGTACTGAAGAATTCTTGCGGGTACTGAAGAATTCTTGCCGGTACTAAAGAATTCTTGCGGATACTGAAGAATTCTTGCCGGTACTGAAGAATTCTTGTGGGTACTGAAGAATTCTTGTGGATACTGAAGAATTCTTGTGGGTACTGAAGAATTCTTGCGGGTACTGAAGAATTCTTGCAGATACTGAAGAATTCTTGCAGATACTAAAGGATTATTGCGGATACTGAAGAATTCTTGCGGGTACTGAAGAATTCTTGCGGGTACTGAACAATGTCTGCAAAATTCTTGTGGATACTAAACAATTCTTGAGGGAACTGAGGAATATGCAAGTACAAAATAATTCTTGGGGGTACAGAAATATTCCTGGGAATACAGAAATGATTTTTGTGGGCACAGAAACATCCTTGGGGGCATACAAACATTTCTTGTAGATGCACAAATAATTTTGCAGATTCACACATAATTCTTGCAGTTACACAAAATAATTCTGGAGGAGGCACAAATAGTTCCCTATTCCCCCAACCCCATCAAGATGAGGAATTGCAAGAATCCCTCAAGGATCTTCCTGTACCTTCAAGAATCCTCCTGTACCTGCAGAAATCCTCCTGTACCCGCAAGAATCTTCCTGCATCTGCAGGAATGTTCCTGTACCCGCAGGAGTATTTTTTGCATGAATAAAAACTTGTTGGTATGTCCTATTAGGGGCTGAATTATTCAGTATCCGCAGGAATTGTTCAGTATCCACAAGAATTGTTCAGTATCCGCAGGAATTGTTCAGTACCCGCAAGAATTGCTCAGTATCTGCAAGAATTGTTCAGTACCCGCAGGAAATGTTCAGTACCCGCAGGAATTGTTCAGTACCCGCAGGAATTGTTCAGTACCCGCAAGAATTGTTCAGTATCCGCAAGAATTGTTCAGTACCCGCAAGAATTGTTCAGTACCTGCAGGAATTGTTCAGTACCCGCAGGAATTGTTCAGTATCCGCAAGAATAATTTTTTCTAGGAAAAAATTACTTTTGGTATGTCCTTTTAGGGGCTCCGTAGTACCTAGACTCATGTGAGTAAGAATATTTTCTCAGTGCTGTCTATAAAATGCATCCAGACTTTAAGAAGCGCCTGTTCAATGCAGCTTTAGTATAAAAATATGATCCTGCATTTACGGTGTTCCCTGAGTTCATGGATGACATCCAGTTATTCAAGGTCTATTGTCAATGCTTAAGAGTGAATTCAAAACCCCCTTACCCCGGCCCTTATTTGAGACCAGCGCTCATCCAACACCTTACACTTTAAGGCAACAATACGATATGGTATGCAAATAAACATTGTTAACCCTAGTCTATGTCAATCTTTGCCCTAGGGTGATGACGGTGGTCCCCTGGTCTGCAAGGTGGAGGATAAGTGGTTCCTTGCTGGAGTGTTGTCTGCCTTTCCTGCTGGATGTAACCAGCCTGGCTACCCATCAGTATTTACCCGTGTGTCACTGTATAAGACATGGGTCGATAAGATAATTAGAGCTAATGGCGGCTACTAACCCTGTTGTGTAGATAGGAAGGAGGACTGAATTCTAAAACATGGCTCAACCCTAAGTTAAAGCCAGATAAACTTAAACCTCTTTCTTCAACAGCTTTGAACAACCTATCTTTGATGCTGTATGTTTAATAAAAAAAGGCTTTATCTTCAAGATGTGTCCATGCTGAATGCATTTTAGGAGAAATTCATTGGCAGATCATGCCAATGAATAAGCCTTTTTTATAATTGATTCTTAAAACAACAATTACACCAAAGTAATCATAGAATAGGTATGCATAGGCATTGTTCACGTCATTGTCTACATGTGGTGCAGTTCTTAGTTTGAGGGTTTTTGACCAAACATTAACGTGCAGGAAATAGGTGAATTCCATAAAAAATTTAAAAAAAATAAAATAAAACTGACAGAACTTGTAATCTTGAACATATTTCAAGTAAAAATAAAGATATTAGTTATTACCTGTCCAGAAATGAAGGTTTTCTGACTGGACGTTTCTGACTGGCTGTTAGTTTCAGAATGACATTACAGGGTTTTAGCAATTAAATTGTAAATGGCAGTGTTTAACACAAATTTCTCTGAAAAATAAAAGATAAATTAAAAAAATAGCAGTAGTGGTAGCTATGCAATAAGCCAAAGAAAAATTTGGTTACTTCTGCCCTATTCTTATCATCTAACTACCTTTGCTGACAGAAATAGGTGGAGTTAACTGTCATTAACAAAAAAAAAGGCATTCTACTAAAATGTTGTTATGGTTAATAGTGTTAATAGTAGTGTTTAGTGACAGCTGGTTGGAGACCCTTATCTTTGGACAGATAATAACCAATTGCAGCCTCATAAAAGGATATTAAAGATTCAGGTTTATTTGAAAGATGTGGAGGAATAGCTGTTCTGTCAGTTCCATATGGAATTCAGCTATTTCCTACAACTTTATGTTTGGTCAGAAGCCTCCTGGTCAGAAACCTTTACACTCAGAACTGTACTGGTCACAGGGCTCAGCCATATGAAGAATGAAAGAACTGATATGTAGGTATCACTTCCACTATAATTGCTTTGGTAGGGTAGTACGTAAAATGATATATGGTTAGATCAATAAAGCTCAGGTGACCACAATATAATTTTGGAAATTCAGCAATAAATGACAAATAAAGATATATGTTGATGGAACAAAAACTATTCTGAAGCTCTTGATGATGTTTCTGTATAACCCTGAGCTGTACTTTCTTTACACGTGGCTGGTCAGGGATGTAACACAAGATTGATATTCATGCATTTGGGTACATTAATTCAAGGACCCATATGCAAGAATACTAATCTCTAAATGTGTTTATACCATGATTTGCCCATCGATAACAAATAAAAACCCAACAAAAAAAAAAAGAAGTTGAAACCATACGTACATAGCTATTAGACCATGGGCCACTGTAGACCCCCTGCACCCCCCCCCCGGATTTTTGCAGACATATATTTTCAGGAACCTGACCCTATGAGCTATTGAAATCAGCTTCTCTGCACTTTGGTCACAGGTGGGTGTGGCCGTGAGGCACTGCTCACCATTACTGTAGTCAAATAAACAAGAAAAAATATTTAGAATTAATGTATGCTTAATATCTACATTACTTTTCCAGATTAAAAGCATATTATACCACAGTGCATATATTTACAGTCAAAGTAATCAGGTGATAGTGTATATGGGACGTTCCACTGAAAGTGGGCACTTTTCGGTCTTTTTTGGATACAGGGGGCTGTAGAATAAAAACTAATTAACCATTCTTCTTATTTTTGGTTTCATTTGAAAGAAAACACCATAGGCTTTAAAAGAGGGGCAAATTTGCATATGTTGGCCCACTATTTCTCCAGATATGGTGGTCCAAAGTTGAAAAATGACCCTAAATTGCCTCTTTTTCAATTTCCACCTCATTACAGGCTCTATAACATCAACCCAAGCATCAACAGACCTGTAGAATTGTATCTATTCCTTAGAAGGGACTATCTAATATTTCCATGTGGTTTGGAGGTTGTCTGGATGGCAAATGATTTCCCCTATTGGTTTTTATAACCAAATACCATTGATGTAATGGGCGTGAGCGAAATACAAATGCACTGGTACTCTTACTAAGACAACTATCCTCAGTCTTTTTATTTGCCACAATAATTAGGGTCTCCATAGGGGGATTTTCTGGTACAGAAGTTTAGGGTCACGCCCATTACATTCACTTTTTCGCACGTACCTCAAAAACTATTGAAGTTTTAATTCTCTCAACCATCCTAACTTCTTTGCATCTGGGACTTTGGCTAGACCGGAAAAGAAACATTTCTGTTTGTTTGGAAGCGATCGACACTGAGAATCTTCCAAATATTTTGCAAATATCCATGAAAAGGTAAGTGATATTGACCCAAATTCATTGAAATATTGATGTTGAATGCATATGGCATGTTTTGCTGTGCTTTTTGTGTACCGAAAGTGTGTAATTATTAATGCAATATAGCATATATATGACTGCCCACGGTTTGTATATTGACGAATATTGCACGAGCTGGAGGCGAGTGCAATATCATCAATATACAAACCATGGGCTGTCATATGTATGTCATATCGCGTTTATACCACCTTTTCCTCCATTTTGTATTAATTTCTTACCTGATATCCACAGAATATAGGCCCAGCTTTGCTCTGCAAGAAGCCATTGTTTTTGTTCCTTGCCGGGATCTGTACCGCTGTGTTTACACACACTTTTCGTATTTCGAATCCAACCATGACAAGTCAAGATATTAACAGGTACACATCCTTAGATGATCCCTCCATACTCATTATGTCCAATATATTCAAAATAAAGAAGAATCCATCGCTTTTTCCATTGTAACAAGTTGTGGTCAGACTTTGTCAGCGTCTTTTTTAACTGTGGCGTATCGACCTATATCTACATCCTGGCCACTGACACACTTTCGTCGGACAAGAAGGGAGACGAGAATGGCGGACCACGACTCGCTTACAATAGAAAAATCATTGGATTCTCATTTATATTGAACAAAATGGAGAAAATTAGCACGCATTCCTCATCTATGGATCGAATACTTGTTGGGATTTTGATATTATAACATGACAAGGTTGGAATCAAGACGAAAACCAAGTGCAAACATAGGACTAGGACCCCAGGTTAGAACTTATTTACTTTCGCATTGGATTTCATCACCATTCAGTGTGGTGCTATGGCTAAGGCTTCCGTCTACCTCCACTGCGGCCGGGGTTTAATTCTCCTACGAGTTACGATGATTTTTCACATTGAAACAATGGCGAGACTGACTTTGTATGTCTGCCAGAATTTCCCAAAATAATCCGAAGTCCAACTTGACCTCAAAAAAGTATATCCAAAAATCCCGAAAATGAACATGTGCGTATATGCAAAAATCTGGGGCGAGATGCAATTTTTAACAGTACTGGTATGCGGAAATATAATATGTAAAGGGCATGAGCGAAATAAACTGCGACTGCCGGGGAATTCGGTCTCCCATCCACTGTATTGTGATGTTTAGTGGAATAAGTGTAGTCTTTCATTTTGAGCCAGTTCAGTCAACTTTCTGCAATATTGGAAGCCCCTGGGCCAAATCAAACCTTTTTTTTTTTTACCCCTTCATACAAAATTTCTCACCTCCAGGCATTGATTTTTGGCAAATTATTCACTAATTGCATACTGTTGTATGGTAATTATACATCATCCATGTATTTCTCATTGTTATATTGTGTTACATTGCTCTTGGGTTTGATTATATTGCCACAATGATTATCTAAGACCTCCCTCACTCCCATTACACAATTTTGAATATTTTACTCTTACATGGTCAATACACATTTCTATTCCAACATTTTTGCTTGGCGTTACATTTGGGTCTATTGTCCACTATTCTGACCAATGATTTAATGAAGTTTTCATTTTGCTCACGCCCATTACATTTATACATAAATGGATAACAATATTACTTTCACTGAGGCCAGCCACCTCAAAATATACCAGAATGTGCACACATGGTCCCATCATATGTGATAGTCACT
The DNA here is from genome assembly GCA_949317995.1 of Acholoe squamosa. NCBI lineage: Eukaryota > Metazoa > Annelida > Polychaeta > Phyllodocida > Polynoidae > Acholoe > Acholoe squamosa. The sequence goes on along the minus strand of OX439041.1, from coordinate 77,951,422 downwards.
GAGTCATTTTTAGAAAATCTTTTTTGACCAAGTATCTGACCTAGGCCCTTTTTCATATATTCTCACATATATCCACTTAACTCTGGTACAATCTCCCCTAGTTTTCTAAAATTAATGTCCACTATACTGGCAAGGTTTATACACACTTCACTTAATAATTCAATGCTTTTAAACTGCAAATACATACCATTGGTTTTAGTAATTTACCACCTCTCAATATATTTTTTGTCCTTATCTCTACAGATATTGATAGCCACGAGAAGTGCAGCCATAGTAAAAAAAGGCTGCCTAGCCTACATCTACCAGTGAGGTGTGAATGTCCATATGTATATTAAGCTAATAGATCATGGATATGGGGGCCCTAGGGCTGTATATGCTGTATATACCTGAGCCGCGGAGCGGCGAGGGTATATACAGCATATACAGCCCGTGGGGCCCCCATATCCATGACCTAATAGGTTTATACCACCATTTCCTCCATTTTGTATCAATTTCTTACCTGAAATCCAAAGAATATAGCCAGGCGAAGACATTTTGTAAGTGCTAGCGACACGGCCCGTGGCTGCCCTGCGCGAAGCCATTGTTTTTGTTCTGGCCGGGAGAGGTACCGCTGTGTATACAGTCACTTTTCGTATGGAATCCAACCATGACAAGTTTTCAAATTAAAACATAAATATCCTTAGATAGTCTAGATGAGTACTCCATGCTTGATATGTCCAATATATTCAAAATAAAGGAGAATCCATTGATTTTTTCATCGTAAGCGAGTCGCGGTCCGGCCATTCCCACCCGCCTCCTTGTTCGGCGAAAGTGTGTCAGTTCCCCGGATGTAGATATAGGTCAACTGCTCGTCGTACAAGAAAGACGCCGAAACAATGGCTTCGCGCAGAGCGGCCACGGGAAAATCAATGGATTCTTATTTATATCGAAGAAAATGTAGACAATTAGCACTCATTCCTCTTCTATGGATCAAAAACTTCTTAGGATTTCGATATTATAACATGAAAAGCTTGGAATCAATACGAAAACTGAATGGAAACGTACCACTAGGACCTAAGGTTAGAATTTATTTATTTTCGCATTGGATTTCATCACCGTTCAGTGTGGCGCTATGGCTAAGGTCTTCGCCTACCACCACTGCGGCCGGGGTTCAATCCTCATACGAGTTGGCACGATTTTTCACAAAGGAAAATGGCTAGATTAACTTTGTATAGGCGCCATAATTTCCAAAAAATATTCTAAGTCCAACTTGACCTCGAAAAAGTATATACCAAAAATTTCAAAAATGCACAAGTGTGGTATATGCAGAATAATGCACGGCTAAACTGCATATAAACCCACCGGAAGTGCCGAAATCGTGGTATAAAGCTTCAGGTTCTTTCCTTTGGGGTACAGGGCAGTCAGCTATAGCTACGCTTTATGGCAGCTATCACTTAACACAATGGTTTGCATAAGTCCAGTTAAAGTGGATATCTATTTAGGCTCAGATAATGACTTCAGCCCAATAGGTTCAATCACAGAGACATGCATTTATGAAAGGAAAAGAAAGTGTGACAAAGTCACTGTAAGTAGGACATTGTATGGATGTGCTCACCATAATCACCATGACTTTTAATATGGACAACCTAGGGGAATCTTTTCCCCTCAGCTACTTACAAACCAAGTTACAGCAGCCCACACTGAGGCATGGTCATGGTATCGGCTGTTGAACACAGCAGAACCGTGGATGGCGACATGCCTAATGTCCGGGACAAGAGGGGCACCCACTGGCCTCATAGGGGACCCCATACAACACCAGTGGCATGAAAGGACATGCCAAGTGCCACCTGGGTTCTGAACAGTGTCAACACTCAAGCCACGGGTTCCAGTCAGTCTAGAGGCCAACCCCCAGACAAGGGGATATAAACCGCACAGCTGGCCTCCAGCAGGAAGAATCCAGAGAGACACCATCCAGGAAGCATTTCCACCCTAGACTTCCAGGTCTGCACCAAATAGTCCTCCAAGGCCAAGGGACTTAGACTATGCACTCCAGGCATAGGACTAGACCCCACTTGTGGCTGGAGGCTATGCCCAACTGACTGTCTGCAAGAGGGTAAAGTTAATCATATGTATTTTCCCTCTCATTCAGCACACCCTTGGGCCTAGGTCAAGAAGCTTATACTATAGGAGAGGTCACTGAGAGCATAGTCTATGGGTAGAGTGTGACTTGTCACTGTGCGCGACTCAGTTAAGGACTGAGTCGCTGGGACTGCCATATCTAAAACTTGCAGGTGCTCTAGAAACAGCAAGTTTCTAAGAATAACATTTGACAGAAACAAATCCCCAACAATCAGCTTATAATATTGACAAGAGTACCACCTTAGTTTTGCTGTCTGTGAGTGGGAAGAGTGTCTTTTGTTGGAAACCTTTAGATCACACCTTTTTCCAAGGTTTGGCACATGCTGTGTGGGTTGCAACAGGTAGCTATCAGCAGGTGCATTTTCTGCCAGACAGAAAGTCAATCTCCACTCTCCAAGCAGATTCTCATGAATAACATATTTCATGAATAACACCTCTGTTGTGAGACCTGAAACCACTTCCATCATGGCCGACCGTGGCAGCTAAACTTGATGTGAAGGCTAAGAGATTTGCAAGAACCAAATAATCTGGGCCCCCGTATGAAAGGTTTCTCACAAAATGGGAACAAACATGTCTTAGGAAGCCATCCTTAAGAGGAAATTGACATAAAAAAATTATGTCCTACAATTCCAGCCACCTGACAAATTAGCCCTATGCAGGAAGCCTGACTCTCCCGTTAGGTAAGAGTCAGCGCCCGCCGGACAAAGTGTGACAGGCCACCCCCCTCTACCCCCCCCATGAAACTAGGTGCCCCTGTGTCTTCATTGTTGATTTCTGTAGAGGATTAGGTGGTTTATGGAGCTGTGGTATTCCTTTATCAGGGTGATACTAAAGGGGAAGAAGAAACCACCTGGACCAGAAAATCCTGATGAATCCAAATTTTTTATCATGATTCTCAGAAATTGACTAAAAGTACCCGAAAATGAGGTATGATGAAGACAATATTTTAAAGATGTACAAAAATAATGTTCAAAATAATGAGAAGTCTTTATAGACACACGTAAACCAGAGTACCTCAATGCACATTTCCAAATGTCTGCCTATCTCCCAATTTGACAAGTATTCTAACTGTGCATTACTCTGCCTATCTCACATCCTGCCTATCCCTTAGTCTACCTATCACTCATACTGCCTATCTCTTAAATCCAAAGCATCTTGAAGTAAGGCTATCTCCCAAAAGACCTAGATACTAAAGCTTACTCCTTACTTTAGCTAATCTTCTCTGGTCCAAGTTTCCCATAGTATACCTATCCTCAGTCTTCCTATCATTCATTTTACCTATCCCTCATGTGACTATCCCTAAGACCACCATGTTTAAACTGTATTGTTCATCTGTTTATTTAGGCCCTAATGGTTAACAGTTACATTGCTTATCATGTCTATCATTTTGATCCTACCTATCCTTAACAATGCCTATCATAAAGCCTACCTATCTTTCATTATACCTATCCCCCAACTCTGCATATCCCTCATATTTGACTTGCCCATCTGTCGCTACCACCCATGTTTTCTTGTTTTACATTTGCTCATCTTACAAGGTACTCTCTGTGCCTATCCCTCAAACTAGATATTGCACATGCTACCTATCCCCCTTGCTACCAATCCTTTTGAATACCTATCCCTCATGCTCTCCATATGGTTTTCTTACCATGTCAGCTCAGTCAATCTAACTCGCTCTCTCTATACATATCTCAGCTTGTGTTCAATTTCTTCCACCTGTCTCCAGGTCTATGCCTTGTGAAATATACCTATCCCCCATTATGCCTATCCTCCATTCATATCATTATATAGGTAAACTGAAAGATATGCAGCATGAATGATAGGTAGATGTATGAATAAGGTGGACTGTAACCATTATGTTAGGTGATAGGGTGACTAAGAAATGGTCATCATAATGAAGGTTGGTTGTGACATACGTAGGTAAGAGAGGTGAGATGGGTAAGAGAGCTGTATAGAGTGCATGGGGGATAGGTAAGGATGGGTAGCAAGAGGGATAGGCAGTATGAGCAATTAGCAATTTAAGGAATAGGCACAGAGTACCTTGTAAGATGAGCAAACGTAAAAAAACAACAAAAAAAAACATGCATCCTAGGGACAGATATGCAAGTCAAATATGAGGGATGTGCAGAGTTGGGGGATAGACACAATGAGGGATAGGTAGGCTACATGATAGGCATTATCAGGGATAGGTAAAATTGAAATAGTAGACATGGTAAGGAATGTACCATTAAACAATAAAGGCTTATATAGCAGACAAACAGCGCAGATTAAACATGATGGTCTGAGGGATAGTCACCGTGAGGGATAGGTGAAATGAATGATAGGCAGATTGAGGATAGGTAGACTAAAGGAAAGAAGGAACAAATGAGATAAGGTAAGGTGAGGGGTAAGCATTATAAGTTAGGCCTTTTAAGAGATAACCAGATTGAACTGTCAATGTTTCAGATTGAAGAGATAGGCAGGGTGAGTGATAGGTACACAATTGATATGCTGTATGTGAGATAGGCAGAATAATGCACAAGCCCAAAACTTGACTGAGAGATAGGCAGACATTTGGGTATGTGGATTGAGGTATTAACTCTGATTTATGTGTTCTATATTTAAAGATTTGCAATCATTTTCAATATCATTTTTGTACATTTTTAGAAGTATTTCCCTCATCAAACATCATTTTCGGGTACTTTTGGTCAAATTTTGATAAGAAAGACCAACATTTTTGGAGTCAGCAGGATTTTTTGGCTTAGATGGTCTCTTCATTTCATTTGGTATCCCTTTCAGGAAGATACATGATAGTTCCATAAACCCCTTATCCTATATAGGGCCCAATACTGAACACACAAGGTCACCTAGTTTCATGGGGGGGGGTAGAGGGGGGTTGGCCTTCACTATAGGACTGTATGGACTGACCTATCCTATACTGTACAATCATTGCCTAGGTTGAGGGAACCCACCTCAAACTCATATTCAACAGTGTGGATCACGTGTGTATTGACATTTACACCCTTAATACATACTTACTGTCAAGCATGAATGAACTGGTATATACTGGACTGCATGATCTTATCAATACCAACTTATAGTGTCTATGAAATCGCACATGCCAGTATATATCAGTTAAGCAGTTATCTATTTTACTTGAGGGTTGTGTGTCTTTGATCATCCAAAAGAAAACAGTACATTGCTGTGACAATACAACTACTAGACAGCTTAAGTTACAGCTTATCGTCATTGACAAGTAAATGATGCTTTCACATGGCATATAATATAACAGCAGTTACTTTAAATCAGATGAGCATCATGTCCATTGATGCATCATGCTGACCCAAATTGGTTCAGGATTAGGCGTGAGAAGATGCAAGGTGCAAGTATGCTCATAAGGGCTATATTCATGCTTCAATCCAACCAATGGTCATGCTGCATCGAGTGATGCACTGTTGGCCAGTATATGTTGATATATATATATATATATATATATATATATATATATATATATATATATTTATGTCATGGCAGATACGACCGATACTATAGATTAGTACTAGAACAGCCGTATTCAATGGGGCATGGAATACAATATACTTGTATTCAATGGGGTCCGCCATCTCGGATTTTGAATGGAGCTGAGCTGTTTTTCTTAATCTAAAGGCAAATTAACCCCATAGGCCATGACATAAATGCAAATGTCCACTCCCATGGAAAGTTTTTGCATCACATTCACCTCGGTGAGGCCTGTCCGCATTCAACTCCGCCTATAAGGTGTTGTTGAATACGGACAGCCTTACTGAGGTGAATACAATGCAAAAATATTCCATGGTCGTGGACATTTGGTAATATACCTCATGACTTACATTATACAACTTATTGTAGAATTCTTAGACTGCCCTAATAAACCACCAAAAATTGATGGGGCCAAGATTACTACTACACAAAAGGTGGTATTCCTACAGTTACAGCTACATGTCATAAGGGCAACTTGTTTCCTGATCTAAAATCTGAGAGGGGCCTGACCTATGGCTATGACAAATGGAGAAGTGAGGAGCTCTGTCAAGGTATGTCAGTTCAGTATTTAAACCTGTAAAGGCAGCTAAATACATGACATATACAAATACAAAAAAAGTTACTATTCTCAAATAGTATATTATCAGGTTGGGGACGGGGATATCTTGTTTAGATATACCAGGACCATAGAACAACCGTCTGATTTAAGTCTGTACTAAGATTCTGATACCATGCACCGTCTTAGGATGTACTGGTGTATGGGCCAATCAGAGCCCTGGTCACTGGACCATGACACCTACCTGTGCATACATTATTGGGGAAAAAGGTAGGATGGTGAAACCACTCCACCATTTGGTACTTATATTCACATTAAATGATACATTTACTCCCACCATTACGCCTCAAGTGCTGGAAACACTTCTTAAACGTGTGGGCCCACCTCTGGAACAAGACTACAAGACTTTCTACCAGTGAAAAAAAGGTCAGTGGTCAACAGTTTTTTTTTTTTTTTAAATCTGGTGAACAGCTCCTCTCTTGTCAAATTAAATGTGTTTCATCGCATTGTAGCATCGTATATGTACCAGTTCAACAACTGGTGCTCATGTGTTACAATTATCAAAGCGTTATAGTGTATCATCTTAATGCATAGAAAATATAGTGAAAAATGACAAAATGTACTTCTTTTGCGTCTAAAACATAGGAAAGAAAATCTTCTTACAAGGAAACTTACGATGGCAACTTTTAAAATCTCTAGCTGGTTTAGAAAACGATACAACAGCATTTACAATGTCAGATCTACCACTTTTAAAGGTGATTCAAAGGTTAAGCAAGGCATTCTTGTGTATAAATTTTTTTTGTAAAATTAGGGTTAAGGTTGTGTTGTATCATGTATGCTGTGTGGAAAAAAAAGGAAAAAGGTAAAAAAGTAAAAGTAATAATTGCACAGTTTAATGTTGTATTCTGTCATGTATATATTGTGTAAAAGGCTGTGTTTATTATGTATCCTGTGTGAAAAATGCTAAAAAAGAAAAAAATAAACAAGTAAAAAATTCAATATTTTAGAAGAGCTGAACCAGACACTGTTGACCACTCTTTAACTAGCGTCAATATGCAAAAGTTCTTTGCTGTGGCTTTTTGGGATGCTTTTGTCATTTGCATTGACTTCTGTAGACATAACAGCTTTACATTACAGACAAAGGATTGGTGTATTGGCGTATACAAATTACACACTAAAGAGTCATGCCCAAGGCATTATACTAGATACACACTAGGCAGTGCGCGAAAATTTGCAGCATACCTTTAGGAACTAAAAATCTAACCCAGAGTGGGAGTGTTATGCCTTTGTAAAAGTAATCTTAACATTTACAAAATAAGTGAAACCATATGTTTCACCTGTCTACAATGCACCTTGGAACTTTCAGCTTTAAACTTGGTTTGGATAAAAAGTCATTTTTCATTCGTGCTAAATTTTCAAGGAAGGCTACCTTTCAGAGCTTTTAGCTTCAGTGAAAAACAACTCTGTCTACTTTCTGGTTCAGGCATTGTTTGAACCTGCTATTGCAAACATAGCTAGAATCAGTGGCATGTGTTAGTTTAATACCTGGAATAAAAGCTTAACGTCAATGCATCGGACTAGAGCAAAACCACTGACCGCAAATGTACAAAACCTGCTAATGGTAAAAGCACATTCATATGTCAAGGTTGTCTGTAAAATAAAAAATGAAATACAAGTGAAAAGAAAATGTGTTGTGTTGTGTTAATTATATCACAGATGGTAAAATATATCTACCACTGGGTCCTAAGTTTTTCATGTTATTTTACCACCCCTTAAGATTCCATGAGTATGACACAAGTGTCAACAACCAATCATGTATGAATAATCCAACAAACAATTGGCGCTCAACAAACTACCCCTTAAAGTTGCATGAATATTACACATCATAACCACACTTCCTAACCACAAGAGGTTTTTTTTTACTAAGTCCAGCTATAAGCAGTTCCAATAATATCCTCTATGTGTCAGGAGTAAAGACGCCACTAGTTTTTTTTAACCACAAGTATAACAATGGATATGAAAGCAGACTCTTTCTACCAACTGATTTCTTTGGAATGGTCATTATTAGGGCTGGATATATTTTCTAAAGTTATTGACTATTCACATTCAAAATCTCTTACTGTGCCTCCTCCCTCATAACCTTAGCCTTTATCCACTTGTACACACCTATCATGGCTTTCACTAACCCTTGAAATGTGATAACCAGGGTATAACAATAGATATGAAAGGATACTAAGTTATTATCAAACAATTATATAATTCCCTCCATTCCCTGCAGAATTTTTAGAGTACAATTATAACCAAATATATACGACAGCTCTCATCTCACCAAAAACCAGCAATGGATGCAGCCACTGGACAATACAGGAGAGACCTATACAGCTGTCTTCAGTATTGTTTAAACATTATGCAACCTTGATAGATCATATCATGTAGGTCTGATGGACAGCTGGTCCATGTGGCATGATCTCTTACTTTGTGTCATTTGTGTCAGTAATGTAGAATGTAGTCCCATGTGAATATACACCGGAATTTACCAATGAACTATATGGAACATGAGTTTTAGATTATCCTTATTGCAATCATTGCATGTGTTATGTTGATTTTATTATATTCTTTATAAGTAGTATATAGATGCAAACTCAGCGCATAGGAACAGCTACTGAAATCTATTTGACCTACTTACGAACCAGAGGTTTGAAGGCTGGAAATTTGAAATCTCAAGCTTTGATTGGTTGAGAGACGGGAAGTGATGTCATGACCTAGTTTCTTAAGCTCTGATTGGTTGAGAGATGGTCTAGTTTTAAAAGGCAGGAAATTTGAAATTTTAGAATTTACCTAGTTATAAAGAAGGAAAATTTGATTTTTTTTTGCTTTGATGGCTGAGAGATGGTTGCAATGGCAACAGCAAAACATAAACAAATGTCTTGTTGTTATGGCAACATTAGAATATAAACAATGATGTGACCTTGACCTTGACAACGCCATTGACACCTAGCAGATATTATTGAAACTGCTTTTAGCTAAGCCTAATGGAGCCCCCTTGTGGTTAAAAAAACTAGTATTTTTTCTAAACTATATCTGACAGCAGGTCAGGTATACCTTTGACAGTAGTTCATACGAAAAAAGCTCAACATGGGTGGGAATAGAACCAAGGATCTTCTGATCGAAAGTGCTTCTTCCTATCCATGAGGCCACAAGGGTTACATTAGTCTTATGTCTTGGACCCTATTGATATCATGTATACATTTGTATGTCAGCGAATGCAGAATGCATCTTGATGCATTCTGATGCATCCTAAACATGCACACTGTGGTATAAAGGCAATGTGCGATGATTATGGATACACTCATTGACTTTAGGGCCAAAAGAAAACTTTTCAGCAAATCAGCTTTGCCTGGTGCTTTTATGTGGCTCTAAAGTGAACTTATGCATCCATAATCATCATGTATTACACTAATAATGTGTTTGTATTGATATTGATGCATATGTTCATAGAAAACTAAATGTGAGACACACAGTTTGAAGTTTTAACACTGTTTATTGGCTAAAGAAAGCACTACATAGGTAGTTATTATAATCAGTCGCCAAATACAATATATCACATGGTCAGAGTATAGGGTAGGTTTGTAGGTTATACAGGTGGTTTCCATGAACTTATCATGGACACAATTTAGTCCTATAATATACATTTCCAATTATAATTCATAGTCTGCCCAATGCTGTTACAATTTCACCTTTCAGGCTCGATTTAAAACCATCAATGTTAGGTTTTAATTGGATTTCTACCGATAGTATATCCCATATTTGGTTTCCATGATATAACGGACTATTCCAATAGATTTCTCTTTTTGGTCTACTCACTTTGAGTTTTTTCTTATTATGTCCTTGTAATTCTCTGGTGGGAACCATAATATTCTCTACACATCGAGCATATTTGTACATATAACATGATTTTTTACGCCTGATACTAAGTGATTCCATTTTACATCTTGTTAAAAGGTCAACTATGTGAATATCTTGGGCATTTTTTATCTTCAAACATGCACACAGGCAATGGTTTTGTATTACATCTATATGGTCTACAATAGTTTTAGGCCCGGATTCATGTACAAAGCTACAATACTCTAATATAGGTACAATCATTTGTCTGTATATCTTTAATGAGTTTTCAATATCTAGATATTTTACAATGTTTTGTAATTGTTTTAATTTTGACGTACCCATTCCATCTTTTTTCTTACAGTGTTGTTTAAAATTAAGGTCTTTATCTATTATTACACCCAGGTAATTGAATTTATCCACATTCGCTAGTGTGGTATCCTGCATAGTAATATTACCTTTGTGTATATATTGTCTTATAGAACTACACCATAGGGTTTTTGTTTTTTTAACATTCACCGTAAGAACATTTAATCTACACCATTTCTCAATTTCATTTACATCACTCTGCATCAAAACAGTCATTATTACGGGGTCTTTCCCATTTATTACCAATGCCACATCATCAGCATAAAGGAAACATTCACAATTTACTACTTTTCTAGTAATATTATTGAGATAGATATTGAACATTAACGGACCTAATACAGAATTTGTTGTTAACATGCCAAGATCACAAAATTTATGCTCATAAATAGGTAAATTTCTGCATGAATAAATCAGCCCCTTTAGTATCATATCTACAAGCGCTAGGTTTCGCATGTATACATAATTAACATATCTATGTCATAGTAGGCCCGCGGGCCATATCGAGACCCTGCTGCTTGAATACAAATGGTTGAAGATTCTTCAGATTCTCATGAAAATCCCCACCATACCTCCTCACAATAGGATGCCCTAGTCAATGAAAATAAATCATAATTACCATAGTGATAACATAGATCTTTCCTCAACTAAGTGACACAATTGTGCCTAAATTCTCATTTTCTGTAAAGTGATATTTTTACAAGATGTAGATATTTATGCAGTCCTAATTAAAGAAACAGAACCACTCATATCAGCTCAAGGACTCTACTGCGTCAGTCAGTGATGTCTGGTTATTCCCCAGACAGTGGCCATGTATACACAGAGAGTCACAGCTTATATATTCAAAGAGACTCAATATACCAAATAATTTAGTACTTTCCAGTCAGCATGCACCATGGAGGATACTGTTAGATTGACATATTGATGGATCAAAGACACTACTGGATCACCTATTCAGGTGATGATGCAAAAATGCAAAACTGGAAAGCTGCACCCATCCATTATTAACACATTTGCATAATCAAGCATGGAATTATGTGAAATGATTGAAAGGAATAAACAATTCAAAATCACTTTTGCCTACATCATGAGTACAGACTGACCATTGTTTGAACCGCCACACTAAACAAAGGATGTCTGATACAAGCTTATAGCTTATGGTAATGTAGCTTAGACTTACACACTGTTCATTGTGGTCTGTTCATTAAAGGAGGCTTGGCATAATCCATCAATGTAGATTCATGCATTATTTACCAAAGAAGGGTTATCCCCTTTAAAAAGTTAATAGTATAATAAGGAATCATGCAATTTGGACATAAATGAAGCTTCTCAAAGTGATTAACAGGGGTTACAGTCATAAGCCTACAATTTTGATACATTACTGCATAGTGCACCATAAGAGATTAGCACACTAAGGGTAAATGGTGCATAAATGGATCATGGCCATTGGTTATCACACTGAACCAATGAGGTGTTGCATGATGCATTTATGCATTAACTAACCTAAAAGGGTTATTCGATCTATGCCTGTGTAAAAGAAGTTCTTATATCAAACTGTCAATACATATACAGGAGATCTACTCGGGGATCATTACTGTCCTATGAGCAGGCTTGGACCTGAATCAGCATATCAGGTAAGTTATACATAGGGTAGGTTTTTTTTTTACCTTCCCCTAAATGTATTCTTTGTTTCCTTACACTTCAGGGGTAATCTGGTGAGTCAGATGCAAAGATAGGCATTGGGTTCTCAATATCGGACATAAAGGTCTCTAAGCATACCTTATTCCATATGCTAATAAATTTATAGGTCTCTTTGATCTGAATGATGATGTATGTATCTTTTTTTCAGAATTGCAGAATGCCACAGGTATTTCCATACTATGCCCTGTATATGGCCATCTGGCTACCATGTGTACTGTTGGATTACCCTGTTACTCTATCAGGAACTAATGGTCTTAATGCCTTGATGTCAGGGAGCTGCAGCAATGTGACATCCATAACACTAGAATCAACAGATCTAATTACAGTTGATAAAATACTTACCTCAAAGATACCAATTGTAAAATAATTCATATTCAAGGATAACACTGAACTTATTAGTATCTCTGATGATGCTTTGGAGGATCTCAGGTATCTGGAGCTTCTACAAATTGAGGGAAGCCCCCTGGAACAATTCCCAAATGTCTCTGGTGTTGTAGGTCTGGTTAAGCTGGTTGTCAGACAGACCTTGATCTCAGAAATAGATTTGCACCTCCTTACACCAAGTCTCAAACACCTTGGCATGCCTAAAAATAATGCTATGAATGCAATCCCACTCACCGGTTATCTACCAAAACTTAATTATCTAAATCTGTTTAAAAATGCAATGACAGCAAATTTTGGTGTAGTCTTGGATGGGTGTCATTCCTTAAAGGATTTGACTCTAGGTTCTAATGGGTTTGACACATTCCCAGACCTCGACACGTGTGCTGGAATAATTAAGTCAATCGATCTTAGTATAAACAAAATCAGGGTCATCACAGAGGAACAACTTATCCATCTGACATCACTAACTCATCTCATCCTGAAAAAGAACCCATTGATCTCATTACCTGCACTTAAGGTAGGCACTTTGACTAACCTGCAGTTTCTGGGTATTTCAAACCTGAAGAATGAGCCAAGGCGTAATGGTTCCCCTTTGAATGAATTTCCAACAATTTCTGATGAAACAACTGAGCTCAGACTGATGGATAACAACATCCAGATGGTACTAGTATCTTCCTTTCAGGACACATCAAGTCTAAATGACTTAGACCTATCAGGCAACCAGCTCAAGACCTTTCCACCAATTGCTGTCTTAAACCATCTGACACGTCTTGTTTTGGATAGAAATAGCATCCAAACCATCAAATGGGAAGATGCAAATCCTACTGATCTTCTCATTGAAAACCTCCCACTAACTGATCTTCACGTAGCTGGTAACAACATTAAGAAACTTGATGCAGAGATGCTGGCTCGAATGACATTACTAGTTACACTAGACATCAGTAATAATCAGCTGACCTTTGTGCCTGCTGCTCCTATCAAAGAAGGGCTTCCCTAGCCCACTTAAAAGGGCTAGGGTCTATCTCTCCTCTTTCCTATCCCCTCGGATGTGTGTGGTGCACATATGTGTGGGCACCGACACATTCCTCCATAAAATTGTGTAATGTAGTTGTCGCCATGAATATGACCTTAGCTGTCGAAATGGCGTTAAACCTCTATTACTCACTCACTCCTATCAAAGAAATGACACATCTACAGCATCTATTTCTTAATGGAAATCACCTCCAAACACTCGGAAACATCTTGAACCTGAGCAGGTATACACTACTTTCTGTCAATTTACAAGGCAATGAGATTGTTTGCGATGCAAGGATCTGTTGGATCAAGGAAACCTTAGAGTTGAACCTGACAATGACTGACAAATCATGTACTTCCCCTGAAGGTTTGATGGAGACGATTTGGAGTAATGTGACAATTTCTAGGCTGCTCTGCAGTAAGTTGAATAACCGAATGTATACAATTTTGTTCAATGTTGTATGCATTAAAATCTGATATACAACAAAGAGAAACCAATTGCATAATACAGTGGTTAGAATGAGGGGGGGGAGGAATGGAGATTATTGTTTATGTAAGAACAAATCACTAATAATCTTTCTTGAAATTGTCACTTTCAGATTGGCCAACTGTCTCAAATATCAATCCTCCATTTGATGTGTATGTGACAAAGCAAACCTATTTGAACGTGTGCCAGCCATTGGGCATCAATACAGACCTTTGAGAGAACCTGTGCTGATGCCAATAACATTATGTTTACTGAAATGTCTAAAACATGGAAACAGTTGCCCTGGGTTTGTTTATAAGTCTGCAGGTGGTAACTGTTTTCTAATGGTTGATGGAGGATATATGTAGTATATCAAATTTACCAAAGCAGATGTGGAGAAATGAAAGAATATAGACCTGCATATGTCATAAGCCAAAACATCATGTACATTTAAAGAACTTACTTAAACACATTGCAGTTACTTGTGTAAGTCAACCAATTGTTGTTTTGAATCAATGCGAAGGTGAAGGATCACTGTAGACAGCTCGCATTGAAATCACTAAATGTAATCAGGTTTACTATATCTGAAACTAGTACTCGCGATTGACTTGTCTGCAACTAAGTAACTGGGGTTTTCTTATTTTGACATTTGTCACTTAATCACAATCACAAGTGGATATGTAGAATGAGGGAACAATTACATATGATTAAAACCTTGCATGATAACAATCATGTCCAGTTTTTTTTTAAAATATTCAGCCAAGCTAAAAGTAACAATGGACTTGAAAATTGATGGTTAAGGATTTCAAACAAACTCATAACCTAATCTTATTTTAAATTCAAAAGTTTGGAATGCAAATTAGCCAATTTCTAAATTTGTCCGCCATTTGCCAGTCCCACTGTGCTTTATCCAACTGTGCAGCTTTGTCTCAAAATGGTAAGGTTAGGTTCTCCGGCTTTCAAGTTCTATTAGAGCTAGGAGTTTGATATATCGGTTCCTCATTCAGCTCTGTTTTATTTTATTTTAAATTCCATTATCACTGCACAATGATGGCTGATGGCTGACCGCCATTACTACATATGACATCATGACTTGGGAAGGGTTTAATTGTGTCTTTGAATTATACATTGTTTATTCATAGCATTGTTTTTTTCTTTTTTTTTTTCTTTTTTTTTTTTTTGGGGGGGGGGGTTTTAGAGTGTTTAAATGCATAATATATCCGATATCTATGTGCTTTATTATATAACAATTATTGAAAAAAAGTGAATATAATGTTTTATGTGTGTGTTCTTTTTTTAATTCTTCTTTTTTTCCTTTTTGTAATTTCACATGTATAAAATTATATGTGTGTTTTTTATTTTTCTTTTATTTTTCAATATACCGTAAATCCCCGGTCATAAGCCAGCCCCGGTCATAAGCCGGGGGGGCGAGTTCAGCGGAAATATAGAAGCCGGTTTTAGTGCATTTTAGACTTTTGCAAAAACCCCGGTCATAAGCCGGGGGCGAGTTCAGACCCCCAACCCCCCCTTACGACCCCTAAAACTAAAAAATCTCACCAATTTTTGAGGAAAATTAGCCATATTTCTATCAATTTTTTATTGAGTTCTTATAGAAAACACATTGAAATGAACTTGTATGGTAAAAATCGTACATATTAAAGTAATTTTTTTTTCTATTGATTTTTATTGAAATTTGGTAAAAAATTACTTAAACTTTTTAAAAACCCCGGTCATAAGCCGGGGGGGACTTTGGGAAAAATTTAGAAGCCGGTTTGGGCCCAAAATAGGAAAAAAAATCCGGCTTATGACCAGGGATTTACGGTACTAGTGCGGATCATCCGAGGGATGTGCTTGTGTGGTGCTCGTTCCTTCTATGCCAACCAGGTGTCGCTTCGCGATACCTGTTTGGTACAAGAGGGGGCAGTACAATGCCTCGCATCCAGCTCTACTAAGGAGCCGGAGGATCGGCAGAAGGGAACTGGACCTAGTCCAGTCCAGACGTAGTTATAGTCCTTCTCAGGATTCAATAAAGGCCATCAGAACAGATGGGAAGTTAAGGGCTTTGCCCAACCTGAACCTTTCGTGTTGTGTGCTGCTTGTAGTGATTAAGCGAGCCTAAGAGCCACCCAATTCAACATATCAAATGAACCGTTACAATATTAACCCCCCTAAGCTGATCAGTCAATCAGTTCACCTCTGGAGCTCCTGGGTCACAGGGAACTTAATCCATTTCCTCTCTATATATAGTGTAACACACAAAAACAGCCAACTAAAACGTTTGTTGGTAAAAGTCTCAACCATAGCACAAATAACTCATACACCATCTCAAATGAGGGAATGATATGTGCAATGAGTGCCATTCTTCCCTTTTTTGGGCCTAAAATTTTCCATTGGACAGATTAACTGTTGCCTGCCTCGTAACACCCATGATTCTTTTTTACAATTCTACCAATATTTATTCTTTCTGATTCTGAACCAATCAGCAGCCTTCGGTGCATGCCAGAATACCATATTTACTTCCATGTGACCTCCACCATAAAGCAACACAGGCGCCACCTGGAGAGTGTTGGGGTCACTAATGCCACAATTAAAGTTACCAACACAGAGTGCAGACAGCACATCTCCCACATTCACTATCTGCAACATCAGTCTTTGCGAAATGTTTTTCACCCTGCCAGACATTCGGTCCTGCAGATTTATAATTCTGCAGGTCCGGTTCAATTTGTGCAGAACCAAAACATAACCAGTAGACCACAACATTTTCTGTAAAAATATAAATATCATAAAGTTAGAATTATGTGCTCTTTTTATCATGAAATCCATTAGGACTCATAAAATTCAGATAGAAAAAATCATGAGTTATTAATACTTTTTGTTTTATGCTGTAAAAACCATAATAATTGTCCGATTTGAATGCCATGAAAAAAGGCATGTAGCCCAAGGCCTGATCATGATATTTGGTTCGCAGTGAGACAATTTCTGACGGCCCGGGAGTCATTCAGTTTGCTATAGCCAATGTCCGATGAGTTTTCAGAAACACTGCAACTTGGGCTTTCTGAAGAAACTAACCATTGGTAAACCTGTAGGGCTGACCTTCCTAAGGTAAGGTTTGCGATCATTATAGTTTAGTTTACTGCCATGGGCTAGTTGGAAATAAATGACTGTGTTGATAGCTGAGTGGGTGATAAAGAGTGTGTGTATGTATGGAAACGAGGTCAGTGGAGTAAAAATATTGGCCTGGTTTAGACTCTAGGGGAGAGGGGGGCTTCTTGAGACACTAGTGCTCCTGGTCAATATATATGCCCTTGATGTACCTTAAACCACATGGTTAAAATGCCCCCCCCCCCAAAAAAAAAAAAAAAGAACAAAAAAAGGAGAAAAAAAGCAAGATAGTACATGGTTTTGGGTGGGAAAAATATACTTATTGACACTGGAAACATCAAATTCTATCAAAACATTCATCCTGTGAAATAACATTTGTATCATTACCGTATGACCACATTTTATTAATGTCAGATATTGCACTCCTTCAGCTTACGGTCTACTTCTTTAATAAAGGCCTTATAGAGGGGGCACAGACACAAATCCTCTGCTCTGTGGATCCAGAACTGGCTAATGATACTAGGAAGTACTATAGGTAAGCTCCATTGCATGAATATTGGGATTTCAATAGGATTAATATTGCCTACAACACTACCCCACTTTTATGCTGTAACTCTTTTTGATAGTGATCATGTCAGATACAAACATAATGGTATAGTTTATCAATAATCGGATTATATGAATCATTGGAAATAAAAGCTGCAGTCTTATCAGACACATTGTATCACATTCTATTAGGAGTATGATATTTTGGTAAAAAATATTTTTCTTTTAAAAAGTGTTATTGGGTTAAAAATAAATTACTAGAATTTGGTCTGGCCGTTTTACTACCTGCGCCGACATCCAAATGATGATTTATGGAAAATCTTTCTCTCCATTTTTCTCCAGAGACTGTCAGGAGGAGGCTCTGAAACCAATAGCTATGGTCGATGATAAAGCTGGGAAGCTGTGGAAGATGAGCGCTGACCTTGTGGGCCTAAAGGATGAATAGACCGCAAAAAACTGCAGTTTTCTTACCAGACTCGGAGCCAATCAACCATAATCTAACTGCAGGCCGAGACCTGTCTCAGGAAAAACGGGACTAAGAGTTCTTGAATTTGAGATGGGTATTGTAGAAGGAGGCTGGTGTTTATGAACTTGATATTTACTGTTGGAAAGGGAATTTCAGAATTGCATGATTACCCAGGGATATTTACCCTGTTGTATTTAGGTAAAGGGGACAAGTCTTTCATACTTGCAGATATAAATGCTGGCCTGTAGATTTCGTAAGTTGTGGGAATCCCATTACTAATCCCCATCTGTCAGCCATTGAAAATCCTTTCATCTCAGGAACCAATCAGGAACCACCTCAGGGAGCAAGTGAGGCAATTAAAGAAAATTCAAAATGAAAACAATTGTTCTCTACCCCACATGTTGGGAGATGGATTTCAGGATTACACTGGATACAGAGAAAGCAAATTAAGAGCTTTCAGATACTTTTTATCTCATCAGAATATCTTTATTTGCCAATTTTTGATGAATTATCAAAATAATAAAGCGGCCTGCATTTGAGAAAAAAAGCTCCAAACATAGGCCTTTGATCTAATGTAAACCCATATGGACAAGGAGAAGGTATCTTCATATTGGTGTCTGGACTGAATCATCCAACTACAACTCTAGTGAGACTGGTACCAGTTCAAAGAAAAATAGTCAAGCTACATGTGGATAGGAATATCCTTTGTCTTTATTTGTTACAATACAAGTTCATCATTTTCTACAAATCCTTTTGAGTTACTAATTTCAAAAAAAAATGTCAAATCACTGAAATCAGCATTTTTCATCACATATCTGGTTCTGACATTGGCATGTGAAAAGTGGTGAATAAATTGTAATGACTCACGTAATGATATTGTCATACTAGTAATTGGCATGATCAAGTTGTCATATGAGAAATATCATATGACTAGTGGTGTATGGAGTAAATACATCAGGCTCATATAAATAGTGTTATTTCCAGTTGTCACTGGTTTATTCAGCTTTAGGCAACATGTAAGAAATATCAATCATACAGTAGTTAGTATGTAGGTAATTTGTACATACAGTAAACATACAGTAATTTATAAAGTACAATGTTCAGTTCCACTCCACCTGTGAGGTATTAATAATACAGTGTCCAGCATAGTTCTAGGTGGGTTCCCACACCTAGCTCCTGACCTGCTGCTTAGAGGAATAATGTTATAATGAGTAACTTTACCCTCTGGTGGAAGTCTTGAAGAAGATAGCCTCTGGCCACTAATGGTAGGAAACCAATGCCTGTCTAGCATAGTTTCACCATAGTGCAGTGGTATAGCAGGTAGCAGGAGATGACTGGAGATGTTACCTCTAGAGCGGTTCTTGGTGATGTGTCTTCCTGGAGGTGCAGACAGGCTATTTGTAGCAAATCTTGGAAAAGCACCTCCAGACTGACTGGAGCCAGCAGCATCTGCCTAACTCTACAATTGTTTGAGGGGACCCTTTCAAGTGTCACAGGGGGACAAAGGACCCCCATGGACGCCGCTATGGCCCCCATTGTCTTGGTCGGTTCTGCATCTTCAAACCCTCATAACTCGGTCGTTTATGCTTGTATAACCGCCATTTTGGGCATGCGCGGAGCTGAATGTGCCAAGATTATAATGCCCGCTGGATAGGCGCGTAACTCCCGCCGGTTTGTCTGTAGCTCACTCGGAGGTCGATTCAGTCTCTATGGCGTAACTTCCTTAATACTGGGAGTTCCGCCTTGATCTTGGGCTCATTCTGACCGTCTAATTATGGGCTTTCCATAGAATTTTTGATATTTGACCTAGGTTGCTCAGGAGCGACGCTAGAGCGACCGGAAGGTTATGGCGTCGTGCTTATGTAACCCATTGTTCAGTCCTTAGAGTGCTCAGACACTCATGACGGCGTCCGCGGTGCTCAGGCACCCGTGACGGCCGGTTGCATTCACTTACAAGTTATTAATTTGTGCATTGAACCATGAGGTCGCACACTGAGACCCTCATTTTTATTATATTGTGCAGTGAACCATTAGGTCGGAGCCTTTGATGTCAGAGAGTGTATGTAACTGACCTGGCTGGTGTGCAGTGGGGCATGGACGCTCTTATGTAAAGTTTGAGCGCTCTTATAGCTCTTAGAACCAACCCATGTATTAATTTCATAGATATCCTTTGATTAATACAAAATATGTTACAATTTATGGAATAATAAAATGGTATATCATAGAATACTCCCTCTCCCCCGAAAGAATGCGAAACTCCGTCATTTCGCCGAGGGAATGTACAATTTATACAATTTTTACCTTATTTTGGAGTTATATACTGTTTTGTAAGAGGATTTGAAGTAATGGGGAGTGCTTCAAATGCAATTTTTGTGGTAGAGCTTTGTCAGTATAAACAATTTTCTCCTGGGTATAAGTACATTTCCGAGTTTCTATATCTTACCATACCATAGCTTATTTGCTTATGTAACATCAATTTTGGGTACAATTTTCCATTTTTATGTACAACATACAATTTGGCAAATAGTGTGCAATTTTGGCATCTAATGTTCAATTTAGCGTGCAAATTGAACATAAATGACAATTTCAGTGTGCAAATTTACAATTTCGCGTGTAATTGCGTTCAATTGACAATTTCAGTATGCAAATATATAATTTTTGCGTACATTTGGCAATTTAAGTGTGGAAATATATAATTTTCGCGTATATTTGGCAATTTTAGTGTGCAAATATATAATTTCGCGTACATTTGGCAATTTGAGTGTGCAAATATATAATTTTCGCGTATATTTGGCAATTTTAGTGTGCAAATATATAATTTCGCGTGCATTTGGCAATTTTAGTATGCCAATGTATAATTTTGCGTTCAATTGATAGTTTCTGTATGTACAAATATAATTTTGCGTACAGCTTGGATACACATAGAAATGTTGATTTTCTAAAAATCTGACTTCAGTGTGTGAATTGGGTACAGACATACAGTATAATGTGCAACATATAAATCAAATGTAAATTGGATACAACTTACAATCTAGTGTGCAAACATACAATTTTAGTGTGCAAATTGGGTACGAGCGTACAATCTGGTGTGCAAACATACAATTTTAGTGTGCAAATTGGGTACAAGCGTACAATCTGGTGTGCAAATATACAATTTTAGTGTGCAAATTGGGTACGAGCGTACAATCTGGTGTGCAAACATACAATTTTAGTGTGCAAATTGGGTACAAACGTACAATCTAGATTACACTATTCAATTTATGGGATTTGAGACAAATTTTTCCGAGGGCCGGAAAAACAAAGTACTTCATGTACAATAGGCTTGTTTGTCTCTGAGTTACTCATTGATTTTGCTATATGGGTGTATTAATTGGCAATTTCGGCAGTGGGCCGCTGCTTAATTGACTATTCCCCTAGCCTTTTGAGTATGTGTCCCTGAAAGAGATTTATTTGGTGAGTATCTTAAGTAAACATGTTTTATGTCAACAATTTTCTCAACAATTTTTTTTTTTTTTTTTTTTTTTTCATTCATTTTTCCAACAATTTTCTTGGATACCTAAAGTGTGTTACTTTAAGTAAACCTTGGCATAGTATACAAGTGCTAGTGGGTACAAAAACTGTCTTAGTTATCTACCTGCATTCATGTATATTAATGTTAGATTTGTACAATTTTACAATTTGTAATTTGCAATTTCGCAATTTTGCGCGTATATGTGCGCATTAATCATTGATTTTTGTGAGAATACCATAGATTTTCATATTATACATCAACAAGTGGCTGTGTACATAATTTTTTTTTTTTTTTCTAATACTTTGATAATTTCATTGACAGTGGAGGTGTGTCAGGAGTGAGATGTGAGTCTCCTCCCTGGTGTGCTCATGCAGTGGTGGCACTTGAGGTGTTAGGTGCCAGATTTTGGCATGTGTCTGTGGCAGTGCCTAGCTTGGTGTCAGTGGACAGTTCAGGGTGGGGGGGGTGTGTGTGTGTCCATTTAAGGAGTGTGTGGCTGGTATTGGAGCATCAGTTCCTCTCTGGAAGTCACTGCTGTAGTACCATGGCCCACCTACAAGCTCTCTTTGCTCTGTCTGTCCCCCAGGTGATGGAGGTGGGGAGTCCAGCTAGGGCCCTGGTTGAGTCTAACCAGACCATCCATTATGGGTACATAGTGAGTAATTTCAAGGAGATCATTGAGCATGGTGATGTGATGGTCTGTAATTACTCCTGCCATTATTTCCTGGGCTCAGCCTTGCGTCGGGGGGCCACTGTGGCCCTTCTGACTAGGGCCTTGGGCAATATGGGTTTCTGGCCCATGGATTATAACCTAGGGCCGCGGGAGCGAGTGCTATGGGATTATTTGTTGGCGGCATCCCTCCTCGATCTTGCGGCATCCGGGAATCCATCCACGGCTGCCGAGTATGGACTGGGGATGCTGGAGGCCCGGCTCGCTGAGTGGGAGCAGGATCACGGCCATATGTATGGCTCGGACTCGGCCCCGGACTCTCCCATTGATGTTGAACCCGAGGATCTGTGGTAGGATCCCGACTGACTGAAACCTAGGGTGTAAAAACCCGCCATCCCAAAGGCCCTTTTCAGGGCCGGCAAATTGTCCGAAAAGTTCTGAATACTGTCTCTGATGTGTTGTCTCCTGGTGGTGGACTGGGGGCAGCCTAGGCTGTGGGCAGTCTAGGCTGTTTCCACAGTCACCGGGGAGGGCTGGTGGTTTAGAAAATTAGCAATAGTCTGCATGTTTGACCTTGCGGTCTCCTCCTGTTGTTCGTCAATAATTATATCTGTTGTATTTTCTAGTGCTGTCATGGTCACCGGGCTGGTGCCACAATCATTCTGGAGAAGCATGGAGTAGTACAGTCCTTTGTTTTTAAGGGCTGGTATAGTGCTGAACCTAGTGCGCCAAGGTAGGTGTATCACTACTTGGTTTACATCTTCTACTGTGGCTAGACCTAGCACACCGCGAAACAGGGGTGCTAGAAAACCCAGTATGGCCTCTCTTTTGGCCTTGTCCAATGTGTTTATGGGGTTGGATAAGAACAATTTGATGGAGGCTAGTGTTTCATTTATCTCCTTGTCTGCAGTTTCGAGCAAGGTGTCTAGCTCCTTAGCTTGTTGGATAATTTGGCCAGAGGTATGATCTTGTAGAGTAGGAGTGGTCAAATGGAGTATTCTATCCCTTATGGATCCTTGGGTAACGGGTGCCCGAGGTATCTTGTAGGGAATAGCTAACAACAGTGTTGTGGTTGTATGTCCATTGACCAATGGTTGAGGGCTAGGTTTGAATACTACTCCTATGTTTTGTCTCACCACAGGTGTATAGCCTGCAGTAAGTGGTTTTATAGTATATAATAACAGCATAGTTAGCAGTATGGGTGAAACTCTCAGTCTCCCCATGGTGCTTGTGTAAAGCAAGTTTGCTGTTTAAAGTCTTGTCAAATTTGTAGTGATTTGGTGCTGGTAAAGTCTAAGTGTATGGTGTAACACTTTAAATGAAGTGGTTCAAACTGTACCTTTGCAAGATTGAGCTGTCTTGGCAATATGTCCGGTGAGTCTATAGAGGTTGACCAGTAATGGTAAGGTCAGGTTGAAGGTGAAGTAGGTGTGTTCTTTATCCTAGTGCAGTCTCTCCTAATGGAGAAGTGGGCTGGCTAATTCCCAAGTGGGGTCCTGTAGACTTGTGTTCCAGACTGCAGCTGGATGAAGACTGATGGTGGGCTATGGTCCACAGTGCTTCTTATGTAGCCTACCCTACCCACATCCATTGTGGGCCTGGTATTGTTTCTCTGGAGACAATGCATTAATCTCCAGTGTCTGCTAACTGTGGGGTCTATTGTGTAGTCTGTGTACTGGTAATTAGCTCCTCCTGTCATCCAGGACAGCCATTCATGACCGTCTAGACAGTTGTCTGAGGGTAGCTTATAAGGTCAATTGATCTCTATAGACTGCTGTGTTGGCATAGCGCGCTCTTTCATGTGGGGATTAGGCTTTAGACACTCCATTGTGTTACCCTTACTCTTCTTAGACTTCATGTCTGCTTTACTTGGGGGGTCCCAGTCTTTGACCCTTTCAGAGGCAATAACCTACTGATATATTTACAAATTTGATTGGCTTTATATACATAGTAATTCATTATCAGTCACACATGTCTTATGTGTGGATGAAGAGAATTTGTAATACATTTTGAAAATCTTATGACTTTTGGTATCTCAATCTTGTTTCTAATTTCTTGAAACTGCACCACACCTAGATGTCTTTCTTAGTATGTGGTGTGCAGGCCTAGGCTTGATAGGGCCTATGCCTGTGGTTTCTCTTGTAAGGGTGATATCATTTTTGTTCCTTACAATTTTGCTGTAGTATTTGGCCTCATGTGGAATAAGCCTGTGTGCAAATTCATTGTTTCTGACAGCCACAACCTTTTTCAGTCTGTCTATGTGCACTGGTCTGGCCACCAATAGGTTGGTGTCCAAGTTTTTGAGTTTGGCACTTGTCAAACTAGGTCTATCTACTACAACATATGGTCCCATAAAAAGGGGTTGAAGTTTCTTACACTCTGTGTTGGTCAGGATTCTTGGTATGTTAAGGTACATTATGTCGGTGACCTTGATTTCCTGTGGTGTAAGTTTCTTATCATATCTATCCTTCCTTTCCTTTTGTAGCTTGGCGACCCTTTCTATAGCTTTCCTCCTAGAGGTATCTTGATTTGTTATCATGTTAGCTACATGGTCTGCTACTGTGGATATGTCTTCCTGTATTCCCAGCCCTAAGTCCATTGGGGTGGCTGGGTTTCTCCCATGGAGTAGGAAGAAAGGGGTGAATCCTGTGGTTTGGGATTCAGTGTTGTTTAATGCAAAGGTTATGGGTTCAATAAATGAATCCCAATTGTTTTGGTGCTTTGAGCAGAATGCTCTGAGTGCTGTGCCTATGCTAGCATTGAATCTCTCTACAAGCCCATTTGATTGTGGCCTGTATGGTGAGGAGAATTTATGTTTGATCTTGAGGTGTTTAGTTAACTTTGTGAACTTTGCACCTGTATAACATGTTCCATTGTCTGTTTGAAGAGTGGCTGGTGTTCCATGATGACAAATTATATTCTTGTAGAACTCTGCTGCTGTTGTCTCAGCTTTTAAGTCAGTAGTAGCCCAAGCTGTTGCATATCTGGTAGCATAATCTATGCAGACTTGTATATGTTTGTTTCCCCTGGCAGTTGTGGGAAGTGGTCCCACCGCGTCTAGGTTTAGGAACTTCATTGGTGAAGTCATGTACTCTCTCACTGTCATTGGTGTTTTGTGTGAGTGTACTTGCCTTTTTGCTGTGAGGCATGTGTGGCAGGTGGAAACATATTTTGTTGTGTCTGCTAGCATAGACTTCCAATATACCCTAGGTCGGAGTGCTGACAGCATCCTACTTGAACCAAGATGGCCGCCGGTAGGTGAGTCATGGAAATACTGTAGTGTACTTGTTACCCATTGCTGTGGTATAACAATTTGAAGTGGTACAGTATTGGTTTTTCTCCAATTTATGGGGCATATATGGACTAATGTACCATTTACCAAGGTGTATGTCTGGCCTTGGTTGATGATTCTATTTCCTTGTGCTTTTGGTGCAGGCAAGGTTCCATCCTCAAGATACTGTATGAGGGGCAATAGGTCCTTGTCTTTTCTTTGTTCCAAGCCAAGGTTTGTACCTGAGATGGATGTGTCGGGAATCTGATCCAGTAGTTGATTTATATCTAGCACATGTTGTTTTATTCTGTCTCTTTCTTTTTCTTTTTCATCGACTATTGGCCTATCTTGTGCCTTTTGTTGGGGTGTGTCACTCTTGTTTTGGTGTGTAGGCTCCTTTGGAGGGCCTATTCTCGCCTTGATGGGAGTGGCAACCTTTTTCTTTAAAGGCACAATTTGCTTTTTGTCAATCTTCTTTGTCTCAGAGTTCTTTGATTTAGTAGATGCAGTGTCTTTTGTGACATTTTTCCTGGCAGGTGGGGTTTTGATAGGTTTGTTTCCTGTGACCTTTTTCTCATTTAGAATAGTTTGTGATTGTGTGGGGGGTTTTGGTGTGCCCTCCTGAATCATTTCTCTAGTCTTTGAGCGTGTGGTCATAGGACACAAATGGTTTGGTGTTTCCTCTCCCTGCCTTGGTTCAAAGAATCTGACTGATTTAGAAGTTGCTTGAGTAATAGCATATATTGTGTCTTCTGGATCTTCATCATCTGAGTCAGGTGGGGTGAAGGGTGGCTCCTTAGGAGTTACCTTCACTATCTGATTGAGTGATGAGAATTCAATAGGCTCGAAGTCATTATCTGGAAAGAGTTGTGAGTATTCTCTCTCACAGTGGCAAAACACATAGTGTGTAGATTGCTTCAAGATACCCCTAATGGGTGTCTCTGGCCTTTCAATGGTGTTGGGTGGATCATCCCTTTTGAATGGTACTTTCTTTGTTACTTTTGCAAACTTGGTTCTACTGGCTGCTCTAACTCTCCTTGGTGGGGGTGGAGGGTTAGTCATGGGTCCAGAGTCTGGGTATTCTCTTCTAGACATAGCATCTGGTGGTGTGTTATCATCACCTTTCACGTGTTGGATGGTGAATGAAAATTGTTGTATGTCTAGAGCCCATCTGGCCCATCTATGTGTGAGTCCTGTATTGGTTAATAGTGGGATTAGGGCTGCATGGTCTGTGTATAGTTGGAAGTGTCTGGTCTCTAGATAGTGTCTGAAGTGTAATACTCCATACACTACTCCCAGTAGTTCTCTCTCTGTGGTATTGTAATTTCTCTCATGTTTGGAGAGGGTTCTACCTGCAAAGGCTACTGGTCTGAGCACTCCTTCATTATCTCTCTGTGAGAGTACAGCTCCTAAACTCACATTGGAAGCATCAGTTGCCAAACTGAACTCTTTCTCATAGTTTGGATATCTGAGAAGAGCATTGGTACAGAGGGCATGCTTTAATGTTTTGAAAGCATTATCTGCCTCTTCTGTCCAGACAAATGCTTTGAGATGTGTCTGTAGATCATATAATGGTCTAGCAATTTGGGCATAACCTTTGATAAACTTTTTGAAGTATTGGCATAGGCCTGTGAAGGATCTGACATTTTTGACTGATTTTGGTGTTGGGAAGGTTTTGATTGACTCCACCTTTGTGGGAGATGGTTGCAGTCCCATGGGTGTGACTCTCATTCCCAAGAAGTCTATTCTGTCTATGAAGTATTCACATTTTGATTTCTTTAGTTTGAGTTTACCAACTCTTAGGCTGTTGAACACGTCTTCCAGGTCATGGAAGTGTTGTTCGATTGATGGTGATAATACCAATATGTCATCTAGGTATGGTAGGGCACATTTGTACTTGAGTTTGTTCAGAATTAATGTGACTAGATGGCAGAATCCCGCCGGTGCCGTCGCTAAACCCATCGGCATCCTTTCATAGACATATTTTTTGTCATTTGCTATGAATGCGGTTTTATGCTGATCCTCCTGTCTTATAGGAATTTGAAAAAATCCCTGTTGGGCATCTAGCTTACTGAATACTCTTGGTCTGAGTGACCCTATCATGTCTAGAGTGTCATCGGCCCGGGGTGTAGATAAGGCTTGATTTATCGTGTTCTGGTTCAAATAACGAAAATCTGTGACGAGCCGATGGCCTCCCGATGATTTTTGTACTAAAAAGGATCTGGAGGCCCAGGGGCCCTCGGCACATTCTCTCAGAATGCCCTGTTGTACTAGCCTTTCACACTCTTCCCCTGTTGCGGCCTGTTTTTCTGGTGTTTGTCTATATGGTAGGAAATGACATGGTACTGCCTCAGGTTTTACATGTATTGAGTGTGTATACAGGTGTGTGGCACCAATGTCTCCATCTTTTCCTACGAATACATCATCATACTTGGTCAGCAGTGACTTTAATCTATCATGCTGATCTTTGGATGTGAGCACAGATTTTGGTGGAACATTCTCTTCCAATTCTGGCTCGAGGTCATGTGCCTCACTATGTATAGCAGCTATTTCAGAGAGTCTGATTGAGTTGGGTTCAGGGTCAGCATATGTGGACTCACAGTCTGAGTCTGTGTCACTGAATTGAGTTACGTCCTCAGGCCGTATGGCTGAGATGGATTGATCAGTGTGTGGGGTAGTGTCTGACACCTGTTGAGGTTTTTCTAAATCAGATTCCTTGACTTCCTGAAATAGAGCTATGATGGCACCCTTTTTGATTTTATGTGGGCGCCTGCTGGTGTTGAGTAACACTAGGGGATGTTTGTTATTTTCCCTGGGGGTTACTGCTGCCCTTTGAACTAGATATGGGGCATTGTTGTTTCTTTGGAGGTTATCTACTACTCCAGTTTTGCCTTGCAGTGATTGAGTAGATGTGACCTTACCCAATACTGCAAGTTCAGAGAATGGAGGGATGGTAAAATCCCTCACTGCCCTAATGGGTTTGAGAATTTGTTCAGGATCAACATTAAATTCAATTTGAGATTTTGTAGTGCTTAAGAAATCTGTGCCGCGTACAATGGGCTGTGTGAGGTTGGGTATTACAGCAAATTGGTATTGGAATCTGACACCTTGGATTCTAAAGTTCAGCATAGCTGAATGTCTAACATGACACACCGATCCATCTGCCAAGTGGATGTTGATTTTAGATTTCCTCAGTTGGATATGGAATCTCTTTTGGAGATCCATGAGGAATGATTGTCTGACACAGGTGATAGTAGCACCTGTATCAACCAAACATTGTACATCTGAAACATCATATAGATTTGCATTGATACAGCCATTTTGAAGAAGTACAATAGAAAGCTTGGTACTCTCACCTGTATCCTTTGATGATGAATCTGGTGGGGTGATGTGTATCACTGATGGACGTCTCTGTCTGTTAGATGGTAGATTGGCACTAGCAATTGTCTCTGGTTGGATCTTTGTTAATCCTGATTGATTGTTTGTATTTGGGGTGTCACAGTGCACTGGCCCATCGGCACTGTGACATCCTAGTTTTCCTGGTTCTGTGGGGTGGTTGAGATGCTTGCCACCAGGAGCTTGGAGATTTGATCCATCACATGAGGTGGTATTTGGGGGTTACTTTGTTGGTTCCCCTGGTAACCTCTTGTGTCAGGTTTGTAATCCTCCTGGCGTGGGTTGGAACCCTGGTTATATTGACCAGAGTTGCTGTATTGACCGGAGTTGTTGGATCTCTGGTTGTTGTAGGCGCCATTGTTGTTGTAGGATCCACTGTTGTAGTTCCTATGTGGACTCTGGCCCCTACTGTTGGATCCTTGACTATAGGATCCAGAGTTGTTTGAACCCTGGCTGTTGTTGTAGGATCCAGAGTTGTTGTAGGATCCAGAGTTGTAGTTCCTATGTGGACTCTGGCTCCTACTGTTGGATCCTTGATTATTATAGGATCTGCCATTACTTGGGGTTCTGTCTCTCCTATCACTGTATGAAGAGTTACCATTGTTGGAGTTGGAAGAGCTGTTGTCTTTCCTACTGTTGTGACCCCCCCGGTTGTTGTTGTTGCCCCCTCTACCTCTACCTCTGTTGGATTGGTAGTTGGGGTCATAGTTATTTCCTCTGTATCTACCGGTGGGGTCTCTTGATGCAACCTTAGCTTCCTGTTGCCTTACATGGGCACTAGACATTAGGTTAACATCTTCATCTGAACTAGTGCTGATTTCCTGGACCTTTTTCTTAGTAGGCTGTGGGTTGGTTTCTGCATCCCTTACCTTCCTAGATCTCTCTTGGGTCTCAACCTCTAGGGCTAGGTCTAGGGCTTGGTCAAAAGAGTCTATTTTCTTGTTCTCAAGAGCTATAGAGATCCAGGGCCTCATGCCTTGGGTAAATGCCTTGCTTAGGGTTTCATCA
This sequence comes from Acholoe squamosa, assembly GCA_949317995.1. NCBI lineage: Eukaryota > Metazoa > Annelida > Polychaeta > Phyllodocida > Polynoidae > Acholoe > Acholoe squamosa. Next base: position 77,921,467 of record OX439041.1, on the reverse strand, counting down.
TTCTGGCGTTGGGCATTACACACTTTCCTGAGATGGCATGCATAGTCTAGAACAGGTTCATCTATCTTTTGTGCACGGAGTGCAGTCCTTGAGATTATATTGTCTCGAGTAGCAAAATACTCTTTTAATTTATTCACTACATTGGTCCATGTCAACATATCAGGTGTGGCACTCTCCCTGAAGGATTCAAACCAAGCTAGTGCTTGTCCTTCGAGGTACTTGGGTAAATATGTTACCATGGTGTCACTGTCTGTCACTTTGTACTTATCCTTCAGATATTCTGGGAATTTGTGATCAATGAATAATGCTGTTGACATGAGTGGTGATGGGTGTGAAAAGGTTTTGGGTTTTGTTACCTCATGTATCCTGATCTTTCTGTCGTCCTGCTGTTTATTGTCTATGAGCTTGGTCATGTTGGACACCATGGAGATTATGATGTCATCTTTGGATCCAGAGGCAGATGGTGTGACAACAGGTGTGATGGCAGGTGTGTGAGGTTGTGGGGTCTGGGATGATACCATCTTCATGAGATCTGCTATCTGTTGTTGTTGTCTCTCTAGGGACTTCCGCTGATCTTCCATGGCCTTCTGTTGAGCATCTATTGCTGCATTCCTCTCTGCCAGTTGTTGGTTGAGGATCCTCTCCCTTTCCTCCTGCTGGGACTTGTTGGTCTCTAGGGCAGTAACTGCATCTTGGATGGCCTTCTCATAGGCCCTTATCTTCTCAGCTGTCTGATTAGGTTGGGGGCCTTCATCGGTGTCCATGATGGAGGGTGTGGGGGAGGTGTCTCTGGAGGAGTGGCTGTCAAAGGCTGGAGCTGGGGTGGAGGATCTAGATGAGGGTGTGGATCCACCCCCTGAGGCAGATCCTTCTTCCCCTGAGGTAGATAGCGTGAGTTGGGCGTCCTGTAGAGATCCCTGGGAAATGTTGGATCCCTGAGAACTGGTTGTTCCCTGAGTAGACAGGGTGGGAGGTGTGGGGTCTACTGAGTGTGGGTCTGTTGTATTGGAGGCTGGTTTGCCTCCTGTGGGCCTCCTAGATCTTGGTGGGAGGGAGACCTCTTCAACAGGCCCCTGACTACGTAAGGTCTTTGTGTGTTGTTCTGCCAGCTTGACTGATAAGGCCTTGATGTGTGTGGTGGACCTCACTGACGTGTGGGAGACCTCACTGACGTGTGGGAGACCTCACTGACGTGTGGGAGACCTCACTGACGTGTGGGAGACCTCTCTGACGTGTGGGAGAACCTCATTGATGTGTGGGAGATCTCACTGATGTGTGGGAGATCTCATTGATGTGTGGGGGATCTCACTGGTGACCTTGGTGGGTATGGTGTCAAGGTCAAGGTCACTGGGTGGGTGGAGTGGGTCTAACTGTGTGTATGCGGTACCAGCTTTAATTTACTGTGTGCATGATTGTTCCCAGTTGCGGTACCAGCTTTAACTTACTGTGTGCATGATTGTTTTTAGTTGTGTTACCAGCTTTAAATTTTATGAGCCTGTGAGGGATGGGATCTTAGTAGGATGTTCTCCACCACTTTGTCATACTAGTAATTGGCATGATCAAGTTGTCATATGAGAAATATCATATGACTAGTGGTGTATGGAGTAAATACATCAGGCTCATATAAATAGTGTTATTTCCAGTTGTCACTGGTTTATTCAGCTTTAGGCAACATGTAAGAAATATCAATCATACAGTAGTTAGTATGTAGGTAATTTGTACATACAGTAAACATACAGTAATTTATAAAGTACAATGTTCAGTTCCACTCCACCTGTGAGGTATTAATAATACAGTGTCCAGCATAGTTCTAGGTGGGTTCCCACACCTAGCTCCTGACCTGCTGCTTAGAGGAATAATGTAATAATGAGTAACTTTACCCTCTGGTGGAAGTCTTGAAGAAGATAGCCTCTGGCCACTAATGGTAGGAAACCAATGCCTGTCTAGCATAGTTTCACCATAGTGCAGTGGTATAGCAGGTAGCAGGAGATGACTGGAGATGTTACCTCTAGAGCGGTTCTTGGTGATGTGTCTTCCTGGAGGTGCAGACAGGCTATTTGTAGCAAATCTTGGAAAAGCACCTCCAGACTGACTGGAGCCAGCAGCATCTGCCTAACTCTACAATTGTTTGAGGGGACCCTTTCAAGTGTCACAGGGGGACAAAGGACCCCCATGGACGCCGCTATGGCCCCCATTGTCTTGGTCGGTTCTGCATCTTCAAACCCTCATAACTCGGTCGTTTATGCTTGTATAACCGCCATTTTGGGCATGCGCGGAGCTGAATGTGCCAAAATTATAATGCCCGCTGGATAGGCGCGTAACTCCCGCCGGTTTGTCTGTAGCTCACTCGGAGGTCGATTCAGTCTCCATGGCATAACTTCCTTAATACTGGGAGTTCTGCCTTGATCTTGGGCTCATTCTGACCGTCTAATTATGGGCTTTCCATAGAATTTTTGATATTTGACCTAGGTTGCTCAGGAGCGACGCTAGAGCGACCGGAAGGTTATGGCATCGTGCTTATGTAACCCATTGTTCAGTCCTTAGAGTGCTCAGACACTCATGACGGCGTCCGCGGTGCTCAGGCACCCGTGACGGCCGGTTGCATTCACTTACAAGTTATTAATTTGTGCATTGAACCATGAGGTCGCACACTGAGACCCTCATTTTTATTATATTGTGCAGTGAACCATTAGGTCGGAGCCTTTGATGTCAGAGAGTGTATGTAACTGACCTGGCTGGTGTGCAGTGGGGCATGGACGCTCTTATGTAAAGTTTGAGCGCTCTTATAGCTCTTAGAACCAACCCATGTATTAATTTCATAGATATCCTTTGATTAATACAAAATATGTTACAATTTATGGAATAATAAAATGGTATATCATAATATCACAGCATGATCTCTGTTTAGACAGTTTATAAATATGTAAAACTTCAGATGTCCACTACCAAATTATAAGAACCAATTCTAAATGTCAGGAACAAATGTAGATATGTCATGAAGATTTGATGAGAAATGAGTGTTCTTTATTAAAACTATAAAAAAAAACACATAAAAACAATTGTGCCATACTTGACTTAATTTCACAGATTACATATTAGTGCACTTTGAGACAGACCCCATGCAAACACAATGCACTATTGTGAACATTTATAGTACTTTCTGGTTTAGATTAGAGAAACTTAGTAAACTGCATCACGTCCTTTATGTCATGGCAGATACAAGCGTTACTAAAGAATAGTACTGTAAATTCCGTATTCAATGGGGGGTGGAATACAATGTGGCCGTATTCAATGGGTGTCCGCCATCTTGGATTTCAACAGATCTGAGCAGTTTTTCTTTATTTAAAAGCAAAACAACCCCCTAGGCCATTACATAAATGCAAATTTCCACTCCAGTGAATAATTTTGCATCATATTCACTGAGGTCAGGCTGTCCGTATTCAACGATGCAGAGTTGAATACGAACAGCCTCACTTCAGTGAATATGATGCAAAATTATTCACTGGTCGTGGACATTTGCTTATATACAGCATATGCAGTACTAAAACACTGTATTTGAGAAACATTCATTTTAATGCAAGGTACTCCTGTATTATTTATCTATGATTCAGTCTGAGGTGGTTGGTTACAGAGAGGCATGTGATGGAGGATGTCTAGTAGCGCAATGAGACTGAACGTTACAACTAACAGTGCAATACTCAGGGCTCCTATTGACTTAGCATTATCTGCCTCAGTTGGTGGAATTTCCTCATCGAACGTCATACCTGGTTTGGTTAAAAAGTATTTTAAAAAATCAATGCATATTATTGGGTGAATACTCTTGAATTTATGATGCATCAAAGCATATGATTGATTAAAAAAATTGGTTATCATAAAGTTTAAAAATTGGGTTGGTACGACTTGTCATAGAAAAGCCATGAATATGATGAAAAATCCACAACTATATGATGCAAATTTACCAGGATTTTTAAAGTCTTGCATAGAAAAATTCTATGATCTTGAGATTTTTACTGATTACAAGGGTCCTAAGACCATGCCAAACTGCATGATTTTATTCAAGATTTTCAAGCCAAAAAATTGTGTCGCAGTTTTAATCTTCCTAAGATCAGTCTGAGCAGTTCTTAAGTGTACATAATGGTGGATGAGTGATTATCTGCCATTATGTAAAATCTGTTACCTTCACACTGGTCTATTGGTGGGTCCCATTCTCCATTGATGATGCAAGTTGTTAGGTAGGAGGTCTCATTAGTGGATGTAAAGACACCTCCAGAACATGACACATTTACGACTGTGTTATAGACGTGTTTCTGGGTGTCAACTACAAGATTCTCCCACACTGGGATGGTAGCACAGCGGATAGCTGAAATAAGGATTTCTAAGTAAGGCAAGACATAGGCAAAGGTTTAAAGGAATTGTATCTGATGAAGGTTCATCTCATAGACCTTGAATAAATCATTCAAAATATATATTTACACTGAGGGTGATGTGCCTGAGATGGAGGGGAGCAATATGTCACATATGGTTGAGATATCAAGCAGCAGTAATAGACCTATTACACTCTTATAACTATTAACATGGAATTAAAATTGTATAGTCTTACACTCACTATTAAACATAGGTGAAAATATGAGCATTTTGTTGTTTGCCTGTTTCTGTATCTTGTTACCATCTCATCTCATTTGAAGGGATATGTTTCATTCCAAAGATATGTTTTAAAAATAACGGCCTACTCTAGATAATGTTTCAATACCCTGACAGTCCTGTGGTATGTAGCTCCACTGCCCTGTGTGTGTACATGTGATGGTGGTGTTCCTGACTGTAATGTGCCCCATCATGTAACCATGGAGACAGCTGTAGGTGACAACACTGCCATACACAGTGCTCAGGCTGCTTGTACGGCTGTTATTGACAATGGGCACTGGTGGACAGTGTACGGCTATAAACAATAGAGACAATCATATTATATACATTGTGCTCAGGCTGTTGGTATGGCTCTTATTGACAATGGGCGCAGGCTGAACATACACAGCTATAAACAGAGACAATAATGTGAAAAATACATTATTCAGATGCCTGTTATGACTGTTGCAAATGATGGACACTACTGGCAACCTTTTAATAGCAAAATATCATATGGAATATCAACAAAAACATAATTATTTTGATAATAGAAACGTAATTGGTTTGTGGGGATTAAATTGCTAACATGTATTCTAGATATCTCAAATGCTAGAAATCCATAAAAACATATTTTGTGGAAGGAAATTACTGGATTTTTTCTCATTGCAAAACTATATGCATTAGGAAAATTCCTATGGAATGTCATCAAAATTATATTAAAAAATTACAAAGGTAATTAATGATATTTTACAGACATTAAATTAGTAGCATTGTACATGTTCCATGTGTAGTTATATGTTAAGCTCACCAGTGCATCCCTCCTGTAGGTACAGTCCTGCCCATGTACCATCAGCTGTACAGTTAACCGACATCCTCTGGGCTTTATTAGGAAACAGATAACCCTCATAGCAGGTGTAGTTCATTTTGCTTCCAAACACAGTTAAATTTCCCTCTTTGAAGGTGTTTGGGATGTCAGGTACTTGTGGACATCTAACCACTAGAAGTGTAATCAAACAGACAATATTTCATCAATAGCTATAAGGGCATTTATGAATGTAAAAATACATTACCGATTCCATAGAAGAAATCTAGTGTGTGATTTAATTAGTAGTTGGAATATTAATCTCTCACAGACTCATAATTGGAAAAAAGCTATGTACATCTAGTGACCATTGTGTTGTTTTTTAGATATTGGTAAGGAGAGCACATGTGGAAGGTTGAGACTCTCCCCTTCAAATCTAACCCCCTCATAGGTCTCAACAGGTTTTTATTTTATGCCTAGGATATTCATTAGACTAAAACCTAGTCTCTTTTTACCCCACTCACATTCACAGTTACACAGTGTACAATTCCAGGCAAGGTCTGTTCCACATTTAACAGCCATTGATGTGACATTGTTTATTGTAATGTAACCATGGTGACAGGTCTGTGTGACAATACTGCCTACAGTAGCATTCATAGAACTTAGGTTGGAGTTCAGCCTTGTCTCTACCACAGGACATGTATTAGCTAGAAAAAGAAAAGGGAAGAACTGTCATGCTTAATCAGTGCATTGAAAATTGATGTAAGGTTCCCAGTTTAGAGACTAAACCATCCCTTCTAAAGCACTTTTTGACTAGAGTAAGGGAAAGCTCTTTTCAAAACTTCCCAGCCTGAAACAATTGAGAATCCTATGTTGGAAGTTGTTAATGATCCCTACCATGATTTTTAACAAGGAATACTTATAAATACTATGTTTTCACTTCAGGTTTACTATTTCATATTGTAGATTGCTAGTTTCCATGCTTATTCAACCTAATGTTGAAGTGATGAAAAATATACCATACAATCACCTTCACATCCAGCTTCAAGGTAGCCAATATCAAACAAAGCATTCCATTCAGGAGTACCGACATGGTACCAATCAGGCATCTGCCAGTCCCCATTCTTGTTACACATAAGGACAGCATCAGGCGTTCCAATGGATAGTTTTAATCCACTCTCACACTTGAAGTTCACCACAGTGTTGACTGAGGGTTGATTGATGGTGACATTTGCCCTTACCATGTTTCTTAATGTTGGCCATTCGCAAGTTATCACTGAATGAAAAAATTTAATTTGGTATATCAAATCAAATCTGACTTTGACCTAAGAAGTATGAGTTTTTATAGAAACAAAATACATAGATCTACAAAGATTCAATCACAGACATGGACATGCTCTCACATTGGATACATCATTGATTAATTTGAATTATACCAGATCCCTGTCTATTTGATCTCTGAAGTAGCTGATGAAAAGCAAATGAAAACACTTATAATAGTAAACACAAAACACTAGAAGTTATTTTTATAGACATTCGTAATCCTATCTTCATAATTAGACAAATCAGTGGACCGTTCCCCTGTCTAAACAATTTATTCCTGATAAAAGATGCTTGATTTACAAACCAAATATACTAGTACACCTTGAGTAGTATAACAGTCTTGATAGACTTGATTCTACCTTCACAGTCAGGAAGTTCAAGTGACCAATATCCTGTATCAAGACAAGACACAATCTGTGATGGTGTTCTATGTGTGTAGAACCAGTATCCTGAGTCACATGTAAACATGACTCTGGTACCATACACAGCCATGGTCGTGTTAGCTGTAGCCTTGTACACAGTCTGTACTGGGGGACACGTCACTTCTGTAAAGTGTAAGATTTACCACCATTCCAAGAATGTCAGTAGATTTTAATTGATCTGATTATTCATACACGGAACTCAAGACACTATTGATATTGGAGTCATGACATAATGAAATTTTTGGGTTGATTTTTAGAAACTTCATCTATCCAAGATATTACAAAAATCTAATTGATTCATAAAACAGGGATGCAATCCAGTCATTTCCACTGTAACACTGCTAGCTTCTGAGTGAGAACAGCCCTTGTAATAAACCCTTTCAGATCACTGAAAGATAATAGGCAATATCGAAACATAACTGGTTGTTTATGTATGCACAAATATACTATATTTTGATTAAAAACACTTTGATAAATTTCATTATTTCTGGGGTTCACACTTCTCTTCAGAGTCTTAGCTTACCAAGGCATGATGGTAGGTGTACAGGGTCCCATTGGTGTGCACCAGTGCAATATATTCTTTTTGTCCTAGTGCCATCTGGGAAACTGTACCCCATTTCACATGTCACAAAGACAGAATTATCAGGGTTGTCACTGGCCCAGCTAATGGTGGTGTGGTCAAAGTATGGGATAGGGCCACAATGCGTAGCTGGAAATATGAAAACCTTTTATAGGAATTCATTTTTCAAACTCTAAAATATCTTGATTAGCATTTGATCATTTTATAATCATATTGCAGAGTGTTAATTGGCTCATTCTTGTTTAGTACAAGAAGATGGCACTATCGACAGGCTTCTTTTTATTTATCCACTAGAAATAATTTATAGTTAATAGAACTCATGTAGTGATGACATTGTATACATTACAGATTGCTCTTTATTCCATGTTTGCCAGCACCTGTATACTGATTAACTATGTGAAGCGCGAAGTGTGTAGTAAGTTCCAACGCCCGTCACATTTCGTGGGAGGTCACATGACTTGCTCCTGGTTCCCACTGGTTATGTAACATATTGTGTAACCAGCGGGACAAAAAACAAATGTAGACACCACGATGTTGGGAGCTTCTTGGCAATGTTGGGAGCTTCCAAAGGATAGTAGGGGCCGTTTAATGATTCTATTTAAAAAAAAAAACATGGAATAAGAACTACTCTGTGACAGATGTGAGGATGTCTGGCCCTCGGGGTCCCTCCCCTGGTAGTTTCCTGATAATCTTTTATTTTTATCACTTAGATTATGGTACACAATTATGGTTATGTATTTACCAAGCCCTATTTTACCTAAACAGCTGCTCATACAAGGAGTTAGAGATCCTGTGGATGCACAGACAGACAGAGAGTGTGTGAGGCATGTATTTGACCCCTTATTCACATCACATGTCCTTGCTTTCCTGTTACCATAACAGATATCTCCAGGACATCTCACAGCTAGAAATAAAAAGATTTGGACTACACCTATTCATCAAGTAGATTTCATGTTGCCAAATTTCTTAACAGTGATAAAGTGTATCAAAGTAAAACGTGTCCTTCGGTATATGTTACCTGACATAGTGCATAGTTGTATGAAAAAAAAATATTGACTCTAAGGGATTCATGCTAGATAGGTAGACATACATAGTGTAGAGGTACACTTTACTACCATAGGAGTTGGGTACCGTCTGACGTGGCGGGTGAGTCGAGTCGTCGGACGTTCCTCAGGTTCCGGATAGGTGGCAGCACCGATCCGGGTCTGTGGGGACATCTGACGACGAACACCTGGGTCCGTATATAAAGCCCAGGGCTCAGCCGCTACGTCAGAGGCCCTTCTGGCCTCCACACTATGTAAACCACTGTCTTTTAATATTAGCTGCCTCTTTGATATCATTCGGCAGCCGTGAGTGTGCATTAAGTAATAAACCTAACCGTTGGCATACACTTGGAATACTGTCTTACTCTTTCTTTCCGAATCGTAAGACCCGAACCCCCCAGGTCCGTAAGGCCACAAACCCTTACACTGGTGCCGTGACCAGGATATTCTGGTGTATAGCCCGGACGTTATAACGTCCGAACGGCTAGTACATGGGTTAGACACCCTTAGGGAAGCTAACCCAGCAGGGCAATCACTTGCCCAAGAGAATGGAAATGGATCGCTAATGCTCCAAGCCCATTCGGACCCACAAGATGCAGAATCAGCATCCTGGAGAGATCCCGGACCCCACTATAATGATAGTGAGGAGAATCTGCCAGACTCTGTACGACGCGAACAGTCCATACAGAGACATAGTAACTTAATAGGCCAGCATTCAATTGTTGACGAATTATGTGATTCGATGTTTGAAGTCGGTGGTAGTACTAACCCAGAACATCCGGCACCAATGCGAAAAAGGGTAACATTCGGAGAACTACCTTATAGGTTACCCAGGCCCGAATTACCAATATTAGATTATAGCGCTATAGATGGCGACTTAACCTATGCGGTACCGGAAGGTGAAGAATTAAAACGACCGGATGTCCTGTTGTTGAATGAAACTTATGTAACTTTGAACGAGAATTTAAATACCTTGGTCAAAGCTAAGGATGAAGTACTGCATGAAAAACTTCAAATGGAAGAGGACCTAACTGGCATGCGAAAGGAATTCGAAGCCAGAAGGAGCGAGTACATGAAAGAACTCGAGAGTGAAGAACTAAAACTTCAATCTATGAGAGATTCATTCAATAAAGAATATGACAATAGGCACATTCGTATCCAAACATACATAGATACGAACGACCAACTAAACCTTGATAAGACAAAATTCGAATCCGAAATTCGCCATTATCAGGAGGAGTTGGATAAATTGAAACTTCAGTGCAGTAAACAAGCTGAAGATAATGAGACCATCCGGGTAGGCATCATAGCTTACAACAAACAACTGGAGGAGGATAGACAGAAACTCACGAATGAGCTTCAGGAATTGCAGGCCACTGCAATAACTCTAGATAAATATGTAGAAGCAGCCCAGTTAACTATAGGTAATATAGACCCAGCTGTGGTATCTACAATGTTGGGAAAGACATCTAAAGATGCAACCCCAATTAGATACAGCCCATTCGTTGATGATGGGGCTGACAAGAATGTGGTATCCGGAATCTATAAGAAACCGGATAACGCTGCAGTAAATGGAACCGCATCTAAACCAGTAGTTCCAATGCTGGATACGATAGGACCAGCACCACCCATACCAGATTTGAGTCACAAAATCAAAGCGACTCACGATGGTGCTACAGGGAATAATAATAATTCACCCGTGGCACAACCAAGAGCACCCGGACCAATGAGACATATGTTGACACCACCTTCATATTTCCCCCAACCCGGCCACAGTACACCAGCAGTACCAAGATTACCGAATCCACCCCCAGGTTCTGGTAATGGTCCTACTGATGGACGTTTTCCGAGACCAAATCCGCCACAAAACAATATCAACGGCGGTACGCGCCAACCGAGAACATCTTCCTATGGATATAGAAATAATTATAATCCATCGGGAAGTGGCAATTATCAGAATGGTAATAGCTATAACCAGGGATGGAATCAAAATGATTCTTACCCTAGATATGCTTCTTCTGGAAACACCGGTCACAATAGTGGATACCCTGGTGGTTCATCTGGAGGCTATAATAATAATGGTCCACCAGGAGGAAACCCTCCAGGCGGCCCAGGAGGATCCGGATTCGGAGGATCAGGATCAGGAGGAGATGGCAGGAAACCTAACAGGAGAACTTCTATGCCTGCAGGGATGCAAACCATCTTTGATAGAAGCCAATGTATACAAAACCTTGGCATTGACTGCTACCGAAAGGGAGCAGACGGCATGGAAGTCATGAACTGGAGCATGCGAGAAGCAGATAGACTACGCGGATGTAATAATCCGGCACGTAGGCAGGCACGGATACCCCCTCCATATGATTCTAATGATCCATGGAAGGACAGGTATCAAGCTTTTGTTGACGAAGTCAATTGTAGTGGCTGGACAAAAGAAGAAGCTCTGCCATATTTGATCTGTTGGTTAAATAAAGGCGGAAAAGTAGCCCTCAACCAATGGAGAGCAGCTTACGGAATATACGGTACTTATGATCAACTGGTCGAATGTGCCGCATACCTGTTTGGATCAATCGTTAGAGAAGATCCGTGGGTAAGCTTCAAGAAGAGGACACAAAAACCTAAAGAATCACACAAAGTCTTTGGTTTGGAGGTACAGGACTTGCTTTCGAAAGCACGTCCAAATTGGGCTCATGATGATGATTGTTATCTACAAGAATTGTTTATACAATTCTACAGTGGATTGCGTGATCCGGATCACAAGCAAGTGGTCTGGGACTCTTGGAAAGATGACACTTCCTTCAGTGATCTGTTCATAGCAATCGATGGACATGACATGAAGAAACGTTTGGTAGGTCTCGGACCTAATCCAATAAGAGCAGCTCCATTCCAATATGGAGGTACACCTGCTCCGGTATACGATACTTCCCAATTAGCTCCGGTTGAATCGAATGAAGTTGATGAGAAAGATGAATATGTCTCCGATGAAAACGGAGATTATATTGGTTCAGTCCATGTAGCTGGAAAGTATTACCGACAAAAGCGGTATAGGAAAGTACATTCGAGAGGGAGAGGAGGATCTGTTGCTGGTAAAACAGCTTCCGGATCAACTCAACCTGGCAGTGTAGCCTCTACGGCGAACCCAACTGTAGCAGCCCCTGTTGCTCCGACTAACATGATGGAAACATTATTAGCCGGATTAACAGAAGCTCTAAAGAGACCGAGAGTTGACAAATCTCAGAGGAGATGTTTCAGATGCCAGAAACTGGGGCATTATGCTCCAGAATGTATGGCTGAAAAACCTGTCCCTCGTAGACAGGAGAGTGTCTCTGGAGTAAGTACAGAGGAAAACTAAGGAGGGGTCTCCCGAGGGGCAAAGAAGGGGATCCCAGTGACAAATCTTGCCATGATATCACCATCCGTGATGATAGTTCACATGAAGTAACAAGATCGCCTAACACCGAGGTGGTTGTAGACACCCGGAAGGTTAGGGAAGCTGATATAACAGGTGCTATGGGAGCACAGGGGAAACCCAATATCAGTAACGAGGCAGGCGGCTATTCGTTAGCCAAGGTCTGTGGTGCCCACCTGCCCCCGGGTCATCCTTGTCTGGAATTCTTAAAAGGATGTGGATTGACTCCTGGTGTGAAAAATGACGTTCCGATTGTCACGGACATGCCCTCTGTTCTAAACGGAAGGCGGTGGTATGTTTGCCTTACTGTTAACGGAAGGTCTGCCGAATTCCTTGTGGATACGGGAGCTAGCCACTCTTGTATCTCCAAGGGGTTCTACGACCTTATACCGGATGAACATGATACTCTCAAATCGGGAGGAAGTGCTCAGACGGCCGACGGCAGTACCTTGCAAACGTATGGTAGAACTTGTGTGAGACTACAGTTAGATGGTATACATGACTATGTCATGAGCGCCACCGTTGCGGATATAGCAGATGAGGGGATACTCGGGTTGGATTTCGCATCCCTGTATGGTGCTGTATTGGAACCCCAAACAGGAGTGTTGAGTGTGAGATACCCGTACCCCGTGAAGGTTAGATGTGCACTGAGACAAGTGAGCAGTATGGCTAGTGTGGCACACACTGTGCGAATCCCTCCGGGAGTAGCCTGTGATGTGCTTGTAAGAAGTGATCCTGCAATGCGTAACAAACCTGCAGTGATAGAACCGGATGTAGTTACTTTGTCAGGTATTGGATTAAATTCTGTAGACACTATAGTAGCGAATGCATCCTGGTCGGTAGTACCTGTCTCCAATACTGGAAACACTACTATCTACTTGAAAAAGGGACAAGTTTTTGGAAACGTGACCCTTTCGGAAACTGTAACGGATAGTAAGCTAAGCTTACAGAAGGTAACAGGAGATGATGAAATTTCGGAAGACTTACTTAAGTTGTATGAAGAAACTTCATTAGAAGATCCGGAACACCGGAAAGAGTTCTATGATATGCTCTGTCAGTATCATACTGCCTTTGCCAAACCTGGTGAAAAACTAGGTACGACAAATAAGGTATTACATAAAATAGATACTGGAGATGCCGAACCCTTTAAGATACCGTATAGACGGTTACCCTTAGCAAAAAAGAGAGTAGCTGAGGATGAAATAAATAAGATGTTGGAACAGGATGTAATAGTCCCTTCCAATAGTCCATGGAGTAGTCCTGTGTGTATGGTAACAAAAAAGGACGGTACTATCCGTTTCTGCATAGACTACAGGAAGTTGAATGGAATAACGAAAAAGAATTCGTATCCATTACCGAGAATAGATGAAACCATTGACTCCTTAGGAGGAAACAGTTGGTTTTGTACCCTAGACTTGCAATCAGGCTATTGGCAAGTGGGAATGAACCCTTCAGATATGGAGAAAACTGCATTTTCAAGTCATATTGGATTATTCCAATATAATGTAATGCCGTTTGGATTGTGCAATGCACCTGCAACATTTGAAGCAATGATGGAAACAATTCTAAGTGATTTATTGTGGAAAAGATGTCTTGTATATCTAGACGATGTCATTGTCTTCGGAAAAACATTCGAAGAATGTTCTAATAACCTAAAAATGGTACTAGAACGTATTATTTCAAATGGTCTCAAGTTGAAACCTAAGAAATGCCACATGTTTAGAAAGTCCATAAATTATTTGGGCCGCATCATCAGTGATGAAGGAATAAAGGCTGATCCGGAAAAAATCGAATCAGTCACGAATTGGAATAGACCTAAAACACCCAAGGAAGTGAGGTCCTTTTTAGGATTCTGTTCCTATTACAGGGAATTTATTCCGAATTATTCTAGAGTCAGTTACCCATTACAAGCAATAGCTAACTGGACTCCAGGAAGTACCAAGGAAAAATTTCCTTGGACACATGAACAGGAAAACGCTTTTCGAAAGCTAAAAGACCTGTTCACGAGTACTCCCGTATTGCAATATCCGAATGAGACGGATCATTCCATACTGGATACTGATGCTAGTAATGATAGCATTGGTGCAGCTCTCTCGCAAGTCCAAAATGGGAGAGAAGTACCAATTGCCTTTGCCAGCAACACACTGAGCAAGACTCAGCGCAATTACTGCACAACCAAAAGAGAGTTGTTGGCAGTAGTCGTATATACCAAGAAGTTTAAACATTTTCTATGGGGAACGAACTTTACTTTGCGTACGGATCATTCCTCTTTAAGGTGGCTACTGAACTTCCGAGATGCTGAAGGCATGTTAGGCCGATGGCTAGCCCATTTATCCGAATATGGGCTTGAACATCAACAGATTCAGCATAGACCCGGAGTTAAGCATTTAAATGCTGATGCTTTGTCTCGAATACCAATCCGGAAATGTGATAATCCGGATTGTACTGATTGTGGAGCTCATAAGGCAGTGTTAGCAGGGATTCGAAGACCATTCGTACCCCTAGTTGCCAGTATACTGGATTGGTCTATGGATCACATACGACATTTCCAGGAAGCTGACTCGATAACTGCACAGCTACTGCAATTAGTACCAAAGGGTATACGTCCAGTTAGACCAGAGGTCTCTCTGGAAAATCGAGAAATGAGAAGGTTTCTTGCTCAATGGACCGAGCTTGAAGTCCGGAAAGGCGTGTTATACCGTTGGAAGCCATGTAATAATGGTGATAGAATCATGCAAGTGGTGATACCACATGCCATGAGACATGACATTATGTACTTCTGTCATGGACATCGGACCAGTGGTCATTTCGGAAGGAAACGCTCGCTAGCACGACTTTCCAAGAAATACTATTGGCCTGGCATGACACGGGACTTGCAAAGATGGGTAACCACCTGTCCGGATTGTTGTAAAAACAAACCCGGACCCGGGATGGGCAAACTTCCCCTATCCCAAGAACTTTTCGGAGTTAGATTCGCAAGAATCGGGGTAGATATTATTAGTGGATTTAATACAACCGCTAATGATAATACCTGTATGATGGTAGTGTGTGATTATTATACGAAATACACTAAAGTATTTCCACTACCGGACCACAAAGCAATTACTTGTGCCGAAGCTTTTGTAAAAGGTTGGGTACTAAGCTTCGGTGTACCATTAATGTTACACAGTGACCAAGGCAGAGAGTTCGAATCAAATCTCTGGCAGGGTATGTGCGAATACTTGGCTATTTGCAAGACTAGAACCAATCCGTATAGACCACAAAGCGACGGATTGGTGGAAAGGTTCAATAGAACCCTCATCCAAGTCCTAAAGTCACTCGTTAATGAACATATGGATGACTGGGATGAGCAATGTCATTTTGTGACACATGCTTATAATAGTACGGTACATTCAAGTACAAATTGTTCTCCGAACCTTTTAGTATTCGGAGAGGATTTGATAATGCCTGCTGACCTAGTTTTTGGAGTCGTAGGAATGGACCCTGAACTACCTTGCCATGTAGTTTTTGTGGAATGTTTAAGAGACAGATTTAGAAAAGCATATGAGTCTGTCCGAATTGATTTGGAGAAAAGTGCCAAATGGCAGAAAGTAGGATACGATACCGATCTAAAGCATCGGAAATTCCAATCCGGAGACAGAGTCCTCAGATTACATGAACCACTTAGACACATAAAATTAGCGTCTAATTGGGACGGTCCCTTTACTATAACACAAATTATCAGTGATTGTACCGTAATTATTAAATCTGACCTTGGTCGACTCTATAAGTCAAATGTGGCTAGATTAAGGAGATGGTCTGGGAGGGAGACCTCCACAGAAATGTATGGTGAAGGTTCCGAAAGGATCCTGAATCAGAATCGCATAATAGACCAGGTAAAGAACACTACAGTGAAGCGTGGTCAAGGTAGACCCAAAAAGTGTTCCGAATCAGTGACACCCACGCCAACACCGATTAAGCGTGGGGGAGTTAAAAAAGTCTCGGCAGGTGAAGACAGAAAGAAGAGGAAAGGTGTTTCTAAGGCTAAGAAGCACCTAGAGAAAGCTCTTCAGACTGTCAGGTCCGATAAAGAACTATCCGAGAAGGGGAGATACGTTCGCCGCAGCCCCCGAATTGCCCAGAGGACTGCAGTGACCTAACCTGTATACACAACGAGTGTAATGTTTACATTTAGAGGAACGGATGACAACTGACCCTAAAGGCTTATTTGTCGCCCCCGCATGATGTACCAATGGGTAGTGGACGGATAATCCGGTGGATTTGCTTAAGCTTTCCATAATCTCCACTTAAATCCCCAGTCGAGTCATCGGGGTGAGCGATAATTACCTAAAAACAATCAGTTTGTTGATGTACCGCCTGTAGCACGTGCGTTTCCGCATGACGTCACCGTGTCCAGTCTCGGCTGACCTCTCGTGACCTCGCGGACCGCGGGGAAATGACGTCACGAAAGCTGGCCCGTCGCCATATTGTTTTTTGGTAGTGTTTGAGACAGTCGGGTCACCCCTTCTCTCTTGAATTCTACCATCTAGCAAACCCCTTGTGCGCCCTCAGAGTCTGTCTCTCAGCAGGCAGACTCCGCTAGTGTCGGCCCCGGCGCCGTAAAAGCCGGAAAAAGGAGTAGTTTACTCCCGTGGTCGATTCCCCAGTCATGGCTGAGGAATCCGTAGCTGCAGCCAAGCTATCCGGTGACCCGGATAAGCTGACTCCGTCCGCAGAAGCTTTTCCGGAAGCTTTGTCGCCTGTTACACAGGAAGAGAGCGAGATGATGGACGTGGAGGAACCCACGGATCGCTCGTTCGAGGAGAAGCTGGCTTCATTCTCACTCAATGAGCCAGAGAAACTGTTGTCTCCACTCCCAGCAGAGGGATCCGGAGCGACTGCGAGTGCTGAACCCGCAGCGACAGAGTCCGAAACTACCCAAGTTGACGGACAGAAGGATGAGTGGAAGCCAGCAGTGGCGGAG
The DNA here is from genome assembly GCA_949317995.1 of Acholoe squamosa. Classification (NCBI taxonomy): domain Eukaryota; kingdom Metazoa; phylum Annelida; class Polychaeta; order Phyllodocida; family Polynoidae; genus Acholoe; species Acholoe squamosa. The sequence continues at coordinate 77,904,308 of OX439041.1, read as the reverse complement.
CCTTTTCCAGCTAGCTATGATGGTCGCTACCTGTATGTCCACCCGGAACTGCAGGCACAAGTGACCTACGCGGACGGGACACCAGTCAGGATGGACCCGAAAGTCAGGATAGCTATCGAGGGCGTCATGGCTCCCGAACAGCTGACCAGGATGCCTCCCGAGTGGCTTCGAGACTGGCCGTGGTTCCAACGGGGACTTATGGTGGACGCTGGTTTCCGTGAAACCGTGTACGCAGCTAACCGAGCCTTCGAGCTCGGAGCGTATCCGAAGCCTGACAAGTCCCTGTGGAACGTCAAGGCTACGAACATTAACTGGGTAGGCTGTGTCTGGGATACCGATGGCCAGACCTACCCACGCCCTAGTGCTATCCGGACGCCGTGCCGGACCACTAAGGAATTCCGGGAGGCCGCTGCTAACTTCGAGCAGTGGGACGACGGTTACTACATAACCGAACAGGAATTGGTGGATGTCCAGAACAATTCACTAATCGGATTGGACCGAGCTGCAGCCCTTCGGACGGTTATTGTCCGCCGCATGACTGCCGAACAGGAGGCACAGGAAGAGGCTAAGAGGGCCGCGGAAGCACCCGCACCTCCTATCCCCGACCTGAAGCTTGCCACCAGAAGCTCCGCCAGTGCTACATCAGCTACCGGCAGCACTACTACTCCAGTAGAAGCCACGACCTCCAGCACATCCGGAACCCAGGAACCGGAGGAAGACTGGAAGGTCAGTAAGAACCGACGATCCGCTGCTCGGAAGCTCAAGAATCTCCCGGATTCTGCGAGAGCCGAGCCGAAACCCAGCACCTCAACCACTGGTAGTACTGCCATGGAGGTTGAGTCGTCTGACGAGGAGTCGGTGCACGAATCCTCGGTTGAGTATGATGAGAAGGCCACTCCATCAACTCAAACCGAGGCCGAACGTTGGGCTAACGCCAAATCCGGATTCAAAACCCGGATCCCGACGTGTTTCTCCGACTGTGCGTACGGAGTTAAGAAGGACGGCTCTACCCTCTATGCCTGTCCAGACTCAATCAATAAGAACGATGAGTCGGATGATGAAGATTGGATGCGCCTTTCGGACGAGGACCCCAATCCGAGCAAAGCCTATCGAAAGATGTGGCTTATGCTAAACCACACCGAAGGGTATTACACTTATACCCAGAGGAGGAAGCTGCGTTGGGCTTTAGAGAAGTGGTACGGTGACGATCAAAAGTCCTGTCCCTTCTCTATCTGCCAGGATGCGAGTGATGTCTCGATCCGGACCTGGAGTACTCCAGCCCGGTTCCAAAGGCATCTGGTAGAGGCCCACTTCCACCATCACCCGGTTTACATTTGTGATCCGAGTTATGGTAAGAAGGGCAAGAAGTGTACTACGAAGGTGCAATACAACCGACGTAGTGATCTGGCTAGACACCAGAAGAAATGCCACGCAGAAGGTTTGGACGGGGCCCGGAAGCGCATCATGGAGCTTCATCAGGAACTCATGAAGGAGTTCGATAGCCTGAGCGAGGATGCTTGGTCTAAGATCCGACCAGGGGACCAAGTCCTCTGCGAAGTTCCGAAGACCAAGGATTCGAAACTCCGAGCAAAGATAGTCCTGACTCCTGGAAAGGGTAAACTGGACATGCACGAGTCTCTCTGGCAGAAATGCGAGGAATCCGGAAAGGATGCAAAGAGAGCTCGTGAAAGGAGCAGGAGAGACCAGAACCGTGGCGGCAATGGTAATGGTCAGAGCACAACAAAACCGAAGGTCAGAGCAGAGGACCGTTCCAGGTCCCCTCTGACAAGGCACCCCGCAGAACAGGCTCAGGGCACTCCGGTGTTCAAGAAGCCTGAACCTGCCGGATACGCTGGAGCCGTATCTAAACCTGGGAAAGTGAGTTCTCGAAACTTTCCGTCCTTAAACCAGGGACCTGGACCTGAGAGCCAGACCTTGGTGGTAGGAAAGGATGGTCGCCTTATGCCAAAGAAGACCACCGCATCTGCTGCCGCCGGATCTGCATCCGCTCCAGCCGCCCCACCAGTTACCTTTACCCAGGAGCAGTTAAACATGTACCTGCAAATGGGACTGAAACAGAATGTACCACCTGCCTTCTGTGTACCAACGACAGGTGTGTCCGGGAGTCCTAAACCCGGAAGTGGTCCACAGGCCGCCTCGACTCCTCCCAAGGCTGTCGCGGCACCTGAGAAACCGAAGGACGCCATTACCATTAAAACTGGTAATGCGGAAGTTTGGTTTGAGAAGTCTCGCCAAGGGGAGGCAGATGTCCAGAAGGCCATCTACACCCATTGGGAGAAGACCGTTCGTGAGAAAGCGATCGAGTTTCATCAGGGTCTCCTAAACGAAACCCTGTTGTGTATGAAACAGGTGGGCGACGCTGAAAAGCAACGTCTCGAGACTCTCATCCGGGACGATGTAAAGGCCCAGGAGGAGGCTGCCTCAGCTGCTCAAGAAAAAGCAGCTATGGATGTACACGTGTTGGAAAAGCGTGTAAAGGAGGAGATCACTCGGAACACCAACCTGAACACTAAGTTCATGAGGGTGTTCGGAGTCGACTTGGACGAGTGGGACGGCACTCCCGAGTCGGCTTTAGCTCTTCTGAAGAAGAAGCATGCTAAGAAATCCGTTTAAAGCATGCTAGGGTTATTTCTTCCATAATTTTTTTTCCAACACCAAATGACCAGATATAGTCTTTGCGGAACCCTAAAGGTCTGCGAATGCTTTTACTAGTGCATGAACACCTATGCTATGTGTTCCGGGTTCCTTTGACCAGTCTATTATTCAGGTTGTATAACATTTATTACACCCTGAATAGCCTATTCGGATTTATAATTTCATCCATGAACAATCCGATAGTAGACTTGCTGCTGTGAGACGTATCCGGATGCCAGTTCCAGACTCCTGCTGTTACCCGTGCTAACCAATTACTAGGATGGACTTTACGATTTACCTCTACAACTCATCTGTACTCCCGAATGGACTTATATCTCTACTACTATTATTTCCGGATCAACCTATATCGGACTATTATTTTACTTATGTCAACTAAAACTTAAAAAGGATTACGTTCTCTACACAGTTGACACATCCGGACTAATATTCTACAAATCTACACCATTCGGATATACTATAAACTTTAGCACTACTAGAGGATTGTGGGTAGCTGCCCCAAATCAACTACCGTGTTCACTCAATATAAGGAAACTATAAACTTTAGCACGTCCATCCCGTGGTTAGCTGACCACACCTACCTACTAGTACCCGGAGGATACAGCAGAAGACTCCAGCAGCATTTATAATTCCTGTATATTGTATATAATGTCATATTTCTATTTTTCTATAATATTATATGTATGTACATATCCACTAGATACATATTATAATACGGGTACATAGACATTTCCTGATACGGATCTCTAATCACTATTAGTATTTATATTATAAGATCCGTTAAACTTCACCAGATAACACATATTATTGTCCTGCGAGACAAATTATATAATAAGTATAATGATCTGGTGCTATAAAAGTTATTAGGTACACGGTGATAATATATTATTATATTCATTATCACACCGTGATGTTTTTTTTCAAGTGTATGTTATAAATAATCATATTCGTACTACTCACGGAATCCTTAACGGATTCGTATAATATTAATATACGACATGTCATTAGATAGTGATGTTACTATAACAGTCTTCTTTAAGACTACATATTCAAATGTGGTGTCAATGACTACAAACACACGTACGGATGTTATTTTGTGATATGTTTTATTATCGACAGTTCCGTTACATATAGCTGTCATCATCACATGTATACGATTCATATTACTTGTCTTATTAATTATACCTGAAATATAATACAATATTATGTGGTATAATAATTAAATAGACAGTTCCGTTTCACATAACTGTCTCTTCTTCAAGTAATTCGTATAATATTTCAACATCCTAATCGTTATATGTAACTAAAATTCACTATCGAATATATATATATGACATCTGGTTCACAATTTATTTAGTGCTAATGTTATACCTATGGTTGTACCTCTATTACTAAAGGTTTAGACATGTAGAAATGTTATCCTAGTAATATTATACGTATAACACCCTCCTAAATGTCTGGGGGAGTGGTGTAGAGGTACACTTTACTACCATAGGAGTTGGGTACCGTCTGACGTGGCGGGTGAGTCGAGTCGTCGGACGTTCCTCAGGTTCCGGATAGGTGGCAGCACCGATCCGGGTCTGTGGGGACATCTGACGACGAACACCTGGGTCCGTATATAAAGCCCAGGGCTCAGCCGCTACGTCAGAGGCCCTTCTGGCCTCCACACTATGTAAACCACTGTCTTTTAATATTAGCTGCCTCTTTGATATCATTCGGCAGCCGTGAGTGTGCATTAAGTAATAAACCTAACCGTTGGCATACACTTGGAATACTGTCTTACTCTTTCTTTCCGAATCGTAAGACCCGAACCCCCCAGGTCCGTAAGGCCACAAACCCTTACAATAGTAAAGCATGGGGTTACTAGTCTATGGAAATATCACAAGGGCTCACCCATAACTGTTTACACTGTTTAAAGGAGTAGCTTTGTTATAATGATTCAATTCAATAAAGGAAACTTACATGAACAAGGCTCTATTTCATTTGACCAGTTTCCTGTATCAAGGCAGGTAATACTGCGAACACGGCTGCCATCCCTGTACTTGTGACCCACATGACAAGTTAGTATAACTGTGACACCAATGTACCTGTCCTCAGTGCTCAGGCTCCATGGCACATTTGCCGCTATTGTACGGCACTTTATGACTTTCAATGGAAATAAATAATCAGCCATGTGAAGCCTAAATTCTACCCAGAGGTGATCAGATGAAGAATTGGCCTCTTTAAGAAACATTTGTGACACGATCTGCGAAAAGGGTCCTTAGTGCAGGCTACATTGAGGGCCCTATTCCCAGTACATGTCACACTTATAACAGTTTTCTGAAAGCATTTGAAAATTGAAAATTAATGAGCAGATCTGATTATAATTTGATTCAATTTTGACGAAAAAATTGTAATATATTATAACCAGGATACTCCATCACTGGCTCTCTGTTTGGACGCTGTTAAATCATTAAAACGGGGATAAACATTTGTATAGGCTGAATACTAACTGTTACAGTTTGATATTTGTGGTGTCCACGTTCCATGAGATGTGCAGAAAATTGCTTTACTCATTGTTCCATCATCAAATATGAAACCTTCCTTACAGGTGTAGATATAAGTTCTTTGTGTTACCATTTGAACTACCACATCCCTCACCACCGGGGTCTGTGGGCACTCTACAACTATGGGAAAAGGAAGGATTCAATCATTTCAACAGTGCCTTACTGTTTCAATTCATAAAATGGAATTAAAAAAAAAAAAAGATTGCCGTATTTCAAATGTCAAATGTTGACCTCTTATGTCCTCAGTGTTAGCATATCAAAATGAAAAAAAGCATGCAGTAATCCTTTGTATAAGAATTTGTAAAGGTTTGATGATCATCTGGAATTCTATGTTAGTTAATACCTTTTGTGACTGTCTCCAAAGTTGAAAGGGTACCAGCACCATGACTGGAAGTAGCAGCCTTAGTGGCAGATGCAGAGGTCCATCTGACAGTAGTAGCTGTGGTTTTAGAGTTTAAAGTTGTAATCATTACAGAAGGTGTCAATGTGCTTGTAGTACCAGTAGTACTGGAGCTCTCAGCAACTACTGTGCTGCCATAAGCATCTGTTGTAGTGTTGATAGACTCAGTTTCTGTGCCAGCATCATCAGCTGCAGTGTTGTCAGATTCAGTGTTTGTGTTGACAGCATCTGTTTGTGTGTTGATGGCATCAGTTTCTGTCACGACTGTGACAGTTGCAGTTTTTACAGTTTCATTATTTATGATAAGAGCATCAGCTGCAGTGTTGTCAGATCCAGTGTTTGTGTTGACAGCATCTGTTTGTGTGTTGATGGCATCAGTTTCTGTCACGACTGTGACAGTTGCAGTTTTTACAGTTTCATCATTTATGATAAGAGCATCAGATGCAGTGTTGACAGCTTCAGTACCAGGGTTGAGAGTTTCAGTTCTGATTCTGGCAGAATCGGTATCAGATTCTGTGTTGGCACTGGCAGTTGATGTTGTGCCAGAATCAATTGCAGTTTTCAATGCTTCAGATTCAGTGGTGACTTTGATATTCATAGTAGCCACTGAGAGCCCCACAGACGCAATAGTCACAGGAGTGGTATCTGCTCCTGAAGCAAACCCCCTTAACATCAGAGACCATGTTTTTAGATAAACTATGTTTTAAAATGCTCTTATATAAACTATACTTAATAAGTCCATAAGTATACTGGCATTAGCTATATAGGAAATACCTATCTGTAAGATATGTCTAGAAGTACCAAAAAGAAATGACATGCAGTTCACTCTGACCTCTTAATTGTAACATACCTATTTCAGATGATGTAGTAGACAGATAGGTAGAGACAGCATCACCCAAGTATTGTGTTTTCATGGTTGTGCTTGACTCAGTTGGATCAATCATTGTCAAATTAGTTATCATGCCTGGAAAAGGAAGTAATATTTGGATTACCATCACCTTCGTCATAGCTACATCAGAAAAATAATTGATGCTGAAACTGACCTGAGTTACAGAACTTTTCATGAACTATAGGTGTATGATCTTGGTTTATGCTACAATTCATAAGTAGAATTATATAAACCCCTTAGATAGCAGTTTCGGTTCTTTCAATTGTGGTGATGGTGAACCTATGAAGTGATTGAATGGAGAAAGTACACCCATACACACATTTATTAATGCAATGGTTCTTTTATAGCCAACATTATATAAGCATAGTATCAGATGAACAGGACTTCTCAAAGCTTTTATTTGCCACAGCCTGGCTAGGTAGAACTCCAGCCAAACACAGGGCCAGGGAGAGCATTGGGCCGTCCATGTATAATTCCAGCACTATACCAACAGAGCTGGCCACAAAACAATCCATCAATGTGTTTCCCAAATATAGTGCTTTAGTAGTTCATATTCATATGCATATGCAGCATAAGAAGTTAAAAAATATGTAATAATGAGATAATTTTGTAAATCATTTTTTAAATGATTTTGTCTTAGTGAAAGAAAACAAACAAAAAAAGAACCCTTGAAAACCCTTTGCCATGTACTCCGGCGTAATAATTCTCCCATCACACATGAAGTACACTTTAACACTTCTTACACAAGGCATTGCTAAATGTCGTGCTGCATGGGCATGAACGCCAGCTTCCAGTGTCCATGTCAATGATTCCACAGTCATCATACCTTCTGGGATAGTTTTCTTTCCAGATGTCATAGTTCAGTAGGATTCCAGCCTTTGCCCACTGCCATGAGGACAGTTTGTTGAGCCCAATGTACATTTGGCTAGAGGGAAAAGAGTGTTATAAATATTGTAATGGTTTGTATCGACTTATATGTTGGGTGGCTCGTTGGCTCGCTTATCGCTAAAGTTACCAACACAACACGAGTAGTTCGGGTTGGGCAAAGCCCCGGATACCCCTACCTCTCGGGTAATCTTCAGTAATTAACAGATACGCGTCTTGACTGGACCATGTCCAGTCCCCTTCTGCCGCTCGTCCGGCTTCTTAGTAGAAGCTGGACGCAAGGCATGGTGCTGCCCCCTCTTGTACCAGCGGGGTATCGCAAAGCGACACCTAGCTGGCATAGAAGGAACGAGCACCACACAAACACGTCTCTCGGATGAATGGCACTAATATATATACAACGATGCCGGCCCCTACAATATCATGGTACAGGTTCATTTTAGTGGTATGTATGTGTAACGGCCTACTACTATCTATGTCACTGTCCTATGTACACATGGCTGCAGCAGCGCCATCCGGGCTGGGTGGATAAGTACATTTTATAAAGATCGTGATCTCTTTTACTTCAAATTACCCATGTGGCTATGTTTCACCACTGTTGTGTAAGTCTAAATGTGAAGGTTTCCGACTGGTAGATTTTTGACCTGATTCTGACCGGACATAAATGTGCAGGAAACGGCTGAATATAATGCGGAAATGATGGAGCAGGTATTACTGCAGTATTCCTGCACATGTGTAGGGGTCCACGAAAACATTTCTGGACAAACCGGGAGTCGAACCGGGGACCTCCAACTTTCAAGCGGAAGCTCTACCCCTGAGCTACTTCCCCGTCTGACATTTCCTACCTTCCAGCTACGCCTGGATTGGTATGATACCGAAAGGTGACCCGCCCCTGTGAGTCGGCCAACCGGGCATGGGGAATCATGTTCCCCTACACATGTTTCAAGTAAAAAAAGATCTTCATTATCTTCTATGAGGCTGCAATTGACTATTTCCTGTCCAAGAGATGAAGGTGTCCGACTGTCCGACTGGCAGAGTTACTACTTTGAGAGTAAATTAGCCAGACATTGTACAGGGGGCGGGGTAACATATATGATTTGAAAATTTTATACATATTCTTCTATGACAAAACTATAGTTCACCATAGTCAGTCAGAAACCTTTATTTGATACTTGCCCCATTTATGAGACATAGCCATGTGTTCATTAGTGATAAGCAGCGGGCGTACGAAACAAATTCTTATTGGGGGGCCCAGGGGTCTCGGTTGGGGAGGGGGCTGCTATATTTTTATATAGGCTTATATAGAGAACCTCCTCATTATTGGGTGGCCCAGGCCCCCCTGGCTCCCCTTTTCCTACGCCCCTGGTGATAAGGAAAGGAAAAGGAAAATACCATAAACTTTAGTTGTTCCTGTGTCAATTGCCTTTATCATACACCCTGCTGGCTCTGAGGCTTATGCATTTACCATGCATGCAGCACCCCGATTTCTAAATTATGAGTATTGCAGCTTTGCTTCAATGGTTCGGTTTCCATGCAGGTAAGCAAGAAAGCAATGTAAATAAAGCGAAACTAAATGAAGAAGGGGCTGTTCAAAATGCATCTAAGTACATGTATGCCTTTTGAGTGGTACAAGTATTCTGTTTATGAGACTGTTAATAATCACTAAATGCATATATGGTATTCTGCAATGTACGCTCAAGAGGGTGTGTATGGCCTAAAATATGTACTCATGCATATTTGTTATCACTGAATACTATAAAATGATTTCATGTAATGCCGACACTCACTGCATATCTATAAATGTGGTGACTCTGTCTCTGAAGATATCTTTGAAGTGAGTCCAGTCCAGCTCTTGAACGAATTCTGCCAACTCGTAACCATCACCCAGCCTATGACAGACCTCCCGCGCCTGGTCATGGGTAAAGCTTCCAAAGACTTCACAGTACTGATTTCCAGATGGGGTGGGTGGTGTAAGCATGCATGGGCTCCCTTTGTAAAAAATCAAAGAAGTAAACTTACATAAAGTGTCAAAGTTTTTGTAAAATTCAGCCCTCAGTTGTCATAACCTTGAACCATACAGAACTAACAAAATTCCTCGTTTAACACTAAGGGATTTTGTTGTTGTCCCATGAAAGGTGTTTTGGACTAGAACAGTCAGAAATAAATGGCCATTTGAAATCACAATTTTGTCATTGTCTAAATGATCTATCCTTGTTTACAGTTAACATTTAAGGAACAGTGTCGTATCTGTCAAAATAATCGCTGTGGCACCAACAAACACTGTACAGATAAAATATAGTTTGTGTAACAAGGGGTTTGATTATGTCATTCTGAGTTTCAGTGATACAGCGTCAATAACAACACTTTTGCTAGAGAGAGATGTCATCACCAAGTAGCAATTTAGAGCGGGTGAATAGACCCAAATAAGACAAATTAGGAATCTTAAAAACTCACCTGATTTCCTCTCACAAACATTGCCCCTTGTCGAGTAGGCTCGACAGTAATTGTAACTGAATTTTGGGCTGGAGCCTGAAACACCAAAGACACACTTCCCCGTGCTTCCCACACTTGGAGGCGTCCAGGCTACTCTTGTTGTCAGCAGCATATCAAGAAAGAAAATAGTCCCGGTGTCATTTCTCCGTAGCCTCTGCCAATACCTTGTCAAACTGAAGAGCAGAGATGACAAATGTGACCCATCCTAACAAAGTGGTACTGAAGTCGCACATTTAGACGCCTAGATGTAGGCTTCTCAAGTGGTATAGTGTCAAAAATATCAGATTTTTTAAATTTAATATTTTAGCATTTTTCTAACCTAGGGTAAGATATCTTTCAGAATCCTTGCTTACTAAACTGAGTTTAAGCCCCAAATGCCTAAAAGACATAGCTATAGTTTTCTTAGTTATATAGAATTACATAGGAAATATGTAGGATTTATGAATTATTATATGTTTAATATGTCAATCATCTCAGTTTCATTTATTTTTAATTTATCCAACTGAATTTACCAACAGAAGATCCATAGAGGACCAGCTGGTTCAAATATACAAGTGTTATATACCAAATGAACGCTCTTGATGAGCTCTAAATGAATATGCCAATAACTAAACATTTTGTATGTGCGACTTCCGTACCATTTTGTGAGGATGGGTCACAAATGGCTTTTAGATAAGACAAAGGAGGGTTTGACATGGAAAAAATATATTCAGCAGTGGGATGTGCATAATTCATATAACAAAAAGGAAGGACTGATTATATACCCTGAAGAAGTGCTTAATAATTCAAGTTGTTTTATTTTCCTGGGATTTCACCAGGTTTTGCACTTGACAGTGACACTCTTTTACCATAATTCACATTAATCTCAATCCTCAGTAGAAGTATTGAGAGGTTGAAAGATATTATAGATTTAGCAGTACATTTGGGACAGGTACTGCAGCCATTAAAACAGTTATTTGATAAATACTCTTATATAATGGTGGACATTATACTTGTCCATCATTAAATAACAACACTACTGATGTTTTGATGCATGATCGCTTTGCATTGTAGCATTCATGCATCAGCATTCCACATTTTAGTATGTATTATTTTAGTGTATAATCACTACCCAGTGGGCACACAATGTTGCATCAACATTGACAACCAGTTGATGTTATGTTGATGGTGTTGATCAACCTGTTTTCAACACTTTTTCAATATTTGTATTTCAACGTTGTCAACCATCACCATTTCAACATCCAGTCAACAGTTGACATATCAATGTTGAAATATTGTTGTCAACTCAACGTTGATTCAACATTGATATGTCAATATTGAATCAACAATATTGATTTCAATGTTGATACAATGTTGATTCAACGTTGATATGTCAACAAAACAATGTTGAGTCAACATAGAAACACAAACATTGAATCAGCGCTGATGGTTAGATGTTGAATCACAGTTGATTTTGAGTATGTTGTTTCAACTTTCAGTTTCAACTCTATTTCAACCCTAAATCAATGTTGATATGCAAACATTGCAAACGTTGTCTCAACGCTGAATCAACATTGATGTGCCCAGTGGGTATGCTTAATAACCATACCTCAGATATTTTGTACAGTAAAACCAATCTGAACCTTACCTTGATTGCTGAGTCTGTAACACTGTATTGAATTCATTCCATTCGCCTTCATCAGCAAAGAACGGCAACATGTAGCCTAGCGCAGCACAGAGAGTCGAGGCCTCACGGGGGAAGAGATTGGCTTCTACCTCAGGGGTGATGCAGTACTCCTTGGTTGATGTTGAGAAGGGTGTAGCGCAAGACACATCATCAAACTCCAGCAGGTACACTAGTAAGGGAAATGGATGGAAGCTTATAAGTTGTAAATCAGAAGATAGGGCCCCATGAAAAACACCACAGAGGTGATTATAATTTGGGAGTTGAGATTTGGCATCTGTAGTGTAGCCATAGTGGTTATTATCATTCATTACTGCTCTAGGTTGGCTATATTAAATAATGTGAGGCAGGCTTAGAGAAATTAAAATTCACTTAATATAATGTTTGTCATATAAGATAACAATTGTAACATCTTAATTTGCACAATGAAAAAGAGTTTAAAGTGATATGGTCACATTTTATGAAAGTGAATGTATAATATAGTATAAAATGTGAAACATTGAAATAAGGTGTGGGTGATAGAGAAAATCGATGTTGACAGACTTAAGACGGAGTGACAAATGGACGGATGTAATGGTGGTGAGGTATGACGTCAGAGGGGACAAATGTTGGGTGTAGTAAATGATCGGTGATTTAAACAGCAGGTGGACTAGTATAATTATGAATATAGCGAGAGGTGAGAGTGGACAGTAACTGAATGATGGCCTTACTCCAGCACATGAATGAGTAATTTGGAAGGACTTTGAAGATACCGATTGCAATGTGACTGTCCCTGCAGTAAAAAGGAGCCCCCATTGTTTCAGTACGTTCACAAAGGTGATACGGTGTAGGTAATTTATGTGCATACGCTTTGTCAATACAAAAATTCACACAATTGCCTCCCGGGCTGCAGAAAATTGCCAGACTGCATGATTAAATGTCTCACTGTAATGTTATGACCTTACATACAATATTTTCAAAGTGTACATTCGGTCCTGCTAAACCAATCCAGGGCTGCAGAATAGAAAAAGAAATCTGCTGGACTGACCGGCCCACAAGGGGTAACAGTTTCAATAAAAACTGCATTTAAGTCCCAGTTTTAAAGGCACTCTGAATCGAGGACCTATGTCCGCCGACTGTGGCGGACGTAGCTGATTCAGAGCTCGTTTAAGTCTGATATATGATTACATGGACATGGTAATATACAGCTAAGTTTCAGCCTACCTATGTGTATGTGCCATGCTGTAAGCCATAGAACCACTTGTGCCGCCCAAGGTGGTATCCCCATCTTGAACACGGCAGATATGTCAGCCTAATGCACACAAGTATGTACTATTAGAGGTAGCAACTCTGTTATTTGATACAGAAATCAATGGAAACTATGTATGCCAAAGGGATCTACTATCAATTATTAACCTTCATACAAAGAGCAACAAACTCGACATTTGCTGGTTGATGTATATCATGTGATCTACTTATGCACTTTGTTAGGAACAAGCTTGGTGTTTTCCAGGCTACCTCGTATTGTCCAGTGATTATTGCCATGGGGGTATTGAACAGAACAAATAACAGGGCATCAGGTTTAATCCATTGCCTCATACTCTAGCCAACAAGATTTATATGTTTCATATTACCTGGACTTGCTCATAAAAAGGATGAATTGACCTAAAATTTAATATGCGATTCAATACTAAAGCAAGGGGGGTTACTCCTCTGATGAGAATTAACAGATTAAAAGAAAGAACCACCCAGTAGGTGAGGCTCCACTACGCGATTTTTTGGTACAGTCTCACCTAATTTTATCCCTATAGTGCCTAAGGTATAGGGTGTTGACATTCCTATATTGTAAACATGAGATTCAAAATTGTAAACATGAGATTTCAGGGGTTATTTTATGGGTGATCTCTCTCCATGTGTGCCATATTTACCAACTAGCCTGCACCTGCATAGATTCTGTGATTGGGTGGGAGTTCAATATATAAACATCAATACAGCAAAATATAAATAACAACACAGCAGTCACACAGATCACAGGGTCTTGTACTGTAAAAATCAAACCTGTCTGATTGAGTTGCAGAGAGTCATCAGTGCTAAAGTCTGCAGTATTTACATTAGGTCAACTTGATTTAGTAAACAAAAACATCTTTTGGCAACAAAAATGTGCCTGAGATTGTACACAAAGCCTTCCCCACATAAACAGAAAGCTCTCTCAATCTTTTATTTACACCTTGAAATAATAACAAATACCACTCTATAATCCGTGTTTGTGTATGCTTTTGTGAGAATAGCTCCGATTTTCAGCAAAAATCGCGTAGTGGAGCCTCACCTTATGTCCATGCCGATCTGATTTGGTAAGTGTTATAGTGAAGAAGGTTACTTCGGTATATGTTCCTATCTGCTTTTAAGAGGACAGGAGGTAGGACTGTGCCATATAATTATGCAGTCTGGGAAAATGGCTATGGAAACATTGACATGTGTACAGGAGGTAAACACTCATTTATACTGTATCCTAACCACAATGAACCTATAGTATTATTCCTATATGGATGTTGATGAGTACTATCTTTTTTTCTCTGTCTGGCTTGTATTCTATCGTCATTTAGTCCTGTCTAGCCAAATGTTTGTCTTGTATATATAGTCTCGTCAATCAACCTTTCAGCTACATCTTTATTTATTTATTCTCATTCTAATCTACACCATTGTTGTTATATTGTGCGTTTCATGTATATTGTATTTGTCTACCACTTTATTTACATTGTGAAAATGCAATAAAACTTTTTTTCAAACTCTGACAAAAGAATGAGAGGTGTATGTACATGTATAGAACTTACTAGGAGGGTGTTTCACCACATAACATATGGGGGCCGCATGTAATATACGGCCCCCATATTTGATATACGGCCCTTTTTCTGTTTCTGTTCAAATTTCCACATCCTAAAATCGTGAATGCGGACCTCCACATGTAGATGCGGAATTTTACCTGTTTCTGTTCAAGATGCGGAAATAGAAATTTCCACATAAAGGCCATATATATCCATCTAAATGCGGAGGGGTAAGGGGGTACCCGGTATGTTGAAAAGGATACAGGTTTTTTTTGTCCATGTATCAGAAAAAAGGTGTTATGTGGGTATACATAATTTGAGGTATGTAGTGTGTCTGAGTGTCATAATGTGCGACCTCCCCATGTCATTCCCTGGTCTGTGTTGGCCAGTGTATGTCATAGCCATGTAATTCCCTGGTCTCTGTTAGTCCCTTTGCTTCATATCCACATCATTCCCTGGTCTCTGTGAGTCCCTGTACGTCATACTTTTAAGCAGCTCCCTTCTCTGTCTGCTTACCCCCCCCCTACAATTTGTTCTTAACATTCATTCCCTGTTTGGCCTTATCCACACCCCCCCCCCCTTCCTGAGTTTCTCTACCCCACCCCACACCAGTCTACCCACATACGGCACCTCTTAAGAAAATTTCCACATGTGTGACATCATTGCCGCATGTGTGACGTCATTAAGGGAATCCATACGGGATTTTTGCAGTATGTAGACTGGTTTCTGCACATTTTTACAATTGAGACAGAAAAAAAAATCCGCATGTCATATTTAACATATGGAAATATCATAAAACATACGGACAGGACACAGCCACCTATTTGAAACTCTTTTTGGATAATAAAATATCTTCTCCATATCATGTCCGTATTTTTATGCTGTATGTTGGTATATAACAAGCTATGTGGTGAAACATCCTCTAGGCAGATTTGTTTGGTATGTGGACATCCAAACATACAGTTATTGATAGCAAAAATCTACTTGTAAGATATACACATGAAAGATATTGATTAAAATGTGCCATGGTGGGGCCTTGAAAACTCGACCTTCCACTAGCCTTGCTTACTTGCTGCTACCACTGTTTTGTAGATTCTGAAATTGGAGGATCTGTAAATTAAAAGGCCATCATGTAATTTTCATTATAGGATATCTTAAACCTACAGCCATAGGTTATTCGGCTGGCTTTGGTAAATTGATTGCCTGGTTAGTTCAGTCATCAGAGGAGTGGTTTTTAAATTCAAGAGTCATGAGTTTAGTCCCAGCACCCAGGGGTTCTACTAATGAGGTTGCAATGAAGGTACAGTCACAGGGGAGGTTAGGGACAATTAATTATTGTTATTGTTTATTGGACCCAATAAATCACTTCAAGAACCAAGCTGCATTCATAAAATATTTATTATCACATAGGAGAATGCACCAATCAGTGATTCCACTACCTTATGAAAATGATACAGGATCTTGGAAAATTTCTAAGAAAGCATTGCAGTGATTTAATAAAGAATGGTCCAGTCCCACTACATGGACTGAATGATCGGGCACTATGCAAACCTTCTTTGCAGCTAAGGCATTTCTATGGCATTTATTGTATTAGAACATTATAAATGGCTTAGGTTATAGCAAAATACAAAAGGCACCATAGTTAATTTCCTGCAACACATCAGTGACAGTTTTACACCTAGAATTAACCCTTCATTGGCTGAATGATAGCTCGAAGTTCAGGTCCCTTTATGACAATTTATTACTTACATTCTGTTCTATAGGCTAAAAATTCACAAAACCCCAAACCCCCCCCCCCCTCAAAAATAATCCCAAATCTGTTTGATCGTGTACCACACCCACACACACCCACACACACACACACAAATGACCCCCCCCCCCTGATAGAATTAGGGATGGCTCTAGGGTTTAGGAAAAGACCTATTTTTGGCCTTTTTGGAGGAACATATTCGAAATGAGGTTTAGAATTTTAGCACCTGGATCTGACGAAATGCGAATGTAATACGTTAACACGATCATACATTATTTAGAGCAAAATAGCCACAAAATATACCCTAGGTTTAGCCTATATAGATAAACCATGCAATACAATGGAACATCATCAGTGATAACAATTAATGAATCCTTGAATTATCCATTACAGCCTGGACTCCATATTACAAAGAACTGCAATGCACATGAAACCTGTCAAGCTGCTGGTCACAGTTGGTGGTCTGAGCAAAGCATGAATAAGTGGAAACTAAACAAATATAAAAGGATGGACCACTGTGGGGTGAAAACCCCTAAGACAGGACCTGTCAAATCTGTCATATGCCTGGCCTCCCACTTTTAACACATTATTTACTATTATTACATGATTTGTGTGACTCATAGTGCTTACACTGGATATTCCCGTTCTGATATCCCTGCATAGCAGCAGGCATTTGGGTGTATATCAGCACTATTTGTGAGTGAAAATCAGCAATTTTAAAGGATATCAGTACTCTTGTTTGGACATGAACATATCTAAAACATTCAACCTATGGCTTTGGAGTCCAGTGCCCTTACCACTACCCCATGTAATTAGGTGACTAAGATCCGTATAGCCCCTACCGTATAGTAGTACGAGAGAGGCTGTAGTAGAAAATAATCAGGTCTGTTCAAGTCAATGATATACTTGGAGCACCTGCAGGCGCACCTATGCCCCTGTGTTGGACTATATAAAACCTCAGGTATTACCTCAAGTGCTTACCAAACAGTCATCCCTATCAATGAGGCCACTCAACCAGCTATTAAGGGAGGCATGTAGAGTCAGTTCATATCATTAATGTGAATGAACTGATCTTTTCCTAATATATTTATTCCAAGTGGCCAAAAAGATAGGAAAATGTCTGGGACTATTATGTTCAGAATGCATTTTTTTCTAAAAGACAATCAGCACTTTTATTCTTTAATCTTTATTTTCTACTACACCCTCTCTCGTACTAATGTACGGTAGGGGCTATATACTGCTCTCAGTCACCAAACCACATGGGGTAGTGGTTATGGCACTGGACTCCAAGTAGATAGGTTGAATGTTCAATTCCCACAGCGGGTGGGACATTTTTAATTCTTTTCTGAAAGACAATCAAACACTAAATCATGGGAAAGTTATTCAAGCCTGTCACATTAGCTGGCTCTGTGGCCTTATTGGTAGGGGCGCCTGTTTGGTGATCAGAAGTTTAGGGTATCGATCCCCAGCCATACCTGATGTTTTATATAGTTCACCAAATCTAAAACAGGGTCATATATGTGTGCCTGCAGGTCCTCAAAGGATGTGTTCTCTATGGCTGCCATGCACCTTAATAGAGTAATAAACTTAGTAAGGTATGTATAACAGTTAAAACCATGCCTTGATACAAGGTATTCTTTGGCTGTTATCCATACATTACTTAGTTGATTTAGTTTTCCACCTGTGATATGACATTAGGTGCCAAAATGATTATTCATCTCCCAATATGCAAAGTAGTCTGTTGTCATCATGGATTTTAGCGGATGTTGTTGTGCTCAAGTAACTAACATATACACTCTGGCTATGATTTTTATTTTATTTTCCAAGCTACAGGCCAAATTTTTCAATGAAATATTCATAATGAGCTAGGGAAAAGGCAGCTGACACATTGATGGGATTCTTTGGTAGAGCCAAACCAATTTCCATGTGGAAATAATTTGGACATTCGAATTATGGTAATAGATAAAGAAATACATTGAAAGGCCTTTAAATATCTCATAGAATAGGTTAGTAAAGACACTGAATGAGTCTGACCTCTAAAAGATTCTGAAGTTGGATAGGGAGTGGTCAACCTTGAAATGGGGTTTTCATCTTTGACTACATGAAAATAGTATTGGGATAGGGAAATGGGGGCCTGGGCCTCAAACCAGATCTAAAATTCATCAAAAATTACTTTCCTATACAAATTTTATATAGGTATGTATAGGCACTATTGCGCTTGAGCCGACAATTCAAGATTGTCGAGTCGGGGTCCCCACTGGGCCCCCCCAATAAAGATTTGCTTCCTACGCCTCTGTGTAGAAAGGTTTCCATGCCTAATTCCTGAGGTGAGATGAGAGTTCTGTTTTATGAGGTGGTTTTGGTACACCCGATATAGTATAATGTACAATACAATATTGATTTTCATTAATGGATCTTATGTTTTATTTTTCCAGAGATAGCTATAGCATGGAAAGAGGAAGAAATGATGTAATAAACTCACAATGTCATCTGTGGTTCAGACATATTTAGAAATCAAAATACCCACAAAATATGAATACTTCATATAAGACCTTATGCATGTAATATTCAAAACAAAAAAACACATTAATCAAATAATCAATATTTGATATCACTTACATTGGACTAGCCAAAGTTTGATAGAATATAAACAAGAATTTATGCCATATTGATACATGTTAAGTTAATGGTCTATGTGAAAACAGAAACACAGTCCATTTATTACCCAGCACAGTCTCACATCTTTCTAGGATATCACCCTGTCAGGAGATATTGTAAGCTTAGGTAAATACAACAAAACTAAGTTTCATGTGAGTTCTTTTGTGCCAGATTATAAAAAAAAAGAAACATATAACTGTCCTATAGAGATTTTAAAAGGATCCTGCTCATTGAATTGCCATAATAGTCTTTATTATTTAGTTGTGGATCCTAGATATACAGGAAGGCATGTGATGGAGGATGTCCAGCAGGACGATGAGACTGAACGTTACCAATATCAGCACAATACTCAGGGCTCCTATTGACTTAGCATTTATTGCCTCAGTCGGTGCAATGTCATCATAGACAGCCATGTCTGGTTTTGTTAAAAAAGACATATGGACATATCAAGCCATGTTTAGTAGCACTATTTGATTTATAAATATAAAAATAGCAGTCTATGACATATGAAAGCATGTATAATTAAATGAAAAAGGATTGGGCATCATAAAGTGGATATTCTTGAACCCGTTTTTCTCCTCACATCATAAGATAACCATACCCTCATAAAATAACAAGGACATGTTTATTTGCAACATAATGCTAAATGACACCAAAAAGGACTGAGTGTATTCTGCGTCATCGCTCCTGAGAGTGAGACACATGATCACCAACTCTATGTGAGACCTGTCAATGCTTATGCCTCTTCTCATCCACCAAATATAACATATGTATAACAGAATGAATTAAGAACATGGCTGTTACCTTCACACTGGTCTATTGGTGGGTCCCATTTTCCATTGATCATGCATGTTGTGAGGTAGGACGTCTCATTAGTGGATGTAAAGACACCTTCAGAACATGACACATTTACCACTGTGTTATAGATGTGTCTCTGGGTGTCAACCAAAAGGTTTTCCCACACTGGTATTGCAGCACAGTGGATAGCTGAATTAAAGTAAAGAACTCTATTCACAGTATATAACATATTCCTCACTATCCCTCAAACATAATTAAGTGCCTCACCTTCTCATGTATATCCCATTTGCTGTGAGTAAGGGTCCCAAACCCCTTTCGGTCAGGTAAGACTGTATTCTAAACCTGAGCACTGCTTACCTTAACACAAACCCTGATCATGATTTTTTCCCTATCCTATTCCATGGCTGTCCCTGGCCACATCTGTCCAGCTATATATGTATCAGTCAATCAGACTTGAAAGGAAGTAGACACTGGGTGACATTGCAGTGGAGATTAAAGCTGAAAGTTCAGGCATACTGACCTAACCAACAGCAGACAAGTATGGTCACCATTATAATCCCTTCTTCTCTAAAAAAATGATGTCATAATCATACCATCTTTTAGATACAAATACAAAGCTTGATTCTAACAGTGTAGTGAGATTACTCTGGAGGTATTTAACTTTGCTCAATTTGCACTTTAATTGTGAAATGGGTATACATTTTGTCACCTATTATGTCTTAAGCATGAACTACTAATACCCTGACAGTCCTGTGGTATGTAGCTCCACTGCCCTGTGTGTGTACACATGATGGTTGTCTTCCTGACTGTAATGTGCCCCATCATGTAACCATGGAGACAACACTGCCATACACACTGCCCATGTTGCTGGTACGGCTGTTATTGACAACTGGCACTGGGGGGCAGTGCACAACTATGAACGGAAAGATTAATATTACAAATACAGTATTCAGACAATGATATCACAATTATAGTACCCAGGCCATTAGCCGCAATGTAGACCAATGCCGAGTGTAAAGCTCTATTCAAAATAATGAAGTCCTGAATATAATTGATCTAAAAAAAAAATCCAGAAGGCCTGTTTACGAATTAAACTACCAATGGATGGTGAGGAAATAAATGGTAAACTTCAACCTAAGTACGTAGAGCTGTAAATTCTAGCCACTGATCATTTCTAGTTCTTTAGATTTTGTTGTCTGTTTTCATTGCACATATCAAGGATAGTAGAGTATCTAAGCTTCTTAAATATATGCACTTCAAATGGATTGCTTTGATGTTGCTAAAAGCACTTTACAATTATTTTGATTCCATCTTATAAACATCATGTCTGGTCCCTTACCAGTGCATCCCTCCTGTAGGTACAGTCCTGCCCATATACCATCAGCTGTGCAGTTAACTGACATCCTTCTGGCTGTGTTAGGAAACCGATATCCTTCAAGGCAGGTGTAGTTCACTGCACTTCCAAACACTGTCAAATTTCCCACTTTGAAGGTGTTAGGGATATCAGGTATTTGTGGACATCTAATCACTGAAAATGTATGTAGGACATAAACAAATCTAAACTAAGTTTGACATTTGTTGAAATTAATTTTAAAAAAACAACACAGTTTTACAAGTATCTATTAATGTCAAAAAAAGATTAAGAATTGAAAGTTGCTATAATTGAAAATCAATATGACATAGTTTCTCTCAAAAAGATCTCCGGAAAGGAAAACTGCTGTTGGAAACAAGCTCTCTACTTTCAGCCCCCATCATAGGTGTCAACGGGTCCATAAGCTATGCCTTATACATGCAGAGTAATAAATGAAATAAAAGTTTTATAGTTGAGTTGACATGGCTTTGTGTACTTACGGCACTACTGGCATTGACTGAAATTTTGTATTTGCACTAGCCAACGCTGGTGTGAAGAACTTTTCAAAAAAATGAATTAAAAGTGTTATTCTACTGCTCTATTTGTACAATTTAGTTGTTACAATACTCACATTCACAGTCGTGCAGTGTCCCATTCCAGGTGAAGTCTGTCCCACATCTAACAGCCATTGATGTGACATTGTTTAATGTATTGTAACCATGGTGACAGGTCTGTGTGACAACACTGCCTACAATGGCATTAATAGAACTTAAGTTGGAGTTGAGTTTTGTCTCCACCACAGGACAAGTTTTGGCTGAAAAGAGAAGATATGTAATTAGGTTGCAAGTGAATGAAATACTAGAGTTTTTAAAGGAAGTGTAATCTCTATTGAAAATTAACCTACTATACTAAATGAGAAAGTCCTTTTTTTTAAGTTCTACTTACTTTAAATTTTAACTTCTAGTTCATTACTTTTTTTTATTATAGATCATTAATTTAAGTGACTATTCAGCTAAATTTGTTAATGGGTGTGTTGTACACTCACCCACACATCCAGATTGGAGGTAGTCAATATCAAACATAGATCTCCATTCAGGAGTACCTACATTGTACCAATCTAGGATCTGCCAGCTGCCATCCTTGTTACAAACAAGGACAGCATCAGGGGTTCCAATGGATAGTTCCAATCCACCATGACACTTGACTTTCACCACATTGTTGACCATTTGCTGACTGACAGTGGTATTAATCATCACAAGATGCCCTAAGTTTGGCCACTCACAGGTTATCACTGAATGATATTTGACATAAATTAGGGTTTATCATGACCGGTTTGAATTTCTTCTAAACAGCAGTAGATATTAATAGGATGATTTCTCAGAGTCAGATATATGTAGCTCAAGAAGGAATAAGGCCCCTCATGGATGTTACTTTTACCATTTTGATCCTATATATTTCACAGTATCAGTCATCATATCTTGTCTTCTGAATCAGCTAATGAAAACAAAGCTTAGAACAAGTACACAATATTGAATATTGCAAGCTTTGTTAGACAAAGCAAATTCTACCTTCACAGTCAGGATCATCATTGGATAATTCCCTTGACCAGGCGATTTGGGACTGATGAAGGATGCTCAATGTACAAAGTAAAATTCATTATGCATAACATTAGCATTGCATTCTAAATAGAAATGACAAATATATACCTTCACAATCTGGAATCAGATGTGACCATTCCCCAGAATCGAGACAATACACAATCTGTGATGGTGTTCTATGTGTGTAGAACCAGTATCCTGAGTCACATGTAAACATGACTCTGGTACCATACACAGCCATGGTCGTGTTAGCTGTAGCCTTGTACACAGTCTGTACGGGGGGACACGTCACTTCTGTAAGTAATAATATTACAAGTTGATGATTTTAGTATATTATCAGTTTAACTGGTTATGCCTGCTTCCTTGGCACAGTATTGACAGACAAAATGCTATTTGAATGTTAAAAGTCCAAGGTCACTGGATAAAGAATTCAATACAGGTAGACTATGGGAAATTTCTATTTTAGATGTATTACTATGAATACAGTCACTCACTCAGTGCAGAGCCTTTGCTCTGCTATGAAGAGAACTTAGCCCCTGTGACAGAAAGCTTCAACCAACCCAATTACAGACACACATGGTGAACACTGAATATCTACCTTCTTATTTCCTGGTGTTACACTGTAGTTCAGGGAACTTACTCACCAAGGCAGTGTGGCAGGTGTGCAGGGTCCCATTCTCCTGTACCAGCACAAGTTATGTTCTTTGTCTTGGTGCCATCTGGGTACCTGTACCCCATGTCACATGTTACAACAACAGAGCTCCGAAAGATTGTGCTGGTCCTGCTGATGGTGGTGTGGTCATAGTAAGGGACAGGGCTGCAACGTGTAGCTGGAAATATGTCATCAGTCTCTTTTATAGTCATTCTTGATTCTTGGTTTGTCAAATCAGTATTTTATTATCAGATATATGTGTTCTTTTTCAATTGGTTTATTCTGATTTGGTGTCCAATTTGCTGAACATATCTGAACTTAGCATAATCTGTTTTGTTACAGTACTATAGCCTGGTTGTTTATTCAACTTCTCTTGCCATTATAATCATGAAAGTCTACTCATGAATAATTTTAGATTATTACATGCTCTGGGTTTCATTTAAGATGGAATTACAGTTTTCCGCAATATGTAAAGTTTTGGTACTGTATTCACAGAGCAGAACCTACCTGAGCATTCACTGACAGAAGGAATCAGATATTCTGTTGATGTACAGACAGACATCGAGTGGGTGAGGCCCGTTTTCAGTCTCTTATTCATGTCACATGTCTTTGTTTTCCTGTCACCATAGAAAAGGTGACCAGGGCATCTTACAACTAGAATGGAAACTTTGAGCTTTACCAATTTATCACATTCACAAGCTGATTCCATAATCATTAGATATGAAATAATAGAGGTTTTGTAATAACATTACAAGTTCATGAAACCACCTGGTATATTTGAATTCATACCCAATGGACATATAAAATATCTCTCAATCTACTACATAGGTGCTCTCAAATGTATTAGCTACATGGGGCTGGCACATGATATGGATGCTAATTAGGCCATTAACAATCATTTTAATACATCAGGTCATCCCGTTCCTTTTCACATTGATCAAAATTGTGATAAGATAAGAGAAGCTTGAGTAAAAAGTACTTACATGAACAATGATCTATTTGATTTGACCAGTTCCCTGTATCAAGGCAGGTAATACTGCGGGCACGGCTGCCATCCCTGTACTTGTGACCCACATGACAAGTTAGTGTAACTGTGACACCAATGTAACTGTCCTCAGTGCTCAGGCTCCAGGGCAGATTTGTAGCTATTGTTGGGCACTTTTTGACTTTCCATGAAAGGTCACATGTTTATAACATTATTGGTACAACTAATAGTACTACCTGGGGTAATTAGATCTAGTTCTAAATGTCTCCAAATAAATTTCCCAAAAAATGAAATTTGCAAAGAGCTAGTACAAATAGATGTGTATACTCTAGCCAAAGGCATAATGTCTTTTAAAGCGTTTAACCACTACTGACTTGCTTTGGAGTATGTTGGGTGCATACTGAGACACTGCCTGGGGGCAAGTGACCCGTAATTGCCAATTAGGCTGGTTGACTAGTAGATTTTCTTATAAACATGCACTTGTTTGGGGACTGTGGTCTAGGTCGTCAAAACTAAGAAATGGTAGTTTTTATATGTGTACTTGCATTATAGATATATAGCAAATCTAAATTGGACCTGTAAAAAAGTCCTCCTTCACTTCACTAATACTAAGGTAGCTAAATACTCTATGTTAAAATGTGATATTTCTGGGGTCCACGTTCCTTGGGCTGTACAGGAAATTGTCTTACTCATTGTTCCATCTTCAAATATAAAACCTTCCTTACAGGTGTAGATATAACTTCTTTGTGTTACCAATTGAACTAAGACATCCCTCACCACTGGGGTCTGAGGCCACTCTGTAAATATGATTTCAAGGATTCATTCAGCAGTGCTTTAATTATTTAGAATTATTTTTGGAAATCAGAAAGAGAGAATTATCAACGTCACATATGGTTATTCATAAAAATATTCCTTTGTATCAATTTTTTGTCAAAGTTAGATATTTACCTTTAAAAGCAGTATCTTGGTTAGCCAACTCAGTATCTGTAGTGACTAAAGCAGAAGTCACTCTGACAGTAGTATCTGCCGTTGTCGAGTCGGAAGTTGTAACCATTGCAAAAGGCAGCATTATGTCTCTAGTAGCAATAGTACTGACGGAGTCAGCAGGTCCTGATGAACCACCATAAGCATCTGCTCTAGTGCTGAAGGCATCAGCTAAAGTGTTGACAGCTTTAGCTGTGGTTTTGATTGCATCAGTGTTAGTGTCTATGACATCAGTTGCAGTGGTTACTCTTTCAGGCACAATGCTAGTGGCTTCAGTACTAGTGCTCACACCATAAGTTTTGGTGGTGACAGCAGTAGTTGCAATATTGAAAACATCAATGTTTGAAGTGACAGCATCTGTTTGAGTGTCAAAAGCATCTGTTGCAGTATTGACGGTATCAGTTTTGGTGATGACACTGACAGGTGTAGTTTTTAAAGCATCTACAGCAGTGTTGACTGGATAAGTTGCAGCAATGACATCTGTATTTAAGGTGACATTGGCAGTAGCAATGTCAACAGCATCCAATGTAATAGTTTCAGTTCCATTGGTGACAGCATAAGTCACAGCCTTGTCAGTGACCGTACTGGTGCTCACATAATCAGTTCTGGTTGTGCCAGCACCTGTTGCACTGTTGACAGTATCACTTTTAGAACTTACAGTAGCAGTTATAGTGTCTGTTGCAGTGTTGATATTATCAGTATCTGTGTTCATAGCTTCAGTGGCATGGGTGACAACATCTGATTTTGTGGTGACAGGGGCAGTAGCAATGTCAGCAGCATCCAATGTAGTGATGACAGTGACAGTTTCATTTGTGACAGCAACAGTGACAGCCTTGACAGCGACAGTATCAGTTGTGGTGTTGATAGCATCAGTTTGAGTGTGTAGATCTACAGTTGCAATGGTGACAGTGTCCATCTTATTATTCACAGCAAAAGCTTCAGTGGTGACAGCATCAGTTTTGGTGTTGAAAATGACAGCTTCAGTTGTCACAGCATCAGTCTTGGTGTTGACAGAAAGAGCTTCAGTGTTGACAGCATCCGTTTTATTGACAGCAACAGTTTCGATTGTGACAGCATCAGTTTTACTGTTGATGGCAACAGCTTCAGTTATGACCGCATCAGTTTTAGTGTTAATAGCAACAGCTTCTGTTGTGACAGCAGCTGTTTTACTGTTGATGGCAACAGCTTCAGTTGTGACAGCATCAGTTTTAATGTTGATGGCAACAGCTTCGGTTGTGACAGCAGCAGTTTTACTGTTGATGGCAACAGCTTCGGTTGTGACAGCAGCAGTTTGACTGTTGATGGCAACAGCTTCAGTTGTGACAGCAGCAGTTTTGGTGTTAATAACAACAGTATCAGTATCAGGGTCACCACCTTTTTTGGAAGTGGTCTCAGTACCTTTTATAGAGTTTACAGTACCAGTTGCAGCATTTACATCTGGAGTTGTAGTGGTGAAATTAACGTCTATAGTAAAAAAGAAATGAGAGAAATCCACAAACTTGATAAGCTGAAACATTTTCAAAAATTATATATGCTTTTTTTCTAGAATAGAAATGCCATTGGATCTTTTCTTTTTAATGATGATTTGGTTTCTTTAGAGAGTATTCATATCGCTATCTCGTTGATATGGGTACATGCTCCTGTGGCATGATGTAGGGATGTATTCTTTGCAACTCAATATATAATCTGGTTGTCTCTTGATTCTGTTTACTTAATACTTAAGATTTTAGGTGAATATAAAAAAGGGTACAATTGTGAAGGATAAATTGTAACTGTAATTATACACCCATAAATTGCATGATCATTCAAAAAGAAAATTTCATACCACTAATTATATCATCTATAGCTTTCATCTTTACTTATTGTGCAACATGCAAGAAATTTACAGTATATAATAGTACTAAATGGCCAATTCTGACCCCAGACACACCCTACTATACCTAAGGATTTACAGCACTTACCTAGCCTACTTAGAAGTAAGTGTATAGCAGGTGTCTGTTTCCATTCACTCAGCTCCACAGTCAACTCTGTACCAACTGGTAACTGAGCATGGTATGTCTCTGTATTTACACATCTTGAAAGTTGAGCCTCAGTGTACCCAGTATCTGACAAACCACTCTCATCAGAATGAGCATAAGAAGCTACACCACGGCCACTGGAAGCAAAGTGGTTTCCAAGTATCAGCCCTGCTTCAACATACACTCTACCACCTGGTAATGGGAGATTGCTGTGAAGACCAGTGGTTGAGATATCAAACATGAATGAATGTCTTAGAATATAGGTTGTAGGGGCTGTGTTTTCCCACAAGTCGATCCACATTGTGCCATTATAGTGTGCATAAAGGGAGACTGACTCAAGATATCCTGAACACTCAATGGTCAAATTGATGAATATGTTCATGTTTCTATGAGGTTCAAAATTGAGTTGTTTCAAGAATAATGCAGGGAAGCAAAATGAATCTGAAACAAAGAAAAATAAAGAGTCATAGAGATCATGGAAAATATCAATGACAACCAGGACTTGAACCCTGATATCAGGCATGGCAGACCAATGTGCTAACCATTACACCACAGTTCCTTACCTGATATTCCCATCTTCCTAGCTTTGGTAACTTGAGTACATATTTTATCTATCCTTTTAGCCTATCTACACTGCTAAAAGAATGTTGGCATACTAATGACAGCGACCTTATCCCAAAGTTGCCAGAGATCCAGCTCAGGCTTCTTGTACTAATCCACTGATCCACTGCAATACAATTATGGTAGTTCAATGTTCAGTTTCATGAGGATCCCTGGTAGGTTCAACATTTCTTTCTTTACATTGTACTACTAGTTATGTTATACCTCCTTAGGACTCGGACGACTGGCCTAAACCGACCCAGTTGGCCACCACTCAGTGCAGGGCACAAAATAGGTACCCCTCTATGATGTGCGCACAGGTGTCTGCACAGATTGATACAACATAAAGAGCACTAGGCTGCAGAATACTTGGCTACTATTATGTATAATGTATCATAAAGGTAGGACAGTCTCGTCTTGGTCACATTGTATCACAGTAGGTGCTATAACTGTCTTTACTTTTACCTATAGACAGTATAGCAGGTGAGTGTGCAGATATGTTGGTGGACATCAACCATCATACTCGCACACTCGGCTGCACCACTGTCTATTAGTTTATGCATACACCCTAGGGTCGCCAATGGTGATACTATTTGACCCACACCAGAGTGTCTTACCTTCAGCATTACATGCAATATATTCAATCAGCAGCTTTGTATTCTCTGCTGTTTCAGCCTGTGTGTGTCTGGATTAAAGTAACCCATGAGACTAGATCCTACAACATGAAGATCCGACAGACTTCTTGGATCCTGGTCTCCCTCCTGAGCAGTGCTGCAATCTGGTGGAAATAACATGCAACTTTGGTCAAGCAATGTCCTTTTTCCCACCATAAACCCTCTTTTGTGGTCTTGTAGAGCTATACTCTAGACCAGCTGTTGGTAGATGTAGTGCACACAAGTATAAAAGTGGTTTAGCCATGTTCCATTGAATTTCAAATTGGTCATTTTAGCGGACGTGCCCACTTTAACCTTGTTCCTGCATGAATGCAGTCTGTGAGTGATATGTGCAGGGCTATCTTACAATTTCCTCTGGAGGCCATTTCTTAAGGCACTATGACTGCACACAGCCACTACGATTTGATACCCCATTACTTAATGTCAGGAATCACAGGTAGTGTCCTAAGACTGCTCTGTATGATCAGCACTTATGTAGTAATTACATAGCTTTTAGTAGGCCAGTCGTAGTGCTGCAGGCACATGACCAATATTATTTGGCTGTAATGGCACTAAATCAAGGGTTCTCACTACGACGTGAAGAGGAGCAGTCATAGTGTGTTAAGAAATGGCCTCCAGAACCATCACACATTAGTATGAGTTTGGTCAACGTGAACCGGCCACAGATTCACAACCATTGATGTATTAACGCCTCTCCCTGTAGAAGAGGTGTAAGCACTCCATCTCATTGACTGAGTATCAAACAATATTGCAAAATTGAGATGGAGATCACTCAAAGATTAATTTAAGAGTTTTGACCTCATTGGGTACCTAAACCAGTTTGTTAAAAATCATAGAGTGTTTCGTCAGAGTAACATTGACGCATGCAGATTTACTCACCTCGTGTCTCAGTTGTTGTACTTGGCACATATGTGGAGGTAGGGACATGGGCTTGGGTAGGGGTTGTTATCTGTCTTGTCGCTTCAGGTATGCTATCTGTTACCATGTCTGGAAAAGAGAAGTTATGAAAATAATCAGAACATCCCAAAGATATATATGGATTTCTTGGATTTGAAATAGATTGTAGAACAGGGAAATGTTGATGACTTACATCCATGTTCTTATAAAGCTTAGAAGCAGGAATACCATAATCATCATTTTGACAATAGAGGGATGTTCACAATACATTAGACTTTAGAAGATTGGCTCTTGAGTTATGTAGTTTGTTCACTATAATTAAAGGTTTCATCATAGTAAAATTATAACATCCAGATTTGCTCACTTCCTGTCACAGCTATTGTACTGGACACATAAGTAGAGGCATGACCTTGGGTAGGGGTTGTCACTGGTGTTGTTGCTTGAGCTATGTTACTAGTTATCATGCCTGGAAAAGATAATTTTGATTTCTGAAAAGTATTATCAGAATACAACAAATAAATACATTGATTATCTCATAGTCATAGCACTAACAGGATCATTAGTTTAGCTCCGTATTCATAATGGGATGAGTGTATGAAGGGCTTGCAAAGGGCTAGACCATAGTGGCCCTAGAACCCCATAATATACCGAACCTCCAGTAACGTACGACCCCATCGGGTCAGCATGATGCATAAATATAGCCCTTTCAAGTTACTCACCAGGGATGTATTGATGCATCATGATGACCAATTGGGCCCTTAAAGGCTAAGCCACCAGCACTTCTATATGTCAATATCGCTATACACCTGCTCTTATATATAAGCCCTTATTTAAATATTACTTTTAATACAAACTATTGACCCCTCTTACTGCCATGCTTAGTGATTGGTCATTAAATTATCAGTGGGGGTGGTGGGTTTGAGTGGGGGGCGTAAAAACCTTTGACCTCCTTCAGAAAACTCCGCTAACCCCTGTTGATAATGACCACTCCCTTTTTCCTAATCTGGCATTTATCTTAAACCCCAAAGCTTAAATGGGTAAATATGGTACATGTATTAGTTTGTCCACAGTTCTGTAGGGTTACGAGGTATAACCACTGCCTCAATGTTTAATACAGAACCACAGATACTTACAAAGAGTTCTATATGTCATGGCGCATGTAGTCGAAAACCAACTTTGTGTGTTAAAGTCGATGTATGCACAGTCATGTTTGCTTTTTGGGTTAAGTTCTGCCCACACATTATAAGTAAGTTTTTCTTCAGTCATTTTCCACTGCCAGGAGGATGCTTTCTGAAGTCCAATATGCATTAGGCTGAAAGAAGTTGAAAGAATATTGACTCATGATCAGGATGTTTCGGTATATACAAGGTTTAAGTGTTCCTAAAGTAGGTCTTCCACTATGGCCGTTAGAAAATTGGGTAAAAAAGTCATGCACAATTCTTTGCCACAAAATGAAATTTCAAAAATCATTTTTTGACACAAACAGTACCTAAAACTTGACCTTTAGAAAATCACCTGTGGAAATATCTAGCATGCTAGATATTTCTGAGAGGGAGGCCCAATTGTCCCCTACGGTTCCTAATTAAAGTCGTACCTAAAATCGGCTCTAATGGAAGACCCGCTTTAGGATAATTTTCTATATTAGCTTTGCCTGATGTTTTAGGGTTTTCTAAAAGTTTAAAGTTTTCATGTCTTTGATTATATTGTCACACTTACTGCATATTCCCAACATCACTAATTCTGTTTCTGAAGATGTCTTTGAATTGATTCCAGTCAAGCTCATGGAGAAATTCTGCCAACTTGTAACCATCACCCAGCCTTTGACAGACCTCCCGAGCCTGGTCGTGTGTAAAACTACCATGGACTTCACCATATTGGTGTCCAGATGGGGTTGGTGGTGTCAGCAAGCAAGGGCTACCTGTAACAAAATCAGACTTTTACACATCATGGTGGATTATTCTAATTAGCACCCTTTCCTATGTCTGAACCGCTACTTCATTTCATACTATTAGGAAATTCCCATTGGTATAAAATTACAGGCCTGATGCCTGTACACCTGGAGGGTGTTGCTCCTATAGTAAAAGGAATAGCTAGCTAAAAATGCCCTCATTTCCAGTCCTTTCTTTTCATGTAGCTATAACGTGTCCCTTTTATTGCTCCCAAGTGGTCATTCAAGTACAGTTCTAAAAAAGGGCAATTTGAGGAGGTACCTAGTTGGGAGAAGTCAGTCAGTATAATGAACTATAGATCGTGTGACATGAGTAGGTACCTGGTATTGCAGCTCTCTCTATTTTAAACAAGACAGGTGACTTTTGAGACTAATGTGGTGAGTGCAAGTTGAATGGTAAAGCAGTGCATGACTTGTTTAGAAAAGAGGGCACATACTCAGAGCTCCTTTTACAATAGGAGCAACACCCTCCAGTGGTGAAATATGTCTAGATTTTAGCCTCATTTTAGGTGCAGGAACATAGAAAACGTTCATTTTATTCATTCAAAATTCCTGGAGTACCATCAATCCAACCCTTGTGGGGGTCTGCTCTTGGGCTTCGCCCTCCAGTGAGACACCGTCCTCAGGATGGTTCGGTGAGAGTGTATGCAGATGTCAATGTCAAAAATACAGAATTCCCAGGGACAATTGGTTTCCGAACCCCCGACCCCAACATCTATGACAAAAATGATCGGGGGCCCCACTAAGAACTGATTTAGCAAAATAACCCCTGCAAAAAATGGGATATGCATGTGGAATGACGTGTTGTGATGGGTATTTGAATTGCCCATGATATTATTTAGTTTTGACCACCCAGTGTGAACTTTAATTGGCTTTCGCACCCCCACCAAGGGTTCTTTTTCAAAGTGCCCCCCTATATCTAACAAGCCGCCCCCCCCCCACCTGGCAAGAAATGACTGGGACCACTTCACCTAAATACTTCCACTTGCAGAAAATTTCCCTAAAAATGACCATCATTTGCAAAGACCTTTGTTTTTAGCCATTACATGACGGTATTCAATGATATATTGAGATTTCGATGGCAAAATAAGGCAATTGCATTGGTTATCTGACCTCTGTGGTCGCCCTCCTGGACTTCCAATGGAATTAGTTATGTCTCCCTATCTCATTTTAAAGAGGTGCTAAAATTTGCAACTTTTCTTGTACGTGCAAATGTATGTCCATCAAATTCCCATTTGACCTGAGATTGTGTCTTGGAGCCCCTACTAAATGCATTTATTTATCAATTGCCTGCAAATGATTTTAGTGTCAGCTCACCTGCTTTTCTCTCAAAGACATTACCATATGTGGTGTAGCGTCCACAATAAACGTAAGTGAATCTGGGGTGCGTTCCTGGCATTATCATGATGCATCTTGCTCTGATGTCTGGACTTGGCGGAGTCCAGGCCACTCTGGTTATGAGCAATAGGTCTAGGAACTCAGGTCCTGTGGAGTTTCGCATGATTCTCAACCAGAATCTTCTCAGACTGCAAAGCAAATGTTTCAAATGGTGTTGGTTTTCATGGAGAGTGGTCAGCTGTGCAGTACATTTGTACCAATGCACCGGATGGCAAGGTAAAAGACATGGGGGCAGATGAGCTACCAGTACAACTACAACTCTCATAAATACTTTCATAATTTAACAAGAGTCAAATGCTAAGGTGCACTGTGATGTAAACATGTTGTATTGTCAGGACTGGCTGGCTATATAGTGAACTCAACGCTTAAGGATCCCCCGCGTATCCTAGAGTGGAGGGAGGATGCGGGGGAGTAGATGACTGTAGGACCTCCCATTGCTTTCCTCCATTTTTTTTATTGTTATTGGAGGGTTTGGGTACACCTCAGGAGCTTTTCAAATTTAGAAAAGCCATTCACTGAGAAAAAATTATTAATCACTTAATTCTAGATCCAGACTCAGGCAATGTCGCCAAAATGAGTATGGTTTGAGACTGAACCTGATCCTTGGATGATACTCAGGTACAAATACAGTAACATGCCCCCACCCGTCATGACCACCCTTCAGCACCATCCACCGGAGGCCCCTCCTCCAATGTTGTCCCCCTTGGAGTCCCGAACAAAGTCCCCCTCCTATCGAAAGTCCATCCAACTAAGTCCTGTTATAGGTTGTAGGGTTTCTAGTCTTCAGCCCCCCCCCACCCACCACCACTATCATGTTCCACCGTTTAGCGCAATCCAAGGATCATCCAAGGATCAGGGTGAGTCTCAAACCATTCTCATTTTGGCGACATTGCCTGAGTCTGGATCTAGACTCAAGTGAGTAAGAATCTTTTCTCGGTGTTGTTAAGAAAAAAAAAGTCTGCAGCATATATGCAAGTGCAGCTTATATGTGGGGTTTTACAGTAGTAAAGTTATTCCCGGCTAACCTTGTCTGCTTAGTTTGCAATACTGCATTCAATTCATTCCACTCGTCTTCATCAGCAAAGAACGGTAACATGTAGCCTAGGGCAGCACATATGGTGGAGGCGTCATTAGGAGTAATATTACACTGAAAACCTAGAAGTTCTGAAACTAGTCAGCGGTGACCACTTTAGGTCCTCAAGTTGACGATACCTAAAACTACAGCTTTAGGTAGTCAAAATGACGACTTTAGGTCGTCATCCTGACGACCTGAGTCATCAATATGACGACTCTGTACTGTCAGTATTGTCATCCTGATGACTCAGGTCGTCAGGATGACGACCTAAAGTCGTCATTTTGACTGCCTAAAGCTGTAGTTTTAGGTATCGTCAACTTAAGGACCTAAAGTGGTCACCGCTGACCATGTTTTCAGTGTAGCTTCCACTGAAGTTGTGATGCAGTACTCCTTATTTGACGTTGTAAATAATGTTGCACAAGAAGCATCATCAAAACTTCCAGGGTGCACTGTAAATAGATTATCATAGTTCAGAGTGGCAAAAACTTGTTAATGCCAAGCTGGCATTAGTTGTTTTGGTAGTCACTTTTTGCTTTGGCACATGTCTAAGGACTACAAATCACCTTGCTAGACATCTAGGCCACCACCGAGCTTACCATAACCAGGAGGCCATGTGATAAAGCAGTGCTAATCCTATGAGCAAGGTCATAAACAGCAGGAAACCACTCTGCACTATGCTACCACCTGGTGTTGAACATCTGCACTGGTACCAATACATTTCCTATCATATTCCTAGGGTTACTGTATATTTTGTATGATTCTGAAGTTAAGCCATGCGACCTAGATGTCTAGCAAAGTGATTAGAGTAGATTAATCTAAAGGTGTCCACATGACTTGAGGTATCTACCCCACACTAATTATGACTGTACTACCTGAATCATATTGAACAAGTAACCAATGGATAATTCATGACGAGTGTGTGTTAGTGAAGGATAATGACACTAGGCTGTAGGCTGAGTGTTATTAGCCTTTGCTAACACACACGAGTCATGAATTATCCATTGGCTTCTTATTTTATACCACGAAACCAATAAATAATCAATAGAATACCAATAAATTCAAGTTGAAAACAAAAATTAT
The DNA here is from genome assembly GCA_949317995.1 of Acholoe squamosa. Lineage (NCBI taxonomy): Eukaryota > Metazoa > Annelida > Polychaeta > Phyllodocida > Polynoidae > Acholoe > Acholoe squamosa. The sequence continues at coordinate 77,869,492 of OX439041.1, read as the reverse complement.
TCCCCCTCCCCAGGACTCGAAGCCAGCCATAGTGTGTGTACAGGTACATACACCTCCTCGCCCGGCAGCAGACAGCGACAGCGCCCGTCTCGGCTAGCCTTGGCAGTGGCAAACGCGAAAAAAAGTGTACATACACCTCCTCGCCTGCCAGCGGACAGCGACAGTGCACACGGCGAAAAAAAGATGCGCCCGGACCGGGAATCCATCCGCGGACCTCTGATGGCTTAGCGCAAAGCGCTAGACCACCGCGTATCCTCCTTCAGCGCTCGTCTCAGCTTGGCTATGTTTGACAGTAGGGAACAAAAATATATGCCTGGACCGGGACTCGTCCTGCCTACCTCTACAATCTTACCAAGCAAACCCAGACCATCACACGTCAGTCCCTGTGGCGCAATGCATAGGGTGTTGGATTAGGGATCTGAGACTGCAGGTTCAAGCCCTGCCCAGCTCATAAGATTATCTGGGTTTTAGCATGTAACATATGACATGGAAGGACATGTAAGGTGTGCTGGTTATCCATGGATAATGGCACTGGGTGCAGGTTATCCATGGATAACCGCAGGCCTTACAAAATTGATGTTACAGCCTACAGGGTGTGCAATATCGACAGATATGTGGATGGGAATAGCCACCAAAAAGCACTGAGTAACCAAGAAATCGTGGTATAATGCTAAATAACTGATGATCATTGAAACTACTAGCCGGTCCAGCAGCAAACCCCATATCAATTGCGATTTTGTTGGATGGACATCTCAAGGTATGTGGACGTCTTTAGGTTAATCTACCCTAAGGGTCCTTGGGCATGTACCAATCCAAAAATTGGTGCCTGGAGGCCATTTCTTAACACACTGTGACTGCTCACCTTCAAGTCGTAGTGGTGAAACTTAGGTTAGTGACATTACAGCCAAGCATTGGTCATGTGGTGCCTGCAAAACTACATCTCATTCTCTACCAAATGCTATGTAATTACTAAATACAGGCTCTTTGTACAAAGCTGTCATAAGGCGCTCCCCATGAATGCTGACACTAATTTTGGAGGTTTCAAGTTGTAGTGACTGTGTGCAGTCATAATGCCTTAAGAAATAGATTTATTCACGTATTGTTGCACCAATATATGTCTTAGCTCGTGCTCTATATAGCTGAGTGTAGTGTAGCTGTACCTGTTTGAAGCTGCCATGCTATAAGCCATAGAACGACTGGTGTAGACCAATGTAGTATTCCCATATTGAACAGACAAGATGTTGAACCTTATCCTGCATGGATAAGATCCATGTGTGAATATTCATGTACAGCTGGTACAAAAATGTTGCACATGAAAATCTAGATTCATCAATAGTTTGATGCTTGAGTTTCCAGTTGTGTCGTCTAAGAGATTGTGTCTGCAAGGGATACTGTAGCGAACAGGTCCTTTGTTGTCCTGATCCATTCAGTGCATTCTTGCTAGAAAAAAAGTCGAATGTTTCAGGCTTCCAGACATGTGTTATCCAAAATGATATAATCAAAGTGAATTACATATATTGAATTTGAGTTGTGTATTCAGATCTGGTTAACATTAAAACAAAATTTAAAAAGTATCACTCTAGCACCTCAGATATTCAACTTATTTCGTGGATAGAAGTTGTTGTCCAGATAGTCCTTGTTTTTCTTGTCCAGGTTCCTTGAAACAGCCTTTGCTCATGTGTAAGGTTTCCTTATTATAGGAAAGTGACAACCCCTACTTAATAAGTCATATCTTATGCATGGCATGTTTACACAGTGGGTCTAATCTAACCCCAAATGTGGCCTGGTCAGAATATTGATTTCAGGACCTCAGTCTGTTCTAAAGGTAGATTGTCCTGGCTTTTCAAAGCAGTTTTTGTCAGGACGGCCCTTTATCTGCTGCTTTTGGAGCAACATGCCTAGGATAACATAAATTATGTGTGTACATTTTTTTATGAGTGTCATTTTAACACCCTTTGATGTCTATTTGCTGGACCCCTTCAATATCTCAGCAACCAATAGTCCAATTCACTCAGGATTTCAAGTATCTAAACTTAAACTGGGAAAATATCTGCTTTCTCCATAATAGCCTATGGAAACTCAGATTGTTATTTGTGGACAACCCGCAGTTAAACACTGGTTGAACCTGTCTTGTACGGCGGCACCTTTTTGACCACTTCGATATGAATTTGAGTAATCTGACCAAAAGGACACTCCTAGATTTTGAGATGTAAGGCGCACCTAGGTTTACCTCAGTATGAGCTGTGCCTTAAATACAAACAAGACTGGGGACATTTTCTGTGATTAATTTTTATTCTGGGAGTAGAAGAAAGGTTCTAAAAGATCCTATTTGCATTGTGCGCCAAGCCGTACAAGTAGCTTAATTGTGAATTGACATTACAAATCTGTCCTTAAAGTAAATGACCAGCCTATTTTCATGATGCCTTCTTTTAGTAGACTTTATGTTGAATAAAAGGATTTGGGTTTACTTATGACCATATCTGCTATCATAAGGGAGGACAGGGAGCTTCTTTAGTGTTTTCTATGACGTCACAATAGACAAATTCCACCAGCAATTGATAGTCCATTGTGACGTCATAGAAGACACCAAGCTCCTTGTTCTCCCTTATGATAGCAGACATGATCATAAGTAAGCCTGAATCTTTTTAATCAACATAAAGTCTACCAAAAGAAGGCATAATCAAAATAGGCTGTTTTTTTACTTTTAAGAAATATTACTATAAGAGGTTTGGAGGAGCATCAGATATATAATATGTATACGATAAAGAGACTAGTGTTTTTTTGTTTTTTTTTACTCTAAAGTAGAAAAATATTGATCTGAAGGTTTTGAACTTTTTCAAGAAAAAGAGTAAAGTTGTCCACTATTCTATAAAAAATAGAAACAGTACAAAATTGACAGTGAAAATAGAATTACTCGTGAGTGTTTTATTCATGTATCAAGAGCACAGAGGGGCTCTGTGCATTGATTGGTGAACTGATTAAAGCCGTGTTCAGGCTTTATTAGGAAAACCATTGGATACAGCCCATCTGCACACTTACTAATACCAATCGATACGGCTGAGCACACTAATGTCTGACCACTGAGCACCTATAAGCAAGTAGAATTATATTAGTAGGACCTACCAAACATATTTTGTCTGGCACTCAAAGTGGCATAGTCCAATGGAGGGGGAAAGAAATTGATTCTTTAAAAGATTAATCAGACTGTTCACATGAATGAAAATTCTATGAAACCTTCTTTATTTACTCTCATTTCTCATAATAAAATTAAATTTGAAGGAATTCTTAAATTAATCCCAGGGGTTCGACCATACAACAAAAGTCAGATGCCTACTGTGGCAGAAAGTCTTCCTGAAACCACTGGGTTGTTTATTAAGTTAACACTGATTGTTGTATCATTGTAAAACTGTTGAATCTACAAGGGAAAACTGATCAGTTAACCATCGTAATTTTTATGCAGTGAACCATTGAACGCCCTGGTGACAGTCTGGTACCAGTCTATACAAAAGGTTTTCCCCATTACAGGCCATTCGGTCCTTCAGATCTTATTGTTCTGCAGGCCCGGACTGACTTTGGCAGGATTTCTCAAGTTCATTATTCTTAAGAAAGAAATGATGAAAAACAATAACAAACTCACTATTTTGCTCAATTACCCCTTTAGTTCTTAATAAACTGTAATGCCCTTTGCATTGGGCTGTAAAAACCTTAATAATTGCATGCCATGAAAAACAAAATTCGGTCTCACGGTCTGGTCATTTCTGCAGGCCCGGCAGCGATTTTGACAGAAATGGCCTTGGTCCTGTGAGTTTTCGTATTGACTGTGGTACAAAGAAAATCGAAAATCAAACCTGATATATATCAAATTTCATCAGCTTGAAACCTATGCCAATGTGTTAAGTCAAAGCAGATTAGATGAATTTGTAAATGTGTAATTAAAACAACATCATGGAGCGTCTTATCTAGTTTTAGCTTCTTATTCGACAGGGCAGGTCAGTCGGTGCGGTTACCATCGGTAGGACCAGAGGTCGCTTCAATCTCTGGCCACTATGGTGTGATGGCAGCACTGGTCATTGCTGTTCCAGTCCCTACCTGGGACCGCGTAAGGAGTTCAGTTGGCCTCTGGCTGCGGCCAGAGCAACACCTACTAAATACCGAGCTATATTCATGGCACCACTTGGAACCTATGTAAATACTGAATAAACATGTGCCGGTTGCACTAACCCAAGCTAACTTGTCTGGTTTTGCTTGATATTAACATGTCTCAAACTCAACCGAAGTTATATAAAAACTCAAAGACACAGGACAAAATTTTTTTCTCAGACATGGGACTTTTTCCCATACACCTACTTTTCTTTAACTATTGTTATGCATTTGCTCTGGGATGTCGGGAAACTTAATGTGTTGATAAGTTTTTTGTTATGTGTTTATGTGTTTCAGCACATAAGTCAAATAATTTAAAGGATGTAGTATAAACACTAACATTTTGGTCAGCAGATAGAGCTCTTTCCAAAATTTGGTCTGCCATTTTCGTACCTCTATTGGTATCATACTATAGTCCTGTCTAAAAGAAAATTCAGCCCTGTTTTGCTAGGGTCGGTCTTATTCGGATGAGACCCTCATCCAAACGTTGCTTGCCTTTTTTCCACTGCAGCCTGATTGATCTGCTATTCCACTGCCGTCAGTCAGACAAATTTTATTGCCAATCCGACTTACTTTTTCCATGCTTTTGCATAATGAAAAATAATTGGATTTACAAAAGTGTGCAGTGTAATAACTGCTTTATGAGCATATAAAAACAATCAGCTTCGGCGGAATGAGTGCTTAAGACTTTTGCTCCTGTCCAGTTTTCAGCATCTTCTTGACCTCTCTTCTGATAATCTTCCCACTTGCAGTTTTTGGAATGCTTTTCACAAACTCTACTCCCCCTGACAACCATTTGTGGCGGGAAAGACAACCTGAAAAGGAGAGTAAATGGTAAAGGCCCATGTTCAGTCATTATACAATATGTTTTGTACATTTTATATGAATATCATCAGAATGACTTTCAATAAAAGAAAAACTTACCGCAAAATATCATACCCGTTTCTTCTTCAATTCATTTCATTATATCTTATATGCTGTTTAACTATAGAGATTCTGCATAAAAAAGCAAACCAACATAAACAAACCTTTGACATGTTCATAGATGTCCTCTTCAGTAACCTTTGAGTCTGGTTTCTTCACAACAAATGCCCGTGGCAGTTCTCCGGATGCCTCATCAGGCACCCCAATTACGGCTGCATCCAGTACACCCGAATATTGAAGAATGATACCCTCCACTTCAGCTGGTGCTACCTGTAACAGGTAAGATGATCTGATATTAAATGGAATAATGGAGAGTGAATTACCACTTTTCACGTTGTTCAGCTGGTTCAGTGCCCTTTAGTGCAAGGTAATGGAGGGATAGCTTTTTTTAAACAACAGGGGGGGGGGGCTGTTAGGTTTGACAGAGTGCCCACATGTTTTCTACCCTTAACCAGGGGCAGTGAGACTTTTCCAACCCCTCTTAGGGGGGAAATAATTTTACCTGTTTTTGGTGGGGAAAAAAAACAGTGCGTTAATGTAGGTTAAAAGGACACGTTCACAATTTTCAGCCCCTCCCAAACATAGTTTTACCGCTAGGGGGAAAAAAATATTTTTTGCACAACTGTGCACCCAGTCCCAGCCCCTCCTCCTTGTTATTGATAATTGATCGCTTCCTTATGCATTGTGCTCCTTTTTCGTCATGGTTCATTGAAACCAGCCCTTGTGTTATAAGTGTTTCACAAGTACTGCGTCTAAGGTGAAGATTGGCCTAGATTTCTTTACCACACCTCCACTTCAGGCAGAACCCATAAAGCTGCTGCTGGAAAACTACTTGAATTGATATTATACCTAAAGCAATAGGATATACTATCATAAAACCCCATGGCTTATAGGTCATTTCAAGCCTTTAGTGTGGACTATAGCATTGTCATGAACTCAGGGTGGAGCTTATACATTATAGATAGACTATAACAAGGCATTTTAACCATTTCAAGACAATGGTGCGCTTTATAGCATTCTCTCAAAGTCAGGGTGTGGCTTATAGATATGCATATGTGCAGGGTTTTACAGTGGAGCATCATGTCAACCCTATGCGTTTGATACATATATAAACTCCCAGAGGGTTGTCATGATGCTCCAATGAAGTGCTGGTGAGCAGTCTCATCAGCACTTCATTGGTGCATCATGACAACCAATGGGCATGATGCATTAATGCATCAGCAGCCTGAAGTTTGTCTTACCTGGAAACCCTTGTGCTTGATGAGCTCCTTTATCCTTCCTGTTACAAACAAATCACCATCCTCATCAAAGTAGCCCACATCACCTGTCATGTAGGAAGAGCTTTATCAGTCTTGGTGAAAATGTGAACGAGTACAGGTTTCTCAAGATGGTACGACTAGGCCCCTTCAAATTGTAGTGGTATCCCTCACTCTGATTCTATTACAGCCCTGCATCTAGTGGTCACTAATGATAGCACTAGTATAACTGCCCTCCATAACCCTATGTAATTACTGCATTAAGTGATGATCGTACAGAGCAGGTGAAGCTGAGTGTCTTATGGCTAAGGCACACGCGAAGCTGGGTGCCTTATCTATCGATATACAGCATGTAAATTTGGTTAGACATTTATTGTTAGCTATTTACCACAATGACATCATGGCAGTGCATGTAACCCTATGTAAGGCATATGCAGGGCATTATGCAGGGCACCACCCCTGTAGGGTCAGCATGTACCACTAAGATTAATCCAGGCATCATGGAAATAAAATTAATGGACACAAAGCATTTCCCTATGCACAATTGACCTTTCAAAGATGAGTCCTTTACAGGTCACTGATGCAGGAGTGTATTTTGACCAGCATGGTGCAGCAATGGCGTGCTGGCAAGTCTGCGACACATAATCAGTTCATTGGAGCGTCATGCCAACCCTCCAGGGAAACATTAACCGTGTAGGGTCGCCATGATGCATTGATAAATCCCTAACGAGTCGCTCACCATGGCTGCATTCAAGCATCGTCCTGACCAATCGGTATGATGCATTAATGCATTCATCGGGGGAGGTTACTTAGGCAAAAGGATCACAAATTAGGCACAACCATGAGTAACAAGAATCTGACATTCCCTTTTACAAGTTTTAATTTTAAATTCATACATTATTCATTTATGCTTCTTTGGACACCATTTAACTTTGAGATGAAATATAAAATTATGCAACAACAAACTAACCTATTTTCAAAATGAGCATTAGTGTTGCATTTTTTATAGATCATCTGAATATGCAAATGTATCCAAAAATGCATATATGGTCGCAAAACTATGAAATGAATGACTTTAATATTAACTTTCTTATCTTCGGGGGAGGCATGCAGGGGAGTTATGCATCTCAAATTAAAAAATGATTGCTAGATTCTTGTTCCCCATGAAGGATCATTTTAGTTGGTTGCGAGAAAGTACTTGCCTTAGAATCCCCCGGTGGCATTATAGTGTCCTTCAAAGGGTCAATGCATGACTTACCGGTATGTAACCAGCCGTCTTCATCAATCATGGCCTCTGTGGCATCAGGCCTGTTCAGGTAGCCCTTCATCCTCTGAGGTCCCTGTAGACACAGTTCTCCCTCCTCTCCTGTCTCCTTAGGCTGTCCTGTACCTAGGTCTGCTATCTGTCATGGTGAAATAACATGGACATATGAGATACATATGTAATGTGAATTTCTGAACAATACGATTATAAATGCATTTTATTAATTCATGTGGAAACCATATTTTTCAAATTATGAATACAGAATACCACTTTAACCTTAGCTTTCACACTTGAAACTTGAACTTGCTAACCTGCCACTGTCTACTACTGTTAACCCCTGCGTATCTAAGCTGCATCTGTGTATAATTCAAGTCATGAGTTTGTGAAAAACTCAAATCCTTTTGGAATTGTACAAGTTTTCCTCTTCAAAATTCAATAAATATCATGGTCCTAGTGGCCCTTTGGAACCTTCCCCCTCTTACAATGCTGGAATAGTTGGGACATTGGGAAAGTATGTGTTAGAATTAGCCTCTACCACCTACTATTCCTTCACCACTCTGGGTCTGACTCAAGTACAAGCTGTGCCTTATATATGCTGGAATTAGCAACACCGTCTCCCGACACAATCCTGAGACGTACTTGTGTGATATTCTCATGACAAGAATTGTGATTCCTCTGACAATGGTACATATTTTGCTTCAAAAGGTTTTGACTCGTGATTCACATGGGAATCGAACATGTTCACGATTCTTGAGAATCACCTGTGTCTTTCTTGTGTCATGGCACATGTCTACCCAACATTTACCCCAGTTTAACACATTCTTTTCTTGTGAAAATAAATCTCCTATAGTATAAATAGGTTGTTTGAAATACTTGAAGTACTCTTTTATAATATTAGACAAGGTCATAAGGAAAAATCAGATTTGTTATTTGTTCAACCAAATCGAATAATGGTAAAACCCCAAACACAAAATCACAGATTGGATAACAGAATTTATGAGTTCATTCTACACAATACAATTCACACCTTTGCAATAGTGTTGGCAGCAAGTACACCGGCCGATCCTGCTTTCTTTGCACGTATGAAAACATTAGCACTCACGAGAGCTGTCATCTCTGTCATTCCATAACCTGAAATACAAGTACACATAAGAAAAGAATTCAGGAAGTTATGTTTACAAGCTGCAATTTT